>OX608073.1:2409418-3614127 GCA_951509635.1 Eupeodes luniger
CCAGTACAAAGTTTGCCGGGTTAGCTTATATTAAAAATTGTTTTCTTTTAATCTAAAAAATAGACGTTTTTGATCAACAATTATTAATAATAAAAAAAGTTTTTTAAACTAAATATTTATTCTATGGGGGAACCATTCTAGAAAAATACAAAAATATTTAAAGAAGCTAAGTTAAGTTGGTTTTGAATGTCTGAACATTGTAATGAGTGGGAAATATTGAGTCAGGTAAAGCATTCCACATTCGCGTAGTGCGGCTAAAGAAAGAATCTCTGTACTTAACAGTACGTCCGAAATTGTGCTCAAGGGTAAACTGATTGGCATTCCTAGCAGTATGGGTATTACGGTTGAATTGTTTAAGGGGAGGAATGCAACTGGCTATTTCGCTAGAGAATTTTTTATAAAAATAACGATAAAACAATGACAGGCATGAGACCTTGCGGCGGTGTTCAAGACAAGCAAATGTCTCGGTGAGAGAACGATCTCCTATTATTTTTAGAGCTATTTTTTTCAATTCTATCCAGAAGACTCAAGTACGTTATTGGGGCTCCAGCCCAAATATGAGAGTTATACTCGACGTTTGAACGAATAAAAGCTTTTTAAATTATAGCCAGATCAGAAGGGGTAAAAAACTTCTTGCATCGTCGGAGAAAACCTTAACACTTAGCAGCATTTTGGCGATGTCAAACATGTGGTCACTCCACAACAAGTGGTTTGTGATGCACATACCTAGGACTGATAGTTGTTCAATCTCCTCGATGCAAGTACCAATCATGGATAGTGGCATTGGGGGAGGGTTACGCTTTTGTGACAGTAGACAAGAACAAGGATGAGATTCTAAAAAACGAATATGAAAAGCAGAGGGTACTGTCATCAGCGAAACAATGTAGTAGGTTAGAAGTTTCAGACAAAAGATCATTTATGAATATAAGGAAGAGAGTTGGAGACAAGACGGAGCCCTGGGGAACACCAGCGTTTATTTTGTGGATATCAGAATTGAACCCGTCCAATACTATTTGAACTGAACGGTCCGAAAAGTAATTTCTAACCCAACAAAGAAGAGATTCACCAATACCAAAAGCACGCATTTTCGATAAGAGAGCTTGATGCCAAACTCTATCAAATGCCTTTGAAATATCAAGTGCAATAATCTTACTTTCTCCAAAACGATGTAAAGATTTGTTCCACTGTTCGGTGAGATAAACCATGAGATCACCAGTGGACCTTTTGCAACGAAAGGCATATTGCCGGTCATTAAGAAGCTTCCGTTCCTTAAGATATTTCTTAAGCTGAAAATTGATCAGCGTTTCCATGACCTTGGAAAGAAGGGATGCAAGTGCGGAAAGAGAAAAGTAGAATAGGACAGATGGAAAAGCTTACGCAGTGGTTTTGCCAGCGTTGAAGAACACCTCTTCAGAACAATAGCGGGGATATTATCCGGGCCAGCGGATTTGTGAATGTCAAGATCTTTTAGTACTCTAGCAACTGTACGAGTGCGAGTCAAATTGACTATCACCGAGTTTTTCGTCTGTGTAAGATGATTCAACTTAATTCAACTCTATTGAACAATTTCAGAATATAATTCACAATTCATTTTGTTGCTTTGGTAAAATTTTAAAATAATTCCTATAAAATACCTAAATAAAAGTATTAAATTGGCTGTGTTTTAACAACATTCCTACTTTTCTTCTGTTTTTTCGAATGCTTTTTACCTAAAAAGGTAACTGAACAAATTTTTCATTCGTTTTTTGTAAGCTTCTGGTAGCTCTACGCAGAAACGACATATGTATTTGTAGAAAAATGACTATCACATTTTTGTTGTGACAGCTGTTTAGGTATCAATTTGACTATCACCTTACATATGTAGATTAAATTTGATTGTTTTGCCTGTCATTTATCAATAACCTTAGCCGATTCCACCCCAGTTAAAAAAATGTTTCATATTTCAGAAACAAAAATACTTGAATATAGAATATGGACGAATTCTTACTTATTAGGGATTTGAAACAAAGAGAAATATTTTCAAGAAATATGAATGTGGTAACTTAAAAACTCATAATGAATTTAACACAAAGTAATCAATAATTTTGATCACCACTGTTGTCACATCATTAGCATGCACAATGCCCATGTCCATGCACACGGAATATGTATGGCGATGTGTACGCCATCTAGGCGAGTGTCAGTTTGTGTTTTATTTGTACCTACATCGTAATCTTGTCATTTGAGTAGAATTTTATTCATTTTAATTAACGTTTCATTAATATTCGTTCGTAGATATGTCCACAGTTTTGTCTTCCATTTAGTTATTAGATTTTATTTTACCTTCAGTTTATTAATCTCTTAATTTTGTTTGGTTATTTTTCTTTTTAATATGATCGAGGCATACGACGAGTATTTTATAGAAGAGCTCAAATGGGACGTTTGCTATCTCGGCAGCATGTTATGAATTTCAAAATTCATCGCGCTGCAATATGACTTTTAATGTATATCTGTAGGTATGTATATATGTAGCTGCATGTTGCATGGTTCGGTTTTGGCTAGGCTATCACTATGGCTATGGTGCACTATTGTGGGGCTCCTCCGTGTGTGGGCATATTTGGATGGTTGTTGATTTGGCATTTGATTGTCAGGTGGACGTGCTTTTACAGTGATTGTTACAAACGACTGACGTAGCTATGATTATGGCAATCAAGCCAACAACTACCAAACTACGGCAACGACAACGACGACGAAGAGGAAGATGATGACCCCAACTATCCACCACGTGACATGGAATAATTATTTTCCTTTTTTTTCTCTATCGATTTAAGCTTTCTGAATTTGGAATAATAGTTTGCCTTTCAGCTTTCAGTTTTCGGTGTTGACAAGTTTGGCTCAAGTTATGCATTATCCTGGAATTGAAACAGAAACATGAGAAGGCGATAAACCCGATTCATCAAACATTCTCATATTTAATGTTCGGAATTGATTAATACAGTCAGGATCCAGGCGCTGCATGGTAGGATACCTATCTTAGATTTGAATAAATGAAATCCATTACCAAAAAGGAAATTGCCAAATCCTTCTACAGAGACTCAACCATAACGATGAGTGGGCTGGGTGCGCCTGGGCTGACAAATATTATTTTCAATTATTCATTATTCATAAACAGTACGCATGAATTTGTCAAAATCTCAAAAACAAACATTGAATTTGTTTTTTCAAGGATAAAACTGCCGGGTGGGTTAATTGTGGGTTGTAGCAACTTTATTTGTAAATGAGCCAAGAGAGAGGAGTTATTTTTGATTAATGTTATAGGAATCTTGTTAATGGTAAGAGTTGTTTATTACCATTTTTCGTCAATTTATTTTACAGACAAAGATATGACAATACTCGTTTAGGTGGTAAAAGCTGTAGGTGCCTATGATTTTCAATTACTAATAAAATTTCACTGAAAATCTTAAAGCAAATAGGTACTTATTTTTAATACTCATAGACAAGGCCTTCATACATTTATCCTTGACTCAATAATAAAGAAATGAAAACATTTTTCTAAATAACTTTTAAGTATTTCAAACAACAAATCTATATTTTCAACCGCGTTTCATAATCAACTGCGTTTAATATAATTTAAAGTAACAAAAACACAAATCTCCTGCTTTTTCTTTGGGGTGGTGTTACACCACATATCAGTTATATTTTAATGCCAACGAAATAAAGAATAAAAAATAATATAAATTTAATGCTTGGGGATTTTGTAATGGCAACAATGAGAAAGAATGAATATAATATTTTTGTCAGTGTTTAACACCCCTGAAGCCATTAAGATAGCTCAATGGAGTGGCAAAAATTTGGTGTTGGTAGCACGAAAATTCTATGAACCTATAGTATCTACTTATCATATACCTTCATAAGAGATTGACACGATTTTAATAATAATTGTGTTTGTTTGTTCGTTTTCAAAAGTCTTTGTATGTCATATCTAATACTGTTCATTTTTGGTATAAATCAAATTTCTTAATAGAGGTTTAACCATCCTTACATCAATTGTTATTTCAATTTAAAAATTGAGCTAAGGTTTTATTTGTGTGGTTGAGATTAAAAATCTACTTAGCATCTTATTGTTGTTCTGACAGAATTTCATCAGAACCTCAGAAATAATTGAATAAGTCGGTGAAAGAACAATACAAGTACAAAATAACAACAATAAATCGACTGGGGTGGAATCGGCTAAGGTGATAATTGACTATCATATTATTGATAGTCAAATTTGGCTATCATTGTCATTCCGTCTGTGTAAGATGATTCAACTCAATTCAATTCGATTGAACAATTTCAGATTATAATTGTCACAATTCATTGTTGCTATGGTAAAATTTTAAAATGATTCCTATAAAATATCTAAATAAAAGTATTAAATTTGCTGTGTTTTAATAACATTCTTATTTTTCTTGTGGTTTTTCGAATGTCGTAAGCTTTGTCGGTCACAAGAATGTGTTTTTGTACCTAAAAAAGGAAACTGGGACCTGATTATGGGATTCGCGGCGAATCGTTTTGCTAGCGAGTTTGCAATTTTTCAATTATTGCTTTCGCTTTCGCCTTCTTCGCTTTGAATTCGAACAATTAACGAATTCGAAGGCGAATTTGAAATGTCATAATGTTTGTTGGCGAGTTGAAATCCGACAGCTTTTTTTTGGCGGATTCACAGCCAAAAGAGTGTTCACTGTTCGATTTCGTGGATTCTTTCTTGATTGTAATTATATAAAAATGTGAGTTAGCTTTATTTTAATTTTCTTATAATTTATCCACAATCCACAATAAAATATAAAATTTTGAATAAATCACCGCAAATTTCACAAATTCAATCAAAACAAAAATTGTGGAAAGCGTTCAAATCACTGGAATATAGGAAGAAGAAGTCAAACCAAAAGTGGCAAATCACTGGAATATAGGAAGAACTATCTTCACTTCGCCGCGAATTCGTTAATAAGGAAGTACGACGGGAGTCGAATTTGAAAGGTCGAATTGAAAACGATCCGCCGCGAACCTCATAATCAGGCCCCTGACAAAATTTCCATTCGTTTTTTGTAAGCGTCTGGTAGCTCTTTTCAGAAACGACATATTTGTAGGAAAATGACTATCAACTTTTTGTTTTTACAGCTTTTTAGGTATCAATTTGACTATCACCTTACATAGATCGAATTCGATTATTTTGACTGTCATTTACCAGCAATTACCTTAGCCGATTCCACCCCTGGTATCACAGTTGACTTCATCGAACAAATCTTTGGGTTGTATTGTAGAAAGTTAGATTTAATATATATTAAAGTAATTCAATATAGTTGGGCGTTTGGCATCAAGCTCTCTTAGCGAAAATGCGTGCATTTGGAATCGATTAATCTTTTCTTTGTTGGGTTAGAAATTTTCAGACCGTTCAGTACAATTAGCATTGGACAGGTTCAAAGCTCTTACATCCACAAAATAAAAGTTGGTATGCCTCAGGGCTCCGTTTTGTCACCGGCACCCTTCCCTTGTCTTATAAATGATTTTTTGTCAAAAACTTCTAATCCGCTTAATTGATATTATAAGCTCATAGAATTATGATCTTGATAGCATGTCCAATGGGGAATCGAAAATAGTGTAAGATTTAATGCTTCGAAAACTCAATTATATCTGCGTGCAAAATTGATAGTCTCCCATGATGCCATAATCCATCGGTGAGTTTTCTCCACAAATTCAAGAAGTTTTATTTATTTCTTCTGATATAACTTTAATTTGTAAAGCCTTTATTTGGGCACTTGCTGCAATAACCCACTTGAGTCCCTTGGACAAAATTCAAAAAGGTCTCTGAAACAATTGTATCTTCATGTACATCATTATTTCTTACTAAGTTTTTCATAAATGGTGCTCTAGTAAAATAACCTGTTGCATTTCTTCCCTCAAACAATTCAACCGTATTACCCAACCAGTTTCGGACGTACTGTCAAATACAGAGCTTCTTTTTTAAACTGTACTACACGAACGTGGAATGATTTACACTGCTCATTCGGATATTTTCACTCACAAAAATCAGCAATGTCTCAAAACGGTTTTATTTACGTATTGAAATATCAATCGAGCAGCATTAACTACGTTGGAGCCACCTATTGATAAAAATCTGTAACTAAGATACATACCATAGATATAATCATTTATTTATGGTAGACATTTTAGAATCAATACAGTAGAAATGTATATTGATATGAAGACAACATGTGCAGCAAAATCACTGCCGATAAAAGGTATTGTTTAATCCTGTTGTGCATAAAGCTTTGACTTTTATTACACTATCGAAAGCAATTTTTGACGTTTTTATAGCTAAACCATCAATCACGCGTTCGGTCATGAAGTAATGGGCTGTTAATGAGGTAATCTGAAATGTTACCTCATGCTTTATGCTCGCTTGAGATCGTAAATATCGTAACCTCGAGCTCAACGCCTGAATAAATCTAGTTTCTATTTTTTCGCGCTTTGACAGCTGACAACTGTATTGTCATTGCAATTTTTTGTTTGCTTTATTTCAGAATCTAATCTGTGTGTAGCAGCAGTATCTGTCTTTCCCTACATTTTTAAATTTATTTAAAAAATTATTAAATAGATACATTAAAACAAATGTACATAAGTTAACTTTTTTCTAAACGCCCGAAGTTTAAAACTACATTAAATTTTGCTAAATTTTTTAAAACCCGGAACGTACTAACACTTGGTTGTGGTTTAGCTATTATTCTTAGACGTTGGTACGTTTGATATTCGATGGCTATGATCGTAGAGTAGTTTCCAAGTCAAGATGAACTCTTAAATTTCAAAATTAGAACTTCTTTTCGATTCAGTCTAACCAAATTTTTCTAATTTAATTACTTGTGTCTTCAGCGTTGTTAACGCTTTCTTGTATTTTATTATTATTTTTGATTGTAACAGTTTTATCTTGTTATAAGCTGAGTCGAATAAGTTTTAAATTATACGAAAATACACATAAGCTGTATTATAGTTTTTTTTTACTTTTTTTAAATTTAGTGTCAACTTAAACATTACTGTTTAGCCTTAAAAACCCATTTTACTTAGACCATAATCTTCGAACGAATCCCTACCCTTCAAATCTTATTCCATTTGGATTCAATTTGAAAATTTTGTCTGGTCTGAATATTTTTTTGAAAAAAGCTCAATTGCATCAACATACAAATATCAAAACTTGACTACTGCGTATGGTTTTTATTTGGCATTTTATTATGTATTAAATTTTTACGATAACAAACTCTAGGTGGCACAATTTACCAACGTGCGCAGCCACAAAACTCATATGGCCTTCACTGGACCTAAAGCGCTCTAAAGACTTGTTATTTCCAAGCAGACTTCATATCAGCTCCCTAATAGGTGTCCTTACGGGACACTATCTTATAGAAAGAAACGCAATACGACTTGGTGTAGCCTCAAATGACTTCTGCAGGAACTGTATGGACGAGGAAGAAGAGGAAACAATCTCTCACCTTCTCTGCACTTGTCCTGCTCTTTCACTAAGACGCAAACTTCATCTGGGAGATTACCTACTTTTTTGAAAATCCCAGTGAACTAGCTAATAAGGATATCAAATATCTTCTTCGCTTTATAAAAAGCTCAAAATGGTTTGACTAGTAAGAAGTAATTCTCTAGATTCATGTGGTATCACAATGGACCTTTTCTTTTGGCCCAAGTGTGTGGTTTCTTTATCCGCAGCCACTTTAACCTAACCTAACCTATTTATTAAATCCCAACAAAACACGGGTAATGTTTAAATTTGAAATTCTATCTATCAATAAATAGAAGTTCTGGTGGATCAAACCTCAACTTTTTAATCGGAAGGCTGAAATGTGTAGTATTTTTATCAATAGAACTTCGACTGTCCTGTTTTGAAATATGTTGTATATGTGTAAATATGTTGCATTAGTTTATTTCCCAAATTCATTATAGGTACATAAACTACTTCTCCCACATGTTCTGTTCCAAGGTATTTTTCTCATTTCAAAACAGCATAAGATAAGAATGTTCCAAGTAATTAACAAACAACTTCTTCCAGCTCTTATTCTCAAGGAATGTTATCTTAAGTCAATACATTGTATAGAAAGACGACAAATTAACGATCATCTGTATGTGGATACCTACATATGTGTATAGTGTATATGCATATGTATAAGGAGGGGTAAGTTAACAAATCCTTTACATTACGCAATCAAGAATCGTTTCAATGTCCTATCATTTCCATTAATCTCTGAAGTCACATGAATAACTAACATACATTGTATTGGCCCACACTTCTTTAAGAGCCCAGGTATTAATCTTCCGTATAAATCCTTTTTTTTAAATACACAGACATACCTTCATAATACAGTTGTGGTCACAAAATTAAGCCACTAAAATTAAAGTTATCTATTTTAGTTAAAAATTAAGTATTCATTAAAAAAAAATATATATTCTCACTACATTATTTAAGTAATTTAATTCTTTATTAACAACAATTAATAAATGTTTAAACATAATTTAACAATTGTTTGCAACAATAAGTCATCTACAATAAAGAACTTTGATATTGTAAAGATTTAGTGCTGTTTGAATCGCGTTTTACAGTACCTCGTTGGAAATCAAACATCCCAAAACCATCATTGATGACCCGACTTGGTTAAGAGTATATTAAGGGTATAATTGCCTGGCTTACGTTCATGCATCGTTTTCACACACTTCGAATAAATATTTGTCACTCCAAACGATCAAATTCCAAAAACGTGGGTTTTTGTTAAGATGTTTTTGAGCGATGTTTTCGGTTAGTATTTGATTTGAACACTTCCAGCGGAATTATTAAAAAACGCTAATTCTACCTTTTTCCCGCGAGTTGACTAAACCAGGGAATAAGAGTAAAGCTGTGGGTTAAAATGTTCCATGAATAAAACCAAAATTTTCGTGCAACAGTAAAGTGACGTTTACGAAAAATCCCTTAAGAAAATCTACTACAATAAATACGATTCCTGTTTGGTAACTTAAAAAATTCCACGAAGTATGGATTTTGACAGCAAACTGAGATAATTTGTAAACACATCTAGGAATTCTCTAGTTTAATTTAAGCCTAGTACGCAGCTGAAGTGAAACGAATTTTTTCGGCGGTCTCCAAGTGCAGAGCGAAATGAAAACGAAAACCACAGGGGAAAAATATTTGTGGAGAGGTTTGTTTGGAAGTTGAAGTTCACTGCTTGTCTTCATAACTTCTTGCACATCACCAATAACATCCTGAGTTTCCGATTCAGAAAAGCAATGTTGGAACACATTAGAAAAAACCAGTTTATTTGAAATTTTAAAGCAGAGATAAAAATCCAAATCAAAACAATTTTTTTCAATTTTAATTTGTAAACAATTTTTTTCAATAAATAAATTAAACGTCAAAATTTCGCAAACAATTAATATACCGGGCAATTAAATTGAGAACGAAAAGAATGGAGAATTGTACTAAGAAATCTAGTACAGCTATCCACTAAAATGACACATTTCGTCGTTCAGCAGCGTACTGAAAAACGAAAAGCACAGCAAAATTTTTCGTTTATGATTTCGTCATGTCATTTTTGTATGGGAAATTTCGTTTCGCATCAGCAGCGTACTAGGCTTTATATGTTTCTGTAAAAAGTAAACTACTCAAAACAAAATAGGGCCCAGTTTTTTGGCTTTCGTCTGAAAAAAGTTAATATTTAAATTTTTGTTTTTGGTTATTATGTTTCAGTTAAGTACTAAATAATAGTGTACACACTTTAAACACGGACAAAAATTCTTTATTCCAGTTACACTGAAAAAAAAAAACATTTTTATAGGAAAATTTACAAGAAATAAAAAAAAAACAAACTTTACATATCACTACTTGTTGCTATGATTTCTGGTTTATTTCTTTTGCTTAGTAGCAAGTAGGGTCTCCTTTACTCTGTATGCACTTAATAAGCATATCTGGTACGCTTTCAATCTGATGCCTTACATTTTGTTCGGGTATACGCTCCAAATAGGCTTTTAACTCGTTCATGAGCTCCTGTGCAGTGTTGACACTGCAGTGGATTTCTTTGATGCTTTTTTTAACTGGTCCCATCAATTGGGGTCTGGGATCTTTGTTGGCCATGTCAAAAGTGTAGTATTGGCATCAGAATGAGCTGCTTGCGTGTTACGGGACATATGTATGTGGGTGAACATTGTCTTGAATAACAACACACCCATCGCTAACTCTTTGTGAAAATGGGATCACAACAGGTCATATTACCATTTCAATGTAACTGGCGGTGGTAACGGTGCCCTTATCCAGGATAATCAGCTCTGTTCTGCTTTGCAAACGTATTCCAACCCATCCGATAATACTGGGCCCCCCAAATTGGTTACTTCCGTGAATGCACGGGTCGCTAAAACATTAGACTGCCCTTCTCCACACTCGTAATCGTTTATCATTACTCAAAAATTTGATTTTGCATTCGTCTGTAAAGAGTACAGACCTCCAGCTGCCCAAGGTTCAATTAAATTTCTCACAAGAGTACCTTAATTGCGCTGCCCGATGGGTCTCTTTGTTACACTCATGGTTTCCTGGACGCGTTCCAACACGTTTTGGATAGCTCACCGCGACACACCGATTCGACTTGCAACAGCCCTTTAAGACACTCCTTGCTCCAGCATATTTACCGCTCTAATTGTGTTTTCAGTATCCAAATGGCTGGCGCCTAAGACTGGGCATTGTAATCACCTTTAATCAAGCAATAAAGAACAACAATTAAATAAAGAAGCACTTATCAACAACGATAGAATCGGACTGAGAAAACATAATTATGCAATAATTTTTGCATTGATTGTTTTTTTGAGCGATCGGCTTTTTTTGCCTATTCACTTTGAAATAACGGAAATTGTTATTCAAAGTATCGATATGGAATCATACACATGAACACTTTTCAATAAAATTCTGGGCTTCGACAATTTTCACCAATTAAGACAAAATACAAAATAAATCTTGGGTGGGCCCTATTTTGTTTTGAGTAGTTTATTATCATTTTTAAATTGTTTGTATTGTGTCTGTTTCCTGATTTGTTTTTCTTTGTTTAAATGGATAATTTATTTGTATTGGAATGCGTGGGTGCAGTCAATTGCGCAAATGACGCTAGGAAATCCACGTATATTTTTAAATTGTTGGAGGGTTGGTAACTGTTCAGAAATTGATTGGTTGTTGATTTGTTGATTTTACGTATGCATTTCTATTCCACGTTTATTAATTTGGCTGTTCTTGTTTAAGTCTAGCAAAGCATGCATTCAGGTCCTTATTTTTGAGTCACCTTCTTATAGTTTGCTCCAATATTTCTGCATTGCAGTCCGGTGTCAAGATAGGATCCGCTTTGCAACAACTTGTAATTTTTCTATCCTCAGCAAAAGTATTGTTATGCAGCTTAGTTCAATGGTTCAAGTCTCAAAAGTTTTATAATTAAGTAATATAAAGCGCGTTTGTAATTAAACCTTGATGCAAATCTAGGATTAAGGTTACTTAAACAAGGATTTGTAGTTTTTCTTTTACATTTAGTTGAACTTTTACTTTTGCCCATTTAAAGAAATTGTATTTTATTTTCAGTTAAAATAGGAACGCTTAAAAAACAAACAATCAATTTAAAAACATTTCAATACAAACCGATGAATCGAATAAATGTCTCAATTATATAACCACAACTGTACTGTATATTGCTTATAGGGTATGTTAATATATTTTCTCGTTCTCTTGATAAAAAGAATACAACAAAGAAAAGACTTGACATTGACATATTTTTCTCTAACCCATCTGCATTTTTATTTTTATTTCTTTTGGTGTTTTTGGATTTGGATTTGTATTTTATTTTTGTTTTCTTATGTGTATTGGTGGAATATAAAAATAAATGTTCACGTCCTTCATTTGAGATAAGAGTTTCAAATCTTCTGTTTTTCTTTTGCTTTTGTCTTTGTCTTTATTTTTATTTTTTTTTTTAAATGGAGTTGCATAAAAGTTTTAGTATTTTATGCTTCAAGGATTTTAAAATTCGACTTTTAAAAATAAAATGTGAGTGGGTTTCGAATCTTTATAGAAAGGATATACATAGGTGCTGCATAATATGCCAATCAAATGAAAACCCAAGTAGGTGTGAATATTTTTGAAATATAGATGAAAAAAATAAGAATAGTGTCAGGTACTTATTCAAATATTCCTCAAGATGGATAACTGTCTAGGGTAAAAAGAGTTATTCGTATGATGTGTGCTTATATTGGTTTTTATTTTCTATAAATCTTTTCTTAAATTTATTTTAAAAAAATCCTTCGTTGGATGTTTTTGACAAGACAACACAGTAAAAGCCGGTTAAGAGAATCGGCAAAATGTCATGGTCCATCTTTCAACTAAACCAACCTTTAATGAGTAAAAATAAGTGAAACAAAATGCACTTAATCCTATTTGAACATTTCACTAAGTTAGAAAATAATGAAATTATCTTTTGGAGTTGCTTGCACATAATCAGGAAAAGAAATGTAATTTTCGTCCTGAAAATATGGATCAAGGTGGAAAACAAAGTAGAAATAAAATTGTTCAGCAATAATATTTTTTTTTTCACTTAATAGGTTTTTTCTTCCAGTGAAAACTAACATTTAGTGAAAACATGTTTCAGGTGGTTATCTGTGATTTTCACTTAAGTTAGTCTTACTTAAGGGCTTAGGCCAACATAATAGACTTTTTGGCTGTTTTTCTGAAATACTTCAAAATGAATCGAGATGACAAGATCGGGGTTCTAGTTTCATTATAACGGTTTTTTCTTTTTCGGTTTCAAAAGTGTATGTCTGGAATTCGACATTTGTCAAACTTAGTTATTGAACCAATTTTATTTTCAGTTAAAAGTCTGACATTTCCGAAAATGGATCGCTTAACTATCGCACAACGCATACAAATTGTTAAAACCTACTACGAAAATGGTGATTATGGTTTACATAATCGTTAAACTACGCAAACAATTGTCAAATTTGGGAAGAAATATGAAGAAACTGGATTGGTTACGGATATTGTAAGGCTTGTGCATCACCGTTTCGCTCGTACCACTAAAAATATCGGTGCTGTAAGTTAAAGTGTTGTCGAAGACCCGAAAGTGTCGATTCCTCGTCGTTCTCAGGAATTAGGACTGTCTTACGGCACATTATGGCTTATTTTACATTTGGATCTACACCTACATCCATTTAAAGTGCAGCTCACACAACAACTGAAGTCAGCTGACCATTCACAACGTTGTAGATATGTACGTCGAAGGGGTCCTTGAACATAAGGTGGTGGACGGTGATTTTTCGAACAAAATTTTCTTCAGCGATGAAGCACATTTCTCACTCGGTGGGTATTGTCCTATTTGGGGTCCTGAGAATCCTCAAGTAATTTAAGAGAGGCCACTGTTTGGTACGCTCTTTGGTCCGTAGGTCTGATTGGACCTTACTTCTTCGAAAACGACGATGGAACGACTGTCACCATCAATTCGGAGCGTTAAGGTTTTATGATAACCGACTTTTTTGCCTGCTGTTGAAGAATACGACTTAGAGTACACATATGTGGTTTCAACAAGACGGTTTAGTCACACAAATCGAGCAAGACATTTCCTAGCCGCGTAATTTCTCGTCGTCGCGATATCAACTGGGCCATTAAGATCATGCGATTTGACAATGCTGGACTTTTTTTGTGGGCCTTCGTGAAAGACCGAGAACATCAAAAATTGTGTTTTAAGGTTTCTCCGATTAAGATGATACAAAACTCGTAATTTTCCAAAGAATTGGAAATTACCTCAATAGGGGTTTCTGGTATTCGAGTTTTTCACCTAAGGGAGTTTTGCTGAAGAGGAGTGTTTTCAAAGAATATTCGAAGAAAATATATTCGTTGATGGGGGACCGTCTCGAAACCTTCCGCGTGCTGTTGTCATGTGTTCTTTCTGTGTTGTTCTTTCTCCTCTGTCCTTCTGTCTTGTATTAATGTCTTGTGTTGTTATCACCTTAAATAGTCTAGTCGCACAAGGTGCTGTGTGTCTATGTGTCTAATGTAATATTCGTTTAATATTCTTAATATTCTTAATTAAAAATGGTCTTCAACAGGGAGCGGTGAATTCGCCGATTCTCTTCAGCATTTACACCAGCGATCTGATAGGTAGTCTTACAAAGGCAATTGCGTACGCCGACGATCTTATTGCGTACAGAACGGCCCGAAAGGTTGAGGTTATTAGAATTCTCTTGCAGCGTGATTTCGACAAGATTCAGCGATATTGCGACGACTGGAAACTGAAAATAAATGTCCAGAAGTCGGAGACAATTCTGTTCCGGACTCCGTTGGCTAGGGCCACGAGGGATACGTGCAAGAATTGGCGCAAGATGGTTATCGTTGATCTTCACCGGCAGCCATTAGCGAGCAAAAGTGTAGTGAAGTACCTCGGTATCTGGTTAGATCAGTATTTATATTTCGACAGACATATAAATGCTGCTCTGACCAGGGCCAGAGGAGCCTTCGCTCTGACGAAACGGCTGTTTCTTAGCAGTCGGCTTGACCCCAGAGTGAAGGTAATTTGCTACATGGCCCTCATACGGCCGATGATCGTTTATGGTTGTCCTGTGTGGTTCAACGTTGCCCCTTCCCAGATGGAGAGGTTTCGGGTGTTTGAGCGGCAGTGTTTACGACGCTGTACCGGCTTATATCGAACAGCCGAATCTTCTTACGTGCATTACTATTCCAACGAGGTCCTATACAACGGGGCTCGAATCAACAGAATTGACAATTTCGTGATAAAACTCGTTCGAGGTCACATTGCAAGAGCTATGTCTTCGACCAACAATTTAATTTTCGGGGCGTTCTATCCGAACGACGAGTATTTTGAAAGGGCACGCTTGAGCGGCTTCATTCCACCAGAAGCATTCCTCTTTTTAGATAGATGCGGTCTGATACAGGATAGATTGGCAGTTCCGTTAATCTACCACGTCAGACGACGAACCGTAGATAGGCGGCTCCTGTACAATCGGGACGTCATGGCACAAGACGGAGCAGAGCTCCTTCGGTTCAGTAGGGCTGTGTCCGAACGGGACCGAACTGATAGGGTGAAGCAGGAGAACCAGTTTTGGTGGCTTCAATCGGCACTTGATAGTGGGTAGTCGGGATGGGGTTTTAAGCCTTGGCCGGCTTACATACTTGTTTTATAGTTTTAGGGTTTAGTTTTAAGTAGAATAGGCATGGTGGCACAAATAAAAATACAAAAAAAACACAAAACACAAAAAAAAAAACACAAAAAAAATAATAAAAAAAAAAACATGGAATAAGAAAAAAAAAAAAAAAAAAAAAAAAGACCAAAATATGAAAAACAAAAAATGTTAGTTAGATTTGCTGCTGTGGTTGTTCTAGTTTTAAGTAGTTTATAGGTAGAATAGGTAGTTTTAGTTAGCTTTAAGTTTTATATTAAGGACCTTATTTTAAGTAGTTTTAAGTAAAAATAAAAAAGGATATTGATATTAGTTTTTTCAAATTTTCTAATAAATACAAAATAAATAAAACTTAATTGAAGTAAAATAGATCATAGGGCCGAAAGGCATTAGTATTAAGTATTATAGTTTAACTTAGAGTGTCCGTATGGGACCAGTAAGTTAGTAATAAGTTATGGATAATTAGGCTAGTTTTATGAATTTTTGTCTAGCTTTAAGATAGTTTTAAGAATGAATTATTAATAAAAATGAATTTGAAAAAAAAAAAAAAAAAATATTCGTTGATGTAAGAAATATTTCAGGTAAGCGGGTTTTACTGTATTGAATTATAAACTCTTCTCTCATAAAAACAAAAATTCTTTCCTGAAAAATTTAATTTAGATGCTTCACTGTGTAAATAGGTAAGGTGGACTTTTTGACCTTCAGGTGATTCATTCAATACAAATGTATTTATTTTAATTCTAATGGCTATTGATCTACATAGGAAGAACACCGAGCTTGATGTCTTGGTCTTTCTAATGCTTTATCACTGTTATCACCAGACAACAAAAAAAAAACAAAGACAACATTTTATATTCCAAGCCTATATTTTAATCCAAGCTATCGATCAAGTGCGCTAGACCCTCATTTAAAAACAACAAAAAATATGAGTATGCCTTAAAAATTCAATTGTATAAATAATACATTGATAAAAGACACATTTAAATATCGTTACAAAATATTTTGATAAAACTAAACTGGAACAAATAAATCTATACCCTTGAATAGGTCGATTAATCTTTTTTATTATAGATCTCCGTCAATAACATTGATCATAAGTTTATCGATTAAAAAAATTCGGGGACGTAAGATGAGGAAATGTACTAAAAACAGAAGTAAAGCAAACAATTCGGAATGGAATGACGATCAATGTGCTGATCAGTGTTGTTGAAAAAGAAAAATAATACTTTTACTTTATTTTCTTTTGATTCCAATTTTCAAGTGAATCTGCAAATAAATCCACATTAAATTTTTTATACCTTCGATAGCTCAGTTGGTAGAGCGGTGGACTGTAGAGGAATGAAATCGTAGACATCCATAGGTCGCTGGTTCAAATCCGGCTCGAAGGAAACCTTGTGTTTTTTTTTTAATTTTTATTTAAGACTGTTTACAAAAGAAAATTATGACAAAACGGAAAACGGAAAAATAATGTCAATAAATTGTCCCAATTTGAAATGACAATGAAATAATTTTTAATTTTCAAGAAATATCGATTTTCCATAATGTGGTGAATTTGACATATGTCAATAGAAAATGAAAGTATTATGTACCTTTTTGCATTTCGTTTTCACCTTTTAATTGCTTATGTTTCGGAAGCTTTTGAAAGATCGGAAACGATTAGAAATAATCTAATTTTTGATCTAATACAAATGTTTGGTTGGAGGATCGTTTTTTCAATTGACACATCTTTTCGAGTATATTCTGATATAAGAAAATACCACATGTACGAGTACGTACTTATGAAAAGAACTGATTTATTTTCGTAGTTAGCTCTTCCTATAATAATGAATCCTGCAACAAAAGATATACTGAATACCCTTGATCATACTGATGCAACCCTGATGCAGTCTTTAAAAATAATATAGAAGATAGATACTCCTAACCTAAGTAGACAATGGTTGAGTGATTTTAGAGCCGGCCGGCTTTTTGCCTTCGAGTCGGTTCATTGAACACGCGACAGGCCCATTGGTTTTTAATTTAAAACCATCGTTTCGGAAAGGAAATAGTTTCTCAATTGAATGCCATATCTCGTTTGTAATTGAATGTTATTAGCCATTGTTCGGATGTTGGGTATGGGTCTGGTTCTATAGCAGTGGCTTTGATGTGTTCTGCTCTGAGTGAGTATTGGGTGGGTAAAAAGAAGCTCGCCTCAAGCTACCAACCAACCGATCAATTGTGAATGGCCCTAAGCCTCGTGATCATGTTAAGCCGGCCGGCCGGATGTTTTACTAATATGGCTCCGAGAAAAAATGACGTTCGTGGAATGAGTTTCGCTTGGTAAAAATTACCTCCGCCCCAACTCCTGTCAGTTAGTTACAAGTTTTTAGTTGTAACTTTGCCGCTGCATTCTTCTTCTACTGGTCAGAGCAGAGTGTACTGTGATACCGACAGCAAACTGCACATCTTCCATATCCATTGTAGATAGTAGAGGCAGTGCCGTGGTGTTGTAAAGGGTCGCTCAATCACCATGTTGATGTTGGTTCCGGTTGAGAGAGTCTCAGCTGGTTGATAATGATCGTGATAATGATGATGGTGGCAGTAATGCTGGTAATGGTGTTATGCTATCCGAACAGCTGATTGCTTCGTTTAACCTTCACATTGCCCGACATAAGTGGAATTCCTTTGTACTGTGACGGATCATATGTTATTTGCTCTTGTTCCCTGTTTTCTTACTTTATTTTTTGCATACCTACTTACTTTCTCAGTGAAGATGGATTCTCGTCTCGAAAAGTTGCTTTATGTTGCTATGGTTGCTATGTGCCGTGCATGTCTGCATGTTATGAATTTATACTCTTTTTTTTCCTCCCGTGTCCATTATTTGTATACTTTTTGTAGTTCGTCGATTTTGGTTTCCCTCTTCAGTGCACACGTGAAGTTAAGTAAATTACAAAGGGATGTACCACTACAGTGTACAAACTATATGTAGTGTAGACCGTCAGTGAAATGTGAGACCCTTAAGTCTTAAGTTGTGCATTTCCCAGTAAAGCAGCAGTAGCAGGGAACAGAAGACCGGCCGACCGGCAGAAAGCTATACCCAACTTCTCGTATGTGCATAGTTTGTTTTACTCTTAGAAATGAACATTATTATGTAGGTTTATTGTATTTTACACCACTCACCTTGTTTGTTTAATTTTTTTTTATTTTTATACCGTATCCCGTACCCGTGTGTTCTGGAGCTAAGCTTATGATGACTGACTGTAAGGCCGGTATTACATGTTGTTCGATGTTTTTTTCTTAATCGTTGCACGTCAAAGAATGAGTTAGTGGGTAGAACCGTAGAACTTGAAACATACAAAGTATCAAGCTAATACGATGTTTGTGTCTCTACTTATAGACTTCATAATACGAGAAATCTTTGTTGACTTACATACGTATGCATCAAACTGAAGCCAAGTATACAAGAGATTTTCAGATATTTTACTATTGTCAGTCAGTGCCCTGACAATAACAACTGACATTTTTTAAACACCTTCGCACTGACTTAAGAACGTCTACTTTTTCATTCGTGTTTTATTATAACTCGTAATGCAACAACAAATTGGGATAGTGCTGTCTATCTGGATTAATTTCAGAAACCCAAAAATAAGTTGTCATTTTGACGGATGATGGAAATTTTTTATTGCAAATCAATTGTTTTTCTCCTTTAGATCAGGTAAGAGAACTAAGCTGTCAATAAAAGATTTAGCCTAATCATATCAGAGCGCTCGGGTTGTGTTTCTTTTATCAATCAGAACCTGCACGGAGCGCCCTCTATAAGCTCTAAATATTTAAATATTACCGGGCTAATAGGAGTTTTGTTTTTTTTTTAGTTGAGAGAGCCTGAACTGTCAAATAAAAAATTGTGTATATTTTTCGCCTCTTAACGTTCAGATCCTCAAATTTGCGTTTCTTTTTTTGTTCTATAGTGAGTGCCATTACTATTCGGTTTTTTTGCTTCTTTCATAAAAACCCTTAACTTTTCACTTTAAACTTAAAAAAAAAGTTAAAAACTAGTTTTTCTTTCAAATATTTTTCTCAGCACTTTGCCTTAAATTTTCTTTTAGGATCCTCAAATAGTATTCCTTATTCAATATACCGTCGATGAGTACTAAATTTCTCATGCCTCTTGCCGAAATGCACCCCTAAACCGTGATGTGCCCGCCACCATGCTTCACTGTTAGCTTTGTGTACCTGCTTTTAAGCTCTTCATTTGGTTTGCGCCACACCATAACTCTTCCATCCAATCCAAAAAGGTTATACTTACTCTCGTCAGCAAATATTACATCATCCCACCAAGTTTCATCCTTATTTTTGTGTTCCCTCGCAAATTTGATCAGAATTTGCCTATTGCGCATATTGATAAATGGCTTTTTTTGGGTAACACGACCATTGTAGCCCTTTGTCTTTTTGCATTTTATTAACACTTCTTGCACCATTTTTGGTGCACTTAAACGAGGATTTGCTTTAATTTTTCTTACTATAAGCCGTTCTTCTTTCGTTGTAAACTTTTTTGGTTGACCCATCTGCTTTTTTGGTTCGATCCTTCCTTCTCTTTTATACCTCCGAACAATATCACAATTCGTTTGTATGTTTCACCTTTATTATGGTGGAAAATAACAAGGTTTCTTTTTTCAAGACTTGCATTTTTTTCTTTGCGACGACCAAACGATCTTACACTAAATTGTTTTAAAAATGTATGCAAACGTATAGCGAACACTTTATTTTAACGGTACTATTGAATAGACAAACTGTAAATGGGGGCAAATGTCATACTCAGCAAAGAAAACAAAAAACCGAATATTAATGAAGCGCTTACATGTGTTCTTTTTGCGTTGTTTATCGTATATCTTAATGCAGTTAAGTGATTGCACCATTTTTTTTAATGAAATATTTAGGGAATAATATACTAATTTATAAAATAACCAAATAATAAACCTAAATTCAACTTTTACTACGAGAAAAACAGCAAAAGTATGTTTAAGAATAAAATTACTGAGGGGACAAAGTTAAAAAAAATATATTTTTTAGGGCTTGATTCTATTAAAAAAGGCTTGAAATGGACGAGAATCCTGACTGTCCTTTCTTTAAAAAATTATGACAATCAAACAAATCATCGACACCAAAAATGACTTGGAATTCAACATTAAAACTAAACTAGAAATTGAAAGGGCAAAAAAAAGTATAGAAAAGTGAACGAGGAAAATTTAAAAACGAAACAGGTCATAAATAGCGAAAGCTAACAGCCCTATTACGGTTGTCAATTATCAATACGCTAGTTGACATTTTTCAATGAAATTGATGAATTGGTATCATCGTTGTCAGCAATCAAATTTTTTGATAAACTGTGAACGCTCTTCAGAAATTAGATCTATTGTGAATGATTCAAATTGACAGTCTTGGTATTATGGTTGTCAAAATATTTGTTGATTATCAAATTTTCAGTCAATCACAAATTCCTTGTTGATAAAATATTTTACGGATCGCGAAAGCCAAAAGCATGTCTACTATTAAACTATTTTTCGGTGAAAATGAAATTGAAGAAGAAAATACTTTGGAGCAAGCAAAGATTCGAAGAAAACTACGCGATGCTTCAAATCCCATGGATTTGGCTGAACATAGTAGATAAAAGATCTTTTTTAGTTACATTACAAAATCTAATTTGGCTCGCTTTTAGATTCATTCAAAAGTTTAGACTTTCGAAAGAAGCCTTCCTTAATGTATTTTTAGATATCAACGACAAGTTAAAACCAAAGAAAAGACAACAATCCATCCCAAACATACTAAAATTTGCACTATTCACAATAGATTTTTGATCTTTGTTCACAATGGATCAAAAAATGATCAACTCGCGTTCATAATACCAATTTATCAATTAATTGACAAAATGTTTCAATTGTCAATTAATTGATCTTTGACAACCGTAATAAGGCTGTAAGTGTTCATGTGTGTTTCAAAAACAATTCTCATCATGCTCGATATATTCGGATTCTGTTCAAAACTCTTTTCTAAAGCCTAGTACGCTGCTGATGCGAAACGAAAATTCCCATACAAAAATGACATGATGAAATCATAAACGAAAAATTTCGCTGTGCTTTTCGTTTTTCAGTACGCTGCTGAACGACGAAATGTGTCATTTTAGTGGATAGTTGTACTAGATTTCGTAGTACAATTCTCCACTCCTTTCCTTTAATTGCTTTGCGAAATTTTGACGTTTAATTTTTTTATTGTGCACTCGTGACTTTCAGTGTTTTGACTTTGATTTATTTTTGATTTAAAATTAAATAAAATGTATGTATTTGTCTCATGTGTTCCAACAATACATTTCTAAATCGGAAACTCAGGATGTTGAAAATGTTATTTGTGATGTGCAAGAAGTGATAAAGACGAGCAGTGAACTTCAACTTCCAAAAAATAAACCGAAGCAAAAAAATTGATTTCTCTTCGGAGGAAAAAAAAGAAACTGTCTTCGTTGGTCAAAGCCAGTGAAGCTATTTGGAAGTTGCTGCAGAAATGAAAAAACCAGGTACTAAATGCTCAACAAGATGTTAACAAATAGAATTCTTTTTCACTTTCGTTTACAGCAGCTGACTGTCAGAACTTGTCAATTGTTTTTGACAGCTGACAGAACTCTCCACAAATATTTTTCCGCTGTGGTTTTCGTTTTCATTTCGCTCTGCACTTGGAGACCGCCGAAAAAATTCGTTTCACTTCAGCTGTGTATTAGGCTTAATGTAGTAAAAAGTTGACCGCAGCTTAACTTACGATTTTCCGTATGGTATGAAAGAGATAGATGGCGAGTTCAGTTCTCCAGTGTGTTTCATTAGCTGTTTTCAACCAGTTGCTCTGGACGACTCTGGGCAGAAAAGTGTAGCTTTTTTGTGTTAATAGAGGAAATTCCGGCACTGACTAACATTGAGTACCGTTCATTGAGTTAAAGTATTAAAGTATTGTACACTAATAAAGGTGCCAACAACTTATTTTGAAAGTTTTCACCAAAGTTTGCATTAGCTGAAAAGGTAGTTTACTGCACTACCTTTTCAGCTAATGCAGACTTTGGTGAAAACTTTTAAAATAAGTTGTTGGCATTATTTGTTTTTTTCTTCCTTTTAACATCTGACGCTTGATCTTTTTGCTTGAACCTGCTCAGCACTACACTACTCTACACTGACATTTTTCTAGTTGAACAAACCCATAATACGCTCTATTCAGAGCGTACTTGACGTGCTTAAGCTTTGTTCAATTCCTTCTCTTAGATTAAAAAGAAAAATGCTTATGGTAAGGTAGTGTGAACTTTAGTTGGAAGTAAAGTAGCAGAATATATTTGTAAAGTAAGCAATTACATTCTTTTAAAAGAAAAAGCTGTATTAAACTTATATTACTTGGATTTATTTGGATAAACAGCCCTGTCAATCCTGCTCTACGGAACGCAAGTTTGGGGATATTCCTCCTTTGAATCTGTGGAAAAATTCCTAAGATATTTTGTGAAAAGAATACTTCGACTACCAAAAACTACGCCAAACTACATGGTTTACCTAGAAACAGGTACACCACCTTTGATTATGGACACCCTCGCAATACATACTTCAACTATATTGTAAAGGTATTTGAAATGGATGGTAATCGGATACCAAAAAAAGTTCTAAGAGCAGCTATCCAAGAAAAAGGATCAATGTTCGAAGAATGGACTAACCTCGCCAAAACATGTGGTACAACCATGAACATATCCTCAAGGGAACAACCGTCAATGCTAAGGAGAAAGTTCAATGAGATCCTCGAAAAGTTTGGAAGCATCTTGTTTGAGAGATATGCATCGGAAGCCAGCTCTTCTCTGTTTAGATGCTACTATAATCGTCTTAACTATAACCTTCAACAGAACTCGTACCTTCTAAATAAGAACTCATTAAATAAAATAAATATTATTTTCAAAGCAAGAGGAGAATTGCTCAGTCTCAACTTTGTACCCCACCGACCAGATCTGCCTTTACTGTGTAGTCTATGTAACTTGAAAGCGCGTGAAGATACATTTCATTCTATTGCAATATGTCCTGTTCTGATTGAAATTCGCGTTGAGATACTTCAACAAACGCAACTTGGAAGAAGGAGAAATGCTCAGCATCAACGGCGACCAGGGATGGGATGGACTTTACAACTATGTTATCACAGCACTGCGTTATAGAAAAGCTATTATCGAAGAAGATTTTTAATTATATAAAATAGTAAACAAAACCAATTTTAACAATTTCTGTATTTTTTCAATGAATTCATATTATAATATGTCACACTGGTAGACGGCCAAATAGGCCATACCAATTAGACTTTAGAAATTAATATTATGAAATGTTATTATTCTAAGAAATAAAGACGTCAATTAAACTTAAACTATTTGGATATGGGTTATTGATCAAAATATTAGCTTACATACATCTCAGGGGATTTTTCTGTAATTCAACATTTTCACATTAAGATATACCAATCAATTAATTCAGGACGTCGAAGAAAAATGTTGTCATAAAATTTCTTGACGAACGTTTGCATTAATTTTTTCACGGAATCATAAATCTATTTTGAGTGAAAATCGCCCGGGCATGCATTTGACATTGAATTTGTTCAAACGTTAAACCACGCATCAATTCAATCGAGTTTTACATTAAAATAAAAATCTCACCAAACAAAATTTGAAGGCTGAGATTATTTCCGTATGATTTTTTGATAATTAAAAAACTTTATACCTCCCATAAGAACGATACCCACCACCTAAAACATAGCCCTTAACACAGCTTTATCTTTTTATTATCTGTTTTTTTTTTATGTTTGATTCCAAATGGTTTTTTAATGTCACAAATAACGCCATTTGTGAATAATAAATTATAACACAACTTTTCTTCAAACTACCAAAACTTAGTGAGATATACCTAACTCAAAGTTTTGGCGAATAAAACTTCCAGGTGTTTAAAACCTAGGCGAGGTTGCTAATTTAACAATCAAAACTAACAGTATCATGAAGACTCTATAACTACCCATCATCGTCATAAAGAATTAGATAATTCATGTTTATGAGGCGTTGAATAAAATTGTTGCTATAATGTATTGTTTTTACTTTTGACACTCCTTGAGCGGTTCAAAAGGACAAGAAAGGGGAGGATATTTGCTGTGATGTCTTTCAAAAAACTTTACACCGTTTTCCGTATTCATGATTTCTGTTCCAGGTACACCATAATAATTCTAAATAAAAAATATTTAAGTCCCTAACACCCCAACCCTAACCAACAATCTCACATTTGTGGTGGTTGCGTGTAAACATTTTTAATTTTCATAAAAGCCCTACTCTCTGATGAAAGGGTTTATCTCAAGGTCTTGTGGAATGTTATATTCACGCAGATATAGCTACTCGATTTTTATTTTCCTCCTTTTTTACTTCTTACAATTATAATAAAACAGAAACACATTAATTTCCAACGGTCATGTTCATGTCTGACGGTTTGATTACATCACACTTTGAAAATAAATAAATATATCTTTGTTAGCTCTCAGATTCTAGATAGGTTCGCAGGTATACTCGTACAATATTTATACATCATGCAGGTGAACTCGATTAAACAAAAAAACAAAAAAAACTTCCACACCTTTCTAATTGATGACCTCGTATTGCAGATAGTCATAGTCAACTGTAGATAGAGTCTTAACTAACCTGAGCCTGACTATGAGACAACATATCACAAATCATCCCATATTCGTGTCGTGTCCAACTTGTCAAATAGAAATTAATCGTTCGTGTGCAAGATAGTACCTAGTTAACAGATCAACGTTGCAACTTCCATCCCATCAGGTGCGTATACAGTATGAAGTTTATGGTCCAAAAGGTGCAAAATCTCTGACTCTTGCCCCAGGCTTCTGACGAAGTAAAACAAATCTTGACAGTTAATTTCGACAATTCCAACGGAGATGTGATTTTTCGAAAAGTTAGTAAATTTTAAGGTAATGTTATATGAACTGCAAGATAACTCCTTGCACCTCCCCAAAACTAATAACTTGATCCGCGCCTTATCCTTTATTTAGAGAGTGGGAAGAGGAAACAGAAAAATATCTTTTAATTGCCACAGGTGAACTATTAAGAGCTTGAACTTTTTTATAATTTATTAATTTTTTTTATTGCACATTTAAAATCTTTTAATTTTTGCAATATGCAATTGTAGAGCGCGAGTGATTACTTTAATTTCTCACGTTATAACCATTTTAGATGGTTCCTGACCGACATGGAGTCTAAGTGTATTAAGATAAGTGCTTATGACTCAAATGCTGCAGCTCACATGACGTGTTGTACATAAAAATTATTATTATATCTGATTGTGTGACTGATTCTCCTTACCGCTAAATGACTTTAAGAAAGATTGAAACAAAAAAAAACTTATAAGTTTTCAAAGAGCTATATACGATGTGGGGAGAAGGCAGAGGAAAGGAGATAAACTTGCTTGCAAAACGAATTAAATAATTCGCGTGAGCGATAATTATCTTTTCACTACTTGGCCCATTAACAGGCTTTGCGAGACGTTTACAATTGGATGGCTCAGACAAGAGTATACAATATAATTTTTAAATCTTATTCGTGTAAAAAGGTTTTTTTTTCGTAGTTTTCGAACTTGAATAGGGTAAGTTATGCAATGTTCACATAGATTAGTCACACTATAGTTTTGTCAACACTTTTATTCTTTCAATACAAGTTTCTGGCAAATGGATCAAACTTTAAACACTAACATTTAGGTTTCTATTCCTGCATCGTATACTTTTTAAAATTTGACGCATGAAATGTTTGCTTGGTACGTTATTCCCAAGCTTACATATGCGTGTTCTAAGGAAAAGGATGAAAGAATGATTTGAAATATTGAAAATTAAGTTTCTTGAAACTTTTTAATTGTTGATTCTCAAGAAACAGCTGATTGCTATGCTCTATACTATACAAAACAAACATCATGGCATTTGCGAAGATAAGTTAAGATAAAAACAAATTTTTATAACTTTATAAGATCTTCAAACTTCGCGTCATTCAGCAAGACATTGACAGTGTGAACTTACAATTTTATGTGACATTAGCTACGTTTTATTATTGCCAACGACCCATGTAGTAAAAAAAATTGATGTAGATCCAAGACATGGCACTTTCATACAGCTATTTCTTTTTTTCTTATGTTTGTTTGCTTTTCACACATTATCTGCCCTTTTCTTACAACTACTGTCACACTACCTTACCATTTGGAACACAAAATAGCCATCTACCCGTCATAATTAAAACTATTTCTTAAGTTTCAGAAATTGAACCAGGCTTAAACAAGGATCATAAATTGTTGTTGTATTACGTGCTAAAAGATAACCCATATATGGATCATTTTCGAAAACAAAACGCAGCCAAAACAGTTATTGTGAGAAAAGCATCGTTTAAAATTTGCAGATGTCGTGGCTTAAGACATGACAATTGCTGACATTTCTATTTTGTCATAAACAATATTCTGCGCAGTCGCAAAATCGAATCAGCAAACCATCTGACAAATGAAGAAATGAAGTAAGTCAAAGTCGGCATACCTAGTGTGAGCATTAGAAAAAGGAGCGAGGGTTTGAAAGATGGTGTCGGTGTACATTCGTTTTAAATTTTTGAATATTGAATTTCCTGGGAAAGACAGAACGATATAATATTATGTACATTCCACTTTCGTTTTGTACGGCTAAAGAACTAATCTCTATACTTGACTTTAGGATCGAAGTAGAGCTGCAGGGTGTACTGAATGGCATTCTTGGAGGCGAGAGTATAACGGTTTAATTGTTTGAGGTCAGAAATGCAACAGAAACCCCGTTAAAAACGGTAGAAAAGCCTAAGACAAGAAACCTTATGACGGTGTTCAAGCGTTGTAAATAAGTCAACGATGATATCATCACCAATCGTTTGATTGCTCTTTGTTCAATACTGTCCAAGAGATTTAAGTAAGTTGCAAGAACACCAGCCCAGAGATGAGAAATATACTCAAGCTTTAGACGTAAATAAGTTCTTACAGTTTTCAGCCAGATCAGAGAAGGAGACAAATTTCTTTCATGGCTCTTGGAAACCCAAAAATCTTGTGAATGATTGATGTGCCACTTATGGATAGTGACAAAGGTGATATATAATGCTTTAACGACAGTAGCATTGAGTTTTTGACGCATTACAATCAACTCGATTTATTAATCCCCATTTAACAATTCTGTCTGGTTCATAATTTAGTGAGCTGATCTTAGCCCGTTCAAGATTTGCATTATAAGAGCAATGTTGTGAATGTGAAAAGCTGGGGGTACAAACTTCAGCGAAGCAGGCAAGTGGATAAGAAGTTTAAAACAGCAGACCCTTTATTAAATTGAGAAAAAGTAGCGGAGACAGAACAGACCCCTGGGTACAATAGTTTATAATCCAACGGAAAAGGGCTATCAATACCGAAAGCATGCATTTTCGATAACAGAGCGCCTGATGTAATACTTTTAAACACAATCAGCTGACCAGTGTTTTCAGAAAAACACCATATATGTATATGTAATTATAGACATAGCTTTCCTGTTTTTAAATTAAAATATGAATGGAAATCAATGAGTTTTTCTCAATAATCAGATAGAACCTTCTTGGAAACAAACTGTCCAATATTTTTTTTGTATTCCTTTGGTTAGACTTATCATTTTCTTTAAAAATCTGGAAAATATGCTTTAATGTTAAAGGTTACGCTGCTCCTCATATCTCATTCCTGCAACAATGTTTCAAGCTACAAGTCAGAATTAGATTAATTGTATACAGCTTTGATGACCTTAGGATTTTCAATAGTCATCAGGGTTTCATCCATACCTACCTAAAACGTATGTTACATTATGTTTATAACTCACAACAATAAAATATGAGACTTAAACTCGTCTGCTCGTGTATCGCATTCATCCCTGAGGCCATCATATCATAATATATTGGACTCAAGAGTGTAGGTTCCTTCAAAGTCGTCATTCTCGTCGGTCGTCCATATTATATTCTGAATGTTACCATCATCACCGACCATCATCGGAAACAGCATCCAAGCCAATATATGAGGCTCTGCGCATCGGGGTACCTACATATATCCATCCATATAAAACACGCCTATAAGAAGCCTATACGTGACAAAGGGTCTGTCTTGAGTATCAGGTGTTGTTAAGCTTAATTGGATTTACTCACCAGGTTCTTCTTCTTCTTCTTCGTTTATGCGATATCCAAGGTGCTTCGCAAAGGAATACCAAGAGGTGCAGCAGCTCAGCTTCACAAACATTCCACCTATAGAAGGAGAATCCCCGCATGCATAAACATAAAATTATTAATTTCCATATGAATGATGTGCGATGATGATGATGATGATGGTGATGGTGATAGCTATGGCCAACATATAGAGATGATGATGGGTCTCCCTTACCATGGCACATAAATTTGCTTGCAGAGATGCCAAAGCAACAATAAAAATGGAAACAGCAAAAAATTGCATGAATTTATAGTATAACTCCCTTAAGTCTTCTATATAAAAGGGTTTTTGACAACTCTCCATTTCCCAACAACAAGATGATGTCTACAATGTATAAGGTTGATTTTGTCTTCAGTATACAATCAAGAGACTGATGGTCTTTGTGGCTTACTATTCTGTTCTGTCTGATGCCTTATCTGAAGTTGTGCATGGTGCCAATCAAAGCCAGGAAAAGTAATTATGAATTTTCTGTCTCCACACGTAAGAACCATCTTTAAGTTAAATTCAAAAAAAAAATATAACTTAAGGCAACCTAATCAATCCTGAATTAATATTATTTCCAAGATATTAGCATATGTTGGGGTTGAAATGAGATAAATAATAACGTAAATAATACTTGTTTTCGACACATATGACATGTATCTATAATATTTGATGGTGTAAACAATTTTAAGGGATTTGTCAAACTTTTATACGATCTGTTAATGATTTGAAATTAGAAAGATTATTTGTATGTCTCATAAACATCTTAAGGCTATAGGTAGACCTTACCTTCCTAACCTAGATCTTTTAAGAGAAAATAATGAAATTAAACACCAAGTTAATTTTAATGATGAATAAACATTAGTTTGAAAGGCCTTTTTCATTTAAAAATCTGTATGTTTTGTCAAGAAATTGGAAAGAATATTAACAAGACAACTCTTTTTTACTTCCTGTAAAGTACTATAACTTTTTGACAGTACAGTGTTGCTGGAAGAATTTAATCAACAAAACCTTAAAAAATAGTAACAAATTTGAAAAATGTTCGGCAAACAAAAAATATTGCTTTCAAATAAATTAACTATTAACGAGTGTTGTGTAGACGAAGGTATCATAAAAAAGATGAACATGTTTGTCTTCACTATAATATTGACTTCTGCGTTTCTAGAATTTCCTATGATGCTAAATTGAATATCTTCTGTACTTTTTTATTTTCTCCGTATATACAAAAGTAGCTTTTTTCGTAGAAATCAAATGCAGACACATACATACATTTAAATCAACCATAAGGCATTATTTATTATTAACCTAGCTAGCACATTTATTCATAAAGTACCAATAAAACGCCATACTCACTAACCCAGATTACAAGAGTAGTATAGTATGAGGTATAGAATGGAATCCGAATTGAGATTTCGATCGATGCTGGATCGAAAAACCATATTCAAATGGAACCGAAATGACGCACCAAATATCAGCAGTAAGCTTGTTTCTTTAATTATCGATTTAATTTTCCGTGAAAACGTAGTAACTAAAATATAACTCACTTTTAATGTATAATGTTCGAAGTTGGCATCAATTAACAGAGGTTAAGTCAAAAAACACTGCAAGGGCTATTGTCGCCGTATCTATTAGGTGCCATAACTGTAGAGTCCTACGATGATAGTACTATAGGTTTTATGTACAAAGCTCAAATGTCACTTTTGAATAAATTTCGTAGGGATGTGTTCACAAATACAGTTTTAAATCAAATGACGATCAAATTATTGATTTAATCATTTGTTCAACAAGTATTTGGAAAAATGTTATTGAATGTGTCACAAAAATGTTGAGAATTTTGATTGATGAGAATCAAATTACTTTTGATTTATTTTGACGATCGATGAATTGTATTGTTGTATTCAGGCAATTAAATTTTAGTAAATAAAATGATTGCATGTGAAGGAAAAACTTTAATTTACGATTATCTGAAATTTGATACCAAACGATTAACCGTGTAAAATCGCTAAAAGGATTATTTAATTGAAGTAGACTATCGTTTTTTTTGGAAAGTTCAAACGTTCACACTAGTGCAGTCAAAGTATAAAATAAAGAAAGAGGCTTTGATGCGATCGACACTTATAACTTCTTTTTAGCGTAATTTAAGACAAAGATGAACTTCGAAAAGTTTAAGCAGTTTTTCGTCATGATATTCGAGATTGTAACCCAATTTCGTGTGGTATTTTGGTAGGATTTAAGTTTTTTTTTCAAAATTAACAAAATCATTTTGTAATTTTGTTTTTTATATCTGTCTTTATTCGTTCTCATGATACATACATGTGTAGTAAATTATAAATTAATGTTACAATTTTGTTTGCAGTATTTCTCGTAGTTTCTTATTTTTTTTTATTTATCAAATATTAGCGAACACGATTTCTATAAGATCAAATAATTTTGTAGTCATTATCTACTTTAATTTTTTGTCAAGATATTTGGGTCTAAAATCATTTTCTACTAATTTTTAAAAGCATTTGTTTACGTTTTTATTTTTTTCAACTGTCAATAAGATTTTTCTAAAAATTACATCTGACGTTATTTTTCGTTGTAGACAATTATTCTGGAGGAACAATACATTTTTTCGTAAAATATTTCAGACGACAAATGTTTTGTTCAATTCTTTTTTTTTTTTGTAAACTATTTGTTGAATTTCTTATAAGTTCATACTAATTTGATACAAATATCAAAATGGATAATACAAATTGTATTGAAATATTTGCGGTCAACTAAATTAAAAAAAAAAATGTTTATACTTTGAGTAAGTGCCATCGAGTAAGACATAAAATAAATATCAATTAACACACCCTCGAGTTTACTAACATTTGTTTTTTTATAACAACATGACTGGTACTGCCTTCTACATTTCAGAATCCGAAACTCTATCTCCTCTCAAATAATTGTAATGATTTATTTTTGTTCACTAAATCGGTGGTATCAATTAAAAGCTATTTTTTAAACTCACTAAACTAAATTGGTATAACGGCAGTGGGAACTTTGTATTTAGAGGTATTTCTGCATTTCAAAATTCTGTCCATAAACAAAATACTGTATGGTCAAATTTCTGCAGGACAAAATTCTGTAAGTCAAAAATCTGGTTGTCACACATCTTGTGTTTTAAATTCGATACCATATGCGTGTGGTTTTTAACGACTTAAAACTGAAAATACCACCTCAAAATATCGCATTATTAAAACCGAAATAGGTAATTTGATTATTGCTCTCTGTCTTTCAAAACGAAACAAAATTTAAAAAGATTGTATGTTATTTAAACAGCTGCCTACTTATTTACAGAAAAAAAAACTAAATTATTTATTACTTTTCACAACAAAAAAAAAAAAAGAAAATCAAATCAATTTTGTTAATCTCTTTAAATTACTGGCCCAGTGAACTATGAGTACTCTGAGAGCTTTGATACCCAAACCTATGAGTACATAAATAATGGAAGTGAAGCTGCTTTCAAATATTTTTCGCCTGCTACGCAAATATTTTGATATATAAATACAATATGTACATATATACCAATGTATAGTACATAGAAAAACATACATAGGTACATATGAATACTGTACATGGGTTAGGTACATACGAGAATATACAAAGTGTCCTCGAACTCAGTCATAAATTAGCGATTTGCTCAATCATCAGTGCTCGATCATTTTTTACGATGTGTTTTCAGCAATAAAAGTCGAGCAATTTATGGGCCTCTTACACAAGAACTCCAATTTATCCCACGAAATATACACGAACAAAATAAGCTACAGCAACAACAACAACATTAACGTAATAGTGTCGCATCTGCGGAACGATAACAATTTTATTTATTTAATATTTTTTTCATCTTTAGTTATTTTGTTGTTGTTGTTGTTGCTGCTTTCCTGATGTAAAATTATTGTATAAATCAACGATTGAGCTTTATTGTATTTTATATAGCTTGGCCAAAAGTTATCGGCTATTCGGATGCGTGTAAGGTTCCAGTAGATACAAAATAAAATAACAAAATATACGATGACATCTGGACCTTAAAAATAAAGGTGGAGAAATTGGTACCACACCTCAGGCTTTCTGTTTCTGCACAGGTTCCGAAGACGTACAGTCATAAACCCTCAACGTAACACTTTGTTTTCAGAGTGCATAATGCACTAGTAACACGCCATGTGATCGCAATCTCAATAATCAAGTGAATTTATTACTCGATTTAATTTTAATGATAAGCCCTCCTGGTGACAAGTTTCTTCGTCACTAAGCAACAATTGACTTTAAAATAGCAATAGAACTGATAGTGGCAAAGTAGGATTTATTCATCTAGATTTGGGCACTAATTTACGACCTTACTTCAAGAAGTTTTTTTTTTTTTAAATCTTTAAGACTTCAAAGATTTCATTACGAGACATAAGTTTACTTTCTACCGTGTTAAATTTGGTTTTTGTCTACATATGTAAATAAAGCAAAAAAGCGTACAAAGACATGTAGAAATCACTAAATGTTTACTATAACAGTCGACTCCACTTGTTTGCAATACAGAAAATGGAAACAATTAGTAGTTAAATTAACTAACTTCGGACGTTTGCAGCTTTGTTACACTTAACCGAACTCAGTATACCTAATTCTAACTTAATTTTCCATACAAGCGATGCGATTCCAAGCGAATATACTCGTAGTTTTACATGCTTTGAATACATACGAAAATAAAATGCTCGACTTGGTCGCACGAACTTGCTCATGTATCCAAAGTCTGTTTAAAAATATTTCCTGTAATTCAAATTTTAAAATGTACGAGCAAAAAATGTTGTTTTCAAAAATTTGAATACCATTTGATTTCTCAAAAAAATTTAATATTTCCAACTTTTTTTGATTTTAGTTTAAAAATGCATAGGTATGTGTTGTATGCAGTTATTTAGAGCTTATAAATATATGTTTTACATTTCAATTTCGTAAAAAAATGATGTCCATGATATCGAATCTCGAAAAAAAATTCGAGTATATTTTTAAAAATCAAAAATAAAAACGATCACATTTTTGATCATCAAATATTATAAAAACAGTATAAGAGCTTGTGCAGAAAAATTTATTGAAATCGGTTACTTAGTTCTTGACAAAACTTAAAAACAAAATAACGGTTATATGGGTACTGGAGCAATACAAACATATTTTTTTAAATTGAAAGAAGCCAAATCGGGAAAACATTTTTTAGCGAAAATTAAAAAAAAATCTATCGGTTTGTATGAAAATTCGAATTTTCGATTTTTGACCGAAAAATTTGAATAGGGACTACCGTTGTTTTTAGTCTTACAAAAAAATGAAAAAAAAAATCGCGAATCGGCTAAAAACCTTAATTTCTAAATTTGAAGTCAATCTACCCAGTGGTTCGGGCTGTGAAGCGAGGACAGACAGACAGACGGGTGGAATTAATTTTTCGACTGCTCTACCGTCGTGATGTCATGTTTGATTGAAATCTCGAGTTCGAAATTTTTTACGCATGCAAAAGTTGCCATATAGTGCCTTTATGTCGCAAGTTAAAAACGAAAAAAAACTCTTAATTGTCATCGTTAAGTAGTTCAAAGTACAGAGATGATGAAATGAAAAATATAATTTTTTAAGTGCTTTTAAGTTTCAAAACTTTATGTATTATTCTAGCGTTGCGTGAAAACAAAATTATTATTTGGGGAACAAAATTGTTTCAATGAAATAAAATGTTTATATTGATAATAATTTATGACCGCATATAAGTGGTGTCAACTGTAATGCTATCGGATTTAAGCTGCATTTTAATGTTAAAGAAATCTGATCCAGATCAAAGCAAGAAAATAAAACAGCTCGGATCATCATATTTAAATTATATTATTTGACGCTTAGAGCGGGATTGCCCTTCGATTATTTGGTCAGCGATGATTTTCTTGTTCATTTTTTAGTAGGTATTGTAAGAATTGACATATTTTGTAAGGAATGAAATAATTTTGAATTTAATGCTTTATTTTCGAAAATCAATTTTATACATTTGTATTTAAAAAAAAATGTCACTTCGTTTTTTTTTAATTTTACTTGATATCAAAAACGTTTTTTTTATGGATTATTTCTCGTTTTAAAAAATATTTCGTTTATGCTTTTTTTTATATTTATAAAAAAACCGTTACTTAAATTAAAACATAAAACAGTCAAAATAATTTACTAAATGTAAAGTTTATTTTCGTATTTTGTTTGTTTGCTTTCTTTTTGTTCAGTTTCGTTTGAATTGAAATCGACAAATGAGACCTTTCCTCATTTGTATAAATTTAAATTACTTTGTTCGATGAGAAAGAAACAAAAATCAAAGATTAACCATCATAAGATTTATAGGAAACAAGTAAACTTAAAGCGTGAATTATTTTTTCGTATACACTACACATGCCTAATATTGAAAACTGCAAACATTTTTCGCAGTTCTTCCCTGGTTTTTAGTTTCTTATTGAGACTGTGCAAACAATTTAAATTATAAACGTTATTTGATAATGGAAAATTAAACCACAAAATTTTTTGACATAGGTAAGTGCATTATTCTCTAATGTTTATATTTAACCTCAAGAAAGAAAAAGAAGCATTTATAACAATAACCCTTCCCGCGGCGGAAAAAAACCTGGGAAACAGTTTCATTTCACATAATGTTACTTACATATATTTTACCTTACGTGTTAACGAATTTTGGTTATCTCTGCACTTCCAAAACCTACTGCCGTTTTTAAATTTCATTAGATGGGTCAAAAAATTATGAAAAAAATGATAATATATGTTATTCCGCAGCACTGCTTGTAGAAATAAATAAATATAAATAAGGTGGCGCAACAGTCCTTTGAGAACCAGGGCCTAGTGACTTACAACTCTCAACCATTCCTGTGTGCGAGTACTGTTGTCAGGGATGGAGGGGACCTACAGTTTAAAGCCGAATCCGAACAGCTAATTTGAGAAAGCACTTTTCATGACAAGAATTACTCTTGGAGAATTTGTCAATTCCTCGCAAGAGGCAGTACCCGTGAAAAAAGCTTTAGATGGCACAGGCAGGGATTGAACCCAAGACCTCTGTGATGACAGTTCAACACACTTTGTTTTTAAATTCATTTGTATTACTTCAATCTTAAACCTATCTTAAAGCTAGACAAAAATTCATAAAACTACATAGCCTTATTAACCATAACTTACAACTAACTTACTGGTCCCATACGGACACTCTAAGTTACAGTTCAACGCACTAACCATCATACCACGAGTATTACTAATAAATGTTGTAGAAATAATTATTTAAATATTCCCGGATGCTTTTACATACTATGGTCACCATACATATGTATGTATGTAGGAAGCGTTTCTTTTCATCCCTTAAGTTAAAATTAGAAGAGAAAAAATGAAGTAGTACTGAATCAGAAAAGAATAATAAATATATGTGTTATTACACTCAGACGTTTTACGAAAGACGCAAATAAGTGCGAAAGAGAAAGTAGGTGAAATAGAAATACTTTAAAAAGTCTCAACCCGCAGAGTTGTGGGTTCAGGATTGTCTTGGATGGTTTTTGACGTTTCTTGCCAGCATAGTGTGTTATTACACTCAGACTTTCTGTATGCTGCGTGTTTCGCATATTTTCTTTTGAAGACTCAATCCGTCAATCTCGCAATATTACACTCGGATGTTTTTCGGTTGCGTGTTTTTGACACTTCTCTTTCATTGTTTGTTCTCATCCACTAAGTGACATTGTGAAAATAATTAAAGGAATGTGCACTTTTTATATAAAACTCAATACGAGAAACACTCATAAGAAGCAAAATGTCATTTGAAGTGATAAATAATTTATTAGATACTACAGCTGTGATTATTGACATCATGGATACGAATAATAGTTCCGGTGAAGAAATGTTGTTAGATGTGTTAGACATTTGTGAGGATGCTTTAAAAATTCCCAAGCAAAAGAAAAAAGGGAATCGGACTAAAATCTGGAGAGAAAATAGATCTGACTTCGGATCCTTCACTTTCTTGAAGGTGAATGAAGAAACTTTTGACCTGCTTTTGACCAGAAGAAAAGTTGGCTGTCACTTTGTTTCAACGGGTGAAACATTCAAACCATTCCTTCATTTAAATTAATTTGGTTATAACATCTTTGCTTCACTTGCAATTGTACGGCGGCATATTTGTTGTTTACTCGGAAACACAAGAAACAATAATAAAGCAACGCCAAGAAACAAAGAAAGGCAAGAAAAAGAAACGTCAAAAACCATCCAAGACAATCCTGAACCCACAACTCTGCAGGTTGAGACTTTTTAAAGTATTTCTATTTCACCTATTTTCTCTTTCGCACTTAGGTATTTGCGTTTTTCTAAAAACGTCTGAGTGTAATAACACACATACAGAAAGTCCGAGCGTAATAACACACTATGATGCATAACAAAATTAAGACCCTAGGTTTACCAGGGAATGCATATGCCATAAGACTGGTGGTAACACATTAAACTTAAATGAGAAACAAAACTTTTATTTATATTACATACACTTAAATGGTCATTATCATTACTAATCGTACAAAAACTGACTGCAACATTGTTTAACTTATACCAAATTTCTGCTCTATATGAAGATATAAATCCTTCGTACGTATCACCCTTCAAAACCCATTTGTTTACATTGTTGTATTTGTAATGTGGAAGAATTCAACGAGTAAAATTGACGTGTTTTCACGCATACATAGACACATTTACTGAGTTTTTAGGGGAAATTTCATAAATTAGAGGAGAAATTACACGCACACTAAGAAATACTTTATGAGGCCAGTTTCCGGTTTAGCTTGTAGGCAAACCAATATGGCTACCGAGGATTTATATCTTTACTAGAGTGTTTTTGTTCATAGGTACACACTTTAAGTCTCATCATATCCATAAGTTTCCTTGATAATCGAAAACAGCGTTCTCTCTCTGTACGTCAACAATTTGACAAGATCATTGCCAACCCTAAGGAATATTTAGAGAAATTTGATCTTTAAGTGTTTTCGTGAGTAAATGAAACAGTTTTTCTTTTACTAAGCGAAAGACTTATTTTAAAATAAGTTAATAAAGAACCACAATTTTAAACTATTATTATTTTGTATTAACTTTTATTTTCTTGAGCGTAATAGACAATTAATTCCTCATAGGATCCCACTGAATCATCATCATCAAGACATATCACATTTTTGTAGTTTTTCTCATTGATTTGTGTGCTTCCCTTCGCGTTAGAAATCTCGTTTTTCGTTTCAAGTTTATCGTGATCTTTGTCTTCATCCTGATCTTTGTCTTCCTCCTGATCTTTCTCTTCATCCTGATCATTATCTTCCTCCTCATCTTTCTCTTCCTCCTTTGTTAGATCTAAGGTCGGAAAAACGTGGTTGGTATTGAGGAATCCGTTAACAAAAGCTTCCTGAAAGTTTGCTGTGGGAACTTTTTTAAAGGTTATTGGGTCTTCGGGAAGATCATCTTCGAGTGTAAGATCCAGTGGTGGGTAAACTTTTTGAGGTTTGTGTAGGCCTAACCGCCGCAGTGGTTGACCTTTTTTGGCGGGTTCTGTTGCAGCTGGAGGTGTCGCACTGAAAAGTTTGTTTGTTTCATTGTTCAAAGCTATACTAATTTTTCTAAGTTTCTTAGCGGGTGGTTGAGCTTCTTCATCTTTACTGCTATTTGATGTATCAGGTTTACCGGAAAGATAAAGGTCAAGGAGTGAAGGCAATATTTTAGGGGATTCACTTGGCGGCACGTTTATTTCATTTCTTGGAGTTTGAGAACCTTCTGTCTTATTTATCAATTGATCCATATCGTTGTCGTCGTTAGTGAGATCAAGAGATTGAGGAATTTGAACCGCTGTTACTTTAACAGGTCTGTTTTGAAGGATCGGCATCACACTCCCATCCAAAACAACCGGTTGGTTTGTCTGTTTGGGCTTCTTACCGTACGTTCTCATAACTGGATTAGTTAGTTTAACCGTTTCAACGCTAGAGATTTTGATGTTTTGATCTGTATTGACATAAGCAACGATATTTTTATCACTTATCTGAAATTTCGGTTTATCGATTGTGCCCTCTATGATATAATTATATTTGGGTGCTTCTTTTTCTAATGAAGATGAAGAAGATAATTCGTTCGTTCTTTTTTTGCTGATTGTGTCTTGCATTTGTATTCGGGTATCATGGATTTCATTTATTTCTTTTTGCATAGATGAGCGTAAAAACTCCATAGCTTCGAAGCATTCCCAAGTTGATTTAACTTTGCCTTTAGAATAACGCTCGAGGACTAATTCTTTTAAGTAGCGAGTTTTGATAAGCTTCCAGCGGTTTTTAACCGTATCTGTTAAAAAGGATATAAAGAAGACAAAAGCACAAAATATAGAGAAAACCAAATAAGAAAAATAACTAATTTTAAGATTTTTTATGTTTGATGAAGAATAAAGCATACTTACGAACTTGTGTTCCTAGTATCTTAGCAACCGTTTGCCATGCTTGGTTATGTAAGAACCTTCTTTTTTTGTCATAACCTAGATAGGTAGGAGGATTGGCCTTGACAGCTTCGATTATTTTAAGACGTTCCATAGCGCGGATTTGATTATGCGTCATTTTATTTATTGGTATATTTTGTTCATTCGAAATTTCATTTGAGTTTTTAGAGTTAGCACATCCTGTTTCACTTGGCCCAGGGGACTGCGTTAAATCCAATGATCGAACGACAGGTCCCGTTAAAGAATTATCATTTCTTGAAGATTCAGGTTCCATCGTTCCAGCACAGTTTTTAATTAAGATGGTGCTCATTTGCAAAAGTGGAACACTCAAATTTACCCCTAGAGTAGGGTTGTCAGTCATATTTTCAAAATTATCTTTCGGAGGTTGTGGTTGAGGTGGTTTCGCCAAGGGAAATCCATTACATGCTTCGTTATCATCTATCAAATCAATAACCTCACAAGTCTTACTTATATCCTTACTTAAATCATGACTAGGTGAAGGAACTAGGGAATTTTCAGCCTCATTTTGTTGAATTGTTGTACAGTTTGACCAAAAACAATTTTGATTTTCATTATTTTGTGCCTCTAAGGAGCACAAAGAATCGTCGGCTGTATCAGTCTCAGCTGAACTAAAAGAGTTTAAATTCTGTAGAGCTTCTGTGCATTTTTCAAGCGTTGGTTCTAATCTTTCAGTTGTATTTAAGTTACTGTTTTCAATTATTTCATCACAGTTCAAAAACGATGTTTCAGACGTTGCCATGGAAACCGTTCCAAGTTCATCCTCTTGTTTGACTTCCACTGAACTCATAATAGGTTCGGATTCTTGATCTGGTCCCATATAAATGCAGCAGGGACATCGAAAAGTCTGAGGTTTTTTGGGATTTGGCTTAAACAATGGCGGTGAAATGCCTCCAAGCTTTTTTTGAATATTTTCCTTTGTAATATCGTACAGAAAAGACATGTCGTGGAAAAATACCCATTTGGGAGCTTCAAAATTACGTTCGATAGTTCTTATGAAAATTTTTCGAAAATACATCTTGTTTAATGAATCCCATGTTGCCTTTTGTTCCTCTGAAAAAGTATGATAAGTTTTTCGGTTTTAATGTCCGTTTTATACAGGCACTTATGCGGGTAAGGTACTTATAAGTGAATCATTAAGTTAATGTTATATAGTAGAGCAGATAAAGTTGTATACTTTTTGCAATTGAAACACAAGAAAACTCTTAAATAAAAAGAAGTGTTTATGTTTTTAAGTTGATGTCAAAAGTGTACTGAAAAAGATTTTTTCTTAAGTAAAATTAATTTAAAGCGTACAAATAATTAAAAGGGGAAGGTAGTCAATCAAAAAGTAGTTAAGAGACAAGTTTTATAAGACAAAGTCCTCAGATCTTAGAAATGAACGATACTTATGCGGGTCTTACTGTATTGTTGAATAAAACCATATTTAATTTACTTTTGCTACTTTTGTTTATTTTTTAGTTTTATATTTTTACTATATAATCTATTGAAAAATATATTTTAAAATGTATAAAATATTCTTACATGCCCTTGTTCGCTTAAAATATGAAAGTGGATTTTTGTTTTACAATTCTGAAAAACAAGAGCCAAAATGTTAAAAAGAGGCTGGCTCTGGCTACCTGTTTCTACTTTCATAATCTAGAAAGAATTGGTTTTGCATGACCGCAAGCGTCAGTGAAAATGAGAAAGATATATAGTATTGCTGATGTCACTCTCATGTTGTTTGGTTAATTGCTAACGATGATTCGTCAGCAGAGAATCAATTTCAGTTAAAAATAACATTCATCGTTAATTAATTTAATTTAATGCAAATAAACCGGTAAAAAAAAACAATAACTAAAAGTAGGCAAACAAAACATACAATTCAGTAAAAATGTTCGATCTCGCTCTCTATTGTTTTTTTTTTTTCAACTCGCCTCCTGCATTTACTTATAATTTTAAAAAAATGTTTTTTTTTCAAAAACTAAGAAGAAAGCATTCCGCAACCTGAACTTATCATGCGGATAAATTCTGTCGGATAGAATTTCAGATCAGCTGATCGGATAACTACCTCGAAACAAAATTTCTCAAATTCTATTGAGCTATTGAGCTAGTTCAGGACATGGCAACCCTGTCCCTAAATTAATTTTTTTTCCAAAAATTAACATTAAACTTAAGAATTTAAACGAAATGTCAGTTAGCTCCCATTTGAAACAATCATCTTTTTAAAGACTAAAACGTTAAACATGTTTACATATTAAAATAGAAGTGATACCGAATTCTAAAACATTTTATGATCTATAAGAAAATAGGTATAATCAAAAATATTGTTAACACATTTTTAAAAACAGTACAACTTAAAGATAAATATAACCAAAAATAAACCATTGATTAATTATAAAAATTCCTTACAAATAAACATATATCCTCAATAGTCAGCCGACATATTGTTGCTAAGAAATTTGTAAAGATTCAATTGTGGATTTGTTTTGATTGTGGTTTTCAAATCATATGAATACAAACAAAAATAAATGCTGGCAATACTATTTACTCATTTTATAACTCAAAAAAAGAGAGAAAGACTCACTTAATGTACAAACATATCCCATTTCCTTTCGAATCTCCTTCCAAGCTAGCTTTTCCTTTTGCATATCAAAATCAAAGTTCTTCAAAATCCAAATGTTAGGTCGCTCCTTTACCAACATTATCAATTTTTTCTTATACTCCTCCGTACTTAGTATTGGGTTTTCAGGTGTTTCCCATTCAATTGAATTCATTTTTGAGAACAACAATACTTATTTTTTAATAAATGAAAACAAAATCCACGTCCACAACTATAAAACAACTTCACTAAACTGTCTAAAACTAAACAACACGATACGAACTAGAAGAACAACATGTAAAATGTACGATGAGAGAAAATGTATAAAAGCAAATATAGAAATACTTCTCTCATCGCAGCGCACAAAAAATATAAGCACGAAAAAGACGCTGCGCTGTGCCCTGAAATAAATTACACGACGAAAACGAATAGCACTAGCACAACGAAAGCGAATGAGAGAATAACAAAACAAGAAGATTGATTTTTCAGAAGTACACACAGTACACTCCGAAAATACCGTCAACGACGAAGCAGGAGTAGAGAGAATACAGAAAAAGGCAATTCCCAAACCATAAAGTAATCGATTAATGTAGAAGCGAATAAGTTCACAAAATAAAATAAAACTTAACTTACTTGGTGTTGTTTTTGTTCAAACACTTGGACCACCACCACAAGTAACAGAAAAAAGCATATCTATAGATAAGATTACAGAATATATCGCTACCTACTTCTACCTGCATTAGATTCTTTTTCAATTTTATTTTGTATTGTAGATACACACATCTCTAACGTATACGCTCTATTCTGTTTTCATCTTTGTTTCCAGCACCACACTCTTCATACTTCAGGTTCGGCCAACACTGCCACAGCATAGTGTATATGTATACATACTCTCATCTCATTTTGCTAGTCCCTCCCTTACTCACTTCTTCAATTCATTTTATTTTAGTTCGTGTTCTTTTTTTCTTAATCATTTGGCTGCCTGCTGAGTGCTGAGCCTGTTCTGTTGTATCTTTTCTATTCACATTTTGCTTTATACGATGTTTCGTTTCTCGCAACCATGGTTCCCTTCCCTGGTTTTGTATTGTTGTTGGGTTTTATCTTTTGCTTAGTAGGTATTGGGAGAGAGAATTGATAAAAATAAAAGTGTGCATGTATATTATTTTCTGTGAAACGAATAGAAAAGCAAATAATAAAGAATTGTCTATTTTCGTTGGTAAGCTAAGCATAAGCAAAGCATACCGAAAACCGAATAAGTACTCATTGGCAATGGAGGGCATAGCGCCAGCGCAGAGAAAATGTGTTCTCGTCTCTGGTTTGGTTGCAACTTCCAATCCCAATGTGAACGCAGATACGTACCCACTTTTTCGTATTTAATAATTTTCGTTTTATGTTGGAATTAGAATTGAATGCATATAGAGAGGAAGATATTCTGTTTCTGTGTAAAATGGGAAATAGGTTGTTTTTATTAATTTTTTTTTATTGTATACAGAAATTGATCGGTAAGTAGGTTATACATACAATTTCATCAAGCTAAACATTGATCAGTAGTAGGATGATATTTCTATGTAATTTCTTAAAAGATCTGTATTATTATTTTACACATATGTATGTATTTATATTTAATATACAAAAATATATATGTAGGTACGTAGCCTTGTCGGAAAATAAAGAGAAAGGTAAGTTGTAATTTGGAGAAAAGTAAGTAAGAAAAATAAGTATATCCTTCGCCTTTTTCGTTGGGCGCCATTTTGGATTTTAAGTCGTTTCGTTGTTATTGAATAAGTTGTTCAAAATGTAATTATTTACAAATTTGATCACAACAACTTTTACTTCCGAGATATAAGCACTATATAGCAAGTTTTGCATTCTTTAAAAAAATTAGAACTCGAGATTTAAATCAAACATGACATTACGATAGTAGAGAAGTAGAAAAAAAGTGGGTCCCCCGATTGTGTCCGTGTTTCTTTCTGTCCTCTTTTTTCTTAATTAGGTTTTTTCAATAAAAAAACAATATTTTTGTATTGCTCCAGAGTGGTACCTCCCATAGAACCGTTATTTTGATTTTAAGTTTTTTCAAGAACTAATAAACCGATTTCAGTACTTTTGATTTTTAAAAAAATATTAAACTTTTTTTTCGAAATTCGAAATTATCTTTTTTTACGAAATGTAAAAATGCAGCGAAGAATAACGTTTTTGAAATCGAGTAAAATTTTGAGAAAAAACGAAGTTAATTTCTTATAAAATTTCAATTCACAACTTATTTTACAAAACACTAAAACCTATAAAAACAACGAAAAATATATTTTACAAAACACTAAAACCTACAAAAACAACGAAAAATATGATATGTCTTATTTTGATCCTGGAGAACGAAAAAATAAGCTTTCGTGATCCTATGACTTTTTGGTTAGGCGCCATTTTAAATTTTTGGTCGTTTCATTTTTATTGAATACTCATTTAGTTTTAACTTCTGACGAGTTTTACATTCCTTAAAAATTTAGTACTCTAAATTTAAATCAAACATGACATAACGATGGTAGATAAGTCGAAAAAGTGGATCGCGAGATTCCGTTCGTCTGTCGCAGTCCCCATAAGGCTTTAACCATTGGGTCGATTGAGTTCAATCTTCGAAACTAAAGTTTAAATCAGATTCAGAATGTTTGTTTTAATTTAAACCAGGCAAATTTTTGACAAAAATCTAAAATTCTATTTTTCTAAAAAATAATCCCATTTTTTCAACAATATAAAAAACTTATTTTTTTATTACTGCAGAAGTGCACCCCCATAGAACCGTTAGTTTATTTCGAAATTTTCTCAGGTACTAAAAATCCGATTTTAATAATTTTTTCTAATCAAGCTTTTATATTGTCTTAATAATACATGATTAATGATTATCAAGTGTCAAATTTTTGTTTGGTCTTGTAAAACAATTTATAAATATTTTTTTCGAAATTTGACGTCTCAAAAACAGGTCAAAATTTGTTTGCGTACAAAAAATATTTTTAAGAAAAAATTTAAAAATTTGATCGACCGAAATTGTGAGGATTTTTTTACATAAAACTTATTTTATTAGTATCATTCGCTAAAATGCCTTTCATTTTGTATAATTTTAACGAATTTTACTTAAGAAAAGTTATTTTAAGTACACATTAAAAAAAAAAAACTTCTTTTCCCTTAGGGCTTTCTTGTGTTTCATGCTTTAAAATTTAAATATAATAATCACAATCTACTACGTTGTTGAAGACTTTTTTACAATATAGTCCGGTCAATTTAGACAATTGAAATAACAAAAATTCCGACAGAGCCAAATTTTGGTGGAGACCTTGGGTTAACCCTAAGAAATACAAATTTAAAAGTCCCCATCAATCCCATGCGAGCTTAAAAAGTTATTCGGGGTCAAAGGTCAAAATTTTAGGTTTTTTGGATTTTTCTCAAAAACGGTAGGTTTTATCACAAAAATTCTCAGACCAAATTTGTAAATCTCAAAATTCTCTACAAAAATGGTCCTAATGATTTTTTTTCTAAGTATCACCGTTCCTGAGATATCGCGATTGTAAGAGTTATGTTCAACATAATATGCACACATTTCCACACTACCTGTGAGGTAGTGTACTCGGTGCGTTTTTTTTAACGTGGTTTCCCCGGTAGGCCTATTCCTGCAAGATGCGCATAAACCAAAAGATGAGACAATTTGTATGAGACGTTTCGAACAAAACCGCCGATGGAAAAAAACTGAAAGATCGAGTTGTAATTTAGATTTAAAGGTTCTAGATCTAGGCCGAACAGCAGTCATTATAATGGGTGATTTTTTTGAGGTTAGGATTTTCATGCATTAGTATTTGACAGATCACGCGGGATTTCAGACATGGTGTCAAAGAGAAAGATGCTTAGTATGCTTTGACATTTCATCATGAATAGACTTACTAACGAGCAACGCTTGCAAATCATTGAATTTTATTACCAAAATCAGTGTTCGGTTCGAAATGTGTTTCGCGCTTTTTTATCGACAAATTTTGTTCAGCGATGAGGCTCATTTCTGGTTGAATGGCTACGTAAATAAGCAAAATTGCCGCATTTGGAGTGAAGAGCAACCAGAAGCCGTTCAAGAACTGCCCATGCATCCCGAAAAATGCACTGTTTGGTGTGGTTTGTACGCTGGTGGAATCATTGGACCAGCAAAGATGCTGTTGGACGCAACGTTACGGTGAATGGCGATCGCTATCGTTCAATGCTAACAAACTTTTTGTTGCCAAAAATGGAAGAACTGAACTTGGTTGACATGTGGTTTCAACAAGATGGCGCTACATGCCACAGCTCGCGATTCTATGGCCATTTTGAGGGAAAACTTCGGAGAACAATTCATCTCAAGGAATGGACCGGTAAGTTGGCCACCAAGATCATGCGATTTGACGCCTTTAGACTATTTTTTGTGGGGCTACGTCAAGTCTAAAGTCTACACAAATAAGCCAGCAACTATTCCAGACAACATTTCCGAAGAAATTCGGGCTATTCCGGCCGAAATGCTCGAAAAAGTTACCCAAAATTGGACTTTCCGAATGGACCACCTAAGACGCAGCCGCGGTCAACATTTAAATGAAATTATCTTCAAAAAGTAAATGTCATGGACCAATCTAACGTTTCAAATAAAGAATCGATGAGATTTTGCAAATTTTATGCGTCTTTTTTTTTAAAAAAGTTCTCAAGCTCTTAAAAAATCACCCGATACTATGGCAAATATTTGTAAAAACTAACTTTAAATGATCCAAATTATGACGCTTATTTTTAAGAATGATTTGTTCTAAAAAATATGATAATGATCCAGGAATATCGTTATTTACATCCTCGAACATTCTACCAGGTGGCGGGTACATATAGAATTATCGAATACACAAGATTGAATATCTTCTCGAAGGATTTTTGCCGCAGCTTTCAAAGTTATCAGGCGTTTTTCTTTTTCATCCAAGTTTTAATTAGACCAAGCTTGACTTAAACTGTCTTGGTAATTGTCTACAGAAGAGATAAATGTTAATTTTCCAGGCTTCTCTGTAATAATAATTCTACGACCATACTTTGACTTCAATCGTACTTTTATAATTCTGTTATCTAAAGCTACATTTTGACAAACATTCTTTAATTCATCTATCGTAAACTGGCAGTCGTCACTACTTTCGATGAATTTAAAAATGTCCTCCATCGCAGAGTTCACATCCTAGTTTTAGGGACGCCCAATTTTACCGCCAGTATTAGGTCTCAGGAAAGATTTGTAACAACTGTCATGGTATTTAGCATCAGAAGCTATTAAATCATACTCAAAATTAATACGTTCAATGACAGCTTTTGATACGTCATCAGAACGATCTTTAGCTAATTTCAAAAGGGATTCTTTAAAGTTAAGTGTAGAAAGTTTGTAAATTTTTTTTCGAAGACTCTGCGGTTTCTTTTTTTCAGCCTCTTCATCTGCTTCATCACCACAAAATAAACAGTTCTCTTTAAAACAAAAGCTGGATTCGCTTACTCGCGCTCTAGCAGAGGTGGGCTTACTTTTGAAGTACTGGCTTCTTCATTCTCCCGCTGCAGAGATTGAACTTTTCCGGTTGTATGCTTTTCTGCAATCCACGTGTATTGTGACGTACTTTTTACTTCTTAAATACTCAATAAACTCATCATTTCTCGCAACACTTGCATCGATTAAAGTTTGCATTCCACGACTAACCACAACAGTTTCATCTTCAGACAAAAGTTTCTTGCAAATAAAACAAAATTGTGACATTTTTTTAAAATATTGATCAGCACAGACTCTAATAGTCAACGCTTGTAATAAATACGTATATTCACTCGAACAGAACGTTTAACAATAAAAGAAGCAGGTATAAGAACGACACGAATATGTGTATATGGGGCAAAAATGTGCATATTATGTTGAACATAACTCTTACAATCGCGATATCTCAGGAACGGTGATACTTAGAAAAAAAATCATTAGGACCATTTTTGTAGAGAATTTTGAGATTTACAAATTTGGTCTGAGGATTTTTGTGATAAAACTTACCGTTTTTGAGAAAAATCCAAAAAACCTAAAATTTTGACCTTTGACCCCGAATAACTTTTTAAGCTCGCATGGGATTGATAGGGACTTTTAAATTTGTATTTCTTAGGGTTAACCCAAGGTCTCCACCAAAATTTGGCTCTGTCGGAATTTTTGTTATTTGACCAATATTTTTATGTCTAAATTGACCGGACTAATACTCGTATTACGAAAATGTTTTTTGCTATAAATTCTCTTAAATTTTTGTATATTAATATACAAATACATAAGTATCTATTTTCACTTAAGCGAGTTTTGTATAACTGTATAACCCGCTTTAGTTAGTTAAGGTTTAGTTCTTATATATTTTTGAAGAAACAAACAGCCCTATTCTACTATTCACATGGATCATACAGTCGATTCCCTTTCACACTGCCTTCGCATACTGCTATGCATTTGGTAAACTACATTATCCCAAATTAATTTGACATTTACGTAAATAGCTGTCCAAGTGAAAATCTTGAATAAATTGTTTAGAGTTCACACAAAATTAACGTTTAATCACTCCATAATTTTATAATTATTAGATTTAAAATGGAGAGTATTGAACTTTCGTTAAAATAAAAGATCATTTTGTTATGAGTTGGATATTGTTGAACATTCAAACTGCACAGCGAAACATTCAATTTCCAGAAGAAAGAAATTAATTGCGTTTTGAGGTTTTTTGCTAAAGGTAATTTGCAACACGGCGTTGGCAGGATTTTAATGTGGTCTTAGTTAAGTCAAAATTTAGCAAAGTATTACAGGAGATACTGGGCAAGCCCGCTTATACCATTTTTGGCGATATCTGCATTTAATTTATTTTCAGAAATGATCGCAGTAAATTGGTCGTTTTTCGTTATACCCCTTAAAATGTCTTTGATCGTTTATTTACAAACAAACATTTTAGTTTCAGCATAATAAATTAATTTGTACTTACAATTTACGAGCGACTAACCAGATAGACTATACCTATTAAAAGAAAAATCCGCAACATTACATTTATGCGGATTTAAATTGTATAGAATGAATGAGTTCACGTCAATAACAGAATACCGCACAGTATTACCGACTTTAATACAGATATCCTTCGAATGAATAGCAGAATACAGAGCAGTGAAAATTTCGTTAATGCGTATCCATTTTCTACAACTACTTTTAAAAATCCCGCTTTTAAAAATCCCGTATCTTACATTCCATTTTTTATAATCCCGTTCCTATTAATTCTTTTATTCCGCAATAGCGCGATTTTTTAGATTCAAGTAAATAGTTTTGATTGCAAAAGTGGACTAATTTAAACATTAAAATATTCTAAGAAGCAATGAGTGATTTTTTTAGTGAAATTTGTATAACATTTAAGATTAACAAATAAGATTAAAATAAAGTATAAATTAAGAATATGATAGGCGTTAGTGAAATTCGTTTCCTTTGTGTATAAATCTAAAATCTATGGTTTGATAAGAAGAAGCGGGACTGGAATGTCGAAATTTGCCTAGATTTTAAAAAGCAGTATTATAACATATGGGAATTTTGAACAAACGGGATCTTAGAAAAACTGTATTTTACAAGACAGAAACTTAAACCTTTTTCTTGGGGATTTTGAAAAGTGACATTTTAAAAAACTGTTACTGCTGTCCCGTTTAAGATGATTTTACTGTAAAAGTTACTTTTTTTGTCTAAAACGATTGAAGAAGTATTTGCCAGAAGAAAGATATTTGGTACCTACCTGATAATAGAGTCAAAACTCCATTTTACTTAATACTTCAAATTTTGTGACTTAAGATCTTTAGAAGTACTTACTTGATAGAAACAAACATCCAAGTCTTAGAATTGCTTCCAATACAAAAACAAATCAAGAACAATATTTACATTTTTTATTTTCAAAAAGGATACATATCATTAGATAAGTAAACCGTAACCTCTTCATATGATCCCACAGAATCATTGTCATCATCAAGGTATACCACATTGTTACAATCCTTCTTATTTTTTACGGGAATATCCTTCCCTTTTCTGCTTTCATTTTGACCATCATCCATAACTTCATCTGCCGTAAGGTCTAAAGGTGGGAATTCTTTGCGCATGTAGACACAATCATTGTAAGAATCTTTTCCATTTTTAGGAGCGGCAATTTCATTCAAGGCAAGATTTTGGATTATCGGAACATTATCATCGAGTGTAAGGTCCAAAGTTGGCATAATATTTTGAGGAGTTTTTTCCTTTAAGATATCTGGCTTAGCTGTTTGAATTTTGGTAACGACCGGTTTTAGCGAAGTAAAACTTGGCTTAAGGGTTGGTATAGTTCGAACTGTGGGCAAACACGATTTAGAGGTATTGACAGGTAGCGATGTAGAAAAATTAGACGCAGTGGTTATGACAGTCGGTACAGTAGTAAAATTAGACATAACACTTTTGAGGGGTTGTACTGTAGTGAAAGTTGGTTGCGATGCGATTGAATTCGGCTGAGAGGTTATAAAAGGTTGTGCTGTGATCAAACTCGCTTTAGAAGTTATAAAAGGTTGTGCTGTAGTAAAATTTGGCATAGCATTTGTAACAATAGGTTGTGCTGTAGTCAAACCCGGTTCACAGGTCATGAAAGATTGTGCTGCAGTCAAATTTGGTATAGAGGTGACAGCAGTTTGACCTGCAGTTAAATTAGCCAATTTATTACGTTGTTCTGTTGTTAGGTCAGGTATATGTTGCAAAGTCTGTCTTCTAGGGAATCCGCTCTCATTTTCAGCTTTCCTTTCAGAATCTGTGCTTTTACGTAATTTTTTGGCCGGAGGTGGAGCTGCTACATTTTCATTGAGATCACGATTCGAAAAAGCTTCTACGGCAGAGACAGTAATAGGTCGGTTTTTGAGCATAGGTAATGTGTTTGGATCTAAGAAAACGGAACTGGTATTCATCTGGGGCTGTTTCCATTCTGTTCCGAACGGGATATTTGCTTGCAGGATTTTATAGGACATGGAAATATTTGCATTTTCATTGATACCAGATGCAGATCTTTGTGCTTGAACATTGAACTTGATCTCATAGTTGACATAGTCTCTAATAAAACTTAATTGAGCTATTTTGTCTTCACTGATAACAACTGTAGATAGTTTTAAAGAAGACTCGACATCTTTGATGGATTCTCCAGTTGTCTTTGATATTAAATTCTGTATTCGAACTCGTGTACGATGTACGTCCTCGATATTTTGTTGCATATGAGGTCGTAAAAATTCCAATTCATCAAAGTGCTGCCACGATGACCTCGTCTTACCATTGGAATCATGTTCTATCATCAACTCTTTAAGATATCGAGTTTTTATAACCTTCCAACGCTTTTTTAGAGAACCTGTGCAGAAATATCAAAACAAAGAGAATTGCGAAAAAGTAAGTAAAATTTAATACTTAACCTACTTATAAACAAAATAAATTAAAATAAACATTTTAATACAAACAAAGATTGAAATTATATCAGCATGCGTACCATGTTCTTTGTTTGGATTGGATAAGTAAGATTTTGGAAAACTTTTAGAGCGATTCAAAAACTTACTTTAAACTTCAAAAGATGTAATTATATTGATTGAGAAATGTATCAAACAAAAATGAAATATGTAACGAGGATTCAAATAATGAAAATATTTAAAAAATACTTCAAAATCGAACAAAACTTACCAAGTGACACATTTCCCAATTGCTCAGCTGCCTTCTTCCATGCGTCAATGTATTCCTTTCTGTTTCTTCTATTGGAGTAGGTATAGTATAGGAGATAGGAAGCAGGATTTGCCTTGACGGCTTGAATAGTTTGTGACCATGTTACATCCTGAAGTTTTACTGATATCACACTTTGGTTGACCAACCATTCGTTAGAATTTTCATCAGGGGTCAAAACATTACTTAATTGGTCATTTAAGTGGCTTCTTTGCTCTTCAAAGTTTTTGTTTTGATCTTCCGAACTTTTGTTTGTGACCAAAGAAGGTGTTAAATTTTTGAATACAACAGGAGAATCAGGTTTTTCTAAAGCAATCACTTCCATGGGATGGTTTTGACGTATTGGCAAAAATGTATCTCCTGAAGAACGGCTGTCTGCCGAATTTTCAAAAGTTTTTGGTGGGAACTGCGAGTGTGGAGGTTCATTGCTGAATTGAAACGTCTTATTTCTTATGACATCTTGGCTAGGTGTCCCAACTGAGAAATTTGCAATTTCATTTTGTTGAGGCACTAGCGAATTTTTAAAAATGGAAGGTTGATTTTCACCGTCTTTAATAGAGCGAACAATTTCAGAGTCCATTAAGTCCTTAACAGTTTCTGGGTAATTTTCAAGCGTGGAATTATTGTCGCTGTCGCTTTCAACCTCTTTTTCTTCTTTGATTTCTAAGAATGTAATATCAGGATCAGAATCTGTGTCGGCCGCAATATAAATACAACATGGACACCTAAGTCTCTGCGATGCGTCTACATTTGGATTCGGTTTAAATAATGGCGGTGAAATACCTCCAAGCATATTTTGAATAGTTTCTTTAACATGGTCGTACAAAAACATCATTTCATGAAAAAACAACCATGACGGTTGTTCGAAATTACGTTCGATAGTTCTTAAGAAAATTATTCTGAAATACTTTTTTTTTAAAACTGACCATGTTTCTTGAATTTTATCTGTAAAAATAAACGAAGATTTAAATTACACCTATCGTCTTACATAATATAAATTTTGTTTTGAAAGTGAAAAATGTTAATATTTAGAATTAAAGTAGTTCACACAGAAGCAATGCAAAAACTCAGTTTTAATTCAACAAGAGTTAATGTCTAGTACATACAGAGTTGGTTAACTAAGAATTTAAGTACATTAAAAAGTAATTCAATGACTATGTAATTACAGAGTAATTGTAATTAGAATATTTTAATTAAATTTTGAGATAAAAACCAGCACGCGTTGCAAATATTAACACATTTCGTCGATAAATACCGAATTTAGAACACAGCGCCACCTGTTATTTTAATTTCGTATAAAAACTGTTTCAAGTTTAATTCTCATCATTATAAGGTTTAAGTTAAAAAAAAATATTTGTACTCTCTTTCAAGTTTATTATTTTGCTTGTTACCAAATTATTCATAACCAAAATAAATAAAAGATAAAACAACAACAATAAAACCTGGCACTTACATAAATAAAAAATGTAATTACAATTCAATTACTTCATTGTAATTCTCTTTTTAAGCGTCAATCTCCTCGGGCAATCAATCTGCGTAGACAACAGCCGCGTTTTATTATCACCATGATCTGATATGGATCTTGGATTTACATGCACTACAACAACAACACAAGATCCTGCTTTGTGTTTGGATCTTAATTTGAGATCCAAAATTTAATTCTTTTTTTCACAAAATGAGGGCTTAATCATTGTAATTTCACATGTAAATGTTGGTATCATTGCACAAAAATTAAATGAAACCTGTATTGCCATATAAACATTTCCATTTGACTGAAATAAAATATTTTTCAAATAGAAAGCGAGAAGCTTTATATTTATTTATTTTGTATATAATCCATGAAAAAAAATTTAACAAAACTAGATATAAATTGGTGAAATTAGAATAAATAAGTTCAAAAAAATGTATATTTGACATAGTTTATGGGTATCATTTTTCCCAAAAAAAAAATCATTGAGCGAAATGATCTTATGGCAACACTGCTTTAAATGTCAAAAAATATAAATAAAATCGAGAAACCTGCAAATGGGATAAAATACAAATAAATTGTAAGTAATCTCCAAATTAAATTATTTTAGTGTCACATTTATCAAGTTCAATTTTATTAATAGGTCAAAACGAATCTGGACTACAGATGAGACCACAGCAGCTTCCATTTGGGTATTTGTTTATATTTTTTTTTTGCTTCGAAATGTCACTTTTGAAAGAACGAATTTGACACTGCTCCCAAACTTTAAATAATAAAAAATATGATGATCCATGCTGTTTTTTTATCATGATCTGATCCGGATCACATCACGACGATAATAAAACGCGGCTAACGTTGATCAGTAGTAATTCTATCTAGTTTAAAATGCCAAACCATGCTGTCAAAAAGACTAACTTCGAAAAAATTATTACCAGATTGAATATCACACGTCTTAAAAAATATCTCGTTACAATCACTGCGATTTGTTGTTGAAAGCAAGTTGAGCTGATCAGCAAAAGGTATCAGTCAGGATGAACATTTTTTATATTTAACAACCTTTAAGAAATAATTTTACTTGTTTTTTTCAACTTATTTTTAGTATTAGAAAAAAAGTTGAAAAACTCAGACAATTTGCATTTATGTTTCATAGTTCTTTTCTAATTAACAATCTGATGGTAGGCAAACTTTTCTCTTTTTACTTTGGAAGGCCTTTATGCCAAAAATTATTATGACTTATTTATAACTTAGTTATTATATCTTACTTATATAAATTATTCTGACCGTAGACACTTAAAACCACAGACACAGAAACGTTTTAGTGCCACCATTTTGAAAAAAATCGCATCAAACCCTTTTTTTATGGCCCCTACGATGACCTATTCTATAAAATACTATTTGCTTTAAACTAAAAAGCAATAGATTTTGGTTATATTGGACTATTTTTTTTAATTAATAGATTAAAACAAACAAATTAAAATACTCACACCCACCTCAAAACTCATTTTAGGCTTATACAGTGGCTCAAAAAAACAAAATACAAAAAAGAAGGGTTAAATCCGAAAAAGAAAACATATTTTTGTATGACTTAACAGTGTTTCCTCGCATTAATACTTTACCCATTTTCTTTTGAGACCCCTTCTAACGAACTGTCAAAAAAATCAGAAGGGTTTTAAAATGCGGGATTTAAAAAAGCGGCATTTTAACCGCGGGCTTTTAAGAAGCGATATATCGATATAAATGTCGTTTTTCGAAACATACAGTAACTAGTACTAGTTCTTTCTTCTTCATCCACTCATTCATTATGAAAAGAAAGAACAGCATTTGTATTCGCGAAATCAGTTATCCACATGAATGCTGGCAGTACTGTTCTCTCAATTTTGTACATTCCTATTCCTACACATGAACTCACCTAATGAACAAGGCGAACCAAGTTCCCTCTCAATTTTTCTCCACGCTTCCTCGCTCTCAGCACTGGCAACACAATCACTTTCTATTTCGTATTCGTATTTATTTTTATTCGTCCAAACACAAGGATTTTCTTTAACTTTTCTTATCAAGTTTCTTTTAAAATCTTTACAAATTATTACAGGATTTTCATTAATTGAATCCATTTTTAAAATACCAAAATAACAACTATTTAATCTTCTTAATCAATTAAATAAAAGTATGACCGCACTATGAAATAACGTCACGAAGACGAAACTAAATGAAAGCACACGATATAAAAATGCATGCACATAATATTTATCTGAGTAGCGCACACAACACTACACTCAGACGCAAATAAGTGCGAAAGAGAAAGTAGGTGAATTAGAAATATTTTAAAAAATCTCAGGAATCAGGATTGTCTTGGATGGTTTTGACGTTTCTTGCGTTATTACACACAGACTTTCTGTATGCTGCGTGTTTCGCATATTTTCTTTTGATGTTTTTCGGTTGCGTGTTCTTGACACTTCTCATTCATTGTTTGTTCTCATCCACTAAGTGAGATTGTGAAAATAATTAAAGGAATGTGCTTTTTTATATAAAACTCAATACGAGAAACACTCATAAGAAGCAAAATGTCATTTGAAGTGATAAATAATTTATTAGATACTACAGCTGTGATTATTGACATCATGGATACGTATAATAGTTCCGATGAAGAAATGTTGTTAGATATGTTAGACCTTTGTGAGGATGCTTTAAAAATTCCCAAGCAAAAGAAAAAAGGGAATCGGACTAAAATCTGGAGAGAAAATAGATCTGACTTCGGATCCTTCACTTTCTTGAAGGTGAATGAAGAAACTTTTGACCGGCTTTTGACCAGCAGAAAAGTTGGCTGTCACTTTGTTTCAACGGGTGAAACATTCAAACCATTCCTTCATTTAAATTAATTGGGTTATAACATCTTTGCTTCACTTGCAATTGTACGGCGGCATATTTGTTGTTTACTCGGAAACACAAGAAACAATAATAAAGCAACGCCAAGAAACAAAGAAAGGCAAGAAAAAGAAACGTCAAAAACCATCCGAGACAATCCTGAACCCACAACTCTGCGGGTTGAGACTTTTTAAAGTATTTCTATTTCACCTACTTTCTCTTTCGCACTTATTTGCGTTTTTCTAAAAAAGTCTGAGTGTAATAACCAAAAATACTCCATTACCAAGATGAATCTCAGACTGACATTTCGGTTTGCCTACAAGCTACTTAGGACTAAATGTGAGAAAGTGTGCGTGAAATGATGCAAAAAACCAAACACATTCTCACATTTAGTCCTACGGCCCATCAAAACGCTTCATTATAGTAATCAGCCCCATCTAAATGCTTCATTTTGAATGTTTCATGGCCTCGTTCAAAAACTAAACAATCCTAACCAACAGAATCTGAAGTGCTGACATGGTCTTAAATTGGAAGATTTGTATAGCTTTTTAATTTCAATCCAAATAAATGTTGTAAATGTATATTAAATAAAATAAGATTGACCAAATACATATTTAGTGATTTATTAGTGCTGTATTTTGTTTACTTAAATTATTTGCGAACGCAATATGCGCTGCAACTGGTTAAGTAAATTTGGAAATGGACAAAAGTGTAACTCAATACTTTGTAAAACAACAAAACAAACAATTTTTTCAGCTGTAGTTTGCTTCAGGTGGAAACAATAGGCGGGTGTCTCCGTATTTTTTTGTACAGACAATGGTACGATAAACATACTTGTGAAGTTCCGTTGCCAACTTTAGCTAGTTCAGATTCCTCAATTAGATTAGTTTTTTTGATCATTTAAGCAGTTTGATAATTGCAAGACCAAATATTAGTTTTGTTTGTTGAAGAAATATTCCTGAAAATTTCTTTTTAAGGGACTCTGTTAGAGTTAGAATTTTGTTTGTAGTTAGATTTTGGAATAGAGATTTGAGGGAACCATGTTTTTAAAATAAGTTGCTTTGTGTAAAGCGTCTTTAAGGAATAGAAATAGGCAATATGGTTACACACAATACCAACTAAATTAGTGCAATAAATAGATTTAAGTAACTTTTTTTATTCCAATATGGGGAGACCGAACACCCAATAAAAAAAAACCTGTTAACGCGCCAAAATCCATACTTGTTGACTAAATAATGTTATCCTCTATGCTTACGCATAAAATTACGAATTTTGTAGCATATGAACATGTCTAGACATTTTACAATGTGAACAATTTAATATGCTATGAGCTAAATAATAATGCTAAAATAAATAATGCTAAATTTGTTTCTAAAAAGTTGATGAAGGTTAGCCAAAGCGGAAATTTCTTTAATGAACATACCTAAAATATTATTGGCTTTCTCAAAAATATTTTTCTACACTAACCTCTGCTTTATATCTGAAAACTATTGTTTATGTATATTTTCTTCTATGTTCTGCATTAATAAAATGTAATCCATGGAACAAAAACATGTATGTACGTAAAACTCATTAATTTTTTTCATTATTAGCAGTACTTTTACTAAACATACCCTTCAAACAATAATAAGTAAACTTGAACTTTGGTAACTAAACATTTTTAAGGAATGAATGAAAATTATATTTTGCGTTAAACTGTGGGAATTCACTAAAAGAAAGTTCTGTACGTCAACAATAAACATTCATGTCGATTACATGATCTATTGAATGAGTTGTGCATGAATTTAGAACGATTTTTTGACGTTTTCATTTTGTGATAAATGTCAAAATTTGCATTTTATTTGCTCTGCATTTATTCAACAAGTTCGCTTTAATCGTTCTGATTTTTTTTTTAAATATTGGTGTTCCTTTATTATAGTTAGTTAGCATAGTTTTTTTTGATAGCAAATACATGTATGGTTCCATCAATCAAGAATGTTATGGATGAGGTATTTTTCGATGATAACTCTTTTTTTTTAATTTAATATTTATTAATTAAAATGGAATTGAAAAAAGTTGCAAGCTTAAATCATTAAAAACAAACTATAAATAAACTTTTATTAATTAAATTGATACAGATTTTAATTACTTACAAAAAAATATTTGGGCCGTTGTTTAACGCAAATTTCTTCGAACGCATCTTTGATACAATCATCCGAGGTAAATTATGAAATTTAAAGAATTTCGTAGTGATTGCTGAACATGCTTTTTTCAAGACAAAAATGTACATTGGTTCGCTATCAACAAAATGACTGCAAAACTAAAGCTTAAAACTGACTTTTTCATGGAAAAAAGTAAAAAGAAAAATGTGAATAAAAAAATTTTAAACCTCCCCATTTTGTTTTTGCTTTGCAAAGTGCTGCTAGCCCAAGGCATCGTTTTTTTTTGTTTTTTTTTTCACATCTATTCATGGATTAATTGTCAAAATTACAAATACATCAATGTAAACAAACGGGTTTTGGAGAGTGAAACGTACGAAAGATTCCGATCTTGGTAAATGGAGTATTTTTGGTAATAACACACTATGATGCATAACAAAATTAAGACAAAAGGTTGAGAAACAACGAAGATGTAATAGGGTTACCAGAGAATGCATATGCCATAAGACTGTGGTAACGCATTAAACTTAAATGTGAAACAAAACTTTTATTTATATTAATTGGTCATTATCATTATCATTACTAATCGTAAAAAAACTGACTGCAACATTGTTTAACTTATACCAAATCTCTGCTTTTTAAATCAAGTGAGATACATATTCGACTGGGCATTTCTAGTTTCATAAATGAAAAGTGAAAGAGAAAGAAAAAATGAGACAGAAACAAATCTGTCGGATAATACATGGGTAGGACTTCGCTGCATATTCTCACGTTACTCTTATCCTTGTATTCTTTTTTTCGAAGAGAACAAATTCTTTAACATTTTTCTCTCTTCCTCTTTCCCAACTGAGAGAAATACATTCATAGGTACACACACACTTTAAGTCTCATCGTCATCATATCCATAAGTTTCCTTGATAATCTAAAACAGCGTTCTCTCTCTGTACGTCATCAATTTGACAAGATCATTGCCAACCCTAAGGAATATTTAGAGAAATTTGATCTTTAAGTGTTTTCGTGAGTAAATGAAACAGTTTTTCTTTTACTAAGCGAAAGACTTATTTTAAAATAAGTTAATAAAGAACCACAATTTTAAATTATTATTATTTTGTATTAACTTTTATTTTCTTGAGCGTAATAGACAATTAATTCCTCATAGGATCCCACTGAATCATCATCATCAAGACATATCACGTTTTCGTAGTTTTTCTCACTGATTTGTGTGCTTGCCTTCGCGTTAGCAATCTTATTTTTCGTTTCAAGTTTATTCTGATCGTTGTCTTCATCCTGATCTTTGTCTTCCTCCTGATCTTTCTCTTCATCCTGATCATTGTCTTCCTCCTCATCTTTTTCTTCCTCCTTAGTTAGATCTAAGGTCGGAAAAACGTGGTTGGTATTGAGGAATCCGTTAACAAAAGCTTCCTGAAAGTTTGCTGTGGGAACTTTTTTTAAGGTCAGTGTATCTTCGGAAAGATCATCATCGAGTGTAAGATCCAGTGGTGGGTAAACTTTTTGAGGTTTGTGTGGGTCTAACTGCTGCAGTGGTCGAGTTTTTTTGGCGGGTTTTGTTGTAGCTGAAGGTGTCGCACTGGAAAGTTTGTTTGTTTCATTGTTCAAAACTATACTAATTTTTCTCAGTTTCTTAGCGGGTGGTGGAGCTTCTTCATCTTTACTGCTATTTGATGTATCAGGTTTACCGGAAAGATAAAGGTCAAGGAGTGAAGGCAGTATTTTAGGGGATCCATTTGGCGGCACGTTTATTTCATTTCTTGAAGTTTGAGAACCTTCTGTCCTATTTATCAATTGATCCATATCGTTGTCGTCGTTCGTGAGATCAAGAGATTGAGGAACTTGAACCGCTGTTACTTTAACAGGTCTATTTTGAAGGATCGGCATCACACTCCCATCCAAAACAGGTTGCTTTGTCTGTTTGGGCTTCTTACCGTACGTTCTCCTAACTGGATTAGTTAGTTTAACCGTTTCAACGCTAGATATTTTGATGTTTTGATCTGTATTGACATAAGCAACGATATTTTTATCACTTATCTGAAATTTCGGATTATCGATTGTGCCCACTATGATATAATTATTTTTGGGTGCTTCTTTTGCTAATGAAGATAATTCGTTCGCTCTTTTTTTGCTGATTGTGTCTTGCATTTGTATTCGCGTATCATGAAGTTCATTTATTTCTTTTTGCATAGATGAGCGTAAAAACTCCATAGCTTCGAAGCATTCCCAAGTTGATTTAACTTTGCCTTTAGAATAACGCTCGAGGACTAATTCTTTTAAGTAGCGAGTTTTGATAAGCTTCCAGCGGTTTTTAACTGTATCTGTTTAAAAGGATATAAAGAAGACAAAAGCACAAATATATAGAAAACCAAATAAGGAAAATAACTAATTTTAAGATTTTTTATGTTTGATGAAGAATAAAGCATACTTACGAACTTGTGTTCCTACTATCTTAGCAACCGTTTGCCATGCTTGGTTATGTAAGAACCTTTTTTTTTTGTTATAACCTAGATAGGTAGGAGGATTGGCCTTGACAGCTTCGATTATTTTAAGACGTTCCATAGCGCGGATTTGATTATGCGTCATTTCATTTATTGGTTTATTTTTTTCATTCGAAATTTCATTTGAGTTTTTAGAGTTAGCACTTCCTGTTTCACTTGGCCCAGGGGACTGCGTTAAATCCAATGATCGAACGACAGGTCCCGTTAAAGAATGATCATTTCTTGAAGATTTAGGTTCCATCGTTCCAGCACAGTTTTTAAGGAAGATGGTGTTCATTTGCAAAAGTGGAACACTCAAATTTACCCCAAGAGTAGGGTTGTCAGTCATATTTTCAAAATTATCTTTCGGAGGTTGTGGTTGAGGTGGTTGCGCCAAGGGAAATCCATTACATGCTTCGTTATCATCTATCAAATCAATAACCTCACAAGTCTTACTTATATCCTTACTTAAATCATGACTAGATGAAGGAACTAGGGAATTTTCAGCCTCATTTTGTTGAATTGTTGTACAGTTTGACCAAAAACAATTTTGATTTTCATTATTTTGTGCCTCTAAGGAGCACAAAGAATCGTCAGCTGTATCAGTCTCAGCTAAACTAAAAGAGTTAAAATTGTGTAGAGCTTCTGTGCATTTTTCAAGCGTTGGTTCTAATCTTTCAGTTGCATTTAAGTTACTGTTTTCAATTATTTCATCACAGTTCAAAAACGATGTTTCAGACGTTGCCATGGAAACCGTTCCAAGTTCATCCTCTTGTTTGACTTCCACTGAACTCATAATAGGTTCGGATTCTTGATCTGGTCCCATATAAATGCAGCAGGGACATCGAAAAGTCTGAGGTTTTTTGGGATTTGGCTTAAACAAAGGCGGTGAAATGCCTCCAAGCTTTTTTTGAATATTTTCTTTTGTAATATGGTACAGAAAAGACATGTCGTGAAAAAATTCCCATTTGGGAGCTTCAAAATTACGTTCGATAGTTCTTATGAAAATTTTTCGAAAATACATCTCGCGTAATGAATCCCATGTTGCTATTTGGTCCTCTGAAAAAAAAAAAATAATATCTTTACTTAACTATGATAAGTACCAAGAAACAGTACATTTTTAAAAATAAATGTACCTACACATTCAATTTTAATTTTTCATAATTTTTTAGTGCGTATGTGTATATAAGCGTTTTTTTGAAATTTTCAACAGCCGGGAAAAACGCAACAAAATGTTTGGTATACAGTAAAAGTCTGATAAGTGCTTCAGTTTTAATAAATCTTTTATACAGGCACTTATGCGGGTAAGGTACTTATAGGTGAATTATTAAATTAATGTTATATAGTAGAACAGATAAAGTTGTATACTTTTTGCAATCCCCCTCGCGGTTTTCCCTTGTTGTTGCGAGAGGGCTTACGTCTAACTCTTCAGCAATCCAGCTGCGGAGTAAGACAACTAAGAAAACCAGCAAAAGCAGAGATGTTAATCAATATAAAAATATGGATAAAAGTTTACATAATGAAGAAAATCGAACGGGGATATACGTTTAAGAGTCGACAGAAGTCACGGCTGTCGGCGAGGCCTTGGCTTCGCAAGAAGCTAAGTCGCCAGTGACAAAAGTAAACTTAGAGAAAGAAAAACGAGAGCTAAAAAGACAACCGGTCATTCTCTCAGTGGATCTCCTTCCCGACATAGATGGTTTAACTATCAAAGGTACGGATACCTCGGACAGACCTCCTTCCATAGGTAGTCAAACCGAGGACGAGCTACTGATGGAACCGAGTCAAGAAGAGACTATGCTGAAGTCTGCTGCACCCCTCAAAGCTTCGAGGCAACGCAGCAACTACAGATCCTCCAAAAGATTCGTGAAAACGACCGAGTTGAAAGACCCTGCGACGCTCAGTTCGAGAGATAAGGCTCTCCTACAAAAGCATAAGAAGCTAGTTAGGAACTTTGAGCGGCAGCTGACAGAGACTGCCACTGCACCCAGGGGAATAACAGAGCAAGGGAACACCAAAGAGTCGGAGAGCAAAGGAGTAGATGCTGCCAAATCTAGGTCTGCCTCTAAAAAGGCAAACCGTGAACAGGCTGGCAATAACTCGCCCGCTCGGAACGACAAAGGTAAAGTTCAGGCGACTTCCAGCAAGAAACAGCAAGCCAACGCTAGGAAAGACCAAGCACCGGCAAGCACCTCTTCTGGAACGAAACCAGGAACGTCCAAGAGACAAAGATTGGAGGATACAGTCAAGCAAGACGGTGCTAAGAAACAGAAAACCAGCAGCTTCGACACCACCCCGGTGACCAGAAATCACATTGACGAACTATGGGAAGGTTCCTCCCTTGAAGTTATACCCGCCGCAGCTCTACCACTCCGCCAGCAGTTTAGTATCTGGATCCCCCCTCTTGCAGAACATGAGGACGCAGCCATTATTAAGCTGTTGGCGAAGCAGAACAAAGAGCTTCCCATTTTAGAATGGAAGCTCCAACACTCAAGAAAGAGCCATGGTGGCGAAGGGAAGGACCTCTTGTTTGTGGCAGACAAGAAATCTGACCTTCTGCTCAGAGAAAGGAAAGACGTGTTGAGGTATGGTCTCGGAACCGTAAAGGTTAAGAGGCATGAAGGCAAAGGGGAGTCAAAAGCTGCAAGTGGTGCAAATAAACCTGCACCACGCTAAAGCAGCAACGTACGACCTTACGCTCTACATGTCTCACGAGAACTGGGATGTGGCCTTGATCCAGGAACCATGGTTAGGCAAAAACCGAATCCGGGGTTGAGGTCAAAACACTACAACCTTTTCCATTCCACGCCAGATGAAGGTGATATTAGAAGTTGTATCCTAGTGAAAAAATCAATTAACGCTTTCTTCCTATCTAGGTACAGCAACAAGGACAACACGGCAATCAGCGTCGAATCGAATGAAGGAAACTTCATTCTAGCGTCGACGTTCATGCCGTACGAGGAGGAGAGCCCACCATCAAAAACTCTCCGCGATCTTGTGGTCCATGCCACAGCAAGCGATACACCTTTGGTGGTAGGATGTGATGCCAACGCTCACCACACTCAATGGGGCTCAAAGGATATCAATAAAAGGGGTGAGTCAATTTTTGAATATATTCTCTGTTCTAACTTATCGTTGTGTAATAGGGGCAATCACCCTACCTTTCGAAAGAAAAACAGGGAGGAAATCATAGATTTGACTCTTATTAGCAATAAAAGTAAAATTTCAGTTGAAGACTAGAGAATCTCACCTAAAGAATGTTTTTCGGATCACTTTAGGATACTCTTCTCTATAGACAGGAACTTTACTGAAAAGAAACCTTACAGGAACCCAACTAGAACGAATTGGACAGAGTACGAAAAATGGCTGAAAGACTGTATTGATCCACCAGAGGACAATACAAGTCTAAGTACTCCAACCATTGATACTGTTGTCCAAAACTTGTCTAGCAAAATGAGAATGTCTTTTGAAAAACACTGCCCTTGATCTCGTTCCAATAACTCCACTAACCCACCCTGGTGGATCGGTGTACTAAAGAAACGTAGAACAGAAATTAGAAAACTTTTCAATAAAGCTAAACTGAGTAAATTAGAAGAGGACTTAAAGTCTTATAGAGCTGCACTTAACATTAACACCAAAGAGTTAAGGAGGGCCAAAAAGGATTCGTGGGCTAAACATTGTGAATCCATTGAAAAAACAAGCGAGGCGGCGCGGCGAGGCTCCCTAGAACCCTGGCCCTTAATCCCACGATCCCAGGGTACATAAAACACCCTGATGGATCATGGTCGAACTCGAGCACTTGGACTTTTCATGGAAACTCATTTCCCCGGTTGTAAAAACCCAGAAAGTTCTGATTGCTTGCAATCGAACACGCTGGATTTTACTCACACGGAATCGAATTTAGAACTTAATCAGGTTATTACTGAGCAGAAGATTATCTGGGCAATAAACTCGTTCAAACCCTATAAATCAGCGGGACCAGACGAGATTTTTCCAGCTCTTCTTCAAAATGCTCTCAAAGTAATAACTCCGTGGCTTAGGGTAATCTTATTAAGTTGTATCAAACTTAGATACGTCCCTAATAGCTGGAAAAAGGTCAAGGTAGTCTTTATCCCAAAAGCAGGGAAACCGACTCACTCGACCGCTCAGGATTATAGACCAATAAGTCTCTCTTCGTTTCTCCTTAAGTCACTAGAGAGGATAATTGATCTACATGTTAGAGAACTTCTCAACGAAAACAACTTGTGCAACTACCAACACGCTTAAATTAAAGGTAAATCAGTGGAGACTGCTCTGCATGAAGTAGTTTCACATATTGAGAAAAGTCTTGAACATAAAGAATATACCCTGGCAGCATTTCTTGATATCGAGGGTGCGTTTAATAACGTTAAAACGGAATTATCAACTCTCAATTAGGAGTTAGCACTATAGAGAAAACAGTTACTAGAGGCACACCACAGGGAGGAGTCATCTCACCCCTGCTCTGGATCCTCGTAGTCAACAAAATTCTCACAAAGTTCAAAGATCAGGGCATTAAAATCGTAGCATATGCAGATGACATAGTGGTTTTGGTATCAGGCAAGTTTCTAACCATCATCGAAAACATTATGGAAAATGCATTAAAGGATTTATCTTCTTGGGCAACTAGGAACGGTCTCGGGGTCAACCCCACCAAGACAGAGCTAGTTTTGTTCACGAAGAAACGAAAACTGGAGGGCTTCAACCCTCCCAAACTAAATGGTATTCCTCTAAAACTTTCTAAGGAAGCTAAATTTCTAGGAGTAATCCTTGACTCCAAGCTTACATGGAAGCGTAATACTGAGGAGAGAATGAAAAAAGCACTATGTGCATTCTACACATGCAAAAAGACCTTCGGTGTACGTTGGGGTATGCGACCGCAAGTCATCCAATGGATGTACACAGCGATTGTCAGACCCATTCTTACCTATGGCTCTATTGTATGGTGGAAGGCGGTGGAAAAATCAAGCTATCTCAAGAACCTGAATAAGGTACAGAGACTAGCCTGTATAGGAATAACAGGGGCTCAAAGGTGGGTTGGAAGTGATCTTGGACATCCCGGCTCTGGATGAGTTCATAAGGTGCACGGCAGCCAAAACTGCGATTCGTTTAAGAGAACTGAGTTTTTGGAGGCACAGCACTTATGGACACGGGTCAATCTTACAAAGATATGACACGATTCCAGGACTGATGGAGACCACCGATTACATTCCCCCTATACTAGATTTCGATAGGAAATTTTCTATTTTCATACCAGAAAGACAGGGTTGGGATCCTAATTCACTTATAAGTAAATAGGGTATCCCTTTCTACACTGACGGTTCAAAAACGGAAACAAGAACAGGCGCGGGAGTGTTTTGTAAATCACTCAACATCAGAGTGTCATATAAACTCCCAGCTGACTGTAGTGTCTTTCAGGCCGAGATCTTTGCCATTGGAAAAGCAGCTGAATTGGCACATCACGAAAAGCTAAGCTCTTCGGAGATTACTTTTTTCGTGGACAGCTAGGCTGCTATCAAAGCCTTAGCCAGTGGACCATAAGATCAAAAGCAGTTTTAAACTGTAGGAAGGAACTAAATAAAATCTGCCACACTAACCAGTTAAAGCTCTGCTGGGTTACCGGACATAGCAATGAAAAGGAAACTCGGTATATTCTACCGCTGAGTAAAAAGAACATTAAAATCTTGATAGGTGTACTAACAGGTCATTGCGCCATTGGCACAATGGCTAACAGGATAGGGGCATTTGCATCCGATTTTTGTAGGAGCTGTCAGGATGAGGAGGAAATAGAAACCATTAAACACCTGCTCTGTGACTGTCCGAACCTCCAAGCCAGCCGACTCCGTCATTTCGGAAACAGGTTTGTTGGAGAACTGGATGATCTGGCACAGGTCTCAATGGCAAACATGAGGAAATTTATAGATAGCACAGGCTGGTTCGTTAACGAGCCAGTCTACGCTAATGGGAAAAATTGAGGAGCATCGATGCTAACTTTTACTTTTTTACAGGGGATCACAATGGACCAGTAGGCCCCCGTGTACGCAACAGCTTCATGCTGTGCACACCCCTTATAATCTAACCTAACCATACTTTTTGCAATTGAAACACAAGAAAACTCTTAAATAAAAAGTGTTTATGTTTTTGAGTTGATGTCAAAAGTGTACTGAAAAAGAATTTTACTTAAGTAACATTCATTTAAAGCGTACGGATGAAAGGCAATTAAAAGGGGAAGGTAGTTAAGCAAAAAGTAGTTAAGAGACAAGTTTTATAAGACAAAGTCCTCAGCACTTTGGATATTAGAAATAAACGATACTTATGCGGGTCTTACTGTATTGTTGAATAAAACGATATTTAATTTAGTTTTTTCATTTTTTAGTTTTAAACTTTTAATATATAAATCTATTGAAAAATATATTTTAAAATGTATAAAATATTCTTCCATGCCCTTGTTCGCTTAAAATATGAAAGTGGAATTTTGTTTTACAATTCTGAAAAACAAGACTCAAAATGTTAAAAAGAGGCAGGCTCTGGCTACCTGTTTCTACTTTCATAATCTCAAAATAATTTGTTTTGCATGACCGCAAGCGTCAGTGAAAATGAGAAAGATATATATTGTTGATGTCACTCTAATGTTGTTTGTTTAATTGCCAAGATATGATCGTGATCAGGGCTTAGGATCTCATTATCTGAAAGGTTCATTTGAATGTAAAGTAAGTAATTATTTATTTAGTCAATAATAAATGAACAAGTTACAGGTCCCGAACACATTTTCGAATTGTTCGTCTTTCTAAACATTGAACATTTTCTTTTGTCGAAAGTGTTTTTAGATTGAATAGGGTGATCACTGGATCATTTTTCTTTAGCGTGATCCGCAAATTTAGAAAACGTGTTGATTCGGCTTGTGCCGGATTTGCGATTTTCAATATAGCAATTGATTTTTGAAATACTTGAATTTATTGACTTAACATAACTTTTATTACTAGCTATTTTGGATTTGTTTTATTTGTTGACTATCAATGATGAGATGTTCAATTATGCCTCTTTTCTTCTGAAAAAGATCCGGCTCTATTGAAGTAACAGTCAGAGCGGAACTTTCTCTGCAACATATTCATCAGCAGAGATTCAATTTCAGTTAGAAATAACATCGTTAAATTTAATTTAATGCAAATTAACCGGTAAAAACAAAACAAATAAGTAAAAGTAGGCAAACAAAACATACAAAATAATTCAGTAAAAATTTTCGATCTCGTTCTCTATTGTTTGTTTTTTTTTTTTAACTCGCCTCCAACATTTACTTATACATATATGTAATTTAAAAAAAGATTGTTTTTTTTTTAAACTAAGAAGAAAGCACATTCCGCAACCTGAACTTATCATGCGGATAAATTCTGTCGGATAGAATTTCAGATTAGCTGATCGGATAACTACCTCGAAACAAAATGTCTCAAATTCGTACAACAATATAAAATTGGGCTGTTGAGCTAATTGAGGACATGGCAACCCTGTTACAGAACCCATTATCTTTTCGGGATTCTACTTTAAATGCCTAAGAAACATTGAAAAAATTCTCTTACTTTGTGTTTTACAACTCGACATGTTTACATATAAAAATAGAAGTGATACCGAATTGTGAAACAACATTTTATGATCTATAAGAACATATAATCGAAAATATTGTTAACACATTTTTAAAAACAGTACAACTTAAAGATACATACATATAACCAAAAATAAACCCTTGATTAATTATAAAAATCCCTTACAAATAAACATATCCTGGGGCGACTTTTCATTACCGCAGCACGAATTTCATTCTGATTTTTTTTTTTATTTAGGTGGGGGTCTCAATAGAACATGTTTTAAATATTAAGGCAAGGAAACACCTTTAAGTCATAGAAAAAAATATTTTCTTTTTCGGACTTAAACCTACCTTTTTTGTATTTAATTTTTTGAGCCTAAAACAAGTTTTTTTTTGAATTGATAGCACGGCGCGGCGTACTAACAGCTAAGTGTGTAAGGGGGGGCAGGCTGCCCCCTGAAACCTCCCTGCTTGGGATTACTATAGGATTTGGGGTGGGTGCGAGTTTGGGTATATGCAAAGTACTTTTCGCATTTGAGCACTAAAATCAAAGTAATCCCCAACAAAAAAAAACAAGTATGGCAACACTGAACAAAAAACAGGGAAGAAATGTCAAAATCAACCATTTTTCTGTGTTTCGTATGTAAAAAAAAGAACTTTGAAAATTAATTTAAAATAGAAATAAATGTATTTGCACATATCTATCAAATAAAAAAAACCGCGAGTCGAAATTCGTGCTGCGGTAATGGAAAGTTGAGCCCATATCCTCAATAGTAAGCCGACATATTGTTGCTAAGAACCCGCCCTCTGTTGGCGAAATTTGTAAAGATTCAATTGTGGATTTGTTTTGATTGTGGTTTTCAAATCATATGAATACAAACAAAAAAAAATGCTGGCAATACTATTTACTCATTTCATAACTCAAAAAAAGAGAGAGAAAGACTCACTTAATCTACAAACATATCCCATTTCCTTTCGAATCTCCATCCAAGCGTGCTTTTCAGTTTGCACATCAAAGTATTTCTTCCTAATCCAAATGGTAGGTCGCTCCTTTACCAACATTATCAATTTTTTCTTATACTCCTCCGTACTTAGTATTGGGTTTTCAGGTCTTTCCCATACTTTAGAATTCATTTTGAGAACAACAATACTTATTTTTTAATATAAATGAAAACAAAAACCACGTCCACAACTATAAAACAACTTCACTAAACTGTTTAAAACTAAACAAGTAAACAACACGATACGAACCAGAAGAACAACATGTAAAAGGTACGATGAGAGAAAATGTATAAAAGCAAATATAGAAATATTTCTCTCATCGCAGCGCACAAAACATATCAGCACGAAAAAGACAGCTGCGCTGTGCCCTGAAATAAATTACACGACGAAAACGAATAGCACAACGAAAGCGAATGAGAGAATAACAAAACAAGAAGATTGATTTTTCAGAAGTACACACACCGAAAAATACCATCAACAACGAAGCAGGAGTAGAGAGAATACAGAAAAAGGCAATTCCCAAACCATAAAGTAATCGATTAATGTAGAAGCGAATAAGTACACAAAAGAAAATGAAAATAAATTCACTTGATGTTGTTTTTGTTCAAAAACCTTGGACCACCACCACAAGTAACAGAAACAAGCATATCTACAGATAAGATTACTGAACATATCGCTTCCTATTACCTACTTCTACCTCATGCATTAGATTCTTTTTCAATTTTATTTTATATTGTAGATACCCACATCTCTAACGTATACGCTCTATTCTGTTTTCATCTTTGTTTCCAGCACCACACTCTTGATACTTCAGGTTCAGTCCACACTGCCTCAGCATAGTGCATACATACCTTCATCTCGTTTTGCTAGTCCCTCCCCTCCCTTACTCACTTCTTCAATTCATTTCATTTTAGTTCGTGTTCGTTTTTTCTTAATCATTTGGCTGCCTGCTGTGGTGAGCCTGTTGTATCTTTTCTATTCACAGTTTGCTTTATATGATGTTTCGTTTCTCGTAACCATGGTTCTCGGGTTTTGTGTTGTTGTTGGGTTTTATCTTTTGCTTAGTAGGTATTGGGAGAGAGAATTGATAAAAATAAAAGTGTGCATGTATATTATTTTCTGTAAAACGAATGGCGAAAAGCAAACAATAAAGAATTATCTATTTTCGTTGGTAAGCATACCGAATAAGTATACTCATTGGCAATGGAGGGCATAGCGCCAACGCAGAGAAAATGTGTTCTCGTCTCTGGTTTGGTTGCAACTTCCAATCCCAATGTGAACTCAGATACGTACCCACTTTTTCGAATTTAATAATTTTTGTTTTATGTTGGAATTAGAATTAAATGCATATAAAGAGCCTTATTCCTCTTTATATGCATTTAATTCTAATTCCAACATAAAACAAAAAAGGTAGGTATTCTGTTTCTGTGTAAAATGTGAAATAGGGTGTTTTTATTAATTTTTTTTTAATGTATACATAAATTGATCGGTAAGTAGGTTACATACAAGTTCATCAAGCTAAACATTGATCAGTAGTAGGATGATATTTTTATGTAATTTCTTAATAGATCTGAGCCTATTTATTTAACACATTATGTATCTACATTTAAAATACAAAAATATATACATAGGTACGTAGCCTAGTCGGAAAATAAAGAGAAAGGTAAGTTGTAATTTGGAGAAAAGTAAGTAAGAAAAATAAGTTTTCGTAATCCTTCGCCTTTTTCGTTGGGCGCCATTTTGGATTTTTAGGGTTTTCGTTGTTATTGAATAAGTTGTTCAAAATGTAATTATCTACAAATATGATCACAACAACTTTTACCTGCGAGATATAGGCACTAATATGGCAAGTTTTGAATTCTTTAAAAAATTAGAACTCGAGATTTAAATCAAACATGGTCCCCCGATTCCGTCTGTCTATATGTCCTGGCCTCTACAGCCCAAACCATTGGGTCAATTGACTTCTTATTTCGAAAGTAAGGTTTTCAGACGATTCGCTTTTTTTCATTTTTTGGTTAAAAATCAAAAATTAAAATTTTCTCAAAAACGAACTAATAGCTTTTTTTAGTTACCTCTAAAATTAGTTTTCTCAATTCATTGGCTTCTTTCAATATAAGTACATATATTGTTTTTAATTTCTCCAGAAGGGTACCCCCATGAAGCCCCCATTAATCAAGAACTAATGAACCAATTTCAGTAATTTGTTTTATGCACAAGCTCTTATATTGTCTCAATAATATTTAATGATCAAAAATGTCATTGTTTTTATTTTTGATTTAAAATAAATATGAAACATTTTTTTTCGAAATGGGTCTTCATTTTTTTACGAAATTAAAATGTATAATGTGTATTTATAAGCACTTAAAAAAAAACGAAGTTATATTACCTCCCGAATAATTGTATGCAGCGAAGAATATCGTTTTTGACATCTAGTTAAACTTTGCGAAAAATTGAACTAACGAAATAAATGAAACTACTAAAAGTAGTTAAAAATGTTGAGGTTGATATTATTTCAATCTAATGTTATCTTATGAAAAATGTTATTTTTAACATTTACTAAATTTTTTTTAGAAAAATCCAAGTCATTTTTATTTATAAAAAGTAATAATCTACACCACGTAAATTTGTTAAAACTGATTATTGATTCGAATATTTCGATAGAATAGATGAAAGTATGGACTTCAAAGTTATTTGATACCATGCAAAATGTTGGTATTGATGTAAGATAATGTTCTCACAAAATTAATTCGGTAGTTTTTAATAAGAAATACAAACTTTCAAAAATGCTGCTTAAATTGATAAAAATGGTTTTCGACTAAAAATTAGCTTTAAGTTAAATTAAATTCACAACTTATTTTACAAAACACGAAAACCAACGACAAACTGATAAGAAATGGCTTTTGACTCAAGTATTATAAAAACAAAGAAATACGGTGACTTATTTTTTTTTATTTCACGCAAAGTATTGTTAATAATTTTTGTTTAGATTTTAGAAAAATCGACAGACGGGCACGGATGGGAAGTTATTAGTGTGGCTGTGGGTCGCATTCCCACCTCTTTTTTTATTGCATTGATATATTAAATTTTAAATAAGTATTCGAATGTAAGAACATGTACATACTTAAGAATAATTCAGTCCTAGTATACACTATAAATACTGAAATATGATATATTTTATTTCGATCGAAAGGACAGAAGAAATAAGTTTTCGTGATCCTACGACTTTTTCGTTGGGCGCCATTTTGAATTTTTGGTCGTTTCGAATAATGCTTGATAAAAGCTGTTCGAAATCTATTTACATAGCTACAAATTTTATGACAACAATTTTTACTTGAGGTTTATATACATAGGAACTGTATATTTCTGACAAGTTTTCCATTCCCTAAAAATGTATAACTCTAGATTTAAATCAAACATGACATAACAATGGTAAAGAAGTCGAAAAAGTGGATCCCGAGATTCCATCCGTCTGTCGCAGCCCCAAAAGGCTTTAACCATTGGGTCGATTGAGTTCAACCTTCGAAACTAAGGTTTAAATCAGATTCAGAATTTTTGTTTTAATTTAAACCAAGCAAATTTTTGACAAAAATCTAAAATTCGATTTTTCTAAAAAATAGTTCCATTTTTTCAACAATATAAACCACTTTTTTTTATTACTGCAGAAGTGCACCCCATAGAACCGTTAATTTATTTGGAAATTTGGTTAGATACTAAAAATGCGATTTTAATAATTTTTTTCTAATCAAGCTCTTATATTGTCTTAATAATACAAGATTGATGATTATCAAATGTCAAATTTTTGTTTGGTCTTGTAAAACAATTTATAAATATTTTTTTTCGAAATTTGATGTCTCAAAAACGGGTCAAAATTTTTTAACGAAATTTAAATGTGAAATTTATATTTATAGCCACTAGGTAATTGCGTACAAAAAATATTTTTAAGAAAAAATTAAAAAATTTGATTTATAAAATTGATTTTAAGAAATCGCTTTAAGAAAATATAATAAATCAATTTTTTTGGGGAGCGGGTCAAAATGCTGTATTTTGAAATACTGTATGGTCAAAATTTTGTGTGATACTGTACTGTATGGTATTCTGTATTTTAAAATACTGTGTCTCAAAATGCTTTACTGTCAAAATACTGTATCTCATAATACTGTATAATACTGGAAGTTTTGACAGATGAATTAGATTGGTGCATTTGTTTATGTAATTGTTGATTATGATAGGAACAATTTATATAAAAATGTGAGAGAGATAAAAATAACTAAAAAGAAGAAAATGAGAAAGAGAAAAAAGAAGATACCATTTATGTTGTTTTTGTTTTTATTATTTCAAAGACTTATGAATTTTCATAGGTACATACACATGTTATTGTTCAAGAGAAGTATATTAGAACATTATGCTAATGAAAAATTATTATGATGTTTTTTTAAAAAAAGTATTCTGTTTTCAAAATTCTGTATTTCAAAATGCTGTAAATAAGGCTAAAAAATAAAAATCGTTTTGATAATGTACAGAAATACAAAATTTTGATATACAGAATTTTGAAATACAGAATTTTCAGATGCAGTATTTTAATCATATAGTATTTTGTACATACAGTATTTTGAAATACATTATTTTGAGATACAGTATTTTAAATACGGTATTATGATCCATACAGTATTTCGACCCCAACCCGTTTTCTTGATTACTTAAATTGAATTTTTCAAAACAAACTTATTTTGTAGGTAAATTTGTAAGTCTTAAAATAAACTAAAGTAATATTTTTTAACAAACTCTTTGGTTATGCAGGAGCCAGTTGTGCATTTCCTTAGGATTTATAGTTTTCCATTTATTACACATTTTAAATACCAAGTCTTTCAAGTAAGCTCAATGAACACACATAGATGGAAAACTTAATACAGTAAAACCCGGATAAGTGCATCTGGCTTGGTTCCTATCATCATAAATACCTTTCTTTTTGACGACCGAAATTGTGAGGATTCTTTCACATACATAAAACTTATTTTATTAGTATCTTTCGACCAAATACCTTTAATTTTGTATAATTTTAACGAATTTTACTTAAGAAAAGTTATTTTAAGTACACATTAAAAAAAAAACAAAAAGTTATTTTCCTTTAGGGCTTTCTTGTGTTTAAGGCTTTAAAATTTAAATATAGTAATCACAATCTACTATATAGTTGAAGACTTTTTTTACAATACTCGTATTACGAAAATATTTGTTGCTATAAATTCTCTTAAATTTTTGTATATTAATATACAAATAAGTATCTATTTTTACTTAAGCGAGTTTTGTATAACTGTATAACCCGCTTAAGTTAGTTGAGGCTTAATTCTTATACATTTTTTAAGAAACTAACAGCCCTATTCTACTATTCACATGGATCATACATTCGATTCCCTTTCACACTGCCTTCGCATGCTTGGGCCTGATTATTAGGTTCGCGGCAGATCGTTTTCAATCGACCTTTCAAATTCGACTCGCGTCGTATTTCCTTATTAACGAATTCGCGGCGAAACGAAAATAGTTCTTCCTATATTCCAGTGATTTGACACTTTTGGTTTGACTTTTTCTTCCTATATTCCAGTGATTTGACAGCTTTCCAAACAAAATTTGTTTTGTTTTGATTGAATTTGTGAAATTTTCGGTGATTTATTCAAAATTTTATTGTGAATTGTGGATAAATTATAAGAAAATTAAAATAAAGCTAGCTCACATTTTTATATAATTACCATCAAGAAAGAATCCACGAAATCGAACAGTGAATAATAATGAACACTCTTTTGCCTGCGAATCCGCCAAAAAAAAGCTATCGGGTTTCAACTCGCCAACAAACATTATGACATTTCAAATTCGCCTTCGAATTCGTTAATTGGTCGAATTCAAAACGAAGAAAGCGAAAGCTGAAAACAATTTGCAACACGGCCTTGGCAGGATTTTAATGTGCCCCTTAAAATGCCATTGATCGTTTATTTACAAACAAATATTTTAGTTTAAGCATAATAAATTAATTTTTACTTACAATTTACGACAAACCAACCAGACAGACTACCTATTAAAAGAAAAATCCGCAACACTACATTCATGCGGATTAAAATTGTATAGAGTGAATGAGTTCACGTTAATAACAGAATACCGCACAGTATTACCGACTTTAATACAGCTATCCTTAGAATGAATAGCGAATACTGAGCAGTGAAAATTTCGTTATTGCGTTTCCTTTTTTACAACTGCTTTTGAAAATCCCGTATCTTACATCCCATTTTTTATAATCCCATTCCTGTTAATCCTTTTATTCCGCAATAGCGCGATTTTTTAGATTCAAGTAAATAGTTTTGATTGCAAAAGTGGACTAATATAAAAATTAAAATATTTTAAGAAATGAGTGAATTTTTTAATGAAATTTGTATAACATTTAAGATTAATATAATTTCTAATAAAATAAGTAATAAATATTAAAATAAAGTATAAATTAATGAATATGATAGGCGTTAGCGAAATTCGTTTCCTTTATGTATAAATCTAAAATCTATGGTTTGATAAAAAGAAACGGGACTGGAATGTCGAAATTTGCCTAGATTTTAAAAAGCAGTATTATAATATATGGGAATTTTGAACAAACGGGATCTTAGAAAAACTGTATTTTACAAGACAGAAATTTAAACCTTTTTCATGGGGATTTTGAAAAGTGACATTTTAAAAAACTGTTACTGATGTCCCTTTTAAGATGATTTTACTGTAAAAGTTACTTTTTTTGTCTAAGACCATTGAAGAAGTATTTACCAAAAGAAAGATATTTGGTACCTACATACCTGATAATAGAGTCAAAACTCCATTTTACTTAATACTTAACATTTTGTGACTTAAGATCTTTAGAAGTACTTACCCGATCGAAATAAACATCCAAGTCTTAGAACTGCTTCCAATACAAAAACAAATCAAGAACAATATTTACATTTTTTATTTTCAAAAAGGATACATATCATTAGATAAGTAAACAGTAACCTCTTCATATGATCCCACAGAATCATTGTCATCATCAAGGTATACCACATTGTTACAATCCTTCTTATTTTTTACGGGAATATCCTTCCCTTTCCTGCTTTCATTTTGACCATCATCCATAACTTCATCTGCCGTAAGGTCTAAAGGTGGGAATTCTTTGCGCATGTAGACACAATCATTGTAAGAATCTTGCCCATGTTTAGGAGCGGCAATTTCATTCAAGGCAAGATTTTGGATTATCGGAACATTTTCATCGAGTGTAAGGTCCAAAGTTGGCATAATATTTTGAGGAGTTTTTTCCTTTAAGATATCTGGCTTAGCTGTTTGAATTTTGGTAACGACCGGTTTTAGCGAAGTAAAACTTGGCTTAAGGGTTGGTATAGTTCGAACTGTGGGCAAACACGATTTAGAGGTATTGACAGGTAGCGATGTAGAAAAATTAGATGCAGTGGTTATGGCAGTCGGTACAGTAGTAAAATTAGACATAACACTTTTGAGGGGTTGTACTGTAGTGAAAGTTGGTTGCGATGCGATTGAATTCGGCTGAGAGGTTATAAAAGGTTGTGCTGTGATCAAACTCGCTTTAGAAGTTATAAAAGGTTGTGCTGTAGTAAAATTTGGCATAGCATTGGTAACAATAGGTTGTGCTGTAGTCAAACCCGGTTCACAGGTCATGAAAGATTGTGCTGCAGTCAAATTTGGTATATAGGTGACAGCAGTTTGACCTGCAGTTAAATTAGCCAATTTATTACGTTGTTCTGTTGTTAGGTCAGGTATATGTTGCAAAGTCTGTCTTCTAGGGAATCCGCTCTCATTTTCAGCTTTCCTTTCAGAATCTGTGCTTTTACGTAATTTTTTGGCCGGAGGTGGAGCTGCTACATTTTCATTGAGATCACGACTCGAAAAAGCTTCTACGGCAGAGACAGTAATAGGTCGGTTTTTGAGCATAGGTAATGTGTTTGGATCTAAGAAAACGGAACTGGTATTCATCTGGGGCTGTTTCCATTCTGTTCCGAACGGGATATTTGCTTGCAGGATTTTATAGGACATGGAAATATTTGCATTTTCATTGATACCAGATGCAGATCTTTGTGCTTGAACATTGAACTTGATCTCATAGTTGACATAGTCTCTAATAAAACTTAATTGAGCTATTTTGTCTTCACTGATAACAACTGTAGATAGTTTTAAAGAAGACTCGACATCTTTGATGGATTCTCCAGTTGTCTTTGATATTAAATTCTGTATTCGAACTCGTGTACGATGTACGTCCTCGATATTCTGTTGCATATGAGGTCGTAAAAATTCCAATTCATCGAAGTGCTGCCAGAATGACCTCGTCTTACCATTGGAATCATGTTCTATCATCAACTCTTTAAGATATCGAGTTTTTATAACCTTCCAACGCTTTTTTAGAGCACCTGTGCAGAAATATCAAAACAAAGAGAATTGCGAAAAAGTAAGTAAAATTTAATACTTAACCTACTTATAAACAAAATAAATTAAAATAAACATTTTAATACAAACAAAGATTGAAATTATATCAGCATGCGTACCATGTTCTTTGTTTGGATTGGATAAGTAAGATTTTGGAAAACTTTTAGAGCGATTCAAAAACTTACTTTAAACTTCAAAAGATGTAATTATATTGATTGAGAAATGTATCAAACAAAAATGAAATATGTAACGAGGATTCAAATAATGAAAATATTTAAAAAATACTTCAAAATCGAACAAAACTTACCAAGTGACACATTTCCCAATTGCTCAGCTGCCTTCTTCCATGCGTCAATGTATTCCTTTCTGTTTCTTCTATTGGAGTAGGTATAGTATAGGAGATAGGAAGCAGGATTTGCCTTGACGGCTTGAATAGTTTGTGACCATGTTACATCCTGAAGTTTTACTGATATCACACTTTGGTTGACCAACCATTCGTTAGAATTTTCATCAGGGGTCAAAACATTACTTAATTGGTCATTTAAGTGGCTTCTTTGCTCTTCAAAGTTTTTGTTTTGATCTTCCGAACTTTTGTTTGTGACCAAAGAAGGTGTTAAATTTTTGAATACAACAGGAGAATCAGGTTTTTCTAAAGCAATCACTTCCATGGGATGGTTTTGACGTATTGGCAAAAATGTATCTCCTGAAGAACGGCTGTCTGCCGAATTTTCAAAAGTTTTTGGTGGGAACTGCGAGTGTGGAGGTTCATTGCTGAATTGAAACGTCTTATTTCTTATGACATCTTGGCTAGGTGTCCCAACTGAGAAATTTGCAATTTCATTTTGTTGAGGCACTAGCGAATTTTTAAAAATGGAAGGTTGATTTTCACCGTCTTTAATAGAGCGAACAATTTCAGAGTCCATTAAGTCCTTAACAGTTTCTGGGTAATTTTCAAGCGTGGAATTATTGTCGCTGTCGCTTTCAACCTCTTTTTCTTCTTTGATTTCTAAGAATGTAATATCAGGATCAGAATCTGTGTCGGCCGCAATATAAATACAACATGGACACCTAAGTCTCTGCGATGCGTCTACATTTGGATTCGGTTTAAATAATGGCGGTGAAATACCTCCAAGCATATTTTGAATAGTTTCTTTAACATGGTCGTACAAAAACATCATTTCATGAAAAAACAACCATGACGGTTGTTCGAAATTACGTTCGATAGTTCTTAAGAAAATTATTCTGAAATACTTTTTTTTTAAAACTGACCATGTTTCTTGAATTTTATCTGTAAAAATAAACGAAGATTTAAATTACACCTATCGTCTTACATAATATAAATTTTGTTTTGAAAGTGAAAAATGTTAATATTTAGAATTAAAGTAGTTCACACAGAAGCAATGCAAAAACTCAGTTTTAATTCAACAAGAGTTAATGTCTAGTACATACAGAGTTGGTTAACTAAGAATTTAAGTACATTAAAAAGTAATTCAATGACTATGTAATTACAGAGTAATTGTAATTAGAATATTTTAATTAAATTTTGAGATAAAAACCAGCACGCGTTGCAAATATTAACACATTTCGTCGATAAATACCGAATTTAGAACACAGCGCCACCTGTTATTTTAATTTCGTATAAAAACTGTTTCAAGTTTAATTCTCATCATTATAAGGTTTAAGTTAAAAAAAAATATTTGTACTCTCTTTCAAGTTTATTATTTTGCTTGTTACCAAATTATTCATAACCAAAATAAATAAAAGATAAAACAACAACAATAAAACCTGGCACTTACATAAATAAAAAATGTAATTACAATTCAATTACTTCATTGTAATTCTCTTTTTAAGCGTCAATCTCCTCGGGCAATCAATCTGCGTAGACAACAGCCGCGTTTTATTATCACCATGATCTGATATGGATCTTGGATTTACATGCACTACAACAACAACACAAGATCCTGCTTTGTGTTTGGATCTTAATTTGAGATCCAAAATTTAATTCTTTTTTTCACAAAATGAGGGCTTAATCATTGTAATTTCACATGTAAATGTTGGTATCATTGCACAAAAATTAAATGAAACCTGTATTGCCATATAAACATTTCCATTTGACTGAAATAAAATATTTTTCAAATAGAAAGCGAGAAGCTTTATATTTATTTATTTTGTATATAATCCATGAAAAAAAATTTAACAAAACTAGATATAAATTGGTGAAATTAGAATAAATAAGTTCAAAAAAATGTATATTTGACATAGTTTATGGGTATCATTTTTCCCAAAAAAAAAATCATTGAGCGAAATGATCTTATGGCAACACTGCTTTAAATGTCAAAAAATATAAATAAAATCGAGAAACCTGCAAATGGGATAAAATACAAATAAATTGTAAGTAATCTCCAAATTAAATTATTTTAGTGTCACATTTATCAAGTTCAATTTTATTAATAGGTCAAAACGAATCTGGACTACAGATGAGACCACAGCAGCTTCCATTTGGGTATTTGTTTATATTTTTTTTTTGCTTCGAAATGTCACTTTTGAAAGAACGAATTTGACACTGCTCCCAAACTTTAAATAATAAAAAATATGATGATCCATGCTGTTTTTTTATCATGATCTGATCCGGATCACATCACGACGATAATAAAACGCGGCTAACGTTGATCAGTAGTAATTCTATCTAGTTTAAAATGCCAAACCATGCTGTCAAAAAGACTAACTTCGAAAAAATTATTACCAGATTGAATATCACACGTCTTAAAAAATATCTCGTTACAATCACTGCGATTTGTTGTTGAAAGCAAGTTGAGCTGATCAGCAAAAGGTATCAGTCAGGATGAACATTTTTTATATTTAACAACCTTTAAGAAATAATTTTACTTGTTTTTTTCAACTTATTTTTAGTATTAGAAAAAAAGTTGAAAAACTCAGACAATTTGCATTTATGTTTCATAGTTCTTTTTTAATTAACAATCTGATGGTAGGCAAACTTTTCTCTTTTTACTTTGGAAGGCCTTTATGCCAAAAATTATTATGACTTATTTATAACTTAGTTATTATATCTTACTTATATAAATTATTCTGACCGTAGACACTTAAAACCACAGACACAGAAACGTTTTAGTGCCACCATTTTGAAAAAAATCGCATCAAACCCTTTTTTTATGGCCCCTACGATGACCTATTCTATAAAATACTATTTGCTTTAAACTAAAAAGCAATAGATTTTGGTTATATTGGACTATTTTTTTTAATTAATAGATTAAAACAAACAAATTAAAATACTCACACCCACCTCAAAACTCATTTTAGGCTTATACAGTGGCTCAAAAAAACAAAATACAAAAAAGAAGGGTTAAATCCGAAAAAGAAAACATATTTTTGTATGACTTAACAGTGTTTCCTCGCATTAATACTTTACCCATTTTCTTTTGAGACCCCTTCTAACGAACTGTCAAAAAAATCAGAAGGGTTTTAAAATGCGGGATTTAAAAAAGCGGCATTTTAACCGCGGGCTTTTAAGAAGCGATATATCGATATAAATGTCGTTTTTCGAAACATACAGTAACTAGTACTAGTTCTTTCTTCTTCATCCACTCATTCATTATGAAAAGAAAGAACAGCATTTGTATTCGCGAAATCAGTTATCCACATGAATGCTGGCAGTACTGTTCTCTCAATTTTGTACATTCCTATTCCTACACATGAACTCACCTAATGAACAAGGCGAACCAAGTTCCCTCTCAATTTTTCTCCACGCTTCCTCGCTCTCAGCACTGGCAACATAATCACTTTCTATTTCGTATTCGTATTTATTTTTATTCGTCCAAACACAAGGATTTTCTTTAACTTTTCTTATCAAGTTTCTTTTAAAATCTTTACAAATTATTACAGGATTTTCATTAATTGAATCCATTTTTAAAATACCAAAATAACAACTATTTAATCTTCTTAATCAATTAAATAAAAGTATGACCGCACTATGAAATAACGTCACGAAGACGAAACTAAATGAAAGCACACGATATAAAAATGCATGCACATAATATTTATCTGAGTAGCGCACACAACACTACACTCAGACGCAAATAAGTGCGAAAGAGATAGTAGGTGAATTAGAAATATTTTTAAAAATCTCAGGAATCAGGATTGTCTTGGATGGTTTTGACGTTTCTTGCGTTATTACACTCAGACTTTCTGTATGCTGCGTGTTTCGCATATTTTCTTTTGATGTTTTTCGGTTGCGTGTTCTTGACACTTCTCATTCATTGTTTGTTCTCATCCACTAAGTGAGATTGTGAAAATAATTAAAGGAATGTGCTTTTTTATATAAAACTCAATACGAGAAACACTCATAAGAAGCAAAATGTCATTTGAAGTGATAAATAATTTATTAGATACTACAGCTGTGATTATTGACATCATGGATACGTATAATAGTTCCGATGAAGAAATGTTGTTAGATATGTTAGACCTTTGTGAGGATGCTTTAAAAATTCCCAAGCAAAAGAAAAAAGGGAATCGGACTAAAATCTGGAGAGAAAATAGATCTGACTTCGGATCCTTCACTTTCTTGAAGGTGAATGAAGAAACTTTTGACCGGCTTTTGACCAGCAGAAAAGTTGGCTGTCACTTTGTTTCAACGGGTGAAGCATTCAAACCATTCCTTCATTTAAATTAATTTGGTTATAACATCTTTGCTTCACTTGCAATTGTACGGCGGCATATTTGTTGTTTACTCGGAAACACAAGAAACAATAATAAAGCAACGCCAAGAAACAAAGAAAGGCAAGAAAAAGAAACGTCAAAAACCATCCGAGACAATCCTGAACCCACAACTCTGCGGGTTGAGACTTTTTAAAGTATTTCTATTTCACCTACTTTCTCTTTCGCACTTATTTGCGTTTTTCTAAAAAAGTCTGAGTGTAATAACCAAAAATACTCCATTACCAAGATGAATCTCAGACTGACATTTCGGTTTGCCTACAAGCTACTTAGGACTAAATGTGAGAAAGTGTGCGTGAAATGATGAAAAAAACCAAACACATTCTCACATTTAGTCCTACGGCCCATCAAAACGCTTCATTATAGTAATCAGCCCCATCTAAATGCTTCATTTTGAATGTTTCATGGCCTCGTTCAAAAACTAAACAATCCTAACCAACAGAATCTGAAGTGCTGACATGGTCTTAAATTGGAAGATTTGTATAGCTTTTTAATTTCAATCCAAATAAATGTAAATGTATATTAAATGAAATAAGATTGACCAAATACATATTTAATGATTTATTAGTGCTGTATTTTGTTTACTTAAATTATTTGCGAACGCAATATGCGCTGCAACTGGTTAAGTAAATTTGGAAATGGACAAAAGTGTAACTCAATACTTTGTAAAACAACAAAACAAACAATTTTTTCAGCTGTAGTTTGCTTCAGGTGGAAACAATAGGCGGGTGTCTCCGTATTTTTTTGTACAGACAATGGTACGATAAACATACTTGTGAAGTTCCGTTGCCAACTTTAGCTAGTTCAGATTCCTCAATTAGATTAGTTTTTTTGATCATTTAAGCAGTTTGATAATTGCAAGACCAAATATTAGTTTTGTTTGTTGAAGAAATATTCCTGAAAATTTCTTTTTAAGGGACTCTGTTAGAGTTAGAATTTTGTTTGTAGTTAGATTTTGGAATAGAGATTTGAGGGAACCATGTTTTTAAAATAAGTTGCTTTGTGTAAAGCATCTTTAAGGAATAGAAATAGGCAATATGGTTACACACAATACCAACTAAATTAGTGCAATAAATAGATTTAAGTAACTTTTTTTATTCGAATATGGGGAGACCGAACACCCAATAAAAAAAAACCTGTTAACGCGCTAAAATCCATACTTGTTGACTAAATAATGTTATCCTCTATGCTTACGCATAAAATTACGAATTTTGTAGCATATGAACATGTCTAGACATTTTACAATGTGAACAATTTAATATGCTATGAGCTAAATAATAATGCTAAAATAAATAATGCTAAATTTGTTTCTAAAAAGTTGATGAAGGTTAGCCAAAGCGGAAATTTCTTTAATGAACATACCTAAAATATTATTGGCTTTCTCAAAAATATTTTTCTACACTAACCTCTGCTTTATATCTGAAAACTATTGTTTATGTATATTTTCTTCTATGTTCTGCATTAATAAAATGTAATCCATGGAACAAAAACATGTATGTACGTAAAACTCATTAATTTTTTTCATTATTAGCAGTACTTTTACTAAACATACCCTTCAAACAATAATAAGTAAACTTGAACTTTGGTAACTAAACATTTTTAAGGAATGAATGAAAATTATATTTTGCGTTAAACTGTGGGAATTCACTGAAAGAAAGTTCTGTACGTCAACAATAAACATTCATGTCGATTACATGATCTATTGAATGAGTTGTGCATGAATTTAGAACGATTTTTTGACGTTTTCATTTTGTGATAAATGTCAAAATTTGCATTTTATTTGCTCTGCATTTATTCAACCAGTTCGCTTTAATCGTTCTGATTTTTTTTTTTTAAATAGCGTAAGGGGTACATTGGTTGGCACCCCTAAGCATTTTTTCACTTTAATTTGTGAATTGCTTAGTCATTTAAAGAGGTAGGAATATGTTTTATATGTCAAATTAAAATTTAAAGAATTTCTTACCCGAAAGTTATTAGAAAAAATGTTTTATCTGCAAGGAATTTAATAAAAACATCAAAATAGGAAAAGCCAGCCGAAAGGTACAATCATTGTCATCCAGGTACAATTGTTGGCACCCAAGGGTACAATTATTGGCTCCCTTAAAATTGAAATAAATACAACTGTTTTTCGTGTAAATTTTTATCAAAGTTTAATAAAAAAAAAGTTTATTATAACAAAAATACTTCATTCAAATAAAAATAAAAAATAGTAAAGACAAAATAAATTAAATACTTCATTTAAAAATCTCTTACAATTAAATACATACACAAAAATCACATTTTTTATTTAAATTGCTTATTTAACAGAGCAAACAAATATTAAAACTTAATAAAAAAGAATACAAATTTATCACAACAGAAACAGTTCATTCTATTTAATTAAAACATTAATAGTAAATAATAAAAACCAACAAAAAATAAATTAGAGTTATAAACTCTTGTAACTGATAAATAAATAAATAAACTCACATGTTAAGACATTTCGAAAATTTTTTTTTTTAAATAAATTGCAAAATTAGTTTTTTTTTAAACAAACGGAGCAACAAAATAATGGCAGATAATCGATGTTACGCTTATTAAGACATTTAATGTGGTACTCCCTCTTACACTTTGAGCATCTTATGCCACAATTATCCATCCCGATAGTTTTTGTCATAAATTTTGTGCAGATAAAGCACATTTGCCCAGTACATACTTTGTTGTTTCCAATGTCTTCAGTCGGATCTGAAAATAAGTTTCGTATGTGGTTCCCAGACTTTGGTGGGCTCATGTACATGTTCACAACATTTTCTTGACTCACTTCATCATAAATGTCCAGCAGCATTTGTTTATCGGGAGAGTTCTCCGTAGCAACCAATACATTAGAGGTCATTGTTTCCAAAGGCAACCTTTTTGGAGGGGAAAGAGGTGGAAGATGAGCCAAAGCAACGGAAGTCACAGTTTCCGAGGGAAATGTTTTTTTAGGGGGTGGCAGCATTTGTTTTGCTTTAGTTTTATATGGAATTTTTTTTGTTTTCATTTTTCTTAATTTTTCTAAAGCTTTAGCTTCTTTTTTTTCGAGCCTAAGGGCTTTTCTTTCTTCCTTTTCTTTTTCAATCCTTTGTTTCCCTTCTTTTTTCTTTTTTTCCTGTTCAATCCATGTGGAGTTGGTAATAACAAAACTCTTATTAGGTTTTTGCGGTTTTATACCTTTGCGTAATGGTGTTTCAGGCCAGTCTAACAAATCGGTTACTTCTATAAGAACAGGATTATTTTCATTTATTTCTGCATTGGAATTTGAAGCATTAACATTTAAAACGTCGATGTTGTCTTCAGCAAACAAAAATTCGTTGATTGCGCTAATGTCCACCAATTCTGGTAAGTCCGAGCTTTGAGGATCAGTTTGTACTCCGCTATTTACAAATATTTTTTTTTCTTCGACTCGTTTGAAAACGTTCATCTTAAAAAAAGTGTATAGTGAATGCATCTTTGAAAAATCTTCGCTGTTCTCGTCATCCAAACTGAATTTTTCTAATTGATCAACCTTTTCTTTGCCAATTATTTCGCAAATACTTTCAAACGCGTCCGTCTGAACCTGTACAGACTGTTCTTGATTGTTGTAGCGGAAATTACTCCTTCCCAGACACTTAGAAAAACGAATGGCATTTTTATTCCAGGGAAATAATCCACACGCCTTAAATCCGTTTTGTATTGTAGTGGGAGAAATGCTTTTATCCACAACGTCTTTTAACAGTGGAGCAAACATTTGTTTGGTAAGATTGACACCAGGATTTTTTCTCCGCCAGTCAGCCACTGCATTGTTCCATGAATTTTTGAGTGGCTTAAAGGCCGCAACATCAGCTGGTTGTAAGATGCGAGTTGAGTTGGGGTAAAGTGCAATGAGGATAATTCCAAGTTGGACACATAACTGGCTCACCTGGAGTGTTAAATGGGTACTGTGTCCATCAACAAAGAATATAATAGGGAGTTCTATTTTTTCCTGAATTAAGAACGGATGAAATACTTTTGAAATATATTCATAAAAGGTTTGCTTTGTCATCCAACCGTTATCACTAATGCCGTATCCCCACGTTTCGGGAATGCTTTGCCGAATTTCATCCTTTATTCTCTTAAAAGGATAAATTATCATCGGAGGACACATTGATCCTAAAGCGTTGAAAGAAAACATAACTGTTAAGTTTGCCTTCGCTTGACCCCTTTCGACTTCATAAATATTTCTAGCTCCCTTTGCCGCTAGAACAGATTTAGCTTTCGGACAGAGTAGAAAATTTGTTTCATCTCCGTTGAATACACGACTAGGGTCTTCAAGAATTGAAAAACAATTATTTTTGATTAGGTAGTCCTGTATGGAGTCAAACCAATGGAATAAATCAGTCACAGACACATTTGCGCTAGCCGATGAAACAGGATCAACTGTTCTGAAGGTCACAGAAGGATGACGTTTTAAAAAGGATCTGAACCACCCTCTTCCAGGCATTGAATCGCTTCCGAATGGAGTTTCTCTTTGATTTTGTTTCAGGAACTCCTGCACAGCATAAAAGACATCCTCCTTTCGTTTGGGAAATCCTTTTTGTTGACACACTTTTAACCAATCAACAATTATCAGTTCCTCTGCTTCTGTTAAAACAGTTTTTGGTCCGGGACGTGTCTTCGAAAAATTGGAGCTTAAACGAAATTGCAGTGTAGATCTGGGCACGTTGAACTTTAAAGAAGCTGCTTTTTTGGATATCAACCCTCTTCTTATTTCCGTTAAAGCTTGCTGGATGTTTTCTTCTCCGTAATTCTGCCTTTTTTTCCCCATTTTTTAAACTGAAATTTATAACGGATACAGGGTATAAATATTGGCAGTCTCTAAAGTACAATTATTGGCAGTGCCAATAATTCTAATCCCAGTGCACGAATTGTTGGCACCCCCCTGCCAATAATTGAACCACTACTTTTTATGGGACCAATTATTGGCACCCCTTTTTTAGCAATTTAAACAACTTTTTTTACAAAAAAACAGTTGAAAATATTTAATTTATTAAATTGTTATACAAAAAAACATAAAACTTCATCTAAAAACTGAAAAAATAATCAAAAACGAACACTTACCAAATTTAGTCTCCTTAGCTGGAACACACGTATTTTAAGTACTTTTTCACGAATTCAGAAGGTCTTTACACTTTAACTGACAAAAACGAACTGAGAATGAATTAAACCCAAACAAAATGCAGAATAGTGGAGAATAACATACATATTATGAAAAAAAATGTTTTTTTGTTCCAGGGATTAGTAGTTTTTGTGAAATTCCTTATTTCATGAAAGGTGCCAATAATTAGTACAAAAATCGGGGGTGCCAACCATTGTACCCTTTACGCTATTGGTGTTCCTTTGATGCATAGTTTTTTTTTATAGCAAATACAAGCACAGATAATAATTTTATACAGATGTCTCATCCCTGCAGGAAAAAATGAAACATTTTTTTCCCTTAACAGACAAGCCTTACAGACAAGAGCTTTTAAAAATAAAGCTGAGAAAGCTATTTTTGCCTTGCATATTTTTTTTTTTTTTAGAAACTTTTCTCTTCTCTTTTGTCATTTTGTTTGAAAATGAAATGTAATGTAAACAACCCTATTTTTTACAAGGAAGTATATGGGAGTTGATGTAGGTTATGTCTGTATCTTGTTTTTTTATGCGCGTTTTGGTGCGTAAAAGAAGAAAGGTGTGATAATAATTTTTGTTTATTTTTTTGTGAATGTTATACTCTGTCCAACAAAAATAGTCAGTACACGTCTTATGGGAGAGCTTTTTTCTTGCAAATGGTGCCAGTCAGTGGTTTTATTCCCTTTTTACCTACTGAAAAAGAAAATTCAACCACTGACTTACACATAAATTGTTGTTGTAATTACGCTTCGACGAGCGTACATCCCCACAACCTTTACCATGCGCAGCCAAAGCCACACTGACACTGGTAAATAATGTGTTCACAAACAACCCTCTTCGTATGTATTGAAAATAAGCAGATTGTTATTAGAGTTACCATTTCCACGTTAATGCAAATCATGGTGGATTTTTCTTTGGATTTTGTTTGGGAGCTTTCAGAATGTGTGCTTTTTTAAAAGCTTTTGAGAACAAATATGGGAATGGTGTTGTCGCTTGCTGTTTTTCGGTAAGTGAAGTTTATTTATTATTCTTCGTAAATTAACCCTTTGTTCCCGGAAATGTCAACTTTTTCAAATATTTGTATAAAAACTTAAAATTTATATAGAATGTGTATAATGAATAATGCATTTAAATAAAAAAAAATAATATTCACTAAAAATTAAAAAAAAAACCAGTAGGAATATAAAGAAAAAATATAGAGTACATATTTGGTTTAATTGCGAAACCACTAGGAAGCAAAGGGTTGAGTTTAATCGAAAATTATTTATAATACATGGTGTAATTATAGATGGTGAAAAATAGTGATTTTGTTCATAAAAAAAATATTCTTTAAAAAGGTGTTTATTAATACGGTGTTTTATAATCAGTGCCAAAAAAAGAACTGCTTTTATTTTATTATAAATCTGTGCTGTGTTGTTTATAAATTGTGTATTTGTGAATATTGTGTGATACAGAATCGAAAATTTTCATTATTTTTTCATAATTGAATTTATGTTACTCTTAGTTTTCACAAAGGGGTTTTTGAATTCGGGATTATGTACATAATTTATAAATTTTCTTAAACGGAATTTATTTTTAAGTTTCAATTTAAAATCAAAAGTTGGTATCCCTACTAATATTTATCAGAGCTTTTTCGAAATTTATAATGGGCACTACGGAAACCCTGTAATATTTGCTCTCTCTCACAGCTTAACGAGATTTCACTTCAGTCAGAGTGAGAGGTAAACGTCCTATCTTCTCTGTACTGACTATTTTTGTTGGACAGAGTATAGATTGTTAGGTGTCCGGTAAGGAGAATAGAAGAATTTGCTTGTGTATTGATATATGAAAATTGTGTGGGCAAGAAGGGACAAGTGAATGTGCACATGACTTGGTTTCTGTGTTTTCTATTTTTAACTTCCCATAGGAAGTTATTGTAATGGGTCCGATTTGTCGAATTGAAAATGTTGACATTTCTCGACGTTTCAAGGTCCCTAGAGTCGAAATAAAAGATTTTTAGAAAGATGTCTGTGCGTGCCTGTGTACGTACGTCGTCAATAGCTCAAGAATTTTGAGAAACATCAAGTTAACAGTTTCCTTACAAAATATAAAAACATTATCTACTAAAATTAAGTAAAAATTTACTTTCGACTCAATTATGTTTACAAAAATTAAAAATATTGGCTTCAAACTAATTTTATCTCACAAAAAATATTGTTTTCGATATTCAATAATTTTTTTATAAGAATCCAAAAGTCCGTTTTTTCATACAAAAAATCTACAAGTAGGTACGCAACATGGGTAAAAAATGATGGTCGGTTCTCGATATCTCGTGAACGATAGAAGATATTGACTTCAAATTAATTTAATTCATCCAATTTGTATTTGTTTATATAAGAAATAAAAACTTTTAAGAAATGCTACTTAAATTGGTAAAAATTGATTTTCTTGTGTGTATTGGAAAAATTAGGTTTTCCTTCGGCTTTTTCCAATACACATAAGTAAATATTCATTGGTCAATACATTATCTTTCAAAATTGATTTTCGACTCAAATATCTTTTCAAAACTTTGAGATATTGGCCTTAAACTACTTTTATCTTTTAAAACATATTGTTGTCAACATTTAGTAAAATTTTGAAAAAAATCGAATTGATAGTTTTTGTACAAAAAATTAAAAACTTAAAAAAAATTAAACAAAAGTTGGTAAAAATATCTTTTCAAAAATTTGAGATTATGGCTTTAAACTAATTTTATCTTATAAAATATATTGTTTTCAATATTCAGAAAAATTTTGAGAAAAATGTAATTGCCAATTTTTTTACAAAATATAAAAAAAAAAACCTAAAAAAAATTAATAAAAGTTGATAAAAATTGATTTTCGACTCAAATATATTTTCAAAACGTTGAGATATTGGATTTAAACTAATTTTATCTTTCAAAAAATATTGTTGTCAACATTCAGTAAAATTAAAAAAAAAAATTGAAGTGACAGTTTTTTTATAAAAAATAAAAACCTTAAAACACATTACTAACAAATCACAACAACAAACACATAACAGGCCCCCGAAGAAATCAACGAGCGCATCAAAGGGTTTTATGTATTTCGATGGGGGTAATAAAATGCAACAACAAATAACGTACGTTACCGTGAACAAGTACCGAGCACAACAAAGGGTTGAATGTGCAACAACAAACATACGTTTGTTCCGATACAGGTCAATGATATTTTTTAGAAAAGCAACAACAACCGCATTGGTTGTGACCGAAAACTATGAATAAAGAAAATATTAACGATGGGACCGGAAATAGAAATTTTTTTACAGAAGTTATCTTTTAAATAATAAAACTAGAAAAAAAAATATTATTTTAATTGTTGACTCATTATGTACAATGAGGTACATACATGTGCATTGTACATGGGTACCTCATCATCCAATTGACACCAGTCAACAACACTTCATTACGTTTAAAAAGATATAAAACTGAAAAATGTATTCGTGGAGATTTTAGAAAATTGAAGAAAAAGATGAATTTATAAAAAAAAAATCCAATTGAATGCACGCAGCTAGCATTTACATACATATCCGATTATACGAACTCGAGCTATAAAGACAACCTTGTCCTTGCTTTGTTTCTATTTCCAAAGACAACTGTAAATATTTTTTTTTCTCGTCGTCGACAAGCGATCAACTCTCCTGCACTTGTTTTCAACGCATCACCACCAACCACACCACACCACAAAAAACCAAAATAAAACGAGTTTTGTTTTCATTTGTGAAGAATGATCGTGGTGTATTATGTGTGTCTGTGCATTAGGATTATGAGAGGAAAAGAACATACAAAAATGATTTCAGTTTTTTCTTTGCCTTAGTTTTCATTCATAGGAAAGAAGACGAGTTAAAGCTTTTTGAAAAAGCTCTTTTTTTTGGTTGATTTCAGTTTCATATATCATTTCTCGCCACAAGGGTGAGACATCTGTATAGAATTATTATCTGTGATACAAGTATGGTTCCATCAATCAAGAATGTTATGGATGAGGTATTTTTCGATTATAACTTTTTTTTTTTAATTTAATATTTATTACTTAAAATGGAATTGAAAAAAGTTGCAAGCTTAAATCATTAAAAACAAACTATAAATATACTTTTATTAATTAAATTGATAAAGATTTTAATTACTTGCAAAAAAATATTTGGGCCGTTGTTTAACGAAAATTTCTTCGAACGCATCTTTGATACAATAATCCGAGGTAAATTATGAAATTTAAGGAATTTCGTAGTGATTGCTGTAAATGAGTGAATTAATTATATTAAACTGATGTTGAACATGCTTTTTTCAAGACAAAAATGTACATTGGTTCGCTATCAACAAAATGACTGCAAAACTAAAGCTTAAAACTGACTTTTCCATCGAAAAAAGTAAAAAGAAAAATCTGAAAAAAAAAAACTTATTAACCTGCCCATTTTGTTTTTGCCTTCCAAAGTGCCGCTAGCCCAAGGCATCGTTTTGTTTGTTTTTTTTTCACATCTATTCATGGATTAATTGTCAAAATTACAAATACAACAATGTAAACAAACAGGTTTTGGAGAGTGAAACGTACGAAAGATTCCGATCTTGGTAAATGGAGTATTTTTGGTAATAACACACTATGATGCATAACAAAATTAAGACCCAAGGTTGAGAAACAACGAAGATGTAATAGGTTTACCAGAGATTGCATATGCCATAAGACTGTGGTAACGTATTAAACTTAAATGAGAACCAAAACTTTTATTTATGTTAAATACTCTGAAATGGTCATTATCATTACTAATCGTAAAAAAACTGACTGCATCATTGTTTAACTCATAGAGGAAATATATTATCTAGAGTCCCGACTGGTACCCGTCTTGCCTGAAACACCCTCAAATTTTATTTGAGGTAACTCTCTTAAAAGCCCGTAACAACTACATAGAATCTGCATTTTCCCATAAGAAATGCACGGGACAACTAACACATGCTTATGCTAATGGGCAAAATTCGCTCAATTTAGTTTGTAGGCCGAAAGAGAGCAAACCCATTAAGTCGGGACTCTAGATAATATATTTCCTCTATGGTTTAACTTATACCAAATCTCTGCTTTTTAAATCAAGTGAGATACTTGATACTCGACTGGGCGTTTTTAGTTTCATAAATGAAAAGTGAAAGAGAAAGAAAAAATGAGACAGAAACAAATCTATCGGATAATACATGGGTAGGACTTCGCTGCATATTTTCACGTTACTCTTATCCTTGTATTCTTTTTTTCGAAGAGAACAAATTCCTTAACATTTTTCTCTCTTTCTCTTTCCAAACTGAGAGAAATACATTCATAGGTACACACACACTTTAAGTCTCATCGTCATCATATCCATAAGTTTCCTTGATAATCGAAAACAGCGTTCTCTCTCTGTACGTCAACAATTTGACAAGATCATTGCCAACCCTAAGGAATATTTAGAGAAATTTGATCTTTAAGTGTTTTCGTGAGTAAATGAAACAGTTTTTCTTTTACTAAGCGAAAGACTTATCTTAAAATAAGTTAATAAAGAACCACAATTTTAAACTATTATTATTTTGTATTAACTTTTATTTTCTTGAGCGTAATAGACAATTAATTCCTCATAGGATCCCACTGAATCATCATCATCAAGACATATCACGTTTTCGTAGTTTTTCTCACTGATTTGTGTGCTTGCCTTCGCGTTAGCAATCTTGTTTTTCGTTTCAAGTTTATCCTGATCGTTGTCTTCATCCTGATCTTTTTCTTCCTCCTGATCTTTCTCTTCATCCTGATCATTGTCTTCCTCCTCATCTTTCTCTTCCTCCTTAGTTAGATCTAAGGTCGGAAAAACGTGGTTGGTATTGAGGAATCCGTTAACAAAAGCTTCCTGAAAGTTTGATGTGGGAACTTTTTTAAAGGTTAGTGGGTCTTCGGGAAGATCATCATCGAGTGTAAGATCCAGTGGTGGGTAAACTTTTTGAGGTTTATGTGGGTCTAACCGCTGCATTGGTTGAGTTTTTTTGGCGGGTTTTGATGTAGCTGGAGGTGTCGCACTGGAAAGTTTGTTTGTTTCATTGTTCAAAGCTATACTAATTTTTCTGAGTTTCTTAGCGGGTGGTGGAGCTTCTTCATCTTTACCTCTATTTGAAGTATCAGGTTTACTGGAAATGTAAAGGTCAAGGAGTGAAGGCAGTATTTTAGGGGATTCACTTGGCGGCAAGTTTATTTCATTTCTTGGAGTTTGAGAATCTTCTGTCTTATTTATCAATTGATCCATATCGTTGTCGTCGTTCGTGAGATCCAGAGATTGAGGAAATTGCACCGCTGTTACTTTAACAGGTCTGTTTTGAAGGATCGGTATCACATTCCCATCCCAAACAACCGGTTGTTTTGTCTGTTTGGGCTTCTTACCGTACGTTCTCCTAACTGGATTAGTTAGTTTAACCGTTTCAACGCTAGAGATTTTGATGTTTTGATCTGTATTAACATAAGCAACAATATTTTTATCGCTAATCTGAAATTTCGGTTTATCGATTGTGCCCTCTATGATATAATTATCTTTGGGTGCTTCTTTTTCTAATGAAGAAGATAATTCGTTCGCTCTTTTTTTGCTGATTGTGTCTTGCATTTGTATTCGCGTATCATGAAGTTCATTTAATTCTTTTTGCATAATTGAGCGTAAAAACTCCATAGGTTCGAAGCATTCCCAAGTTGATTTAACTTTGCCTTTAGAATAACGCTCGAGGACTAATTCTTTTAAGTAGCGAGTTTTGATAAGCTTCCAGCGGTTTTTAACCGTAGCTGTAAAAAGGATATAAAGAAGACAAAAGCACAAAATATATAGAAAACCAAATAAGGAAAATAACTATTTTTAAGATGTTTTATGTTTGATGAAGAATAAAGCATACTTACGAACTTGTGTTCCTACTATCTTAGCAACCGCTTGCCATGCTTGGTTATGTAAGAACCCTCTTTTTTTGTCATAACTTAGATAGGCAGGTGGATTGGCCTTGACAGCTTCGATTATTTTAAGACGTTCCATAGCGCGGATTTGATTATGCGTCATTTTATTTATTGGTTTATTTTTTTCATTCGAAATTTCATTTGAGTTTTTAGAGTTAGCACTTCCTGTTTCACTTGGCCCAGGGGACTGCGTTAAATCCAATGATCGAACTACAGGTCCCGTTAAAGAATTATCATTTCTTGAAGATTCAGGTTCCATCGTTCCAGCACAGTTTTTAAGGAAGATGGTGTTCATTTGCAAAAGTGGAACACTCAAATTTACCCCTAGAGTAGGGTTGTCAGTCATATTTTCAAAATTATCTTTCGGAGGTTGTGGTTGAGGTGGTTGCGCCAAGGGAAATCCATTACATGCTTCGTTATCATCTATCAAATCAATAACCTCACAAGTCTTACTTATATCCTTACTTAAATCATGACTAGATGAAGGAACTAGGGAATTTTCAGCCTCATTTTGTTGAATTGTTGTACAGTTTGACCAAAAGCAATTTTGATTTTCATTATTTTGTGCCTCTAAGGAGCACAAAGAATCGTCAGCTGTATCAGTCTCAGCTGAACTAAAAGAGTTAAAATTCTGTAGAGCTTCTGTGCATTTTTCAAGCGTTGTTTCTAATCTTTCAGTTGCATTTAAGTTACTGTTTTCAATTATTTCATCACAGTTCAAAAACGATGTTTCAGACGTTGCCATGGAAACCGTTCCAAGTTCATCCTCTTGTTTGACTTCCACTGAACTCATAATAGGTTCGGATTCTTGATCTGGTCCCATATAAATGCAGCAGGGACATCGAAAAGTCTGAGGTTTTTTGGGATTTGGCTTAAACAATGGCGGTGAAATGCCTCCAAGCTTTTTTTGAATATTTTCCTTTGTAATATCGTACAGAAAAGACATGTCGTGAAAAAGTTCCCATTTGGGAGCTTCAAAATTACGTTCGATAGTTCTTATGAAAATCTTTCGAAAATACATCTCGCGTAATGAATCCCATGTTGCTATTTGGTCCTCTGAAAAAAAAAAATTTGTAAAAGCAGTGCATTTGTAGAATTTTCGTGTGGATCAGTGCTTTAAGATTATGAACAGTAAGGTGACACATGCAAAAGTCTAAAGCAATAAAAATAATTTCATTGGAACAACGTTTATACATACATACGAATGTTCGTTTTTTTTTAAAAGAGCCGGTGACAGTTGCAAATGTTTTGCACAGTACTGTAAATCTACTCAAAATATATTTTAAAATGTATAAAATATTATTACATGCCCTTGTTCACTTAAAATATGAGTGGATTTTTGTTTTACAATTCTGAAAAACAAGGCCCAAAATGTTAAAAAGAGGCAAGCTCTAGGCTACCTGCTCTACTTTCATAATCCAAAAATAATTTGTTTTGCATGAACGCAAGCGTCAGAGAAAATGAGAAAGATATATATTGTTGATGTCACTCTTATGTTGCCAAGATATGATCGAGCTCAGGGATTAAGATCTCATTAGCTGAAAGGTTCATTTGAATGTAAAGTAAGAAATTACTTATTACTATTACAGTATAGTCAAGAATAAATGAACAAGTTACAGGTCCCGTACACATTTCCGAATTGTTTGTCTTTCTAAACATTGAACATTTTCTTTTTTCGAAAGTCTTTATGGAATAGGGTGGATCACTGAATCATTTTTCTTTAGCGTGATCTGCAAATTAAGGAAACGTGTTGATCCGGCTTCTGCCGGATTTGCGATTTTAAATATATGTAGCAATTGATTTTTGAAATACTTGAATTTATTGACTTAACATTACTTTTATTACAAGCTATTTTGGATATGTTTTGTTTGTTGACTATCAATGATGAGATGTTAAATTATGCATCTTTTCTTCTGAAAAAGATCCGGCTCTATCGACGTAACAGTCGGAGCGGAACTTTCTCCGCAACACATTCGTCAGCAGGGATTCAATTTCAGTTGAAAATAACATTCATCGTTAATTAATTGAATTTAATGCATATTAACCGGTAAAAACAAAACAAATAAGTAAAAGTAAGCAAACAAAACATACAAAATAATTCAGTAAAAATTTTGAATCTCGTTTTCTATTTTTTGTTTTCAACTCGCCTCCTGCATTTAGTTATAATTTAAAAAAGATTTTTTTTTCAAAAACTAAGAAGAAAGCACTTTCCGCAACCTGAACTTATCATGCGGATCAATTACGTCGGATAGAATAGATGGATAGATAGATCAAATTCGTACAACAATATAAAATTGGGCTATTGAGCTAGTTCAGGACATGGCAACCCTGTCCCTAAATTATTTTTTTCCAAAAATTAACATTAAACTTAAGAATTTAAACGAAGTGTCAGTTATCCCCCATTTGAAACAATCATCTTTTTAAAGACTAATGTAAAAAGTATTTTACAGAACCCATTAATTCTGTAAAAAAAAAATTCTCTTATTTTGTGTATTACAACTCCAAATGTTTACAAATAAAAATAGAAGTAATACCGAATTGTGAAACATTTTATGATCTATTAGAACATATAATCAAAAATATTGTTAACACATTTTTAAAATCAGAACAACTTAAATATACATACATATAACCAAAAATAAACCCTTGATTAATTATAAAAATCCCTTATTTTTGCTAAGAACCCTCCCTCTGTTGGCGAAATTTGTAAATATTCAATTGTGGATTTGTTTTGATTGTGGTTTTGAAATCATATGAATACAAACAAAAATAAATGCTGGCAATACTATTTACTCATTTTATAGCTAAAAAAAGAGAGAGAAAGACTCACTTAATGTACAAACATATCCCATTTCCTTTTGAATATCCTTCCAAGCTTGCTTTTCCTTTTGCATATCAAAGTTCTTCCAAATGTGAGGTTGCACCCTTATCAACATTATCAATTTTTTCTTATACTCCTCCGTACTTATTATTGGGTTTTCAGGTTTTTCCCATTCTTTTGAATTCATTTTTGAGAACAACAATACTTATTTTTTAATAATTGAAAACAAAATCCACGTCCACAACTATAAAACAACTTCACTAAACTGTCTAAAACTAAACAACACGATACGAACTAGAAGAACAACATGTAAAATGTACGATGAGAGAAAATGTATAAAAGCAAATATAGAAATATTTCTCTCATCGCAGCGCACAAAACATATCAGCACGAAAAAGACAGCTGCGCTGTGCCCTGAAATAAATTACACGACGAAAACGAATAGCACAACGAAAGCGAATGAGAGAATAACAAAACAAGAAGATTGATTTTTCAGAAGTACACACAGTACACACCGAAAATACCGTCAACGACGAAGCAGGAGTAGAGAGAATACAGAAAAAGGCAATTCCCAAACCATAAAGTAATCGATTAATGTAGAAGCGAATAAGTACACAAAAGAAAATGAAAATAAATTCACTTGATGTTGTTTTTGTTCAAAAACCTTGGACCACCACCACAAGTAACAGAAAAAAGCATATCTACAGATAAGATTACTGAACATATCGCTTCCTAGTACCTACTTCTACCTCATGCATTAGATTCTTTTTCAATTTTATTTTATATTGTAGATACACATTACACACATCTCTAACGTATACGCTCTATTCTGTTTTCATCTTTGTTTCCAGCACCACACTCTTCATACTTCAGGTTCAGTCCACACTGCCACAGCATAGTGCATACATACCTTCATCTCATTTTGCTAGTCCCTCCCCTCCCTTACTCACTTCTTCAATTCATTTCATTTTAGTTCGTGTTCGTTTTTTCTTAATCATTTGGCTGCCTGCTGTGGTGAGCCTGTTGTATCTTTTCTATTCACATTTTGCCTTATATGATGTTTCGTTTCTCGTAACCATGGTTCTCGGGTTTTGTGTTGTTGTTGGGTTTTATCTTTTGCTTAGTAGGTATTGGGAGAGAGAATTGATAAAAATAAAAGTTTGCATGGATATTATTTTCTGTAAAACGAATGGCGAAAAGCAAACAATAAAGAATTGTCTATTTTCGTTGGTAAGCATACCGAATAAGTATACTCATTGGCAATGGAGGGCATAGCGCCAGCGCAGAGAAAATGTGTTCTCGTCTCTGGCTTGGTTGCAACTTCCAATCCCAATGTGAACACATACATACGTACCCACTTTTTCTAATTTAATAATTTTCGTTTTATGGTGGAATTAGAATTGAATGCATAAAGAGAGGAAGGTATTCTGTTTCTGTGTAAAATGTGAAATAGGGTGTTTTTATTAATTTTTTTTTGATTGTATACAGAAATTGATCGGTAAGTAGGTTACATACACACAATTTCATTAAGCTAAACATTGATCAGTAGTATAGGATGATATTTCTATGTAATTTCTTAATAGATCTGTATTTATTTTACACACATCTAAATTTAAAATACAAAAATATATATGTAGGTACGTAGCCTAGTCGGAAAATAAAAAGAAAGGTAAGTTGTAATTTGGAGAAAAATGTATATGTTTTTTTATGTCGATAAGGACCCTAAATATACCTACAGTGCTCCACAAAAGTCTGCGTACAACGATGAATTATTGAAAAAACCGCTATTATTCACAAACCATGAGTGATACAAATTTTTTAAAGGTATATTTCAATTAAACAATATTCAAGGTTTTGATGTATACTAATATAAATAAACTAAATATTCTCTATTATTTTTTTTTTATTTTTATTTTATTTTATTTATTTATTCATCAAGCAGAGACACAGCTCTTAAAGACTACTTAAAAATATTAAACAATATAGGTAAAAATATAACAAAAATAAGTACATAAATACTAACCACCGAGATTGAGACATAGTAACAACTTTTTTTTAAAACAATCTCTACTCATATATAAATTAAAATCAATGACATTACATAAAGAGTTAGCTTGTCTTAAACAGCGAGTTAAGGGTTCATTGGTTCCATAGTTAACCCTATGAAAAGGAACATAAAATAAACGATTATTTCGTAAGGTACGATTTGGAACGTGAAAACCCACTAACGAAAGTAAATCAGGGCAATTGATTTTATAATTAATTAAATCGCTTACAAACATGACATCAAAATATTTACGGCGTGTTTCCAAGGATTGAATACCTAATAACAGACACCTCGTTTTATATGATGGCATGTCGACATTCCATCGTAAAATCCGGATTGCTGTTCTAGTGAAGCGTTTCTGTATTCTTTCAATTCTAATAGCATGAGCAGCATACAAAGGATTCCATATAGGAGAGCAGTATTCTAATATTGATCGTACATAACAAAAATATAGAGATCTTAAAGTAAAAGGATCTGAGAGGTCTTTAGCATTCCTTGAAATAAAACCGAGCATTGAACTGGCCTTAGAAATGATGTAGTCGATATGGTTGCAAAACGTGAGTTTTAAATCAAAGATCACACCCAAATCTTTTTTTTCTGAAACCTTGGACAGAGCAAATCTATTTATTTTGTAGGAAAACAATATTGGAGACATACCACGGTAAAACATCATACTATGACATTTAGAAACGTTGAAATGTAGATCGTTATTGGTACACCAAGCCACTAAATTATTAAGATCGTTTTGAAGTTTTATACAATCCGCTATAGATTTAACACGTAAGAACAGCTTAAGGTCGTCTGCGTACATTAAACAAAGACTATTACTCAAAACATTTGGAATATCATTTATAAATAAGAGAAAGAGAAGGGGTCCTAAATGACTCCCTTGGGGAACACCGGAAGTTACAACAATCGGGTTCGAGGTGACGTTGTTAATACGAACGTATTGAACTCTACCAGTAAGATATGAATCGAACCAATTTAATAAGTTAGAGCGAAAGCCTAACTTATGAAGTTTAGCAATTAATATTGAGTGATCGACCCTGTCAAACGCTTTTGAGAAATCAGTGTATATGACATCACATTGATATCCCTGTTCAAGAACACTCAATACATAATTACTAAAAATCGCGAGATTAGTGGAGGTAGATCTTCCACCAACGAAACCATGTTGCAGAGGCGAGATTATTCCTTTCAATGAAAAAACAAGCTTATTGTAAACAATTTTTTCAAAAACTTTTGGGATAACAGATAACTTACAGATAGGACGATAATTAATGACTTCATTTTTTGATCCAGATTTAAATATAGGGTAGACGTAAGAGCTTTTCCATTGTTTTAAGAAGAAACCTTCATGGAGAGAGCGATTAAAGATAATTTCGAGAGGGGTTGTCAAAGATAAAGCACAATTTTTTATAATTATTGGTGCAATACCATCAAATCCCGATTGCTTTTCATCTTTTAATTTCAATAGTTCATTGAGTATATCATTTTTCTCTACATATAATTGACTAACATTGAAAGAATCAGAAGAACACATAAACAGAGGTCCTGTTTGCTGGCATGTTGGTTTAAAGACAGAACGAAAAAAGTCAGCAAAGAAATTACAGATACTAGACAGGTCGCTAGAAGTTTGTCCCATATATCGGACTGAATTAGGAATTCCAGTAGAACTTTTTTTGTTATTAATAAATTTCCAAAACGACAAAATATTAAAATAAAAAAAAATAAAACAACGAAAAAGCTGTGAAAATCGTCCACAAAAGTTTGCGTACAGAATGTTTTATACTTGCATTACATACTATTTAAGTAACCGTTCATTTTTTTAGCAAAACAGGTTTTTTTCTGTTGAGGATCGTAAAAGAATAAAAGAAAAACGAAATTAAACTTTATAAACTTTATTGATATACGAATATATATATTTAGTTGAAGAAAAAGAAGTAATATAAAATGGTTGATCGGACGAAGTGACGAGACAGTCGAGAGGTTGAAAAAGGAATGAATCAAAGAATGGAAAAATATATTCATGAAGAGACGTCATGCTCGATGAGCGTGTTCAGTGTGATGAAATCTTGTGCTAGATTTAGAATGTTCAAAGTGAACCGTTCAACACTCCTCCTCAATTTAACATTCTTACAGCATCGACATCTTGTGTGAGTCCAAGTCCTGAACGGAGTTTTTCAAATTGTGGTCTCGGAAGCGGTTTTGTTAAGATATCTGCGACTTGTTCTTTGGTGCTCACATACTGAACAGTAATTATTCTTTTCTCGAACAGGTCTCGGACAAAATTATACTTAACATCAACGTGCTTTAGACGCTTGTGCTCCCATCTTGAAAGTAGGTGTATGCATGATTGATTGTCCTCTAAGATTATTGGAGGATTCTCACTGGTTACACAAAAATCGGTCAGAAGATTATTCAGCCAAATAACATCAGCTGCTGCATTAGCTAAGGCGATGTATTCGGCCTTTGTTGATGATAAGGCAACTGCGGTTTGTCTCCTTGTTGTCCATGATACGGTATTGCCAAAAACTTTCATCAAGAAACCAGATGTGGATTTACGGTCATTCTCACTTCCGAAGTCAGCATCCACGTAGCAAGATAAATGTTCAGTCACGCCCTTCTTGTAGCATAAAGTTGTGTTCAAGGTTGATTTGATGTAGCGCAGGATTCGCTTAAGCCCTCTCCATCGCGCTTCCGTTTGGTCATGTTGGAATCGGCTGAAGAAATTAACAGCAAAACTCAAATCCGGTCTAGTGGTGAGCATCGCGTACATTAAACAACCGACCAGTTCCCTGTACGGTTTCGATTCATTTAGGGTTTTGTTGTCACTTTCCGGAATGGGAGTCGTTTCCACAGGTGTATTCGTTGGATTACAGTCGAGCATGTTGAATCGCTTAAGCATTCGTTCCAAGTAAGCTTGTTGGCTCAGATGAAGTTCTCCGTTTGTTTCATCTATTCTGATACCGAGAAATGTTTTCAGTTTACCCAAGTCTGACATATGGAATCTTTGACCAAGCAAATGTTTTATATTATCAATTTTACTTCTATTATTCCCTGCAAGAATAATGTCGTCAACATATAATAAAAGAAAAATACATACGTCACTGTGTTTCCAGATATAAAGACATTTGTCCACTTCAGAGCGAATGAATTTAAGATGATCAATTACATAGCTGTCAAAGGTTTTGTTCCAGGCTCGCGGGGCTTGCTTAAGCCCATATAACGCCTTTTTAAGTCTGCAGATGGAATTTGTCTTGCTGCGAAAACCCTCTGGTAACATCATGTACACCTCCTCCTCAATTTCACCATGGAGGAACGCGTTCTTTACGTCCAAATGATTTGTATGGAGATTCTTTTCGACGACAATTGAAAGAAGAGTCCTCAGGGTAGTAAGCCTTGCCACAGGGGCATATGTTTCATCATAGTCGTACCCCTTCCTCTGCGCACAGCCTTTGATCACCAAACGTGCCTTATATCTTTCGATATTTCCATTCTTGTCGCGCTTAACCTTGAATATCCACTTGTTGTTTAGTAGTCGTTTGCCTTGGGGAAGATCAGTTAATATCCAGGTGTCATTTTGTATCAACGCGTCCATTTCTTCTTGAACTGCTCGCATCCATCTGTCCTTGTCATGACGCATATTGATTTCCTCTATAGTTTCCGGCACGTCTTCCACATACGCTTCTGCATTTAATGCTAGAACAGCATAGTCTTCCAGATAACGTGGCTTGACATGGTTTCGTGAGGTTCGTCTAGGTGTTTCTTCTATGTTTTCAGATCTCTCAGGTGTCGCGTAAAGCTCATCATCTTCAAGTTTCTCTTCCTTATCGTGGTCAGGTGATTTTGTTTCTTCATTTTGGTTCTCTTCTTCTTCGGAATGTATCCATTGTTCGCTGCTAAGGCCATCAAAAGCAAATTTCGTTTCATCGAAAACTACGTCGCATCCAAAAATTATTTTTTGGTCATCAATACTCCAAAGCTTATAGCCGTTTGGACAATAGCCGATGAAATAGCACTTAAGTGACCTCGAGTCAAACTTTCCTTCGATTAGTTGCTTAGGGACTCTAAGGTATGCTATACATCCAAACACTTTGAGTTTTCCAATATTTGGTTTTTCACCAAACCAGAGTGAGGCTGGAACTTCACCATTCAAAGCAGCTGTTGGACTTCTATTACACAGGTAAACTGCTGTTTGAACTGCTTCGGGCCAGAATGTCTTACCGAGTTGACAATTAAGCAACAAACACCTCGCTTTGTCAAGAATAGTGCGGTTCATTCTTTCCGCTACTCCGTTCTGTTCTGGAGTATATCTAATAGTGAACTCGAACTGAATTCCTTTGCTCTCACAGAAGTCTTTCGTTTCATTGGAGATGTATTCTCTTCCGTTGTCACATCGGAATCTACTCAACTTGAGATTAAAATGGGCTGTTGCCATTGCTTCAAAGCACTTGAAATAATGTAACACTTCTGATTTCGTTTCTAAGATATAACTGGCAGTAAAGTGAGTATAGTCATCTATGAAAGTAAGCACATACCGTTTAGCATCATGAGACGTAGGAGTTACAGGGCCGACGACATCACTGTGTACTAACTGCAATGGACGTGTTGCTCGAGTACGTCGCTGATTATGTGGTTTTCTGGTCTGTTTTCCCTCCACGCAGACTTGACATACTTCTTTCGGTGGTCTTAAGGAGTCAAACTTCATACCGATAGTTTTACATTCCATTTTCTTTATGTCATCATAGTTAAGATGTCCTAGTCTTTTGTGCCATAGTTCATAACTCTCAGATCGTGTGCTTAAATTTGCCAGAGGAGGTTGACTGAATTTGAGTTCGTAAAGCTGACAAGTACTTCTAGTGGCTACTGCTACTGTATAGTTGTTTTTGCTAATGATTCCACAGCCTTTCTCAAATGTGACACGGAAACCGTTCATTTCCAACTTTCTGACAGAAAGAAGATTCTTTTCTAGGTTCGAAACAGAGAGAACATCTTTCACTGTAATGGGAATTACTTTAAAATCAACAATACACTGTAAAAAGATATCACCGATTTCGTTTGCTTCTAAATAGGCACCAGACTTTGCAACTTTGATTTTTATTGGAACATCAAGTTTTCTCACGTTTCTCAGGTGAACGCTACTGTTGATCAGGTGCTCTGTTGCACCAGAATCAAGAAACCACTTGATACAGTTATTCGAATCATCTTCGGTCGTAGTTGAGAAACAAAAATTATGTGAATTGATTTCATTTTCAGAATCGGTGACTGCATTTGCACTTTGTGTATGTTTGTTCTTCATGTCAGTGATTTTCTTCCTGCAATCGACCTGCTTGTGACCAACTTTCCCACACCAGTTGCATTTAAAGGGAAATCTGTAGGATGATCTGTTTGCTGCTTTTTGTCCTGTTTGCGAAGCGAATGCTGTTGAGGATGGTAATTCACTAGGGTTATTTCTTCTCCTCGTATCCGTCCTTTTTGATTCTTCGTCCAGAAGTCTGTTTTTAACAAACGCAAGACTCAATGTGTCGCCTGAAAGAGTTTCGATCGCAGTGACCACGCTGTCATACTCAGACGGCATAGTCAGCAACAAGTGACAAACAGTATCCAACTCTTCAAGTGCAGCTCCGAGTGTGTCGTTTCTGGAGTCGAACTTCATACACAGAAGTGACTTTCGTATGAGCAGCTGACTCGCAATACCTTTCCTCTCAAATGTTTCGCACAACGTAATCCACAAATCAAATGCAGAGGCTTTGTCTTTTGCATACTCCAGATGGCTATCTGCAATTCGTTGTATGATTTGGGACCTGCATTTCTTGTCGCGTTTTTCGTGTAAGGCATGCATTGCTTGTTTGGCTTCAATTTCAGGTTGCTTATCTTCATCTGAAAACTGGACCATTTCCGAATAATCTTCTTCAATATATAAAATGAGATCCATTTCATTAAGGAGTGTCTCCATTCTGAACTTCCAATTGTTGAAGTTGTTACCATCGAAGAGTGGAATTCTATAACTTTCCACGTGATCGTGACCGGCCATTTTGTGATGCAAATTTGATTTTCTTGACAAAATAAAATTAATAAAAACTTCGTTCTTTTATTGCTTGGCGTCCTGGGCCCATAACCTGTTGAGGATCGTAAAAGAATAAAAGAAAAACGAAATTAAACTTTATAAACTTTATTGATATACGAATATATATATTTAGTTGAAGAAAAAGAAGTAATATAAAATGGTTGATCGGACGAAGTGACGAGACAGTCGAGAGGTTGAAAAAGGAATGAATCAAAGAATGGAAAAATATATTCATGAAGAGACGTCATGCTCGATGAGCGTGTTCAGTGTGATGAAATCTTGTGCTAGATTTAGAATGTTCAAAGTGAACCGTTCAACATTTTCTTTGAGCTTTGTTTGTGCTTATCACTTGTAGAAAATAGTTGTTTGTAATTTTTTTTTGAAAAAAAACTATAAAATGGCTAATAAAGAGTTAAGTTTAAGTGAGCGGCAGTTAATTATTGATTTGAACTTAAAACAAAAAAAGTCCTACTCAGAAATATCAAAAATAACTTCAAGAAGCCGGTCAACGATCCAAACGACCATAAATCGCTACAAAAATACGGGAAAAGTTGAATCAAAACTTAGATCTGGCCGACCATCGAAGCTCTCTGTAAGAGATAAACGTATTATAAAGCGGATGGTGGACCAAAATCCCTTCACTACGGCTAACTCGGTAAGCGTACAGCTTGAAAAACATAACAACATCAAAGTGCATCCAGAAACGGTAAGAAGGGTAATAGTTCAGGGGGGGTTGAAGTCATGCACACCAAGAAAAAAACCATTTGTCAATAAGATCAATAGACACAAGCGACTCTCGTTCGCAAAGGAGTTTACATACTCCGGACTTTTGGCAAAAAGTTATATTTACCGACGAGTCGAAATATAACATTTTTAGGTCTGACGGTCGTTTGAGGGTGTGGCGAAAACCAAACGATGCCCTTAATCCTAAGTGCACTATCAAGACTGTAAAGCAAGGTGGTGGAGGTGTTATGGTATGGGTCTGTATGGCAGCTTCAGGGGCCGGAAAGCTGGAAATAATCGAAGGGATCATGGATCAATATGTTTATATTGACATCCTGAAACGAAATTTAAAAACAAGTGCCGAAATTTTGGGTATCTCAAACGATTACTATTTGCAGCAAGACAACGACCCCAAACACACCGCACATAATACACGTATGTGGCTGGCATACAACACTCCCCACTTGCTACGAACCCCACCACAGAGTCCAGATTTAAACCCCATTGAACACCTATGGGATGCTTTAGAAAGGAAGATCCACATCCACGAAATCCGAAATAAACCGCAATTGAAAGAAGCCTTTATTATCTGAATGGAATAATATAAGCAGTTCTTATACAGAAAAACTTGTAGGGTCCATCGTCCATGCAAAACCGCTTAAGAGAAGTCATAAGGCTAAAAGGATATCCGACGAAATACTGACACCAAAAGTAATAAAGAAGAATAATTATTTTTGTTTTTTTCTAACGTTTTTTTCATATCTTTTACAGCAGTACGCAAACTTTTGCGGATAATTTTCAAACTTTTTTTTGTTTCAATTTGTTTATTTCTGAACAAAAAATATTTTGTTTATTTATGTTATAAAAAATCAAAACCTTGAATATTATTTAATTGAAATATACATTTCAAAAATTTTTATCACTCATCGTTTGTGAATAATAGCGGTTTTTTTCAATAATTCATCGTTGTACGCAGACTTTTGTGGAGCACTGTAAGTTTTCGTAACCCTTAGCCTTTTTCGATTGGGGGCCATTTTGGATTTTTAGTCGTTTCGTTATTATTGAATCAGTTGTTCAAAATTTAATTATCTACAAATTTGATCACAACAACTTTTACTTGCGAGATATAGGCACTACCTACATATATGGCAAGTTTTGCATTCTTTAAAAAATTAGAACTCGAGATTTAAATCAAACATGACATTACGATAGTAGAGAAGTCGAAAAAAGTGGGTCCCCCGATTGTGTCCGTGTTTCTGTCGGTCCTCTTTTTTCTTAATTAGGTTCTTTCAATAAAAAAACTATTTTTGTATTGCTCCAGAGTGGTACCTCCCATAGAACCGTTATTTTGATTTTAAGTTTTCTCAAGAACTAATAAACCGATTTCAGTACTTTTGATTTTTAAAAAAATATTAAACTTTTTTTTCAAAATTCGAAATTGCGAAAATGGGTCATCTTTTTTTACGAAATGTAAAAATGCAGCGAAGAATAACGTTTTTGAAATCAAGTAAAATTTTGAGAAAAAACGAAGTTAATTTCTTATAAAATTTGGCACGAGTACGATAACTTTGGCGACAAGATATAATAACGGTTTTTGGTAGAGGGGCTTAATACAAGCATTTTTAACTACGGGAGGGGGGGTCTATCTCCACCCTTTTAGGCGGTAGGGGCAATTTAAAAAATTGTTATTTAAAATTAAAAAAATTAATTAAAAAATAACGGTAATACTTACAATTAAGTATCATACCTTTTTTTAAAGCAAACATTCTGTTTTATTAGCCAGTTTTTAATTCAAGTCAAAACTATGCGTAGTTTTTAAAAAATTTAATTTTAAACTCAAAATTTGAGTAAAAAAAGTTAAAAAAAAGGTTTAAAGTGTAATTTTTCAATACTTCAAAAATATTTACCATTGTTTTTATTTCAAAATTTATTGCTCTTATTTGTTTTTGATCAAAAACTGAAAACTAGATGATTTTATGTCTTTTATTTTTTGAGAAAATTAAAAACAACCACAACTACTATTTTAATTTAATTATTTTTTTTTGCTTCAGTGGTCTTATTTTGATAGCAATAATGGTATTTGCGTATGCGTAATGCGTGTTTGGGTGTATGCAACAGTAAGGTGTGCGCGAGTTTGGGTGTATGCAACATTGGGATCTGTAACCCCCCTGCCTGGGCACACTATAGGATTTGGGGTGGGTGCGAGGTGGAGTGGGTGCAAGGTGGGAAGGGGGAAAGGTGCGGTGGGTGCAAGATGGGGTGCATGCAAAGTTTCTTTTGCATTTAAATAATCTGGATTTAATAAAAATTAATTTATCCTTGGTATATCTTAATCCATATTCGATTATTACTATCAAAATAAGACTACGTTAATACTTAAGCAAGGAAAAAGTAATTTAATTAAAATATTTTTTTTGGTAATTTTCAATTTTCTCAAGAACTAGAAGACATAAAGTCATCTAGTTTTCAGTTTTTGATCAAAAACAAATAAGAGCAATGAATTCTAAAAAAAAAATAGTAGATAATCTAAAACTTTTGAAAAATTACACTTTAAACCATATTTTTAAGTTTTTTGTTGACCAAATTTTGAGTTTAAAACAATTTTTTCAAAAACTATGCATAGTTTTGACTTTTTGATTTAAAAACAAGCTAATAGACAAAAGTGTTGGCTTTAAAAAAAGGTATAGTACTTAACTGTAAGTATTACCGTTATTTTGTAGTTATTTTTTTTCCATTTAATCTACATGTTTTTTTAAATTGCCCCTACCGCCTAAACGGGGGGAGATAGACCCCCCCTCCCGTAGTAAAAAATGCTTATTTTTAACTGTTCTATACAAATCCGTCATTAAACTTTGTCGCCAAAGTTATCGTACTCTCCCCTAAAATTTCAATTCACAACTTATTTTACAAAACACTAAAACCTATAAAAACAACGAAAAATATATTTTACAAAACACTAAAACCTACAAAAACAACGAAAAATACGATATGTCTTATTTTGATCCTGGAAAACGAAAAAATAAGCTTTCGTGTTCCTATGACTTTTTCGTAAGGCGCCGTTTTAAATTTTTGGTCGTTTCATTTTTATTGAATATTCATTTAGTTTTAAGTTTTGACGTGTTTTACATTCCTTAAAAATTTAGAACTCTAAATTTAAATCAAACATGACAAAACGATGGTAGATAAGTCGAAAAAGTGGATCCCGAGATTCCGTTCGCTTGTCGCAGCCCCCATTAGGCTTTAACCATTGGGTCGATTGAGTTCAATCTTCGAAACTAAGGTTTAAATCAGATTCAGAATTTGTGTTTTAATTTAAACCGGGCAAATTTTTGACAAAAACCTAAAATTCGAATCTAAAAAATATATTTTTTTATTACTGCAGAAGTGCACCCCCATAGAACCGTTAATTTATTTTGAAATTTTGTTAGGTACTAAAAATGCGATTTTAATAATTTTTTTCTAATCAAGCTCTTATATTGTCTTAATAATACATGATTGATGACTATCAAGTGTCAAATGTTTGTTTGGTCTTGTAAAGCAATTTATAAATTTTTTTTTTTCGAAATTTGACGTCTCAAAAAAATTGTCAAAATTTTGTAACGAAATTTAAAAGTGAAATTTATATTTATAGGTACCTACTAGATAATTGCGTACAAAAAATGTTTTTAAGAAAAAATTGAAAAATTTGATGTATAAAATTGATTTCAAAAAATCGCTTTAAGAAAAATATAATAAATCAATGTGTTGGTGATAACTTAAATGGAATTTTTCAAAACAAACTTATTTTGAAGGTAAATTTGTAAGTCTTAAAATAAACTAAAGTAATATTTTTTAACAAACTCTTTGGTTATACAGGAGCCAGTTGTGCATTTTATTTCCTTAGGATTTATAGTTTTCCATTTATTTCAAATTTTAAATACCAAGTCTTTCAAGTAAGCCTAATGAACACACATTGATGGAAAACTTAATACGGTAAGACCCGGATAAGTGCACCTGGCTTGGTTCCTATCCGCATAAATACCTTTCTTTTTGACGACCGAAATTGTGAGGATTTTTTCACATAAAACTTATTTTATTAGTATCTTTTGCTAAAATACCTTTCATTTTGTATAATTTTAACGAATTTTACTTAAGAAAAGTTATTTTAAGTACACATTAAAAAAAACGAAAACTTCTTTTCCCTTAGGGCTTGTTGTGTTCTAGGCGTTAAAATTTAAATATAATAATCACAATCTACTATATAGTTGAAGACTTTTTTTACAATACTCGTATTACGAAAATATTTTTTGCTATAAATTCTCTTAAATTTTTGTATATTAAGATACAAATAAGTATCTATTTTTACTTAAGCGAGTCTTGTATAACTGTATAACCCGCTTAAGTTAGTTGAGGCTTAATTCTTATACATTTTTTAAGAAACTTACAGCCCTATTCTACTATTCACATGGATCATACATTCGATTCCCTATCACGCTGCCTTCGCATGCTTGGGCCTGATTATTAGGTTCGCGGCAGATCGTTTTCAATCGACCTTTCAAATTTGACTCGCGTCGTATTTCCTTATTAACGAATTCGCGGCGAAACGAAAATAGTTCTTCCTATATTCCAGTGATTTGACACTTTTGGTTTGACTTTTTCTGCCTATATTCCAGTGATTTGACAGCTTTCCAAACAAAATTTGTTTTGTTTTGATTGAATTTGTGAAATGTTCGGTGATTTATTCAAAATTTTATATTTTATTGTGAATTGTGGATAAATTATAAGAAAATTAAAATAAAGCTAACTCACATTTTTATATAATTACCATCAAGAAAGAATCCACGAAATCGAACAGTGAATAATAATGAACACTCCTTTGCCTGCGAATCCGTCAAAAAAAAGCTATCGGGTTTCAACTCGCCAACAAACATTATGACATTTCAAATTCGCCTTCGAATTCGTTAATTGGTCGGCCTTGGCAGGATTTTAATGTGGTCTTAGTTAGGTCAAAATTTAGCAAAGTATTGTTTTTCGTTATGCCCCTTAAAATGCCATTGATCGTTTATTTACAGCGTAATAAATGAATTTTTACTTACAATTTACGACAAACCAACCAAACAGACTACCTATTAAAAGAAAAATCCGCAACACTACATTCATGCGGATTTAAATTGTATAGAATGAATGAGTTCACGTTAGAATACCGCACAGTATTACCGACTTTAATACAGCTATCCTTAGAATGAATAGCAGAATACTGAGCAGTGAAAATTTCGTTATTGCGTTTCCTTTTTTACAACTTTGAAAATCCCGTATCTTACATCCCATTTTTTATAATCCCATTCCTGTTAATCCTTTTATTCCGCAATAGCGCGATTTTTTAGATTCAAGTAAATAGTTTTGATTGCAAAAGTGGACTAATATAAAAATTAAAATATTTTAAGAAATGAGTGAATTTTTTAATGAAATTTGTATAACATTTAAGATTAATATAATTTCTAATAAAATAAGTAATAAATATTAAAATAAAGTATAAATTAATGAATATGATAGGCGTTAGCGAAATTCGTTTCCTTTATGTATAAATCTAAAATCTATGGTTTGATAAAAAGAAACGGGACTGGAATGTCGAAATTTGCCTAGATTTTAAAAAGCAGTATTATAATGTATGGGAACTTTGAACAAACGGGATCTTAGAAAAACTGTATTTTACAAGACAGAAATTTAAACCTTTTTCATGGGGATTTTGAAAAGTGACATTTTAAAAAACTTTTATTGCTGTCCCTTTTAAGATGATTTTACTGTAAAAGTTACTTTTTTTGTCTAAAACGATTAAAGAAGTATTTACCAGAAGAAAGATATTTGGTACCTACATACCTGATAATAGAGTCAAAACTCCATTTTACTTAATACTTAAAATTTTTTGACTTAAGATCTTTAGAAGTACTTACCCGATAGAAATAAACATCCAAGTCTTAGAACTGCTTCCAATACAAAAACAAATCAAGAACAATATTTACATTTTTTATTTTCAAAAGGGATACATATCATTAGATAAGTAAACAGTAACCTCTTCATATGATCCCACAGAATCATTGTCATCATCAAGGTATACCACATTGTTACAATCCTTCTTATTTTTTACGGGAATATCCTTCCCTTTTCTGCTTTCATTTTGACCATCATCCATAACTTCATCTGCCGTAAGGTCTAAAGGTGGGAATTCTTTGCGCATGTAGACACAATCATTGTAAGAATCTTTCCCATTTTTAGGAGCGGCAATTTCATTCAAGGCAAGATTTTGGATTATCGGAACATTATCATCGAGTGTAAGGTCCAAAGTTGGCATAATATTTTGAGGAGTTTTTTCCTTTAAGATATCTGGCTTAGCTGTTTGAATTTTGGTAACGACCGGTTTTAGCGAAGTAAAACTTGGCTTAAGGGTTGGTATAGTTCGAACTGTGGGCAAACACGATTTAGAGGTATTGACAGGTAGCGATGTAGAAAAATTAGACGCAGTGGTTATGACAGTCGGTACAGTAGTAAAATTAGACATAACACTTTTGAGGGGTTGTACTGTAGTGAAAGTTGGTTGCGATGCGATTGAATTCGGCTGAGAGGTTATAAAAGGTTGTGCTGTGATCAAACTCGCTTTAGAAGTTATAAAAGGTTGTGCTGTAGTAAAATTTGGCATAGCATTGGTAACAATAGGTTGTGCTGTAGTCAAACCCGGTTCACAGGTCATGAAAGATTGTGCTGCAGTCAAATTTGGTATAGAGGTGACAGCAGTTTGACCTGCAGTTAAATTAGCTAATTTATTACGTTGTTCTGTTGTTAGGTCAGGTATATGTTGCAAAGTCTGTCTTCTAGGGAATCCGCTCTCATTTTGAGCTTTCCTTTCAGAATCTGTGCTTTTACGTAATTTTTTGGCCGGAGGTGGAGCTGCTACATTTTCATTGAGATCACGACTCGAAAAAGCTTCTACGGCAGAGACAGTAATAGGTCGGTTTTTGAGCATAGGTAATGTGTTTGGATCTAAGAAAACGGAACTGGTATTCATCTGGGGCTGTTTCCATTCTGTTCCGAACGGGATATTTGCTTGCAGGATTTTATAGGACATGGAAATATTTGCATTTTCATTGATACCAGATGCAGATCTTTGTGCTTGAACATTGAACTTGATCTCATAGTTGACATAGTCTCTAATAAAACTTAATTGAGCTATTTTGTCTTCACTGATAACAACTGTAGATAGTTTTAAAGAAGACTCGACATCTTTGATGGATTCTCCAGTTGTCTTTGATATTAAATTCTGTATTCGAACTCGTGTACGATGTACGTCCTCGATATTTTGTTGCATATGAGGTCGTAAAAATTCCAATTCATCAAAGTGCTGCCAGAATGACCTCGTCTTACCATTGGAATCATGTTCTATCATCAACTCTTTAAGATATCGAGTTTTTATAACCTTCCAACGCTTTTTTAGAGCACCTGTGCAGAAATATCAAAACAAAGAGAATTGCGAAAAAGTAAGTAAAATTTAATACTTAACCTACTTATAAACAAAATAAATTAAAATAAACATTTTAATACAAACAAGGATTGAAATTATATCAGCATGCGTACCATGTTCTTTGTTTGGATTGGATAAGTAAGGTTTTGGAAAACTTCTAGAGCGATTCAAAAACTTACTTTAAACTTCAAAAGATGTAATTATATTGATTGAGAAATGTATCAAACAAAAATGAAATATGTAACGAGGATTCAAATAATGAAAATATTTAAAAAATACTTCAAAATCGAACAAAACTTACCAAGTGACACATTTCCCAATTGCTCAGCTGCCTTCTTCCATGCGTCAATGTATTCCTTTCTGTTTCTTCTATTGGAGTAGGTATAGTATAGGAGATAGGTAGCAGGATTAGCCTTGACGGCTTGAATAGTTTGTGACCATGTTACATCCTGAAGTTTTACCGATATTACACTTTGGTTGACCAACCTTTCGTTAGAATTTTCATCCAGGGTCAAAACATTACTTAATTGGTCATTTAAGTGGCTTCTTTGCTCTTCAAAGTTTTTGCTTTGATCTTCCGAAATTTTGTTTGTGACCAAAGAAGGTGTTAAATTTTTGAATACAACAGGAGAATCAGGTTTTTCTAAAGCAATCCCTTCCATGGGATGGTTTTGACGTATTGGCAAAAATGTATCTTCTGAAGAACGGCTGTCTGCCGAATTTTGAAAATTTTTTGGTGGGAACTGCGAGTGTGGAGGTTCATTGCTGAATTGAAACGTCTTATTTCTTATGACATCTTGACTAGGTGTCCCAACTGAGAAATTTGCCATTTCATTTTGTTGAGGCACTAGCGAATTTTTCAAAATGCAAGATTGTTTTTCACCGTCTTTAATAGAGCGAACAATTTCAGAGTCCATTAAGTCCTTAACAGTTTCTGGGTAATTTTCAAGCGATTCTTCCGTCGTGGAATTATTGTCGCTGTCGCTTTCAACCTCTTTTTCTTCTTTGATTTCTAAAAATGTAATATCAGGATCAGAATCTGTGTCGGCCGCAATATAAATACAACATGGACACCTAAGTTTCTGCGATGCGTCTACATTTGGATTCGGTTTAAATAATGGCGGTGAAATACCTCCAAGCATATTTTGAATAGTTTCTTTAACATGGTCGTACAAAAACATCATTTCATGAAAAAACAACCATGACGGTTGTTCGAAATTACGTTCGATAGTTCTTAAGAAAATTATTCTGAAATACGTATGTTTTAAAACTGACCATGTTTCTTGAATTTTATCTGTAAAAATAAACGAAGATTTAAATTACACCTATCGTCTTACATAATATAAATTTTGTTTTGAAAGTGAAAAATGTTAAGATTTAGAATTGAAGTAGTTCACACAGAAGCAATGCAAAAACTCAGTTTTAATTCAACAAGAGTTAATGTCTAGTACATACAGAGTTGGTTAACTAACATTAAAAAGTAATTCAATGACTATGTAATTACAGAGTAATTGTAATTAGAATATTTTAATTACATTTTAAGATAAAAAACCAGCACGCGTTGCAAATATTAACACATTTCGTCGATAAATACCGAATTTAGAACACAGCGCCACCTGTTATTTATATTTCGTATAAAAACTGTTTAAAATATAATCACAGATACTATAGTTCCATAGATATCGCACGCAGAGGAAAAAAAAATGACCACTTTTCAATCGACTGGGACGTACCACTACGTCCCAGTTTGATCGAACTAGCATGAATCATACTCAAACATTTTATTGCATTGTATAACTTGTTGTATTTTCTTTTTTTTACTTCTTGTGCCTTATGGTTTTTTTTGTCTTTTGTGTATTTTATGTTGATCTTTCTTAACGATGTGTGTGAATTTTGTTTGTATTTCCTGGGTGTGATTTTTGTATGTGCCAAGGCCAACCTGTGAATATAAGCAAGGTTGTTCTTTAAAAGCAAGGTTGTTCTTTAAAAAAACATTAGCTCATGAAACTGGGGTAACATATAAAATCCTTAGAAAAATTTATTGAAGAAACTAACTATGGCATAAGATATAAGAGGTTTCGGGATGGCTCATCTGGTGTGTCGTTGGATTTGTTTGGTCGTGTCGTGCGTAGGTAGGTATACATTTTCTATATTTTTTTGGGTTGTGCGATCGGTGTTTGAAGTTATTTTTACTTCATTCGTCGTCGACTTTCGATAGGGATGAGAATGCCAAAAAGTGAAACATTTTGCCCAAAAAACGAAGTAGATTTGTAAAATATGTAGCAGATAATGAAAAAAACAAAAAATACAAACAAAACAAATTTATTAACTTCCCATAGGAAGTTATTGTAATGGGTCCGATTTGTCAAATTGAAAATTTTGACATTTCTCGACGTTTCAAGGTCCCTAGAGTCGAAATAAAAGATTTTTAGAAAGATGTCTGTGCGTGCGTGTGTACGTACGTCCGTACGTTCGTCGTCCATAGCTCAAGAACCAGAAGAGATATCGACTTCAAATAAATTTTGTTATACAGATAATAAGGCAGAAGGATGCAGAAAGGGCTCTCAAGAAAATTGCGTGGGTGGTTTTTTTACCATAGCAGTTTAAAAAAAAGGTGAAAATTTTGGTTAACCTTAAATATCTCATGAACCAATAACACTAGAGTATTGATTTAAATTTTATATTATATATTGTAAGGTGATACAAAACAATTATATTTTTGGAAAAAAATCCAATTAACGTTTTTTTTTATAAATCAAAAAAACTGAAAAAAAAAATTTGTCACTTCGAAAATTTTACGACTAAAATATGATTTCATCTCCAAAACAATTTTTTGCAACGAAGAATAATGTTTTTGACATCTGATAAAATTTTGAGAAAAATCTAATTGACAGTTTTTTTTACAAAAAATAAAAACCTAAAAAAAACATTACTCAAAGTTGGTAAAAATTGATTTTTGACTCAAATATCTTTTCAAGTCTTTGAGATATTGGCTTTAAACTACTTTTACCTTTCAAAAACTTTTGTTTTCAACATTCAGTAAAATTTTGAAAAAAATAGAAGACAGTTTTTTTACAAAAAATTAAAAACCGAAAAAAAAATTTAACAAAAGTTGGTAAAAATTGATTTTCGACTCAAATATCTTTTCAAAAATTCGAGATTATGGCTTCTAACTAATTTTAACTTATAAGAAATATTGTTTTCAACATTAGGAAAAATTTTGAGAAAAATCGAATTGACAGTTTTTTTACAAAAAATAGAAACCTAAAAAAATTAATAAAAGTTGGTAAAAATTGTTTTTCGACTCAAATATCTTTTCAAGACTTTGAGATATTGGCATTAAACTACTTTTATCTTTCAAAAAATATTGTTTTCAACATTCAGTAAAATTTTGAGAAAAATCGAATTGACAGTTTTTTTACAAAAAATAAAAACCTAAACAAAAAAATTAATAAAAGTTGGTAAAAATTGATTTTCGGCTCAAATATCTTTTCAAAACTTTGAGATATTGGCTTCAAAATAATTTTATCTTATAAATAATATTGTTTTCAACATTCGGTAAAATTTTGAGAAATGTTGGATTGACAGTTTTTTTTTACAAAAAATAAAAACCTAAAAAAAACAATACTAAAACTTGGTAGAAATTTACTTTCGACTCAAATAGCTTTTCAAAAATTAAAAATATTGGCTTCAAACTTATTTTATTTCACAGAAAATATTGTTTTTGATATTCAGTAATTTTTTTATAAAAATCCAACAGTTCGTTTTTTCATAAAAAAATAAAATCTACAAAAAATAGAACGCAAATTTGGTAAGAATTGATATATTTTGACAAACTTTTAAGCAAGACAAATCGACAGACGGGATGGGAAGTTATCAGTGTGGGTCGCATCCCAGCCTCTTTTTTTCATTTTATTTTACATCCATATAACGAAAACATACATTGACTAGAACAAGTCTCACAAATTCATAAATTAGGTACATGTATACATATATAGTACATACTATGTAGGTACATTATTATATTGAAATAAATATGAACATTCTGTTTTAAATTAAATTAGATCATCATCATCACAATTACTGTAAGGAGAAAAAGTAATAAGATTTGATGAAAGAATTTTTGACATCAGAACATTGAACTCGTAAACAGATGGATTTTTGTTATTCCAACCTTTGATGCGAATAATAGAAAATAAATTTTCTAATACGTCTTGGTGAATTCTCTTTGTGAGTAAATAATCCACGTTCTTATATAGGCCATTACTTATATCTTGACTAAGTAATAAAACTCCGTTTATCGTCTGCTCCATACCTTTTAAACAAAAGTTTCTTGGAAGGTTATCTGATTTTTGTATTTCTTTTAAGTAAGACAAAAATAGTTTCAACTCACTATAGTTGGATTCCCTAGCTGAACTCCGCGCTTTAAAATATTTTGTCATAATGTGAACCACTATCCATGCAGTCAAATGCATTATTTACCTTAAGTGTGAACTCTTTTGTTGCTATAGCTTCCTTCGAGCTTTCTTTTAAGCAATTAAGTTCAAAAGCAGTTTGAATAGATGCCGCAGTTGTCCTGCTAAATATTTGCGTAGCAAGACGAACATGCATTTTTTCAAAAGCATTTGGTGCTATATGAGAACTTCTAAATTTTAAACATGTCTTAGCCACGTTGACAATTTCTAAATTGTATATTTCTCTGAAAACATTAAAAGAAACCTTACCATCTGAAGTTTGTAAATCTGATTTCAGTAGAACATTACGAATTGATTTTAATAAGTGAGGAAAATCATAAAAACAAAATATTTTTTCATCATTAAAAATTGTAAATGGTTTTTCTTCAGAAACACCTAATATTTGATAAGCTTTTCTATTATTAGGTCCTTGATCGCAGACTACAGCGCAAACCTTAAGACCAAGATCTTGACAGATTTTCAAATTATTTCTTATAATTTCGCTTAGGTTAGCCCCATTTACACCGTTTGCTGACACAAAATAGTTTAAAACACTTTTCCAACTATCAAACAAACCATTTACCATGAAAACACATATTTCATTGGCAAAAATTCTGTTTCTTTTTGCTCCTAGGTCTTCGAAACCATCTATTAAATCATTTAAAATATTATATGTGAGGTTTTGAAGAATCCTAATCTCATCAAATATCAACACAACACAACGTTCTCGCTCGTTTAATAAAGCGAACTTTGATTTTAGATACAAATGGGCATTGTTTACATATCCTGGTTGAATTCCTTTAACAGGAGCCCATCTGTATAAAGAGGATATGTGGGGAAGCCTGAAGCCCAGCCCATCCCTCAAAAATTTATAGGCGCTTTGCGATCTATAAAATATATTTTGGGAAATTTCTTTTTCGTTGTTATTATATTTTGCAGATTTCGACAACCCCATCAACATATCGCAAAATGTTTTTGAATGGTCGGAAATATGTAGCCCATGGATTTGAGACGATAAAGATAATCTCCCTTTTTTTGAAACTTTTAAAGCAGTATGCGCTCTCTTTTTTTTATAATGCTTTATTTTTAAGTTTTTTATTTGAATTTTTAAACTTGATAATTTTTTTTTTTAAATTGCATTTTTTTTCTCCTCTTTTGCACATCTCTGTGATAATTGATCGCACCTTACACATGAAATGCTACAACTGCTCGAAGTTCTTCTTCGTTTAGTTGGAGGAGACTTATTAAGATCTTCTAAATTTAAGTCTGAACCCAAATCAGAATTTAAATTTAAAGAAGGAATAGCATCCTTCTTAAGATATTTTCTTCCCACAAACTCGGGACAAAAATGGTCTCCACATACAAAGTATTTGCCTTCATTTCTGAATCCACATGCCTGCCTCCACAAATTATTCAAAATTTCATTTTTTTCCATAGAAGGGCACTTAAAAAATTTCAAATTAGGGTAATCTCTTTTCGTTTTCATACAAACGGAACAAGAAACCCCAGATAATCTCTTATCACCCATTGCTATTAAAAAAAACGTTGACAAATAAAATCGCTGAAAAAAAGGACCACTGACTGTAAAATTAACAAAGAAAAATGTATTGCTCAATCATATATACATAAATGAACATCCAAATCGTTCGAAAGTCGACAACGAATGAAGTAAATTAAATAACTTCAAAATAAAAAGAAGAAGCCACACACAAACCCCGATCGCACAACCCAAAAAAATATAGAAAATGTATACACACTATACAGTATACATACCTACGCACGACACGACCAAACAAATCCAACGACACACCAGAGGAGCCATCCCGATCCCGATACCTTCCAGTCAATCGCTCGCTCAACCGATTAGATTGAGAAGCGAAGAAAAAGAAAGCGTTGCAACGCGTTGGTTGCTGCAAAATTATATAGACAAAAAACTACCTGCACAGCAAATAGTGTGTTGGAACGTAGAAGCGACGACGTAAAAAGAACTCAAAAGGGTTGCATTGGCAAACGAACACGAATTCAAATAAGAAAATGTATCTATTTATCTTTCGAACGCAACTCACAGGTCAACGTCTGTCGTCTGTTGCTTTGATATTGTATTATAGGTTTTATTTTGTTATGTTGAATATGGTTGCAAGGTTTGACTTCAACAAATCGCTTTAAATAGGGGGTAAAAAATATGATCATTTTTATTTGCACTGGATGCGATATCTATGTAACTCTATTATCTGTGATATAATTCTCATCGTTATAAGTTTTAAATTAAAAAAAAAAATATTTGTACTCTCTTTCAAGTTTATTATTTTGCTTTTTACCAAATTATTCAAAACCAAAATAAATAAAAGATAAAACAAATGAATACGTACTTTTTTTTAAATTAGATTTAACCTGGCACTTAAATAAAAAATGTAATTACAATTCAATTAGGTACTTCATTATAATTCTCTTTTTAAGCGTCAATCTTCTCGGGTAATCAATCTGCGTAGACAACAGCCGCGTTTTATTATCACCATGATCTGATCTGGATCTTGGATTTACATGCACTACAACAACAACACAAGATCCTGCTTTGTGTTTGGATCTTAATTTGAGATCCAAAATTTAATTCTTTTTTTCACAAAATGAGGGCTTTATCATTGTAATTTCACATGTAAATGTTGGTATCATTGCACAAAAATTAAATGAAACCTGTATTGCCATATAAACATTTCCATCTGACTGAAATAAAATATTTTTCAAATAGAAAGCGAGAAGCTTTATATTTATTTATTTTGTATATAATCCATGAAAAATATGAGTTATTTTAACAAAACCAGATATAAATTGGTGAAATTAGAATAATTAAGTTAAAAAAAATGTATATTTGACATAGTTTATGGGTATCATTTTTCCCAAAAAAAAAGAACAAAAAAAAATCATTGAAAGAAATGATCTTATGGCAACACTGCTTTAAATGTCAAAAAATATAAATAAAATCAAGAAACCTGCAAATGGGATAAAATCCAAATTAAATTATTTTAGTGTCACATTTATCAAGTTCAATTTTATAAATAGGTCAAAACGAATCTGGACTACAGATGAGACTAAAGCAGCTTCCATTTTGGGTATTTGTTTATATTTTTTTTTTGCTTCGAAATGTCACTTTTGAAAGAACGAATTTGACACTGCTATCAAACTTTAAATAATAAAAAATATGATGATCCAATGCTGTTTTATTATCATGATCTAATCCGGATCAGATCACGTTCATCAGGAGTAATTCTATCTAGTTTAAGATGCCAAACCAGCTGTCAAAAAGAATAACTTCGTAAAAATTATTACCAGATTCAATATCCCACGTCTTAAAAAATTTCTCGTTATAACCACTGCGATTTGTTGTTGAAAGCAAGTTAAGCTGATCAGCAAAAGGTATCAGTCAGGATGAACATTTTTTATTTTTAACAACCTTTAAGAAATAATTTTACTTGTTTTTTTCAACTTATTTTTAGTATTAAAAAAAAGTTGAAAAACTCAAGACAATTTGCATTTATGTTTCATAGTTCTTTTCTAATTAACAATCTGATGGTAGGCACATTTTTCTCTTTTTACTTTCGAAGGCCTTTTTGCCAAAAATTATTATCACTTATTTATAACTTAGTTATTATATCTTATTTATACAAATTATTCCGACCGTAGACACTTAAAACCACAGACACAGAAACGTTTTAGAGCCACCATTTTGAAAAAAATCGCATCAAACTCTACGATGACCTATTCTATAAAATACTATTTGCTTTAAACTAAAAAGCAATAGATTTTGGTTATATTGGACTATTTTTTTAATTAATAGATTAAAACAAAAAAATTAAAATACTCAAACCCACCTCAAAACTCAAATTAGACTTACACAGTGGCTCAAAAAAACAAAATACAAAAAAGTAGGGTTAAATCCGAAAAAGAAAACATATTTTTGTATGACTTAACGGTGTTTCCTCGCATTAATATTTTACCCATTTTCTTTTGAGACCCCTACTGAACTGTCAAAAAAATCAGAAGGGTTTCAAAATGCGGGATTTAAAAAAGCGGAATTTTAACCGCGGGCTTTTAAGAAACGAGATTTTAGAAAGCGAGATATCGATCTCAATCCTATTTTTTAGTATAGAGTAAATAAATGTAGTTTTTCGAACATGCAGTAACTAGAGTTATTTCTTCTTCATCCACTCATTCATTATGAAAAGAAAGAACAGCATTTGTATTCGCGAAATCAGTACTCAATGCTGGCAGTACTGTTCTCTCAATGTTTTACATTCCTATTCCTACACATGAACATGAACTCACCTAATGCACAGGGCGAACCAAGTTCCCTCTCAATTTTTCTCCACGCTTCCTCGCTCTCAGCACTGGCAACACAATCACTTTCTATTTCGTATTCGTATTTATTTTTATTCGTCCAAACACACGGATTTTCTTTAACTTTTCTTATCAAGTTTCTTTTAAAATCTTTACACATTATTACAGGATTTTCATTAAATGAATCCATTTTTAAAATATATAAAAATTACAACTATTTAATCTTAATCAATTAAATAAAACTATGACCGCACTATGAAATAACGTCACGAAACTAAATGAAAGCACATGATATAAAAATGCATGCATATAATATTTCTCTGAGAAGCGCACACGACACGAACACGAGAATAAAGTATAGAGAAGAGGCAACAGGCAAGGCAAGTAGCAAAGCAATAGAGAAGCAATAGCAAACTCACAAAGAGTGCTATAAAATAAATGTTAGGGTAACGTAACGAGAACGATAACGAAAAGAAAGATTGAAGAAGCAGACAAAAATAAGAATTTCTTTCCTTCCCTTTCAAAAAATATCACCTCCTCAACCAATGATATCGACACCGAACAAAAACCCGAAAGGCGAACTGAAGTAGAGATCGAGAAAATATGAAAGAGAACGAAAAGGTTGTTGAAGTTCTTTTTCTATTGAGCAAAAAGCGACAACAACAACAATCGAATGAACAATCGAATGCGTAGTATAAACGCACCACCACAACCAACATCAAACAAACAAAATTCCCACATACCACTTCATCATACTAGTTGCTCTCACTATATTGCTTTGTTTTTGTTTGTATTTTAACTTTGCTCTGGCTCTGGCTCTGCGGCTCCTGTCGCTGTGCAGCATAAAAAGAGGAACAAAAACAATTCGATTAGGTAGGTAGTTTTTCTTACATCGCATCAACTTCGTTCTTTGCCTACCATATTCTTTGTTGCCTAGAGCCCAGCATAGGGTAAAATTATACTAGGGACAAGACCATATGTATGTACATGTGGTGGAGGTAGTTGTAGGGTTTGGTAATGAATACGTTTTTAAATAGGGTTACCATATACGTACGTTGTAAAGTAGCATTCACATGAGCGCGACCAACGAACGACGAATGAATTACAAAATGAGGGTTTATATATGTACATATGTACGTTTGAAGACATACATATTTCCACACAAATTCTTAACAAAACGATAGCAATATAGTTTCTATTTGATTTATGTTGCATACTTTTAATTTTCAATATCATATATTAATTAAGAAAAAAAATTGTAGTTGATACGAACTGTCAAACTTTATTCGCGTTCCACACTCGCAACGAATAAAATAATCGCGCGTACTTAAAATAAAACAATCATTCTTATTGTGGTTTCGGTTGTGTATGGTGTTCGGCTGTGCGACGAATTAAAAACTCTCATGTGAAAGAAATGTCAAAATCGACGAATATTCATTCATTCGTTGGTCGTTGGTCGTGCTCATGTGAATAGTGCGTAAGTCTTCCTTCTCCTGATTTTAAATAATGCTTTGCAGGATTAAAAACATGTTAGCCCTTAAGATGCTATTACAAGTTGAAATCAGATTCTTGAATCTGTAAGTTTGAAATTTCTCTAAATTGGTTTTACTACACCTTCAACGGTATGGTTTGCCGTTAATGCAAAGAAACTTTGCATACGCTCAATGCCGCACCTACCCCAGATTTTATAGTGTGCCCAAGCAGGGGACACACTTACATGCCTCGCCGTAAACATAAGTTGGTCTTATTTCTCAAAATAGTTTGGCCTTAACTTAAACAAGTTGAAATAAAGTCAAATTGGGTTTATTTCAAACAGTATGGTTTGTGTAAATACAAACGAAACTTAGCATTGCACATAAGGCAAAACCTTTATTTTTTAAAATAATATTACCAACTACTGAAAATTGGCTTATCTCACTTTTGTGAAGTGTAGTGAAGCCAATTTTTGAAATTTGGTATTATTTCACTTAGTTTTATTTAACGACACCGAAAGAGAATAACAAGAAAACTGTTTGCCTCTTTTGCACTTTTGTTCGAAGTTTCGAATTCTTGTTCATATTCAGAAACGATAGCGGTGTATGAAACATTTTTTAATAGTCAATAGACTGAGAGCTTTGCAGATTTTGCTTGGGACATATGGAAACTATATAGCAAGTTTTGCATTCGTAAGAAACTTCGAACTCGAAGTTTTAATCAAACATGACATTACGATGGTAGAGAAGTTAAAAACAGTGGGTCCCCCATTCCGTCCTTCGGAATGTCTGTCCTCGCCTCTACAGCCAAATCATTGGATCGATTGAGCTCAAACTTAAAAGTTTAAGTTTTAAGCCGATTCACGTCAGGTGTTTTCTTATAATTTTTTTAAAGACTAAAATAACAATATTTCTTATAGACATTTTTTGGTCAAAAATCGAAAATTCGAATTTGCTCGAAAACGAACCGATAAATTTGTATACATTTTTATAAAATTTTCTATCAAATTTGTTCCGTACCGTTTTTTTTTGTCAGTTTTGACAATACTGCCAATGCAAAAGTCACAAAATCACTAAATATCCATCTGCTGCTCATTCATAGGGCCCTGTTAGCCTTTTATTCGTTAATAATTTTTAAATCATTCATTCATAGGACTCTGTTAGCCTTTTTTCGATAAAAAAATTTCAAATCTTTCTAAAAAAAGAGCTAAGGTAACCCTTGTCATTCTGTATTCCAGATTAGGTAAGTAAAATTAAGTAATAACTTCCTACCCTCCCTGCCATTGACTCGCATATTATTATTTCTGCTTTCCCAGAGATTTTGTTTCGCTCACAGTGTATATGAATGGTGGATAATGCTGAAGAAGCCGATGAATGGAATAATGAAGAAAAAATTGAATACAAAACAAAACTGGCAAGGAAAGAATAAAAGGAGAAAGACGTAAATACGAAAATGTTTTTGTTATTTTCTTCTGTGTTCTGTGTTGTATATCTGTTAAGTCTGGTGGTGGGTAGAAGCAACATACTGGCCCTAAAAGTAGATAGGTAAGGACTTGCCTACTGGTTTGCGTGATGGGTATGAAGTATAGATATAAATACATATATCGAGAATGGTTCTCGTCTTGGGTTATCACACTAAAGCATCTTGCACATGAGCAACGAACTGCGAACTGTGGATGTTCGCATATTTTGACTTTTCTTTCACATGAGCTTTTATTTCTATTCGCAGGTAGCGACGAATTGTCAACCTTTTTCTCCATATTTTCCTCAGCCATCATCTTTCACACAAAAACAAAACAAGAGTGGTATAATTTTGAGGTTAAGTTGAGTGCGAACAATTTATTCGTTGCAGTGTGGATGGTATGTGGAACGCGAATAGAGTTTGACAGTTCGCAGCAACCACACTGCGATTCGTTACTACCAAATTGTTTTTACAAAATTCTCTTGTTTTAGAGAACAAAATGCAAATTTTATTATCCTAATATTAGTGTCAATTGGTTTCTTATAATTTAAATGTGTTTTTGTGTGGAATTGACTTTTTGAAATGTGTAAAATCACGTTTGTTCGTCCATTCGCAGTTCGCAGTTCGTTGCTCATGTGCAAGGCACTTAAAGTTGGTAGTTCAATGGTTTTTATTCATTCCTTTTTTGTTTTTTTAATAGAAATATGTTAGTATTTTTTAAACTATATTTTTAGCTCATTGAATTCATCACTGAAAAAGTAGCTATGTAGTTATTCGTTCGGAGCAAATAATTCTTCGGTGAGGAGTTTTGCTTGTAGGTATTTTTGATATAGGTACCTACTTTGAACGCCTAATATCTTGAAAAATATCATGATTAGCGGTTTAGTTCCGTGGCTTTTCTTGAAGGAAATAAAATTTTCTATAAAATGTTACTACACATAGTTCTTGACATTTGCAAGATAATGGCAGAAAAAAAGAATTTTAGTTCATTGGTCCATACGAGTATGGGTTATACCTTAATGAGCTTTTGTAGGGCGTTAGATCTTTATACCTTTGGACGTTAAAACTTGTTTGTGTTCGGTCTTATTGCCCAATAAAACAACAATATATTAAAAAAATGTCATATTGCCTAAAAATGGCTCTATCACCCAAAAACTTGTCCAGAAGAAAATGCCACAAGGCTCAAGGTCAATGTCATAAAGCCCAAGCAGGGGTGTTGAAGGTGAACAGCATGCTCCCATACATATCTCACTGTTAACAGCCAAATTTAACAAACAACAAGAATTTTTCTGGGCATTTTTGCAAGAAAACAAGAATTGATTTATTTGAGTGATATGATCACCCGACAAATCTTCCAAGAGCAATTCTTGTCATGAAAAGTGCTTTTGGCGATCGTTTCCGTCTGTTTACGCGATTCCGGAATAAATGTAGGAGTGATATCAGCTAAGGTGATTTTTCATGAGAACATTATTTGATATAAATAAATAACGATGTCAATAAAAGACCGATGAAAATATGAAATGAACACAGCTACGAGACGCTTACAAAAATTACTGCAACATTTTCTCGGTTTTATTTCATTCCCTTAAAAGAAAATGTACGTGATCGGGAAATCATACAACTTTCGAAAACAATAAGAAAAGCCAATTTGGTAATTTTATTTCGACATATTTAAAATTTGACTGTGGAAACCATTATTTTGAAAATTGAGTCGAATTTTCTAATACAAACAGAAGGTTAGGTGATCTAAATATTTGACTTATCATTTTAGCCGATCGCTCCAAGGAAGTACCCCAGAACGACTATAGCCAAAGACACTCTATATAAAGACCGGAATCTTTCGTACGTTTCACCCTCCAACACCCATTTTTTTACATCGTTGTATTTGTAATTTTGACATTAGGTCCATTAAAAATGGAAGTCCAACAACAATTCGATGCGGTGTATTTACTTGTTTTGACAGATGTTGTTGTTTTTTTATTAAGTTGTTGTGGTGAGGATTTTAGACTTGATGTTATGTGGGATTTTTTCTTAATTAAGGTGATGTCACACTTTTATGTGTTTTTTTTTGAAAAACTTAAATTATTGTGAAATTGATAAAACTTGTTCAGTTTTTTATAATTATCAAAATACTTTTATGAAATGGTCATCGTTTTTAAATTAAAAAAAAAAAAAATTATTAGAATATTCAAAAAAGATAATGTTTGGAACGTATAATTGTACTTTTATCAGAACTCTTTATATTACATTTAAAATTGAAAAAAAAACAATGTTTTACATTTTTGCTAATATTTTTTCAAATACAATACAACAAATATCTTGTTCAGACAATTATAACATTTTATTCAATTGGAAAGTGTATTATACTCAGTTATTATTTATTATTTATTATTTATTAGCTATTCTGCCTTAATACCTACTAAATTACATTTTCATTAATTCATAATATTAATATTTACATAAATCAAATTGATTTGTTTTATATACTCAGTACACACTTTTAAATGTAGTGATGTTATAAATTACCAGTTTCTTGCCACTTTCAATCAGAAAGACCTCTAGGCCACTAGGTGCCGCGGCCGTCCCCTTAAGAATCATGGAAATAGTAGTATCGGTTTTATATTCAATGATTCCACCTATTAAAGCATGTATGTATGTTTGGTTTGGTGAAACAAATTTGATTTAATTTTAAAACGCCATCTCTAGTTTCTTAGTCCCAACAAGCATTTTTGTTTCAGAAAGAAGTTTACTTGAAAGGTTATTTTACGCTAATAATGTATTTTTTTGAAAACGTATATTAGCTATAACTGTGTCCGTAATAATTTGCCAATATTTCTTCATTCTTCTAATAAATTCTTCATATAAATTTAAACAAATTATAAGGAAAATTCTTTATTCTCATTAGTTGACATATATAATTATACATTTGGAAACAACTTAAAACATGATATTTTAGTGACCCATTTGTTCTTATTATGCAAGTTTTACTTACAAAAAACATATACGATATCACAAAATACAACACACTCTTCAGTCCACCCGATTTAATTTATTATCCTTATATTCTGCATTAGATTTAATAAACTTTTCCTTATCAACCAATGTTGCAACAAAATTGTCCATTTAAGGTCAGGTAAGCACTATACAATTTTCTTTGTATTTTCTCAATTCGTGGTGAATTGACTTTAGTAGTGGTGAATTGACTATAGCAGTGGTGAATTGGCTTTAGGAGTGGGGAATTGATATTAGCTAGTAGGAAAAACAGAATGAATGATTGGTTTCCGGTCTTTATATAGACATAGAGTGTCTTTGACTATAGCTTTGACAAAAGATCTCTTTTTCACTTCCACATTGAAGAATGAAGAGAACAATAGTCGAACGTTAGTCGTTCGATGGAATCGTTTTATCTGATCTAAATAAATTAAATTTGGTGGTGATACAGCTCGTAAAGAACCAGAGTCTAGTGAACTACAACTTTGAATCATCTTTGTGCGTGAGTTATGGCAGGGATGGAAGGGAAGAAGCTCATTGCATGACAAGAAATACTCTTGGAATATTTGTCGAAGGCAGTATTCGTGAAGAAAGCTTTTGGGTGAAACAAGCTGAAATTTAATTCAGATTTCTGACATAAAAATTCTTTGCATCACGCCACTGTCTTAAGTGATCTATCCCAAAAAATATCAATTAGAAGAATCGCCGAAATTTTCCAACACGGTCTCTCTTTCTGACAAATTACCGTTCAATGCATGCTCTTCCAATTTTCTGAGGTAAGTCTCTTGCTGATCTGCTCAAGAATGGGAAGAAATTTGTTCTTTGAATTGCCAAAGTTAGCTTAGAGCTTAAGACCGAACAAAGATGTTCACTATATCAGTCCTAGCACAAGTAAAACCGGAAGTTGGATGAGTCTCAATGACTGTCGATTGTTTACCTTAACTAACGCATTAATTATTTTGATGTATGTACCTATACTCTATCAGAAGCAGCCTCCATATGACACATACTGATGTATTTCGAACACACACACACACAAATAAATACTGACCTACAAACATATCCTTATAGGTATAAATGCTTTACATCCATACACGTGAACAAATGCAAAATTATTACGTAAGGTACGTATCTGTATTTAGTACTTTTATCCTGTGAGAAAAAATAGAATGTGCGAGTAGAAGGTGATTACTGTTTAATCCATAAAATAACAAGGACCAACACTGGCGATTTTGCTGTGCGTGGAATTTTTAATGAATGTGAATATACCTTTATATTTGAGAGCACGAGTATATCCGCCGCGCCGGCCAAGGCGACATCAACGAACGACCAACAACGGACAGGACGGAACGCAACGAACGGACACCAAACGACGAATGACGAGAACATCATTACCTTGCAGTCAACAGTGTCGAGTGTTCCAGGACGAAAATTGGAGGGTAATGGTGAATAGTGTGGACGATAATGGGGCGGAAATATGTACGGTGTACGGGTAGGTGGTACATTTATTATGTGATGTGCGTGCATGTGTTTATCCATAATTGAAATCATGCAAAAGGGAGCACAGTATAGTAGGCAAACGTTCCTACAATCTACATACATGGTAGGTTTACCTAGGTACAGAGTGGAGGCGTAAATACCTTTTTGAACAGGGGAATAGGGATGCAGTTTAAGTGGAAATACATTTAACGTTTGTAGTGCATTATGTGAGCTTGAAAATAGGAACGTGAATTGTTCTTGTTTACTTAAATGATGAGTCATAAAAAAAGAATTATTTGTTTTTTTTTTTCGACGACAATTAAGTAATAGAAATTTATGAATAGCCTTAATAGAGACTAATGAATTCACCCAAAAATAACCTAGTTGGAGAAAGAGGCTGAAGATTATCTTAGATAGCATATCCAACTGATCCTTTAGTTAAAAATTCTTCAAGAAATGGGGAAAGGAAAAATTAGTCCAGTTCCTATACTCTGTTTATCACAAATAGTCAGTATAGGTAAGAAAGCCCGTTTGATTCTCACTCTGAATGCATTGGCTTGCATAACCGTGTAGCTTTTTAAAACTCTGACAGGGTTTTGTTTGCAAAACCTTTTTAAAACCCAAAAGCTTTTTAATAAAATCCACTGAATAGGCTCTTTGGTTAAAATTATGAGTGATAATAGTAACTCTGTTGAAAGCTAGACAACAAGCGCACAAATATTTTGACTTTGACAGTATCCCATCAGGAGTTGGATAGAAGGGTCATTTGGGTGTAAGACTTTTTGCGAAGACTTGAAACAACAACTCCTTAAGGACTGTCAATGGCTTGCTCATTTTGTGGGAACATTTTTCCGGACACAGCGTTGTGAGGGTAGTTACCGATAAATCAGATCAATCTATGAAAGATCGTCAAATGATTTTCCATCTCAGTTTAAAACCACTTTTTGAACTTTCGATACTTTTCCACAGCTAATAGATCATCAGCTTTATCTTTCTTAGTCTTAAAATCTATATAATATATAAAACTGATATCAAGCAAAAGAGGAAATCTTTGTTATGGTTTGGCTTCGAAACTTTTTTGCCAATTGTCGTGCGCAGTTTTTTTTAAATGAAAGAGGATATCACGGAGCAGGTTGTAGATATCACTGAGTCACTGATCTCAGGTTTCGATAGGAAATATCAATATCAAGTCCAATTTCTGTAGTGCATTCAAATAGCCTAAAGAACCACCAGGTCTCTGCTGATCAGCAGGAAAAGTTTTATTGGCAGAAATTGCTGATCCACCGGAACCATTAAAAAGTCTTTTGAATCATTCTCACCGAGATTCTAAACATTTTCTTGATATGATTCGTGTTTACAATTCTGCTTTCCAAATGACGTCATTTGGTGCCAATGAAATCAGACATGGAGATTTTATGCCTACATTTTAAGTTCATTGTCAATTCTATCATTTAGCTGGATCTCTTTTACCAAACAACCCTGACGAACCGAAATGTAATGGTAGTTTTTTCATCCTCATTTTTTTATATAAAATAGTTTAATACCTCCCGGGTGAAGCCGGGTAAACCAGCTAGTATAAAATATATAAATCAAGTCAAATAAACTAAATAAATTAATCTAGTCCTACTTTTTTTTTGCTATGAAAAACTTATGTTTACTTTGAATGCCATCCACTGAAACAGGTATCGTTAATAGTATCCTCAATGCATGTTAGTTAAAATTGACAGCATATCATTTTTAGCAATAAAATTCAAAGTTTGAAGTGTTGAGCAATCAGATTTCTTTCTTTTAATATCAACTGAGTTTAATGACCACAATCAACCAATCGAGACCAGATTAAGAAAATAAACCATCAAATTTAAATTACATAATTTGACGTTTAGAGCGGAGTTACCATTGGATCATTTTGTTTAACGATGGGTTGTTGTTTTCTTTTCTTACGGAAAAATCTGTTTTGTCAATTATAATTTTTTGCAATCATTCGTTTTAATTGTTTAAGATGTTAAACATTTCTATTATTTTATCGATTACATACAAAATAAATAAATTAAAATATTTCATTTCCAGATAAATGAAAATGGCAATGTGGAAACACTGTTTTTATTGAAATAGTTGAAAGTGATACCAAACTTTACAAGACAAAATGTCACCTGGTGGGAATTGGAAAAACTATTTTTTGGATCACAAAAATAGATCCAATCATAAATAAATAGAAGATCTGAACTGGATGGCAGGGGAAATAAAACACGGCTATTTAGTGCAAATCTTTCCATCCAGCGCTTCATTATTTTAGATTTCGTGGAAGATTAGATACCTAGCTAAAATATCATGTAGAAAATTGGAGACATTTTTGCCCGCTTAAAAATTGCTGAAAACTTTCTTTCGAAAACAAAGAAAGAAATTCCGCTTCGAATTACTCTTTTGCATCTGTAATGAGTTCATATAATGCTTTTTGTCTTCAACTCGGACCGTTTGGTAGGGAATAATACTACCGAATCTTTTTAATCTGTTCCAAAGTTTGTATCTGATCTAAAAAGTTATTTAAAAGGTATAGAATTTTAAGTTGGCAATACCTTTTTAACTAAAGGCCATTTTGACAGCTAGAGAAAAAAAACTAATCGAAAGAGTCTCCGTCCCTTCGAAACCTTTTCTTCTCATTTTTTATAGCGTGTTGAATTCGTATCGGTGTATACATGTTTTCACCTCGGAGAAGAGTACACAAAAAACATCAGTTCTTGGATTGCGACATTTCTCATTTTTGTTAATTGATAGCCATGAAGGCTATGTTTTTTAAAGTCTCATTATAATATTTGTAATTCTCATAAATTTCATTCTTTAATTTTACTAACATCTTGTTGTTTTTATATCTAGAAAAATCTATATATATAAAAATGAATTGCTGTTCGTTAGTCTCACTAAAACTCGAAAACGGCTGAACGGATTTATCTTATCTTAGTCTTGAAATGTTCGTGGAGGTCTAGGGAAGGTTTAAAAGGCGAGAAAAAATCGAATAATTTCCGGGAAAACCCTAAAATCAGCCCTTTTCTATTTCCCATACAAACGTTTTCTAGAGTCAATTTGAACTTCATTGCTATTCAATAAAGTTAATATTAAATTATAATCACTTACTGTTGTCTAAGCAATTTAGGTGTGTTCCTAACGCCAAAAAGTCAATTTGCAAATTATTACCGCTGCATAAAGTTCAATTCAATCATATCTATAAAAATAGAGTCTTCGCGTGCGCTTTAAAGGATCTGATGTCGCGTTCCGAAAATAAACAAAAGTGAATCGCGAACGTGACAAAAAAATGTAATAAACTATTAGTATTACTGATTTCCAATTATTTTGGTCGGCTTCGCGAAACTTAATTTTAGCTAACTTCAGTTGTAACTGTATCAGATTATTTTTTTAAGTTTGATAAATCTTAAGTTTTGTCACAAATTAAGTTTTTGAACACAACCATAATATTTGACATTAAATTTGACAACCAACTAATATGTCAATCATTCTGTCGCATTTCAGAACAAGGAGATTTATGGCTTAAAGGTAAACTCCAAAAAAAATAAATAAAAAAATCAGAACACGGAAAAAAGTATTAGGATTGACGAGATTGTGTTACGATCATCCTTCTATCTTTGTGAGTAATTTTCTTTACTTTTCTGATCCTTTGTGATAGTGACATTCCAAGTAAGTAGTGTGCTCTTTTTTTGTTGATATTTTGTAATAGTGACATTTTACTGTTAAGTTACTGTTAAGTGAGCGAGAAATTTTCTCACTTTAATTAATTACGTTACGATGCCGAGGAGAAGACTACCTGACTTAGGTCGTCGTAGTCAATCAAATGTGCGAAGAGCTACCTCACGTGCTAACCGCACTGATGACCAGATAGAGACAGATCAAGAAAATAGTCGTATTGCTTTGTCAGAATTGCGTTTTGGATAGGCTTAGAATGCAAAGAGTTCGTGAACGTGCACATCAAACACAACAACAGCGAGCACGACATAATGAAATTGAGCGAATCCGCAGACGCAGTGCTCCTGTGATTCTTGAACCAACTGCATTCCACTATGATCCGGCAATTGATTATTGTGCCGACAAATTAGTAACAATTGGGGAAATGAAAATAATTTGTAAATATTGTAAGGCGTTGTAATACACTGGTCAATCTACTGGATTATGTTGTGCTGGAGCAAAGTAAAATTGCCACAATTGGTCCCACCACCAGATCCTTTCCGCTCTTTAGTTTCTGGGATTGGAAATGATTCTAAGCACTTCTTGGCCAACATTCAGAAATATAACAACTGTTTCCAGATGACATCATTTGGCGCTACACATATTATACAGGACAATTTGATGGCCACTTTCAAGGTATTATACCAGAATATTTTTTTATAATGTTCAAGTTTGTACTAAAATATATATACAGCGTGTAACGGAAGGGGGTATCAACCCTGAAGAAGGTGAATGTGCTCATGAAACTCAACAACTTTACCCAAGGAACATAGGTCGAAATATGAAAAAAAAAATTGGCCCTCCCTTAGTAAATCAATCAGCTGGTAGTCAGTTTTGTAAGTTTCCTGTTTCGCGCATGGACAATATTATACATGATGTGTCGAAAATAATAATAAAACTTCATGCTTCATTAAAAAAATGCTTTTTTATTCAATACGTTTTGTTTGTTTTGAAATTAATTTATACAAAAGTTTAGGTCTTTTATTTATCGATTGAGGCAGTACGAAGTCTGTCGGGTCAGCTAGTACTAAATATAATTCAAGTTAATTCTAGCAAAACATTTTTATTTGTCAATAAATAACGGGAGAAATTATAACGGTAGATCGTGGTGAATTTGTTTTTCTCTTCTTTTTATCTAAGTTAGATAGATGTCATTAACAACCAAAGCAAGAAAGGATGTGTGCAGAAAGAGTGTAACAAGGTTAAGATTTTTTAGACTAGACTTTATGTGTAAATACGAGCGAGTAAATACTTTTCATATATTTATTTATGTTATATTTATTTCAGTAATATCTTAACCAATAACTTAACTAATGTATTATCTAAAATATACTGCATCAAATTATTTATTTGTGTTACTTACTATAAATAGCTGAATTAATAAAGTTCTACAATTTACCGGGAATATTTATATAAAATATCCATATTTTTTTCAATTGCGGTGTCAATCGACATATTTTGGACAATAATGTAAACTTAATATTTATTTGTTATGAATTACTTTTTCTGCTGTTTATTTCACAAAGCCACTGAGCTAGCTAAAATACAAAAATTTTTACTTTTGTACAAAAGTACTTTTTGGCTTATGTAGTTATAAGCCTTTAAAAGCAACACACTAAAGCTATGTAGGTAGGTGGAAAGAGGTAAGAAAAGCTTATCACCTATTCACAAATCTTATGCAATGAAAATTGGCAACATAAATAGCGAACCACGATTAAAATTTGACGTCTTCTTTGAGGTGGGATCAAATATAGCCATTTGCTGTGTGAATTGCGTTAAAACAATTATTTTAACCAAGATTTCTGCGCAGGTTAAAAAAATTTCCCTCGATAATTTAAGAAATTTCCCTGAACAAAAATTGGTTTCTTTTTCGTGGAAAAATAATTTCTCTTACAAAACATATTTTTAAGAAAACAGGGTTAATAAAAAGTCTCTGAAACTAAAAAAAAATCTTTTTTATTTATTGTTCTCGATTCTAATGTCATATTTTAAAACAACAGTCAAAAATATTCAAACAAAATTCCCATTTTGATTAATTGATTTATTCGGTGTGGTAACACTGAAAAATTGAATGCAAAAGCAAGAGCAAATTTCTCTATCAATAGAAACGTCAAATTTTAACACACTTTAACCTGCTCCACAATTCAATAAATTTTAACCCATTTTATTCACCTCATTAGTGTCAAATTTTAACGCTGGTTAAATTTTAACACACATTTTAACGCAATTCACACACGGCCTTAATCTCTACTTAAGTCACTTTGTTTCAGCATTTTAGAAATGTGGTGGCTGGTGGGTAATGTAAAGAAAAAAAGACAACGAGTACACACAAATAAAACAGGAATGGAAAAAAAGATATACATATACAAATGTTTTAAATGAGAGTACCACAAAAATTGATCATCCACAATCTATTTTCTTTGAACACCTCTGAACAGCTGACTACATCCGCCATTTTTCAAAGGTGGTGAGTATGCACATCTTCTTGCATAGGTGTTTGTCCCCACATTTTTTTATATGGAGTTAATACATATGCAAGTTGGTGTGCAAATCACAGCTTGTAGGCAAAAAGAGAGCCACCGTCGAATTTGACTCTGTCGATTAGTTTTTTCTCTCTGGAATAGACTGACATCTGATCAATGCTTCCGAATCTTGAAAAATTTATTTTCACTTTTGGTTGAATGGATGTGTCAATAAATAAAACTGCCGAGGAATTCTATCCCTCAAGTGTATGTTGAAAAACCGTTACATCCACAAAAAACTAACTGGTGTGCTTTATGGGTTTGTGGAATAATGGGTCCGTATTTATTAATACATTTCATGTCAATTTAAAAAAAATAGTCTTTGTTTTATTCCGTTTCAAAGTTTTTAAACCCCTAAAAATACCTTACCTTTACATAAATAGGTGTTCAAAAAGTTATTGAACCAAAAACGATGTCCAGCTCAATTGACTGCTATAGGAAGACCGAAGAGAAAAAAAACATCGAATTGCTTCGATCTTGGATAACCATATCATAGAAAACTAGATTTTAGATTAGATTAGATTTTATTTGTTCATAATTTTTAAGGGGTTGAATACATTATTTATGATACATTAAATCATTTGAGCATGGCATTGCCGTCTGCCAGATTGACAATCCAATTAACATTAAAATTTAGTTGAGTATAAATACACCTTTAATTTAAAATTTTTAGTTTCTGTAATTTTGTGTTTGACTTTTAAAAATCTCCATTAACAATTCTGTTCCTATATTTAAGAGCAATTTTTAGAAACTCATACATCTTTTCTACATTCATTTGGTTTAATAAAAATATACAATATTCCTCAGATAAGGTATCTTCTCCAAATATGTTTCTTCTTATTTCTCGCAAAACAGGACAGCACCCCAGAAAATGAAGGACATCTTCCCGTTCCCTCCTGTTACATAAATCGCATATAATTGGCAAGTCACTTCGATGAGGTATGTAATTGAGCTGCAGCATTTCTCCTCGTAAGCGGAACATCATGGAAATTGTGTTGACATCATTGCAATCTTTGAAATAATTATTTTCATTGAGTGAATAGTCCAGGCGATTATAAATCATTCGGTGAAGAGATCCAGCCGCATCTTCCTCGTATTTAGCTCTATGTCTAAGGTCTACTTGTTTGATAAGCCCGTGCAATAGAGGTCCCCACGAACTTGTTTCATCTAGATTTATTCTTAGGGTTATTCCACACGCTTCAGCTAGATCTTCCCATTGCTTATAAAATCCTCTTTTGCTTTGCACCAATTGAATGGCCACCTTCTTAGGAAGCCGATGCTCTGGCATCTGCATGACACGGAGAACATAATCCACTTGTAGTTTGAGTGTCTTAATAAACAGTGGTGAGAGTCCAGTTTCAATCATAAGCATGTAGTTCGGTGAGTTGGGTGGCAGATGAAAAGCTCTTTTGAGGTAAAACCTTAAAAGTTTTTCAACCGTTTCGTATTCTGACCCACCCCAAACCTGGGCAGCATACATTAGGATTGATTCTGCTACAGTTTCGAAGATCCGATACTTGCTACTGTGACTTATGTATTTGTTGTTAAAGCAATTTTTCCAAGTTGCGTTTAATGCAGTTTTCGCTTTAGTTAACTTTTCATTCAAATGTTTGTCCATATTCATATTTTGTGTCAATAATACTCCCAGATATTTGTATTCCTTTACAACCTCCACAGCATCACCAACATAGGTCCAATTTTCGTTTGCTCTAGTTCTGCCTCCTCCTTTTCTTATAATCATAACCTTGGACTTGTCTGGGTTAACCACAAGGTTCCACAGCTTACAGTATTCGTATTCGTGAAGCTTGTTTATGATTAGCTGTAGAGTTTCAGGTGAGTAAGCCATCAGCACTACATCGTCGGCAAAAAGAAGGGCTTTTATTTGCAACCCCGCAAATTCTATGCCACCAGGTAGGTAGCAGACCAGGTCATCTATGAAGAGTGCAAACAGATCGGGGCTAAGTGCGCAGCCTTGTTTGACACCTGTTTTGTTAGCAAACCAATCAGATATATTTGCTCCATTCCATACTGCCGACTTCGTGTCTCGATATAAGTTCTGAATCAGTTGTCCAAATTTAAGGGATAAGCCAAGCCCGTACAGCTTGTACATAAGGGCATCCCGGTTTACCGTGTCGAACGCTGCTCTGAAATCCACAAAGAGTACATAAAGCTTTTTACTTCTTGCCAGGAATGAATCAGCAATACTTTTGAACACAAAAATGTGATCAATAGTAGAGTAGCCCGATCTGAACCCTGCTTGGAATTCACTTATTGCATTTTTTGATGCGATCCACCTTTTGAGACGGCTCTGAAGTACCGCGGTGAAGACTTTGTAGGAGGCGTTGAGAAACGAGATACCTCTGTAGTTCGCAGGATTTGATTCACAACCTTTCTTGTAAATAGGGAACACTAGAGCTTCCTTAAACTGTTCTGGTATTGTTCCTTCTTCTAAAACATTGTTCATCAGGCCTGTCAGTGTTTGAATAAGATAGTCGGTTCCATACTTGTAAAATTCAACAGGTATCCTATCCGACCCAGCTGCTTTTCCATCGCTTAGCCTATTAACGGCAAGAGTAACTTCTTGTAGAGTGAGTGGAAACTATAAGGGTAAGGTCCCATTACCTGATGTCCTTCATTATCTAAGTCCCAAGTACATATACCTACTACCTGTTTGCTGGCGTAATCATATCCCTTAACTGAGTTAACGAATATCAGATCAAAGATTTAATGTTCATGTTAGGCAGGAATAGGTTTCAGTTGCTCCATAATTAGGTACTTTATATCCGGCTTTTTAGCTGACTTATGTACGTATGCTTCCAACAGGCATACAAATTAATCTCATGGTCTTATTATTGCTATGCCATAAGAGAAAATATAGTTGAACCTGACTATTAATGAATCCCAAAAAACATAGCTATGTATACCTAAATATGTTGCCGTTGTTTTTTAGGTATTGTTCCTTTCTCTTCGAAAACAGCAGATATGTACGCGTACGTTGTTGTATAAAATCCCAAAATGTACCAAAATGGCCCCAAGCAAAGCAAAGCTGAGTCAGTCAAATGCAAATGTAGCATGTTCCTCCTTCGCCACAGTTGTTGCCGCAATCATTTTAGATAATTCCTCCTGATGGATGCGTCATGCCAACCACAGAGCACATCTCTCATCATCCTGCCATATAGAGGTATCTATAGTTATAGTCATAAACATATATGTACATCCATTCACGGTTATTAATTAATTATGCCCAAAACAGAGAATCTAACAAGTTCCCTCTTCTTAAATAATAATGATGATGCACCCCAAAGGGAGGCACAACCATGGCAGTCGAGACCGAGAGAAGGTACGTATAGAGACTTTCACTTCTATAATAATATTTTACTATTTTCGACTTGTGGCAGAAAATTATTATTATCGGTCCCCTGGATTGATGTTGAATATGCTGCGGTTTACTTACTCATCACCAGTGTGACCAGATTACTTACATAATATTTTTCAGTGATTTAAACTAAAATTAATTGCTAGTTGAAAATTTGACACTCAAAAACAAGAAATTAATTAGTTTGCAAGTTAGGATCACATAAGAGGATATACAAATTCAATTGAGCGTAGATTTAAAGCCGGAGTTGTATTTTTTCTTTTGAAAGAGACATAATCAGAAATTCAAATGACAAATGACATTTCAATGGTAAATATAGAAGGCCCTACAAATTTAGGGTGCTCGTGTTAATGTTTGAGTTGAGTTAAATTAGTTTTGGTCTTAGTTTCGCTAAATGTTTTAAAGTTTCTTTGTTATAAATTCAGTAAAATGTTCAGTTGTACTTACTTTTAAAAATAAAAACCGATGCTGATGCACATTGGTTTTGAATGTCTGCACATTGTAATAAGTGGGAAATGAGCCTGGTAAAGCATTCCACATTCGTGTAGTGCGACTAAAAAAAGAATCTCTGTACCAAACAGTACGTCGGAAATCGCGCTCAAGGGTAAACTAACGGGCAATCCTAGAAGAACGGGTACTACGGTCAAATTGTTTGAGAGGTGGACAGACATAAAATCTTGCGGCAACGGTCACCTATCATTTTTAGAGCTGTCTTTTAAATTATGTCCAAGAGACTCAAGTGGGTTATTGGATCATTTGCCCAGATATGGGAATTGTACTTGAGTTTCGGACGAATATAGGCTTTATAAATTATAGCCAGATCAGAAGGGTTAAAAAACATCTTGCATTGACAGAGAAAACCTAAACACCTAGCAGCGTTTTTGGCGACTTCATTTATGTGATCACTCCACAAGAAATAGTTTGTGATTCACATACGAGAACATAGAATTGAAGGCTGTTCAGTCTTCTCGATGCAAGTAACACCAATGGATAGTGGAATTGGGGCAGAGTTACGCTTTTGGGACACCAGACGGCATTTGTGTTTCCGAAGCATTTAGTTCTACACGGTTTTTTATTATACAATTTACTGCTGTAAAGATCAGAATTTAATGAGCTTATCATACGCTGCCGTTGGTAGTTCACATCCGAAGAACAAGGTTGAGAATCTAAAATCGAATATGAAAAGGTACTGTCATCAGCGAAACAATTTAGGGGGTTAGAAGTTTCAGACAAAAGATCATTTATAAAAATAAGGAAGAGTGTCGAAAACATAAGCCTTGGGACACACCAGCGTTTATTTTGTGGATATCAGATTTCAACCCGTCCAATACTACTTGAATTGAAAGGTAATTTCTAACCAAACAAAGAAGAGATTCATCAATACCAAATGCACACATTTTCGATAAGAGAGCTTGAAGCCAAGATCTATCAAATGCCTTTGAAATATTGCAACGAAAGCCATTTTGCTGGTCATTAAGAAGCTTTCATTTTTCAAGATATTTCTTAAGCTGAAAATTGATCAGCGTTTTCATGACCTTGAAAAAAAAGGGACCGAAGTGCAATTGGACAAACCAGTTGGTTTTCTCATATTGCCAAACGGTTCTCGTAGGAGTTTCAATTTAAAAGACTTTGACACACGGAAAGAAATACATTGCGAATATTACAACGTCAGTATGGGTGTGAACTGTACTGGTAAGGGAGTCAGGCCCATACTGACTGGCGGCATGTACAACGCTCCTAGCAGAAAAGTCTATCCATTATTGTTATTTCCCTTATACTTACATTGGAGTAATAACTATTGACAGTAATCCAATAAGGGTATCGATTATCACGCCATAAATTATCGCGCGAAAAACAAGTAGCATTGCGACATCTCCGGTACAGTATGGGGCTGAAGGCAATGCTGTCTCGTCAAACGTACTATGCGCCCATGTGTTACAAGCAAAGATTGTGGTACCTTACAGTATAGTACATAATCCCATATTTATAGGAGTTGTTGCAAGACAATGTAGGAGTATCACAGATACTTTTTTAGTTTGGGTAGAAAGCCTGAGAGGCATGAAAAAAGTGTTTCAGATAATTGTTCTTTGTTTTCTTTTAAGTAGGTTCCTCTTAAGCGGGCCCTACCTTACAATAAAAATAAAATTGAGCTATGGGTCACTACTTATACCTTATTGGTTTTCATTATTGAAACTAGTCATACTGTAGTTTTTTGGGAGGTCGGTTATAGCGATCATTAACAATTTCTATTACTAAAGTTTTGGGTTATAAAAAATATTTGTTTAAGTAAAATAAGTCTTATAGACTTAGGCTTGATTTTCATTTAGTCTTCTTAATCGCTTTAAAATCTTAAAACTAAATGTTCAATGAAACCAATGCTAGCTATAACTGAAACCTTAGTTAAATTAAATTTACATATATAATAAAAACTAAGAATGGTCACACTAAACTAATCACGGGCCATCTATTAGATTGTGTGAATCATACGGATGGTGGATCGGTTTTTGTATTTGGTCCCTTTTATGTCAGTTTATGCGCTGGTGTTTTATTAACATAATTATTCTGATACATATTGCAATAATTGCCAGATGCCTCAAAGCAAGAGTCACTTACCCTGTGGTCTTCAAAAAATAAAAAAAAACTTCTGGTTCATTTAACACTCCACTTTTTACCTAGGGTTCCCTCGGAAGAGTCCTTTTTGATGTGAGGTGTAGTATTTTTAAAAACAGTCGAGTGTTTGACTATGAAAATATTGAAAATGTGAACTCAAATACTACAGAGCCTCCCATGATTTCGATGAGCAATCCAAAAAGAAATTAATATACAAAAATTCAAAATTTTAGTTTTACAAATGTACAAATTTACGAGTATGTACATAGGTACTTATGTATTCGTACGTATAAGCGTATGTATATACATATAAGTAAATAAATTTGTTATGGAGTCGATTATTTACGTGTTGGGAGTTCGGTTTACAGGTTCTCCGTCCTCTTGTACCTACCTATAGAAGTTTTGTATTTATCTTGCTTCCTCATTTGATTCAGTGAACCGTAAAGTTGCAAAAGTTTGTGATATTTGCGGTGCTGAATTGAACACTCGTCATAGATCAATTTCCTGATGTTTGTACAGTGTAAATACATATTGATGTACAATTGTACAATGTACATACACATGTATGAATCTATGTACGTGCATACATAGTTCGTAAATAGTTAGCTACATGCGGAACCACTTATGTATGTAATGTAGATAGAAATGGTACAGTGACGGATTTGATTTGAGTTGAATTAATGTAAAATTGGGTTGAAATGTGTATTTCTGGTTTTCTATATGAGATAAGGGTTTGATAAAAGTGCAAAAATGTAGTACCTAAAATTTGTGAAAGTGATGAAAATATTATGTAGGTAAATTTTAAGAAGATTTACTTTTACAGTTTCACAACCACTTATCAAAATTTAATTTTTGTGAAAATGACGTACATATGTCAAAATGAAAGCTGTTTAAAAGAAGGTGTCGATGCATATTGGTTTGGAATACCTGAATATTGTATAATCATTGGGAAAGACAGATTTTTAAAGCGTTCCACATTCACGTAGTACGTCTAAAGAACGAATCTCTGTACTTAAAACTCTTAGTATAACCGAATTTGGACTAGATTGTGTAATTGTATATTGATGAGCATTCCTGGAGGTCGAAAGTATTACGGTTAAGTTGTCTGATAGGAGAAAGGCAACTGGGCATTTCGCTAAATCATAATCCGTTACAAATTTGTTGAAACAAGAAACCTTATGGCGATGCTCAAGCAACGTAAGAGATTTAACGATGATCACATCACAAATCAATTTGAATTCTTTGCGTTCAATAGTGTCCAAGAGATTTAAGTAAACTGCAGGAGCACAAGCTCAGAACTCGTAAATATAGTCAAGCTTTTGAAGAAAGCAAATAGTCAAATCAGAGCGGGATAAAAATTCTTATATCGCACTAGGAAATCCAAACATCTTGAGGTATTTTTGACATATTGCGTATGTGATCATTACACAAAAGGTGGTTGGTGGTACACATACCAAGAGTTTCGAGTTGTTCAGTTTCCTCGATGCAAGTGGCACTAATGGATAGTGGCAAAGATGGTAAATTATTATTCAATTTTGTTCTATTTTGTATTCGGAATTAGTTATGAATCTAGATTAGAGGTTTCAGAAAGGAAATCATTAACAAAAATAAGAAAGAGTGTGGGAGACAGAATAGAATCCTGGGGCACACCATCGTATTTATTGTTGAATCCTTCCAATATAATTTATATTCAATAGTTCGAAAGAAATAGTTCTATTGCAATGAAGAAGGGAATAGATTACAACGAAAGTACGCATTTTTAATAAGAGAGCAAGATGCCAAAATATGGTCGGAAGAAAGCATGCCTGATGAGTGGAATCTCAGCATAGTGTGCTCGATACATAAGAAAAGAGACCCTGTAAATTGCGCCAACTGCAGAGGCATCAGTCTACTGAACATTGCATATAAGATCCCTTCTGCCTTATTATGTGAACTTCTGAAGCCGTTCGTCAACAACCTGATAGGTCCTTATCAGTGTGGCTTCAGACCAGGAAAGTCCACCATTGACCAAATATTCACATTACGGCAGATCTTGGAAAAAGCCCAGGAGCTTCAAATCGATACGACCCACCATCTCTTTATCGATTTCAAAGCCACGTATGACATCATCTAAAGGGGAAACCTCTACAGAGCAATGTGTAGTTTTGGCATCCCTGCCAACCTTATCGGTTTGTGCAGAATGACGATGGAGAACGCACGCTGTTCCATCAAGGTCGGAAAAGATCTTAACGCTGCATTTGATTTCAAAAAAGGTTTTAGACAAGGCGATGCACTGTCATGCGACTTCTTCAATATCGTTCTGGAAAGAATTGTGCAGAACTCAACCGTCAACACTAGAGGCACAATCTTCCAAAGGTCAATCCAATTACTGGGATACGCAGATGATATTGACATAATTGGAAGATCAAAGCGTGATATCAGTGGAGCGTTTTTGAGCGACGGAAGCGAAGAAGATGGGTTTAGTGGTCAATGAAGGCAAGACCAAGTATATGCTGTCATCAAAAAAAGACATTGAACGACGACGTCTTAGACAAAACGTCACTTTGGACAGCTCTATAACTTTGAGGTAGTTGAGGACTTTGTCTACCTAGGCACCGCTATAAACTCAGACAACGACACCAGTGCTGAAATCAAACGAAGAATAACTCTTGCAAATCGCTGCTTTTTTGGACTTAGAAGGCAATTGAGAAGTGAAGTCCTCTCCCGAGCATCTAAAATCAGCGTCTATAAGACACTCATCATGCCGGTTCTCATTTATGGCGCTGAGGCCTGGACTCTGTCAAAGAAAGATAAGAGCGTCTTAGGATGCTTCGAGAGAAAAATTATTCGGGTGATTTTTGGTCCCATCTGCATATGTATATGGAGAATGATATAACGACGAACTGTACGGGCTATACAGCGACACTGATCTGCGGTTAACAGAATTTAAGTCCCAACTACTAGATGGCTCGGTCATGTAGAGCGAATGGACACCAACGCTCCAGCCCGGATGGTCTTCGAATCCAATCCCGAGGGACGGCGCAGTAGAGGAAGACCGCGACGACGACGACGCAGGTGGGTGAAGACCTCAACCAACTTGGCGTGCGAAACTGGAGACAGCTAGCTAGGGACCGAGCTGGCAGGAGACGCATGTTGGTTGAGGCCCAGGTCCGCCCCGGACTGTAGCGCTATTTTAAGTAGTAAGTAAGTAAAATCAAGATGCCAGATTTTATCATATTCAGTTCCAGGTTGATTACTATTAGTCTTTTTCTTTCATGTATACATACATAAGTGAGTTGTGGTCTCCAAAAGAGTAAGATATTGATTTTGAAGTTCTAAGGATTTTCACAATTTGTAAGATTTTATGCCAGAACACGAAAAAAGTCACAAAATTGAGTTGAACTTGAGTAATGAAGTTCTTAAAACATGTGAGATATCAAAATGACACCGTCAAAGCTGATCTGTCAAAATGACAACTGTCTAACTGACTCCTCAAAATGACATCTGAATATAAATCTCACAGCTGTCTTTAATTTTAAATGCAAAGTTAGCAGGGATGTTGTTGATGTGCTCATACGTCATACCTCTTGAGTTTAGTTTAAATTTGCATACTGGGGAAAGAAATATAAAAATGACACAACAATTGGATCCATTGTGTCTGGGCTAGCCCTGACCCTTGACTTACTGACCTACTCGTATGTATAAGTTTTTGTTTTGCTATTTTTTGTTTGTTTTTGGAATATTACCAAGGGCTCATCTAGAATCCGAGCCAACCATGGAACTTTTTAAACCATCTCCTCTCCCTCTCTTGGCTAGGGTTTTGCAATAAATGCAAATTTCAAATGTGCAAATGTAATTTCGGGAAAATCAGAGTGAATTAAATTGATTAACGCATGATCGAGTACACACAAAGTACACAACAGCGCGCTTTCATGACCTGGGCGAGGCTTGGCAAATGAAGCACAATATATTATAAATTGCACTGAACCGCACATAAACATACATCCGAAAGTCCAAAACTATAGAGCTGCAGTTTTACAAAAGACTATAAGTATCTAACTACATATGTAAAAGTTTGTAGATTTATAATACATGTTGGTTAGATGTGTAGGTACACGAAGAAAGATGTATAACATTTTGGTTTCAATGCTTTGCAAGGCTCTAAAGCTGAAGACAAAAAAAAAGAAGGAAATCTACGTTGGGAAAAAACTTTTCCAAATAAATTCTGAAAGGCTCATTTCCCATTTTTATTTTTTCTTGTGCTTGACGCTCGAGAAGTCCTTTTCGTTGAGAAACAAGATGAAAGAGGCCTCCTGCACTTCATAAATTTCTCTGAAGAAATCTCCTTGAAAAGTTTCACGCACTCTGCCATAGAACTTTTTTGCAGCAATGAAGATGAAGAAGACCGAAGCGAAGAATAAGAAAAAGAAGAAGAAAAATAAAACTTCGGCAGGAGCAAAACTTTAAATCCTTGAAAATTATTTTCTTTTCCGGGACCGATATTAGTTCTTTTTTTCTTCGTTTCGGCTTTCGGGCGTTTTTTCATTCCAAAACAAACAGTTTTTATTTTTTGTTTTTGATGCTCGAAGGTATATGTAAGGACATTTAGTGAATAAGCACGTGCCTAACCAATCGATTTGAAGTTCTTTTTTAACAGTCTTGGCTTCGTTCGCTTCGCGGCAGCGGTGACGGTTGTGGCGCGGCGTCAGTGGTAGGGGAGGCGTCTTTTCTTTTGGTGCGTTTATTCCATGCTATTTACTTTCAATGTGATTCTAATTGATAGAGATTTGCTCGTTGATTTATTTTTGGCAATTATTTTTTTTTCGCCTGCAGTTTTTTCAGCTTTGTTTTATTTTTGGGTTGAAATCTCAATTTCACACATAAAGTCTCTGACGAAACAAAAAGTTCTGTGTTTCGTGTTGTTTTTCAACGGAGCGCGAGAGAGGGGTTGGAGTAGTATAAAAGGGAGTTTGTGCTTAGCATCAGGAGGGAATTGCTTGATGTTGAGGAAAAACTCAACGCTGTGCTGCTGACATTTAATGTTAAAACTTTTTCTGAAATAAAAGTTTGGTTTTTGCTTTTTAATGGAACATTGATGTGATCGAACCTGATTGGCCTGAGGTAAGTTGTTTAACGTCTATACTATACTTTTGTATAGGTACTCGTACCTCCGGGCAGTGTTGGATGATGGTTGATGTAGTAAAAAAGTAAAAACATTGATTCGATACGATGCGATGCGATGAGATGAGATGATGGCTCGACTCGGAGAGAAGAAGAATGAAAAGTCCATTCGAAAGTTAAATATCTAAAATAGACAACAGGGACAGAGAAGGGCTGTATGGGGGGAAGTTGGAGAGGAGAAGCGCATGAATATAGTTTAATTAAGTTCTTTGGAAGTTTTCTTTTAATTAAAAGTTCAGTCGGAATAGATGAGTTAAAGTGTGGGTAGGTTGTAGGTATACACATTGGTTTAGTATAGAAACATGTACCTAAACACATAGGGCTTTACGTAAAACTTCTTTTTAAAAGAAGAAAAAATTTGTCTGGGATTTCATTAAGTTAATATATTTGCTATAGGTATAGATACTATATACTTGTAGCAAATAGATTTATTCTGAATTTACACATTTATGTAGGTTAAAAACTGTAAGCAATTTTTCATTTGTGTCTATTTTTTAATAATTAAAGTGCCCAATTAAAATCATTGTTGTTTTCAGATTAAATTAAATTTAAGAATAGGCAACACTGGTCAGCAAGGTTTTGTAACAGACTATATTATTATACCTATCCAATAGTTTGGTGATTTAAGTCCGAATCTGGCTTCAAAATCACTTCAGCACGTCGCGTCATGTTGTTTAGATATCACCTTTCAAAATATGAAAAAAAAATATGTATTTCTTTAACAGTAAAGTGAATTCATGAACTATTTTTTCGCAATAAAATGTGAGATGATTTTAAAAACTTTAATCCCATCTTCAATACCTATGCAGTTTAAATGTTTTCAGTACTTAATAATTTTTTTAAGAAAATGCTCCCTAGATGTTAGTCTTAGAACATTCTATACAATTCTATGGAAACACTGCATTATATTTTGTTCTGATAACAGATTAGCTCTTCAAAAAAGGCTATCACATAAAGTTTAGAGTACATAATAAGAATAAATAAATTGGGTGGCGCAACAGTCCGTTGAGAACTAGGGCCTAGTGACTTACAACTCTCAACCATTCCTGTGTGCGAGTACTATTGTCAGGGATGGATTGGACCTACAGTCTTAAGCCGAGTCCTAACGTCTAATAATTTGAGAAAGCACTTTTCATGACAAGAATTACTCTTGGAGGATTTTTCAATTCCTCGCAAGAGGCAATACCCGTGAAAAAAAATTTTAGATGGCATAGGCAGGGATCGAACCCAAGACCTCCGGAATGACAGTCCAACGCACTAACCATCATGTACTACCAAGTTTAAAGTACGTACACATGTATGTATAGCTAAAACTGAATTCAGTATTAAAGTCAGCATTAAAGTTTTTATAGAGATATTTTTCAAGCGAGGTGGGGAAACCGTATTGTTATGTGCATGGGTTGACTAGTTGCGAGATGTCATTTCAGTTACCATGGAGCCTTGGTCGATTGTGCAATGTGCATCCTGTGTTTGTTTACAACACTTTGATTGAAACGGACCGTTCGATCATTGAAGCATAGATACGATTTTAAAATCATTTATATATTGGCCGCCACGGCGCGGTGGCGTATTCCAAGGTTGGATACGATTATGAAGTGGGTGAATACCTTTCACAGAAATGGTTCTTTGAAACTTTAAACTGAGCGAGGAGGTGGTTAAATGATTTCGTCAAGCAGTCGAAATCAGCCCTCGGGTTCTACGGATGTCAGATCGATCAGTTAGGAATTTTGTTCTTTGATCTGCATTTTCATCGGCACAAGAATTGCAGCAAAACGACTACGAAAGACGGATGAGGTTTGCAGAAGCAATGTTGGAAATCTTGACGCATGACAGCGTTTTGATAATAAGCAACGAAGCCCACTTTCATCTATGAGGAGTGGTTAATAAACAAAACTTCCGGTATTCGACCTTGAAAAACCTATAAGCACTCCATGAACTATTTTTGTACAATCCCAAGATCACTGTTTGGTGTGGCATTAGTCGAAACTTCATTATTGGTCTGTATATTTTTTCATGAAAATGGTCGGACAGGTGCTGAGTGATTTTTTTTGCCGGAACTGAGAAGACAACGTAACAATTTGAATACTGGTTGGTTTCAGCAAAGTGGGGCCACTTGCCGTACATCAAGAGCAATAATGTGTTTTAAGAAAAAAAAAATCCCGGGTGTCTGGGTTTCATTGCCAGGAGATGTGGAACGGATCCTCGATCACCGGATTTGTCACCATGTGATTACCCTTTATGGTGCTATCTCAAAGCACGAGTCTACATAAACAAACCACGTACACTAGAAGCTATAAGTGAGATAATAACCCAAGACATTTAAGACAAGTCAGTTACACGTCAACTGCTTCAGAGGAGTATGCATGATTTTTTGTACGTAGGTAATTAATTTTTTTTCATATTTTTGACTGGTTTTGAATACATTCATAAATTTAATTTGAGTTTTGATGGAAAAATGAGTGTGTAACAAATTTTACAATTTTTCAATGTCTCTACATTAGTTTTGTTTTTAATTTTTTTGGACATCTTTACGACAGTTGAAACTTGCTTCATTTTCAGTAATTCGAAACTTTAATTGGCTTAACAAAATGGATTTGATAAGTTATACAAAGCGCCTTATAATGTAACGAAACTTTCGTATTATTAACTACATTTTCAGCGGTAACGAAATTCTTTTATAAATAAACGTACATATAGAACTAATAAAACTACGATTATTTAAGTTGAGTCAATTGTTTTGAAATTCGCATTCGAATTTTTTTTTAACTGCTCCGATTTGTCAAATTGAACATTTCTAAACACATTGTTTTTAGATAAATGCCTGTGTATGTGTACATACGTTCTTACATCCGTACGTGTCTGTACGTTCGAAATTTCTTTTTCTGACGGTCACATCCCAAGAACCAGATGAGATATTGTCTTCAAATGAATATTTTTGTACAGATAATACCATTTCTTGCGAAATATAGGAATTATTTGCCAACTATTGCATTCGTTTAAGAAATTTCGAACTCGTAATTTTAATCAAGCATGTAACATTCTGATCGAAAAAATTAGGCCAGGTGAATCCGTGTATCTGTCTGTCTGTCGAATTTTCTTAATTGTTTTAACTTAGCTTCTTTCAATATAAAAATATCTTTTTGTATTGCTCCAAAAGGCTATCCCCATAAAACTGTTATTATGTTTTTGAGTTTTCTTAGGAACCAACACACCGATTTAAATAATTTGTTTTCTGAACTGAACTTAATGCTGACACTGCGACTTGTCATATTAAGGGTATCAAAAATCCCCTGGAGTGTACACTTATCAATAATTTTTAATGATCAAAAATGTCTCCTTTTTCTTGATTTTTCTAAAAAAAAATATTTTTTTAAATGTGTCAATATCTTTTAACTAAATTCCCAAAATGGGTCAACATCTTTTAACAATGTACAGATGTAAAAAATATAAATATTTATTGGGACTCAATAACTGGATACTAAAAATATTTTTAAAAACAATTGAAATATCTTATGCATTTACAATATTAATTTAGAAAATAAACCGATTTAAAGATTTTCGAAAAAAAAAATGAGTGAATTCATTTTTTTGAGAAATGGCATTTAAATTTTTCAAGATGAACAAATTTTAAAGCCTTATTATGTAATCATAAAATATTGGTACTATTTTTGAACAAACTCCTTAGATACAGGAGCAAGTTCGTGCGACCCAGTAGGGCTATATAATCTTACAAAAGTACCAAACCATATTGGTTTAACGTAAAGAGTTTCAACTCACTGAATCATAAAGTTTGTATTTTTAAAATATTTCTTAAAAATTTCAAGGCCGTATATTTATATTTAGTACTCTGGTGTAAAATTCTCTGCTTAGATGTTTATGTGCGTTTTGACATTTTAACTGAGTACACTCGAATGTACCTACATATATATTTACTTAACGATGACTTACAATATTTTTTGATTGGATGAACATTTACTAATTGCCATTACGACTGTTTTAAAGGCAGTAACACAAACTTTTTATAACTACGCCATTTTATTAGATATTGATATTTTTCGAAAATCTTATGTGATCGTATTGGGAATACATTCCTTCCAGTTTAACGACAACGACAGCTGCTCTATCGCAAGAAATCCTGGTCGCAGTAGAAAACATTTTTTTTAGGTTATTTGGAAGACAACTCATGAGTCACTTACGTGTTTTTACGTACAAAAATCATAAAAAACACGTTTCACATAAAAAACGGTATGATTCCCTAATATACCCAACAAATTTACTCTTGATTTGAATTTTTGAGCTGTTTTAGATCTAAAATTCATTTATTTTAAAATCCTGGTTTATCTCAAGGAGTTTCATCTATACCTACCCCGGACTTAGGTAGCGAGTTCCACAGCATATTTTTTGTTCTTGATTTTGAACCTTTCGAAGTTATTGTGAAAATTACTACATTTTTAATAACCTGAATTTGTTTATTTTTAGATTTTAACAGAAAGTACATTAATAATGGATATTTCCTTAAATCCAAAAACATTCATTTTTGTGTTTTTCATTTCTTAAATTTTGTTGACTTATTTTTTATCAAAATATGCTTAAAGCTGAATTAAATTTTTCAGATAGTTTTCCAGTCTACGCATTTTTATTCATTTCCTTAAAACTTTTTTACTTAAATACTAAAACTGATTCAAACCCACAAACTTGAAACTTATTGTAAAGAAAATAAGTTCAATGTACAAAATAGTCCCTGAAATTCATCTTAGTTGTTGAATGTTAAGACTTAAAAGGAGCATATTTAAAAAAAAAAAACTATTGGAATACTTCCATAAGTAAGAACTATTTAGACCAAAATAAAACCGTCATTGGTTAGTTTTTGAAAGTGATACGTTTGTATAATATTAAGATGGATACGTAAATTACCCCATTTGGCAAAAAGTCTGGATGGGCCTTTAGCTTTCGATTTCGTTTTTCGGTAATTGGACACAATGTCAATCTATAACTTATACTTTATAATTTGTTGGCTATATTTATAATAAAGCATAGTAATAAAATATGTAAGAATATAACATATCATTCCCAAAATACTATTTGCGTGCTAACCTACCAAGTTAGATACATTCGAATTTTTATTCAATGAAAATAATAAGGGTATTTCTTTTTTCCAGAAATTTAATGTATTCTTATGAGAACATAAACTAATCCACGAAATTAACCTGCCTTCAGGCAAAAGTTTGAAATTGGATTCTTTTGTTGGAAAAATGTTTAAAATGGTTTTAATTTGATATTTGATTGAAAAATAAAAAACAGTTGCCTTTTCTGAGGCGAAGACATGACCTTAAGCAGTGATGGCAGTGTATACAAGAGGATGGAAGAAGAATATGGATTTATTGAAAACCGAAAATTAATAATTAAGGTCCCTTGACATGTATGTGAAGTGAAAGGAAGATACCGAACCCACATCCTTATACCTACAGCAATATTATAATCCGGAATAAATTGACGGTGGGAAGTTCATAAATATAAAGGTTTGATATTAATTTGTAACATTATCTATCCATAGCCAATTAGTCTTTTTTTTTAATTTTTTGTGATTCTTCGGTTACCTACAATCTGGAGGAATGGATCATATTTCTAACCCTTTAAATCAGGAAATTTGTGAAGATGAATCTGACTGAAGAAGAATTTCATTTCTTCTAAATTTACCTACAAAAATTAATATCCATAAACTCAAGGCACTAAGAAAAGAGGTAGGAATTATTTCAACAATGGGTATTTTGTTTAAAACAATTGTTCACACCCTTTTCTTCAATAAATATTCGTATCTTCAACATTCAAGACGATCACTTTTCTAATCAGATTTTCCTGCTTTCATCTGCCACAAAGATACCCAACGAAGCCCGACCCCACAACATCAGCCAGCAACCTCAACCTCAACCAAACCTATCACACAAATTGACAAGCTCGACAGCGAGAATTGCATAGATACCGCTTTGTTTGGTTGGCAATCCTCGACATATTCAATTTACTTTCTTTTTTTTTTTTATGTCGACGAAGAGGGAGAAGGAGCCGGAGCAGTCACTAGGATCTAGGACCAGAAGCAGGAACCAAAAAGAAAAAAAACTCCTGGAAATTGATTTTGTCCAGATTTCTTTTTCGTGCGCATTTTGATAACGTCCTTGAATAGAAAAATGGCAAGCTCTTCTTTTTATTTTATTACAGGAAAAATATGTTATCTCTGCGTCCTTCCTTTCAGTTCGGAGACGAGTGAACTCATACAACAAGAAGGAGCTACATCAACAGGAACCCCCGAACAGGCTTTCATACGTACAGTTATATACGCTTATACGTATGTACCTGCACAGGCCAAGGCACAGTCACAGGCACACAACAAATTTGCTGATTTTGGCAAAGACGACGACGACGATGAAGATGACGATGACTACACGCCAACGACGACGAGCGACGTGCAGGGGGTGGTTATACTGGTTATGTCATAAACCATAACCCACACCATGCGCGGCACCTCATGTACGCAACGCAATGAATTGGCAGCCAAAATTTCGAAGTCAAAGTCAAAAGGATGTCTTCATCAGTTTTTGGTGAGACACGTAGTGGGAGCTTTATGTATGAGTACGTATGTAGGTAGGTACTAGGTATGTCTCATGCCTCAATGATATACCAAAAACTGAGTTACGTGCGAATTGCTTTTATGATTCCCATGCTATGCGATATGCGTCTAAAAATCACAACCCAAGGGCTAAATAGCCCTCGCGTGAAACGCTATTTCCAAAATTCCAGCAACTGCCTTTTCGCTCTTGAAGTCTTGAATGTAATTTGTAAACGTCGACGAGAGAATATTTCATTTACTATACTATCAATGTAGCGGTCGTATGTGTTTATTTATGCAAGATTGCATACAGGATCGGCCTGAAAGTTCCTCAGGGCCTTAATCACAATTGAATGGGAGGTATATAAAAAAGTAAAAGTAAGTAATTGTCTTGTGGCCAAAAATTCATTTGCTTTTTAGTATTAAAATTGAAAATTTGGACGTACTTGTACAGAACTAGGACCTTACAACTTCCAACCATTCCTATGAGCATATCAGGGAAAGATGGGACCTACAGTTTTATGCCGAATTCAAACGGCTAATTTAAGAAGCATCTTCCATGACATGAATGACTCTTGGAGTATTTGTCTATTTCTTACAAACGACAGTACCTGCAAAAAAAATGTTATAGATGTCACAAGAAGGGGATAAAGTCAGACTTCTGCCATTACAGACCTACGTACCTACTACACTCACACCACATTAAAAATCCGATTTACTTTTTATACAAAGTACATCGGATTAGAATATAAAAATCAAAACTGACACGTTTACAAGCGAAATTGAGAGCTCGAGTTGAAATAGCCTTGGATTTTCGACCCTTTTGTATTTGAGTTGATAGTTCGAAATGCAATTTAAATTAATTTGAGATCTGTCAGACCAATTTTTCGCCTCCAGTTTTTCGTTGTAAAATTCAATTCAATCTAATCTGCTCGGCAAGTGCGACTTAGTCTAGCCAAACTTATTTCAACTTGACACATGCTTACACAGAGTTTAAGCAAGTTACATATAAACTCGCTTCAATAGTATTTACATGTAAACGCTGATTTTTCATTTTGACATTTCTCGAGGTCCCTAGAATCTCAATCCATTGTTTTTATAAAATGCCCTTAAAATCAAAATGCTTTTTTTTGGATGGCCTTATCTCAAGAACCATTCGAGATATGAACTTCAAATAAATTATAAGTTTAACATATAATAACATATGCAGAGAGGACTTTCAAAAACAGGGTTTTTTTGTTTTTTTTTTAATATAACACTTTAAAATAAAATGTACGGCTGAAGTCGCACGAACTTGATCCTGTTTCCAAAGAGTTTAAAAAAAAATTCCTTTATTTCAAGATTTAAAAATATAACTGCATTTTACTTTATTAAATTTAAGAATTTAAATGCCCAGCTCGGGCAAAAGTTCTTCAAAAATTAAATTGAACATAAAAGCGATTAAGCACCACTAAAGGAGTCTGATGATCGGGTTGGCCCCCGTGAAATAGCTATAACTCCAGCCTATGAACTTGGTGGTAGCACACACAAGTTGTTGTTGTTTCATTCTAAATTTTCAATTGTAAATTCGGCAAGCAGCTGCCTTAACCTGCGAGTATAAAATTTCATACAAAAACCCCTCATAAATGCCATTTAATTTTTGAAAATCGTTAATTTAAAAAAAACTTTTGGTGTGTAGTTGTTTAGTGCTTACAAATACACGTTTTACATTTGAATTCCATTAAAAAATGTTGACCCGTTTTTGAAATACATAATTAAAAAAAAAAACAAAAACAAAAGTGTCAGTTTTAATAATTTTCCAAAGTTTTGCTTTTACCAATTCTGACGAAGGAAAATTCAACGGTATACCCTGCACCACCGACTGGAGTTTTGTTCAGCTTATCGGTATTACTGAAATCGTAACCCTTTCGCAATCTATACCATTTCCATAATCTGTCATTCGCGCTTTTTTCAAGACAAACATGAAGTACACTTATAGTAAATTTATAAACAATGATAAGTTCTAAAATGTTTCAAGTGTATCATAATGAATGTTTTAAGTGTTTTTAACTTTTTTTTGTATAGAAAACGTACAACTAGTAGCAAAAAATTCAGAGAAATAGTGGAAAGGATAACGACTCAAACGGTCATAGTTATGGAATTCATCCTTTGTTTAGTTTTTAATATCATTAAGAAAATAAATTAAATTATTTCGCTTTATCAATTTGTTTTTATTTTTCTGTGCATATTGAATTCCATGATGTTTAAATGACAGAATTTCTCAGCGTCGATAGGCAAGTACAGAAATGATAAGGTAGTTTTAGGAATCGATATTGTAGTTCATTTTCATTCAGCGCATAACGAATGCAAAAGGTCAGTTGATCGAATAGACTCACCGGAGTAGAATTTTTTTTTAGATAAGAATCAAAACAAATTTTTATATTTTTGATCATTAAATTTTAATAAGTCAGTATAAGAGATTACTCAGAAAAAAATTGAATTCGGTTCCTTAGTTCCTAAAAATAAACAAATGACGGTTCTATGGAGAAAATCCTTCTGCATCAATACAAAAATATGTTTTCTATACCAAAAGAAGCAAAGTTAAGAAAAAAGTGTTAAAGAAAATAGTAGTAGTAGAACTCAATCGGCATTTTTCGTCTTCTCTACCATCGTAATGTCACGTTTGATCAAACTCTCGAGTTCGAAATTTTTTACTATTGTAATACTTAAATACAGCTCCTATTATGTCGCAAGTAAAATCATTAAGTGTTTATTTATAGCAATTTTAAAAATCAAAAAGTCTTTAAAATAATAATAATACCTCCGATACACTGTATGTAACGTAAATAGTATTTTTTCGATCTGGTGTAATTTTTAGAAGCATAGAATTGTCAGTTTTTTAACGAAAAATAAAAACTTAACGAAATACTACTAAAAAATTAAAACAAATTGATTATCGACTCAGATATCTGAGAACACAGAAATACATTGGTAAAATTGCTTAAAAAACAATTGACAGTTATTAAAATATTACTTAATTTGTTAAATGTTAATTTTTGATTGCATTCCAGTCTTTTTTTCATTATTTTTGTAGTGACCTTAAAATTCATTCTGAACTTGATGAGGCCTGAAAAGGAAAACAGTTGGAATCCAACTTAATTAACGAAAGTGAATGAGCGCCTTTTCTATTAAGTTAATCCATATTTATGTAAATACGCCCCTGCCCTCTTATTACATGACACATGAAATAAAGAGTGACTAAACCAATTGCGGGGGATCCGTTTGCCGCATCTGTTACAGGTGAAGGATGTGCGAAATTTTCTCGGATTATACATCCTTGAGAAGGGTGCGGTTTCGCTTTCGATTTCGCTTTCGATGGCTTCAACCAAAAATAATGGTGGTTTTCTTTAGCTTTATTTTTGTACCCCAACTTATAAATGTATGTAGGGTAGTGTAGGTTTTATGCAATCTAATGTAATAAAGTTCCACAACTTTGTCGAATGGAACGCCTTTATCTGCGGCATCATGACTGAATAGCTTCCTTTCTCATAACAACATTTTCATTTTCGCTTAAGCTATAAGCACACGTGCAAGCTAGGATAACACCTCATTTATGCGTCTATACATAACATATCATTGCGTAGTAGCGTATAAAGTACATATGTATATACATGTGTAGGTGTAGTGCGAGTATTGTTCATTTTAGTAGAATTTCCTTGATACGCGTCTCTTTTGCTATTTTAATATAAGAAGAATTACACAATATACAGATGTCGACTTTTGTCTTTATTTTAATAAGACACTAACAACACAAACATTCCATTCTTCTTCTTATTCTTCTTATGCTTCAACTGTAAACGTTAGCTTGATTGAAGGCTTAAAGGCTACCGTGATGCTAGTGGCAATCTTTTATACGAGATGATGGCAAAGGAGTGTGCTAAGAAGGGGATAGGAGGAGGAGGAGGGGAGATATTTTTGTATAGTGATGATGATGGTTTTGATTTCAGAATAAATAAATAAAAAGAAAGAAAACAAAAACAAAAACACCTAGTTCTCATTAAATTTATCGTAGACAGCAGATTTATTGCAGAGGAAATATATATAGCAAGTTGGAAAGTACCAAATATCATATCATCATCAGGCTCTCTTGTCGCCGTCGTCGTTGCTAAGCTATAGGCAGAGTGTAGGTTGAAACGTAACATCTATGGAACGAGATTGGGTGTAGGCAAAACTAATTTTGTGTTTATGTTCCACATAGTCAAAGGCTGACGTGCAATCAGTTAAACTTGTATAACTGTAGCTTGGTGGTATAGGGCTGTCATGGCTGGAGTCTTGGGTTAAATCTCTATCTGTGCAACTTTCGCGGTACTGTATCTTGCGAGGAATTTACAAACTCTCCAGAGTAATTCTTGTTATGAAAAATGCTGCCTATGTTTAATCCAGGTGGAAAGACCAAAATAATGCATAAAATATCTAGAAATCTATGAAATTGTGAAAATTATCGTGTATAACAGAGAACCCTCGATTAATCTCCATTAGTTTGAGGAAGTTTATATTACTTCAATAAATAGGGTCTATATTACTTCAAGAAGAAGCTCATACACTACCGCCACCAACCATTAAAAACATTAAGAAGGCTGTAAATCCACTATAACAAAATAACGCCCAGGGAGAAGATGGCATATCAGCTGATTCAACAAGGCAGATCAGCTTTTCAATGAGCAATTCGTGGAATTATAGATATTATAAGATATTCTCCTCTATCCTACTAAAAACAATAGCCACATACTAAAAAACTATCATACCTAGCTTCATGTCAGGCAAATCAACAACCGATCAACCTTTAGGCAGACCATGGAATAACAATTTGGGATGCCAAAATAATTGGTAGGAGGTACAAAATCTGGAAATATACATGTGAGGAAAAAAAAATATATGGTGGCCTCCAATTTCTATCTATCTATTTCAACTGAGGCCCGAAGACCCACCCACTAGTTGTTGATGACAAAAAGCTTTGAGAAGTTTCTTAAGGAGGATAAACTGATATGGAAGTCGAAGAAAGTATGTGTATTATTAACTATGTGCTTGAGATAGGTTCAAAAAGGCCGTAATTTGTATTCAGAAGCGGTAGGCGAAAGAGAAAGGCATGTCTGACGTTCCCTGGATTAGTATTAATGAACATTTTATTTTTTAAGGTGAAATGGTCCCTGATACAAAAGAAAATTTTAGCAACTTCGTGGAGTTTTTGAATAGTTTGCAGATTTATGAGTTTTAAGTGATTTCATAATACGGTAAGAATAGATAATCATCCCAAGGAAGATCGTGGAGTACAACTTGAAGGAATCTGCGTTGTACAGATTCTATTATTTGAGAGTAAGAGTTCTGATGGGGAGACCAGATTTGACTAGATTATTCAAGGAGAGGTCTAACAAAAGCGTTGCATCAGGACTTAGTGACATAGGGGTTCAAGAATTCCTTAGGCCAACGTTTTATGAAACCAATGGATGAGTTGGCCACGGTAGTGAAAAATTAAGGAACTCCAGCGTTAGCAAAATTGGATCGGGATTGAGAATCTTAAAACAATTCAATATTAGTGGTTCTCTAGGTATGATCTGAGTCATGAAATAAAATGGGTTTTTGCGACTGAATTTATCAACGGCATTACTAAAATCTGTGGCGATAACACCCAGATTTTCTGTCTCTAATTCGTTTACAGTTTTAAAAACAATTCAGTAAGATTGGTTTTAGTATATATGCCTTTCAATAAGTCATGTTGCTGTGAAGAAAAAAAAAATATACAATTGGCTTTCTTCATTACATAATTTTTTGCTCCTCTGTTATTAACAGCAAAAATAAATTAATCATTACAAAGCTTTGGGAAGATGGCTTGAGAAATTAAAAGACTGAAGGAGGTGCTTGAGGTAACAACAAAACTGGTCAGGTTCTTGAACATGATTAATGTACAATAAGCTATAGAATTAGACAAAAGGTTTGAAATAATTATTGGGTATTATTAAAAAAGCAGGGTTCTACCAGTACTCAGATTTGAATCCGAGACATGCGTGCTTAGTAAAAGGCACACCAACCTATTAAGCCAGTTCGAAGAGGAGAGTATTACAGAGAACTGTTTGCTAAAATGTGAGAAGGGCCGATTCCGGAAATGACAGATTGAGCGAAGAAAAACTACCTCGGAATCGAGATAAATATATAGACTTGTTAAATGAGGCAAGGGTCAAAACCCAGCTGATTAGTCGATGATGATACTCCCTTGAAACTGCAATTTTATTGCATCAAATCAGCCTTTGACCATAACATACTGATGAAACTTTTGTGCTCGAAAAAGTGCTTACTATTCACAATTTCGTTTCTGTAAGGAAGAACAATTTACGACCAAATCGTAATCAATAATTCTAATTTAATTACACAACAGTTGCTGGTTAGGTGTTAGTTTAAAACTTTGTGCGTGCAGCGCAACGAACATAGCTTCGTGTCGTTGAAGTCGAAGACTGTGGCAGCGATATGAAGTGGGGGAATAGGGGAAAAGTATATGGCAAAGCAGACTTCTGCGGAGTGATTATGCCCTTGATATGGAAATTTATTGATCGTTGAAATAATGTTTTGTATGAGATTTTATGTATTAATAGAAACGCTTGTTTATAGATTTTATATAGCAGAGTGCGAGGTGATGATTTCAAGCCATGACGCTTCTTATAGTTTACATTTTGGTTTAACATAAATTTTAAATAGCATAACTTATGGGAAAGTTTTAGTTTTGTATTAGGAGCCAACTTTAGGTTTGCGTAGGTTGGTTGCTTCAGGATAGAAACTTTATTCAATTTCATTAAATCTTGAATTGCATTCACTCAACCTTCCCATTTCATAAAAATGCATTATTCCAAGTCATCTTTCAATAGAATTCGACAGTTTATGGCTTAGGTCTTTTGATAGTTTTGAGCAACATGTGCTTGAAAGAACATTTCTGTTGCAATTTTATCCAAAAATTAATAACATTTCCAACCACAAACTAAACCTCCAATTTATTGAGGTCGACAATGAAGATTTTATAGTTCAAGATTTTTGCATTTGGATGATTTTTTAGATGCATAAGAAGCTTCGATGTTTGTTGTCTATGGTTTGACAGTTGATAATGTCAAACTTTGTTGATATTTCTGTTCAATAATATTAGAAGGAGCTGCCGTTACGGTAACTTTTTGTTTTTTTCAAAACCAAAATAACAGTTTTATTAGGAGTACCTTTGTAGAAAAATACAAAAAATTGAATAGATAGTTTCATAACAATCTAGCCGTTTTCAGAAATTCAAATTTTCGATTTTTGGTGTCAACAAAAAAAAATATGTCTGCAAAAATGTAAAATCATACTTACAATTCAAGATTTCTCAAAACTTCATATGGTAGACTCAAATCAAGACCTAAAGTAATCTTATAAGTTATAACTAATGAGAATTTTTAAAAAAATAATTAAGATTTTCAAATGGTTGTAACTGTATCAAGCGAGTGTACTTGAGAAATTTCAATAAAAATACAAGACATTTATATTGTCGAAATCATCTTCTTGGTAGTAATTTTATGCCATTTATTTTTAAATGGCTGTTTAGTTTGTATGTTGGCTTGAATATTAGCTTCTAATGCTTCAATAGTAGCTATATGGTTTGTGGGCAAATACCAATGAACTTACATAACCTCATCAAAAGTAATTGAGAGGGGTTGAGTCGCTCGAACAGTTAAGAGTACTTAAAAAATGTTAACACAATTTATTGTAAAGAATTTCACATTATGAGTTTTAGCTAATTCTTAAAAACGTACCGTCTTGGTTTTATTAGCATTTCGAAATAGGCATTTTTAAAAACCTGGTGTGATTGAAAAATCAGAAGAGATTAAGGGGCCTATTTCATAAACATTGACAATTGTGACAGGTAACAGGTGACAATTTGTTAATTTACAACTTGGCAATTGTCAAAATATTATCCATAACCAATTTGACAATTTTGTAGAATTGTAGGAAAATAAACGACAGTTATCATCTTTTCGTTATTTAAAGAAATTGTCTTGACAATGAACTGGCCAGTATTTTTCCACAATTGTCAGGAGTTTTCCGACAAATTTGTGTTGGAAATATTTTATGAAATAAAAACAAAAGTTACAATTTACATATTTGTCAGCTTTTAATTGACAATTGCGACAGAAAACTCAGTTACCGTCAAATTTTGCCAGTAAAAAGATCTAAAATGATAAACGATGTATTTTCAAGTGAAAGTGAAAGAAAAAGTGATGACAGTTCTCAGTTGAGTCTTCGTGTAGTTTGCTTTAATTTATTGCGTTGAGACCTTTTGCCCTTTCTGCGATATCTACCCTTCCACACAGAAAAAAAAGTTGTCATATTAACAATCGTCGATAGTCAACCTGAAATTTGGCCAAATTGTCGCATTGACTACCAAAATAGTCAATATATGACAACCTTATTTTAAATAGTGACTACTGGATAGTCAATAGAACAATTTTCGATTGTCAATTTTGGGTAGTCATTATGACAACAAAAGTAGTCAATAGAAAAAATTCAGTATCCAATATGACAATTTGGTTGTCATATTGACTACCAAAATTGACTATTGAGGATTGTTATATTGACTACCCAGTAGTCAAATAACAATCAATTGTCATATTGACTACCGCAGTTGTCATATTGACTACCGCAATTGCCCTATTGACTACCTTAGTTGTCGTATTGACTACCGCAGTTGTTATATTGACAACTGCAGTTGTCATATTGACTACCGCAGTTGTTATATATTGACTACCGCAGTTGTCATATTGACTACCGCAATTGTCCTATTGACTACCGTAGTTGTCGTATTGACTACCGCAGTTGTTATATTGACAACTGCAGTTGTCATATTGACTACCGCAGTTGTCATATTGACTACCGCAATTGTCCTATTGACTACCGTAGTTGTCGTATTAACTACCGCAGTTGTTATATTGACAACTGCAGTTGTCATATTGACTACCGCAGTTGTCATACTGACTACTAAAGTTGTCATATTGACTACCGCAGTTTTCATATTGACTACCACAGTTGCTATATTGACTACAGCAGTTGTCGTATTGACTACCATTACCATTGACATTAGTCAATATGACAACCGTAGTTTCAATTTCCTTCAACCAAAGTTGTCATATTGACTACTACAGTTGTCATATTGACTACCAAATTGTAAACAAATTTCAGATCCCAAAATTGACAACCGAAAATTGTTCTATTGACTATCGCGGTTATCGGCTGAAAATTGACTACCAAATAGTCATATTGACTACCAAAATAGTCAATAGGATGACTTTTTTCGTCCTGTGCATTTATTAACCTTCATATCATAGCTCAAGGTTTCACTAAATTTTGCGAATAAAATGTCTTTAGCAACTTTATTACACTTATTTTCAGAATTTTATTCATTTTAAAGCTCTCCATATTGTATGGACCTCAGTTTTTAATAGGATTTTGCAAAAAGTGACATTTTAAAATTGAAAAGTTCCAGCGTTCTGTTACTCCTAACATAAGCTAAATTGGTCAAGAAACAAAACCGCATATCAAAATTCAAATGACAAAATTGTCATCACAAATGTGTCATGAAAATGACAAATTCGTCACTGTCTTTTTTTGACACAGATACAGATACAGATTTTTCAGACAAGTTTGACAGATTTGAGGAATTGTCACTTGTCAATTTGTATAAAAAAGGGCCCAGGTCAACTTAATCCTTTGATAAAGCTTTGTTGTTTTATTAACGAACATATTATTCTGATCTTAAACCAAATTAAAATGTCAGTGCATCAAAATATAAAAATCACTACTTTCAACTTAAAACACAATTAATTAAATCATTACCTTATCCACTTTCAGAGAATTTTCAACAAAAAAGAAAACACCATCAACATCGTTTAAATAAAACTCGTTACATTCGATCAACATTAGTTTTATTCTCTTAATTAAAATTCAAAACTAATTCAATGCAATGCCAGTACCAAACCAACCTATCAAGATGTTTCATACAGTGAAGCCATCAGAAAGGCAGCAAGTTAAAAATAAAATAATGTGCACTCTAAAAACTAAAAACGATCCCCTCTCGTCGATCTGTTGCTGTCTGCGCTGCGCTGGGCAGCGTTTGGCTCAATTTTTCTTTATGAGCATCAATTATCTGATAAAAAATTAAAATCCATTTAACGCTATCAATTTCAATTCTTTTCTATTAGTTTTCTTATCTCTAAACAAGACTAAAGCAGAACGAAAAATGAACGAACAAAAAACGAGATGTAATGAAATAAAATGAAAACCATTAAATCTTTTTATGGCCAGCGTGGTTTTGGTCTTTTGGAATAGGTATTGGTATTGGTATACTCGTACTGGCAAGTTGTTCCCCTTGATTGCACCAATTGCCCATAACAGATCTACTCGATACGCCTACACCTTGTACATACTCCAGTCTCCAGAGGAGGCCATTATTATTATTATATTCCAGTCAATTATATTATATATTGTTATAGTTGTTCAATGTTCATTCTACAGAATAGAGATATACAGTGGCTCCCACGACTAATCGGACAAAGATAATGTACATTTTTGCATTGCAATTTCTCCAAGAAAATGTATAAAAGTAGTAGAACTTAATCATCATTTGGTAACATATTTAAGCTCAAATTAAGTTTAAATACAAAAAAATGCCTTAATTAGCAAATAAGTAAAAAAAAAACAAAAACAACTCCTTAATTTAACCTCTCACACATAATCGAACACTCACTGTTTTTGCACTGTAGTAACTCTGTAACTATACTTTTCCCGTCAAATGATAATGTTTTTATTAACCTTGTATTATGGAAGATTTTTACTTACGTTTATTTTAGTTGCTGCTTCACGTCAAAATGACACCAAAAGGAAAACATACGTCTTTGGATATTCGAAAATTGGTTTTGTTGCTTAGCCAGGACGGTAAATCAGTACGAGAAATTTCAAAAATTGTGCAACGGAGCCCTTCCAAAGTCCATTACATAATTTCACAATTTGAAAGTTTACTGATGAACGTATATTACAGGATAAGTCTTCTCAGAATAAGGCGGAACCACAGATTTTTGCATTGTTAGTTAACCGTTAAACATTATGACAATCCTATGAATTAGGGTTTAAAAGGCTAACATCAATAATTTGGAATTACATTTTCTACCTAGACAACTATCCAAAGCACAGATCTTGTACATAAGGTCGTGGTTAAAGTGGCTTAAAACTCAGAAAAAGTCACCTGACTTAAGTGCAATCGAACATATATGGGATGAACTCGAACATCGAGTTGCTCAAAAGAACTTTAGAAAAATCGAGGACCTTAAGACGGAATTTCAAGAGGAATGCCAAGAAATAAGTCCTGAAGTATGCTAAAAACTAGTCTTTTCAATACCTCGACGAAGTCATTAAATCGAAATCATACGCAACTTAGTACCAAATATTAGGTGTTCGATTATGTGTAAAGTGTTAAATTGCTTTGGTTTGTTATATTAATTTGCTGTCTAATGGCTTAAATTGTAATTTTACCTTATTTAAAATAAAAACGTTTTTAATTGCCATATAAAATAGTTATACAATTTTTTGGAGAAAATCAATTGCGAAAATTTATATAGTTTTTGTGTCCGATTAGTTGTGGGAGCCACTGTATATGTATGTTACACTTAGGGGTAAAATGCTGCCATCATGTGCGTTGTTTGCACATAATTTTTCTTTTAAGTAGTTTATTGGATTTTCTTTAGTATATCAGGCACTTAAGAGTTGATATTTTTTTGTTTTGTTTTATGGGGACAGGATGTTGTAAGTATATCCCTGAGGAACAATTGACAAAGTTATAATCACAAACTGTCAAAACCTCAAAAAATGTGTTTTAGGTTCAGATTTTGTTCGCATTTATTTTGCTATCATAATTTAACGTCGGCATAGATAATATTTATGGATACTTTATTAGAAAACAAGTATTTTACTTAGTTTATTGGTAAATCTCTCTTTATATGCCCATTTTACGCAGCTTATAACTTTATTGAGCTCCTCAATATTCGTCAAAAGAACGGGAAATTCTTCATACTAAAACTAATACAAAACTCGAGTTTTTGACGAAGATTCTATATAGGTTAGATGCAAAGACTTTGGTTTTAATTGTAAATGTTTTCCAAAAGTTTTGAAAACTCGAACTTTTGTAATTCTGTGACGTTCTAAAATTTCTTTTGGAAAATTAATAGCAATCTGATTATTTTAAGAAACTCTATTTCACGCTGAGCAACGTTAAAACCATAATGAGAAGTAAGATTTGTATTTCGTATAAGTATCTTTTTCGGAGGACTTAAAGAAATTGAAGAAGCCTAAGAAATTGGACTATAGGGCTACTCAGATCTAATAAAGTTAATTCGGCAACTAATTGGAAAAACTTACAAGTATAATTAAATTAGAAACAAATAGTTGAAAGGGAATTCTGTACTAATGTTTTGCATGTTTGAAACTACTCTACGATCACAGTCACAGCAATAGAGTATTAAGCGTAACAAGGTTTGAGAATGAAAACCTCACAAACTGCTTTTTATACTCGAATAAAAGTCACAGTTGAATTTCACTTAACCTTTTATCGGAAGTAATTCTACACTGCGGATGTTATATTTGTTATTCATATGAATTTCTACTGCAAGAAAACACGGGTAAGTAAGGAACTTATGATGGATCCAAATGCTTCAAGTTTTATTCGGATGTTTTGTTTTAAGAAGAGATTTTGAAATCCAATGTACAATCAGACAGAGTAATACACATTGGCCAATTTTGTTTTGATTTTTGAATGGCGATGTAATATACACCTTAAAAACTTACCTTAAACACCTAGGTTATGAGCCTAATGTATGCTTGTTTTCGTAAGATCACGAATCTAAATCAAATGACAAGAAGGGTAACAGGAACCTATGAGGCTGAAAACAGGACTTTCCTTTTCTCCCTTTTAATAATGTTTGTTTAAAAAGCGGTATTTATAAGATTAAGGTAAAACAGAAGCTAGTGCTTGACAGTAAATTGTATGATGTTTTCGAAAAGTCAAAATCTTCGTCATATAGATACACTTTAAATCTCTTCAGAATCCTAATTAATTTACGTTTCATTTTAAACTGAATATTGAATATAAAGAAAATTGTATTGAAATAGAACGAATTTGAAGTTGGATTGGATTCGAACTGAAGACATCAAAAACCTTCGGACGAATATTATTCGATTATCGGGAACAAAACCTAGTCGAGTCAATAAAATTGAATTTTAAATCGGGAAAAACGTATATAGCCATCCTCGAAACCACTCAGTCACGTAAATATTGGTCAAAAACCAATGAAAATTGACAAAGTAATGAGTTTCCCGTATATTGAAATTATATCCTCCATCGAAAGAATGCAGAATAAAACTATTTTCGGGATATTGTAAAATTTTTGGAAGAATAACTTTTTTAGCATCAACACAAATCTACGACTATCATTTAAAACTTACAAACATTCATAAAGAACTTTACAAAATATCTTGAGGGTTTTTGGCCCACTTTAATTTCCAATTAAGAACTACAGAAAAATTGATTAGGAACTAATTTACTTGACATACTCTTCGAAAACGTCATGACAGCGTGACAAGCCAACCGATGAAGTATTGAATCAGCTTACTCAAGTAAACAGAAGATTCGGGAAGCACGTGGAGAAGAACAGCCGAAGACGAATAAGAGGCATTGAGGTCTTCCCCAGGCAGAGAGGGAGCTTGGGCACATCGTCGGAGACCATAAACTATGGAGCTTAGGATTATTGTAGGGACTTTATAGGGCTGAGGATCTAAAGTAAAGTAAATAAGTCTTATCGTTCCATCAAGTTATATGTTTTTTTTTGTAGAAGGGTCCCAAATAAGCAGTTTAGAAACCAATGACTTAAACTGAAATATAATTATTAAAAAATACCGTCAACAATTGTACTAAACCGGTTTTCTCATACAAACTTTAAGTATTCCTATGTTTGTGTTAGATTCAGAATTAATGGTAACATAAATCACAAAAAGCCAATTCAGTACTTCATTTCAGAATTCTCAAAAAAGTTCTACTAAATTATTACTTTCATTTTTTAAACAAAATTTTTGAGTTTCAATAAGAATATTTCGAAAACTATTGACAAATTAATTTAGGATTATCGGAAAAATTCTGGCTTTTGGCAAGGTATACTTTATTGTAAATTTTAGCATCGCTTTTCAATTTAAGTAATTTTTTCTAAAACAGCCCCTTCTTAATTATCGTACTCTCCCAATTGCAATATCTAAGGTAGATTATTTATCCTCAATCCTATTCGTTGAAGATTCAAAATAAATTCTACAATCAGCCGTCTGACTATTATTCTTAAACAATTACATTGTAGATTTAATCTTTACATATTTTATAAATAGGTTGGATAACTTAAAAATAAATTGAGTTCAAGCTCCAAAATAATTGAGCTCAGTTTTTGATTTAATTTTCTTTTATAGCCTTGCATTTCGAGATACTTAAATGTTATTCTTTAGGCTGATGTATTTTTCATCCTTCATATCTACCCCTTTTTCCCATTCCATTCCATAGAAAACAAAAGTCTAAGCTTAAAATGATAGCCTTATACTCGTAGATCTAAAAAATGAGTATTTCCGGAAGAAAAAAACCCATTTAAAAAAATTGTTCCAGATAAATTCGTTATTAACAATTCGTGATTACAGCTAGGCTTCTTTTTTTATTCCAAAAACAATATTCATAAAAGAAAACATTTATGTTCTCCATTTAATTTCCAGATATGATCGCAGGAGGAAATACCCAATGAAATAAACCCACTCTTGAAAAAAAAAGAAAAGAAGAAGAACACTTTTCATTCATATACCTACCATTGCAATTGTTTTCTTTTTTTTTTCAAAACATTATTTCAAACTTCAAACCTTAATGGGACATTTTTCTCACATTCCAAAATATAAAAACCCAAAAAAGAAAACTTAATCGCTCATAAAAAATAACTTCCCGAGGTCACACGATACTATTTGAAGCGAAAACGTCAATTGTCTAAGCAACACACAAAAAAGCTTCAAAACCTCTCCCAAGCAACTTCCCCCCCCCCCCTAGCACAAAAAAAAAATAAAACCAAAAAACCGAAAACAGAGAAAAAAAATATATAAAAGTATCTTTATAATAAATCTAATGCTTTAAACCGCTCTCCAGGGACACAATTATCCTCAATCTCAAGGATGTAACATAAAAATGACAAAACCACCACAAAAAGACCTCATTTGGATGCAAAAACAAAAAAAAAAGACTGAAAAACAAAAATTCACGAAAAGGTTTTGCAAAAATAACCTGGTGAGAGTTCATATCTTAAACCTTTTGCCTTAGTCCTTTGATGGCATTGTCTTTTGTATATTTTGTATACTAACAGCTCTTCCCTTCAAGCCATCATATTATCAATATTATTTACGATAATCACTCGGACTTGAAATGATTACATAAGTGTTCTCGTTCTTGTTCTCGTTTTCGTTGTCGGGTGCGTTTGCGTTTGTTTGCCGGGCTTAGGTATACCTTCATACGATATAGATATAGATAGTATGGCCCTGGATAATAATACAACAGAGCAGCGAGATAAGGGTATTTGATATTTCGTAGTGTTCCCAATGTTTCCAGACCCAGAGTTTACCTACTTCCCAACCTTCCAACCCTCCATCGCCACACTTCCTTCATTCTTCCTATATTCCTATAGACTATTCCAACTGAACTGCCTATACTTTCATTCTTTGTAGCCATAATACCGTTGCTGCCTTGATATCATTCATTTCGTATTTTTTTTTGTTGGTTCTCCTCCTATTTCTAAGGGATGGTGATGGTAGCGGTGGTGATGGTGGTGGTGTTGGTAGTGGCAGTGGCAGGCACGGCACGTTTTTGCAATAACATTCCGCACTTGGTTGCCCGGGAATAATCTTAAATCGATTTTAACCAAAAACCATGCCCTTGAAAGGGAAATCCCCAAAGGTACAATAGACACTGACACTGACACTCTCACTCTATATCAGAGAAAAAAAAGGAAAAGGGAGAGGAAGAGGAAGAGGGGAGATAATGAGGCAAATGGCAAGCAATCGCAAGAAATCAGCTTGCGCCCTCCCGGAAGGATACGGAAATTACTTTATCTCTTTACTGACTCTTTTGTCGCCGTTTTTTTCCTCTTGGCTTTGTTGTACCTTCACATCGGTACTTTGTCCCAATATACCTTACCTACCTATCCAATAGTTCGCAAGGTACAAGTAACTATAACTACCTACATTATTGCAATACTATATCGCCCTTCTATATTATTCACAAGCGGTCAGAATTTTCGTCAATCGAAAGTTGTTGTCTTCACTTGACCGTGACTAATGACAGAACACCGGCAATGGCAACTGCAAAGGCGATGGCAACAGCCCGCGATATAGCGATTCGTTGGCCGGGTAGGTGTGGTACGAGTATCTCTAACTAAATTTAGAACTCAGATTCGCCTTCAAAGCGGTATTTCACCTGACATTTGCATAAACAAACACCTAAGTACAATAACACACTAGCGGTATAGTTAGGTAAGGTAGGTGAGTATATATGATCGCTAAGCGATATCAGACCTATTTCCGTTCTTACTCATTCGCCGCCGGTCATTGCTTACGTTCGCGAAGAACTGATTATCTTATACAAATTTTGACATAATCAAGGTGGAAATAGGTACAAAGAAATCAGAGACACTGCTGCTGCTGGGTGAATACAATGTTGGGAAATAATAAATCAAACACTTTTTAGAAAAATCAAACGTTTAAAATAATAGCGAATAGCTATCATTGGTATTTATCATTGAAACCAATTATTGGAATTTTTTGGACAGGTCGGTTATAGCTTTTGAGCATTTCGTGATTGGAATGAAGCATTCGATGTTAGAGTTGATAGGTGGGAATGCAAGGAAAATGAAACGCTTTAAGTTGAACAACTAAGTATGTGCCGAAATGTGAAATCAACAATCAGCTGTTCATCGAAAATCATTTCATCATTGAAAAATTCAAAATTAACTTAATGAAAAATTCTGGGTTGAAGAATGTATTTTTTAAGTAGACAAAATCTACAATTGATGAGTTTCATTTTGACACTAAACATAACAAATTTGACTCTATAAATAACTTTCAAATCTCGAAACCAAATTTTCAATGATGAAAACCAATGATAGCTAAAAGTGGTCCCTTAAAATAATACCTAGTAGCTATCATTGAGAGCAATCATTGGATTTTTTTGACAGGTTGGTTTTTGCCATTGTCGAACATTTCTATTATTGGACAAATATTGCCTGATTTAAACTAAGGATTTGAGATAAGAGATGATCATTAAAAGTCAAATTGAAAGGGAATACGTAGAAAATGAAACGCTTTCAGTGGCACATTTGTGTTCCAAATGTTCAATGATTAAAACTAATGATAGCTTTAGTTAGCACTTTACTCTCTAACTGCTGAACACAAAAATATCACACAATTTATCATGAGTGTGATGAGTGCAAAAATGGCAAAGCACGAAATAGCTATATCTCCAGCCAAAACAATGAGTGGTAGCACCTTTAAGTTGTTGTTGTTGTTCAAACTTTCAATGAAATTGACAAAATAAGGAATGGTCAAGTCTAACAAGCTAACATTCTAGTACGAATAGTACAATAAATAACAATAATATTATCACCATAAGGTTTTATTCCGTGCTGAAAAATTGTGAGTAAGTAAGCTGTTTGCGTAAAAGGGTTTTTAATTTTGTTTATTTGGTAAGAAAGAATCGAGGCTTAAATTTTGATATGAGTGTATCCACTTGTTTGGATAAAAGTGAAAGTTTAACCGTTTTAAGTCATCTTGACCATGATATCTGAAATAAACAAAGAATTCGGTTTGAACGTGTCAAATAGACAAAATAGAAGGAGTTTAAAGGTAAACCAGAAAAAAACCAATGTTGTCGAGAGAAAACATCAGAGATCAAATAACTTTTGCTATAAGCATCTGCACAAGAAGATGCAATTTTTTAAAAAAAACTACAGTAACACAATATGAAGTAATGAAACAAAAGTTACCAAATAGGTAATATATTCTCAAGACAATGAAACAGAGAGATGAGATTTTATGGTCTTTTTCAAGAATTGAAAAGTTAGTTATGGAAGTTAGCTTATCACTTTTTAAAATTCGATGTTTGACTTAAATCGAACAAAACTATTTTCGAAAACATTCAGAAATATATTGGTGAAGGTTAATACGCTGGCACTTATTTAGCTAAGTTCATTTTCTTGTTTAAACACCCACACTAACGGTGAATTATTGAAATAATCAAAGATCAAATGATTGTCCAGATTGTTTGTATATGCAAATGTAAATTTCCCATTTTGTATCTCCCATCAGTATAATAGGAGAAACCCAATATGGGGTGAAGCATCATCTAACCATCACTAAGGACCCGTTATGCAGTCTATTTGGTGTATTTTGGGCAAAATTTCAACTTTCATAAACTACTTTGAACTAAGATTCCTTATAAATAAAAATAAATTGGGTGGCGCAACAGTCCGTTGAGAAGTAGGGCCTAGTGACTTATAATAATATAAAAGTAATGTTGTCAGGGAAGGGACCTACAGTTTTAAGCCGAATCCGAACGGCAAATTTGAGAAAGCACTTTTCATGACAAGAATTACTCTTGAAAAATTTGTCAATTTCTCGCAAGAGGCAGTACCCGTGAAAAAAACTTTAGATGACCTAGGCAGGGATCGAACCCAAGACCTCTGACCAACGCACTAACCATAATGCCACGGGTATTAAGATTCCTTATTTCAAAAGAATAAAATTTCAAAAACAAGTGATTTTGTAAAGATTTCTTAGCGGAAAACTATGACTTTGGTTTAAACAGTATTTCGATACCTACCTGTTCTTTACGTCTAGCAAAGCGTTTATTCAGGTTTTGAATCTTGAATCACCTCCTTATGGTTTGTGTCGATATTTCTACATGGCATTCTATCCTCAGCAAGAGGCTTAAAAGTTTTTTTATTTCATAATATTAAACGCGTTCTTAACTTAACCTTTTGGAAAATTTAATATTGAGGTTACTGTTTACTCTTACAAAGTTTTATAGATTTTAATAGTATTGCCAGATGATTTTAGTGTCACATAAAGTTGAACTTGTATTTTTGGCCAATAAGGTAAAATTAAACTTTAGTGATAAAGAAAATCTTAACGATTTCTAATCGATTAGTATATACACTACTTACTTTTGTCCTCGGACCTATAAAGCCCGTGGGCGTTCCCTAGTGGGACATAGGGCCACACCTACTCCTAGGCGCCATCGTGTGCGTTTTCCGGCGATGTGTTTCAGCTCCCTCCAGCTCTTCCCCAATCTCGACGATTTTTCCTTTACTGTTCTTTTCCACATGCTTTTCGGTTTACCGACTCTTCTACCTTCTTGAGTGGATTCCGCTGCAATAGCTATTCTGCAATGCAGTAATTACCTTTTCTAAACTTGTGTCCAATCCATTTCCATATGTGCCTATTTTCTATATATGTAGGTAGTTCTTAAATGAATCTACGATCGGGCCAGAAAACCCGTAAGATGTTTCGTAGACACCTATTAATGAAGGTCTGCAGGTTCCTGCTAATCGTTGTCGTTGCTGTTATTTTCCAAATGCTTCAACCGTACAGCATTACGGATTCGACATTTGACCGGAACAGTAGTAGAGTTCCTCCTCCAAACATTGGACAACATCCCGAACGCAGTCTTAGATTTCCCGATATGGCTAGTGATATATTATTCGGTTTCGCCTTCGACATTCTTCAAAGACTCTGAAAACTCTACCTTTTCTACTGGTTGCTATTCAATGTTAGTTTTTTCAGTGTTGATTTTCAGCCCCACGATTTCTGCTTCTCTCTCCGCCCTTGTTGCCATTTGATGGAAATCTATTATTCTATGGGATAGCAAGCATACATCGTCTACATAATCAAGATGTTTTAGGTATGTTGTCAGAGTCTATCTTATTTCTCCGTTTCCTGCCAAGGCCGCCAGTAGCACATCCCTGATCACTAATAAGAACAACAATTGATGACAGTATTCAACTCTGCCTTGCTCTACTTTGGAGTTCAAACTCATCCCAAAACCGACCTCCGTGTAAGACAAGACATTTAGACCCACCATAAAAAAGATGAGCTTATCCGGAGTACCCCTTCTCCGCAGAGCAAGTCAAAAGGTTTCACAAATTCGATAAACAGCAGGTAAAGTGGTAATCGCGACGATCCGCAAGGTGTTGATGTGATTAATGCAGGAGGATCTAGTGCGGAATCCTTCTTGTTCAGCGTCGAGTTTTGCTTCGAAATGTTCTCTCACACTTTCTAGAATAATCTTCACTACTCTATGTCGGCGATTGCAGCAAAACACAAATACTTCTTCAGTTTTATATGTCATAGTCATAGGTATCTGTTGCGGGAATGTTCTTCAAACTTCACGAAAGTTCTAGAGGCACAAATGAAGGTTGATTACCAGTTTTTGTCATAGGTTTACAAAAGATACATACAAATTTCGAGTACAGATAAGTTCATAGCTAGGTACACAATATCTTATGTATACCTTACCTTCCTATGTACATATTATGTACCTATTTACTTTAAACAAATAATGACTGATCATTAACTTTTTTTTCCTTTGTTCCACAATGGTCAGCTGACAGAATCTGGCAACGAGCAAAAAGGAAACCCTCTCACGTCGTCGAGGCCCCAAGTTGTCTTCACTTCACTTTACCTTTGCATATTGCATACACTGCACTTCTTCTTCTTCTTCTTCTTAATTTTGCCAGTGAAAATTTTGCAGCTTATTTTTATCTGCATCAAATTGCAATACAAAAAGAAAAGAACTTGCAAGAAAATAAAGATGAAACAAGAAAACAAAAGAAGAGAAAATAAGAAAACAAAAGACTACATATAGGTACTCATTTTGATCGTTCATCTGGATCTCGTTTTACGCCGTGATCGCCTGACCTTTGTCGATGTGTGAGTCATGTATAACCATTTTCTGTGCTGAGAGTGCACATGCACACTTGTTCTTTTTTTTTTAGTTTTCTTTTTGTTGGTCTTTCTTCATTATATAAAGTGCAGCTAGACAGTGCGGTGCGCTCCCCAAGGTATATTATATATTGTACACTAAACAATGGTAACTGTTGTACATAGTAAATGAAACTAAAGAGAGTAAATTCGAATTGCAGTTTTAAGAGATGCAACGAGGGGAATTAAAGAGAAACTTATTGAGGGAAAGAAGAGTAGATAAAGTCATATACACCAAGTATATGTTTAAAAAATGATCAGCTGAGTTTTGGAGCTACTGTGTTACGCATTTATGTATACCTTATGTGTTTATTATATTTAGGTAGTCACAAAAAGGAGTGATAACTATTTACTATAATGTTTTCACAGTGAATTATAAGAGAACAGGGAAAAAGGGAACTGTTTTTAGTTTGTAACCAAAAGAAACATGACCGAACACGATCAATTATGTTCAAGTTGAGGAGAACTACGAATCAAAAACACTCCATTACCAAGACCGGAATCTCAGACTGACATTTCGGTTTGCCTACAAGCTACTGAGGACTAAATGTGAGAAAGTGTGCGTGAAATGATGCAAAAAATCAAACACATTCTCACATTTAGTCCTCAGGCCCATCAAAATGCTTCATTATAGTAATCAGCCCCATCTAAATGCTTCATTTTGAATGTTTCATGGCCTCGTTCAAAAACTAAACAATCCTAACCAACAGAATCTGAAGTGCTGACATGGTCTTAAATTGGAAGATTTGTATAGCTTTTTAATTTCAATCCAAAATAAATGTTGTAAATGTATATTAAATTAAATCAAATTGACCAAATAAACATTATTTAATGATTTATTAGTTTATTATTATTTATTTTGTTTACTTAAATTATTTGAGAACGCAACATGCGCTGCAACTGGTTAAGTATAATTATTGGAAATGGACAAACGTGTAACTCAATACTTTGTAAAACAACAAAACAGACAATTTTTTCAGCTGTAGTTTCCTTAGAGCATTTTTTTGGCGACGTTAGAAGTTCAGGTGGAAACAATAGGCAGGTGCCTCCGTTTTTTTTGTACAGACAATGCTACGTGTAGCATACTTGTGAAGTTCCATTGACAACTTTAGCTAGTTCAGATTCCTCAATTAGATTAGTATTTTCATCATTTAAGCAGTTCGGTAATTGCAAGACCAAATTTTAGTTTTGTTTGTTGCAGAAATATTCCTGAAAATTGCTTTTTGAGGGACTATGTTAGAGTTAGAATTTTTTTGTAGTTAGATTTTGGAATACAAATTTGAGGGAACCATGTCTTAAAAATAATTTGCTTTGTGTAAAGCATCTTTAAGGAATAGAAATAGGCAATATAGTTACACACAATACCAACTAAATGAGTGTAATAAATAGATTTAAGCAACTTTTTTTATTCCAGTATGGGGAACCGAACACCCAATAGAAAAAAAACGGTAAACGAGCCAAAATCCATACTTCTTGACTAAATAATGTTATCTTCTATGTTTAGGCATAAAATTACGAATTTTTGTAACAGATGAAAATTTCTAGACATTTTACAATGTGAACAATTAAATATGCTATGAAATAATTGGCTGCTATTAATGCTAATTTTTTTTTCTAAAAAGTTGATCAAGGTCAGCTGAAGCCGAAATTTCTTTAATGAAAATACCTAAAATATTGCCTTTCTCAAAATATTTGTCTACACTAACCTCTGCTTTATATCTGAAAACTATTGTTTATGTATATTTTCTTCTATGTTCTGCATTTATAAAATGTAATCTATGGAAGTATTTATTATATTAAGAAAAACAAAAACATGTTCGTAAAACTCATTAATTTTTTTCATTATTAGCAGCACTTTTACTAAACATACCCTTCAAACAATAATAAGTAAACTTCAACTTTGGTAACTAAACATTTTGAAGAAATGAAAGAAAATTATATTTTGCGTTAAACTGTGGGAATTCACTAAAAAAAACTTCTGTACGTCAACAATAAACATTCATGTCGATTACATGATCTATTGAATGAGTTGTGCATGAATTCAGAACGATTTTGAGAAGTTTTCATTTTGTGATATATGTCAAAATTTCCTCTATGCCATCAATCAAGAATGTTATCTATAAGGTATTTTTCGATTATAACTTTTTTTTAAATTTATTATTTATTAATCAAAATGGCATTGAAAAATAGTTCCAAGCTTAAATCATTAAAAACAAACTATAAATATACTTGGATTAGTTAAATTGATACAGATTTTAATTACTTGCAAACAAAATATTTGGGCCGTTCGTTAACGAAAATTTATTAGAATTCAATACAAAAATTGCGCTCGCACCCTTAACTTGATGGTTCTTCGAACGCATCTTTGATACAAAAATCCGAGGTTTATTATGAAATTTAAAGAATTTCGTAGTGATTGCTGTAAATGAGTGAATTAATTATAATAAATTGATGTTGAACATGCTTTTTTCAAGACAAAAAGGTACATTGGTTCACTATCAACAAAATGCCTGCAAAATTAAAGCTTAAAACTGACTTTTTCATCGAAAAAAAGTAAAAAGAAAAACCTGAAAAAAACTTATTAACCCCTCCATTTTGTTTTTGCTTTGCAAAGTGCCGCTAGCCCGCGGCATCGCTTTTTTTTTGTTTGTGCTCACATCTATTCATGGACTAATTGTCAAAATTACAAATACAACAATGTAAACAAACGGGTTTTGGAGAGTGAAACGTACGAAAGATTCCGGTCTTGGTAATGGAGTGTTTTTGCTACGAATAGAAGATATACCTACATATATGAAAAGTATGATGATGTTGTGGAAAACTGAAGAAAATAACAAATGATCAAGGCAAACAAAAAGGTTTGAACACAACAAATATGTATTTGTCTAATTATTAAAGTACCTACAGGTTACGTGTATACTTATTTGTCCAAATACCTACTGTACATACACACATGGAAGAAAGTATTGGCACAGCTATGATTTTTAAAACTAAATTATACCTATAAAAGAAAACTAACAGATGTTTTTCTTAAATGAATTTAGGAAAAAGTATTGACACACCCTATAATTGCTCACTAAAAATGTACCGTTCTTACCACTTTCCATTATTTTTTTACTATCGTACCTAGTTGCTTATTTAATAAAAGTCGTTGTCAAGTAAAGTTTATTATTCTTGCAAAATATAAAAATCGACAAGTTTAAGTGCTTTTGGTAATTTTATTTATAATTTTTATAAACAATTGTTAAAAGAATGCCAAGGAAGGGTAACGAAGTTACCAATAGTGAAAGAAAAATAATTTTAGATCTGTACTCGAAAGGAAAATCATTTTCTGAGATCAGGGGTATTGTCATCAGAAGCCGTTATACGGTTCGCAGCATTGTAAACCGGTTTAAAGATGCAAACAGCTTAGAAAATAACAAAAGAAGCTGACGACCCAGGAAGTTAACAAGGAAAGAAGAAAGGTCTGTCGTTAATTCTATAAAAAAATCCAAAATTCACGTTAGTCTGAATAAGCGGTAGATATTTCCGAACAATTTGGGAAAACGATTTCGACGAAAACCGTTAGAAACATAATACATGATGCTGCTTGCTTTTCCCGGATTCCAAGGCTAAAACCGTTAATTAATAAAGTGAACAAGATAAAGCGTATGGAATTCGCCAAAGCTTACGTGAATAAGGAATCAAACTTTTGGGACAAAGTTATTTTTTCTGACGAAAGCAAATTTAAAATCTTTCGGATTGATGGCCGAGAATTGTTGTGTCGAAAACCACACACTGCATTTGACAAAGAAAATTTTCTTCCAACAATCAAGTATGGAGGTGACGGAGTCTTGGTATGAAGTTGTGTGGCGGCATCTGGGTTAGGGCAGTTTGTTTTTATAGATGGCATTATGGATAAGATGGTATTTCTAAATATACTTAAGAATAATCTTAAGAAAAGTTCGGACAAATTGGGTCTTGCTGAGAGTTTCTATTTTCAGCAAGAAAATGATCCAAAACATACTACTCATGTGGTCAAGAAATGGATCCTCTACAACTCTCCTCTAACTCTCAAGACACCGTCACAGTCTTTATACATGAATTCCATTGAACATCTTTGGGATGTGTTAGATAGAAGAATCAGAAAACACGCTATTACCAGTAAATCCCATTTAAAAACAGCGCTTGCTGATTAATGGTCCAAAATTGGTCAGGAAACAACAAAAAAAACTCGTTTATTCGATGCAGAATAGATTTAAAGAAGTCATTAAGAATAAGGGTATGCCAACTCTCGATTAATTTTGTTTCTTTATTAAACTAAATGAATTTTGCTTAAAATTACTTTATCTGTGCTAAAACTTTTTTCCTTCAAATAACTGTAGTTGAAATATGATTTTGTTATTTTTGTTTAATTTAAAAATATAATTGTTATAAACTTTATAAAATTAATTTAAATTAATTATTATAAAATAATTTAATAAAGCTACATTCAATATTTAATTGAAACTTTTATGTGTTGGTAGGTATCTACCTAATTATTATTTTGTTAATTGTCATGTTCATGTTCTTTTTGCTAAAAACGTTACTTTTCGAAATATTTAAACTGCTATTTAAATACACCAATACAATATGTATTATTTAATATCTTGTCAATGTTAGGAATATAGAAACTATTACTATTTATAATATCTATATTTATAATTTTGAAGAAATTTTCTGAAAAAGATCCGAAAAATTGAAGAAAGTAACCCCTTTTTATGAGCCAACAAGAAACGCAAATATTTATTTTAAGTCAGCTTTTGGTAAGTTTTTTGGTTTATTAAAATAAATGAAAGACTAATCCTCTATTGTACATAAAAAAGTAGTCAACATTTTGTTAATCATTAATTTATTTTAAGGTTTTGAAACATTTTAAAATTTCTGACTTTGCGGTGAATTTTTATGCACATTTAGACTTTTAAATAGACTTGGCTTTTTATCAGGTTTGGTTAGAACCTTAGGCACTGGAAGTTTATGTCAAAGATTAAAGCATATTTAATTGAAGAGTTTGGATGATGAAAGGGTTAAGTGACATTTTCTACATTTCGAAATTAAGGACTCAAAGCTTTTTGTTCAGAGCTATTTTTGTACTCAAATATCAGAAAATGTTGCTAAACAAATAAAACAATAAAAATAATAGCTTTTTAGAAATCTGACTTTTAATTTTTCGACAAGTATTCTCATATATGGAACAAAAACGGACAAAAACAAAAAATTGTCACTTACCCCATTATTAATCAAAACACTTCAATTGTATTTCACGAGTTAATTATGTAGCTATGCTATTCTCCTATACCTAGTTCTTCTTATCTCGTTCAAAAAATGGAGTTGAATTATAAATTAGATCTACATGTGAATCTAGATTATTCTGATAGGTACCTGTCGATGTCAGAGAAGTCATCGAATCTTCTAGAATCCAGATGGAACCTGTATCTATACCTATTAAAATTTGTCTCTTACACTAGAAACCTGAGTAAGGTAAATGTAGATATTCAGGTTCATACCTACCTACCAACATATGAAGAATATTCTTGATGCAGTCCTTTGATTGTTTGCCTTTCTTCAATTTTGTTGATACCCACTAAATTATATAATATAAGCATACCTATGCTGTATGTAATATATGTACCTACCTAGATGAAAATGCATTAATTTAAAACTATGTAGCATTAAGAACAAAGAATGTCTTTATAAGCGCGTGGATGGAGGCACAGTGCCAGGGTTAATGTTGTATTCGTTTTAAAGAATGAAAAGAAACATTAGGAGGAAGGGAGGAATTAATATACGTTTTATTCTTTGTGAAAATCAAAAGATTTTCCACTCTGTTTTAATTTTCTTTTTGAGTTTATTATGTTTCTATATGAATACATATCTACACTCGTATGCACGTATACGTTTGTATAGTAGGTATACAAAATATAATTGAAGGTGCCTATATGTGTCGTTCTTTTATGGTGTGTGTGTAAAATGAAAGTGAAGTGGACTACAAAAAGTATTTCCTTTTATCTTCTTACATGTTTACATAGATTTCTATAGATTTCTGGAAAATTCTTATTTGAAAATTAAGAAAATTGAAATCCAACATCAAGTTGAGGATAACTGAGCCGGATGAAATTTAAAAACTCTTTTCGTAGTTTTTTTTTGTTTTAATTAAAAATAGTTAAGAAATTACTTTTGAATGTATTAGCAGGAAAATGTTTTTTATATACTTGGAGCAAACAGTAAGTTTCAACTCGGAAGTTGAAATTTAATTCTGTTTGGGAATATGTTTCCTAACTCAGCAGTTGAAAATCTTAATTTGGTGAACTTTAAAATACACCAGGGATAGAATATCAAAAGTAAAACAACAATTGTCATTTTTAACTTCCCATAGGAAGTTATTGTTATCGGTCCGATTTGTCAATTTTGACATTTCTCGACGTTTCAAGGTCCCTAGAATCTAAATAAAAGATTTTTTAGAGAGTTTTCTGTGCGTGCGTGTGTACGGAAGTTCGTACGTCCGTAGCTCCAGAACCATCTCTACTGGTTCTTGAGCTACGGACGACGAAAAAAAACTACGTACGAACATACGACTTCAAATATATTTTGTAGTAATGCAGAAAGATGCAGAAAGGGCTCTCACAAAAATTGAGAGGGTGGTGTTTTTACCATAGCAATTTAAAAAAAAAAAGGTGAAAACTTTGGTTAACCCAAAATATCTCACGAACCAATAACGCTAGAGACTTGTATTAAATTTTATATTATGAATTGTGACGCTATCCAAAATAAATATATGTATTTTTGGGAAAAAATTAATCAACGGTTTTTTATAAATAAAACAAAAAATTTAAAAAAATAATTGTCACCTCGAATATTTTACGAACAAAAAATTATTTTATCTCCAAAATAATTTTGTGCATCGAGAAATAACGACATCTGGTAAAACTTTGAGGAAAATCGAATTGACAGTTTTTTTTGCAAAAAATTAATTAAAGTTGGTGAAAATTGATTTTCGACTCAAATATCTTTTGAAAAATTTGAGATTATGGCTTCAAACAAATTTTATTTTATAAGAAATATTGTTTTCAACATTCGGGAAAATTTTGAGATAAATCGAATTGACAATTTTTTTACAAAAAATAGAAAAGCTAAAAAAAATTAATAAAAGTTTGTAAAAATTGATTTTCGACTCAATTATCATTTCAAAAATTTGGGATGGTGGCTTTAAACTAATTCTGCCTTACAAGTAACACTGTTTTCAACATTCCGTAAAATTTTTAGAAAAATCGAATTTACCTATAGTTTTTTTTTTTTTATAAAAAATAAAAACAGAAAAAAACATTACTAAAAGTTTGTAAAAATTGATTTTCGACTCAAATATCTTTTCAAAAATTTGATATTATGGCTTCAAATTAATTTTATCTTATACGAAATATTGTTTTCAACATTCTGTAAAATTTTGAGAAAAATTGAATTGACAGTATTTTTACATAAAATAAGACCTAATAAAAATGTTACTAAAAGTTGGTAAAAAATGATTTTCGACTCAAATATGTTCTCAAAAATTAAAAATATTGGCTTCAAACTAATTTTATCTCTCAGAAAATATTTTTTTCGACATTCTGTAATTTTCTTATAAAAATTCAACAGTCCGTTTTTTCATAAAAAAAATAAAATCTACAAAAACTAGTGCGCAAAATTTTGAAAAAATTGATGTTCGGTTCTCGATATCTCGTGAACAATAAAAGATATTGACTTCAAATTAATTTCATTCATTCAATTTGTATTTGTTTATAACTAAAATCTATAGCAGAATTTTTTATAAATTAGAATTTTCGCAACGTACATAAATCCTTATGCACTGTATAACTATTCCCCTGTTTAGCGAATTCTATTAAATAAGACTGTTGATGTTTATAATTATTTAAGGAGGGGCGTTATGTTATTTAAGATCAAAGTCGATATCAGCCAACTGTCCATCATGGCAAAAGTTACACTTTTCAACACGAAATTCTTTTCATGAAATTTTCCACATTTTCGGCCTTTTGTTATCGATAACTTCTCCAATTTTGGAGCATTGGCATGAGCTTTATCTTTTAAGTGGCCCTAAAGAAACAAATCTTAAGGGATTGAATCCCTTAAATTTCAGTGCAGTGAATTTTAGCAATTTCAAAGCGTTATTGAGGCGTGAACTGTACTAATTTGTAGTTATTGTAGTTCTTGCTTGTCAAATGTAAAAAGAAGAAAGATTTTATAAATGAAGGTTTCATTATTGGAAAACCCAACATAAGAAAAGGTTGGGATGCCCCTACAAATTCGAAAATTTTATATTTTGTAAGCTAAATTTTTTATTAAAGCTTTAAATACATAATTAACTTCCCATAGGAAGTTATTGTAATCGGTCCGATTTGTCGAATTGAAAATGTTGACATTTCTCGACGTTTCAAGGTCCCTAGAGTCGAAATAAAATATTTTTAGAGGGATGTCTGTGCGTGCGTGATGTGTTCGTATGTACGTTCGTACGTTCGTACGTTCGTACGTTCGTACGTCCCTACGTTCGCGACGTTTTTTCGTCGTCCATAGCTGAAGAACCAGTCGACATATCGACTTCAAATAAATTTTGGTATACAAATAATAATGCAGAAAGGACTCTCAAGAAAATTGAGTGGGTGATTTTTTTATAATAGAAATTTAAAAAAAGGTGAACATTTTGGTTAACCCTAAATATCAGACGAACCAATAACGCTAGAGAATTGAAATAAATTTTATATTATATATTGTAACGTGATACCAAATAAAATATATTTTTGGAAAAAATTCCAATTAACGGTTTTTTTTATAAATCAAAGAAACTGAAAAAAAAAATACTTGTCACCTCGAACATTTTATGAACAAACCATGATTTAATCTCCAAACAATTTTGAGCAACGAAAAAAAACGTTTTTAACATTTGGTAAAATTTTGAGATAAATCGAATTAACAATTTTTTTTACAAAAATTAAAGACCTAAACAAAAATTAACAAAATTAACAAAAAAAAATGTACTTTCGACTTAAATATATTTTCAAAACTTTGAGATAGTGTCTTTAAACTAGTTTTATCTTTTAAAAATTATTCTTGTCAACATTCAGTAAAATTTTGAGAAAAATCAAATCGACAGTTTTTTTTACAAAAAATAAAAACCTAAAAAAATTACTAAAAGTTCGTAAAATTTAATTTTCGACTCAAATATCTTTTCAAAAATTAAAAATATTGGCTTCAAACTAATTTTTTCTCAGAGACATTCAGCAAATTTTTTATAAAAATCCAACAGTCCCTTTTTTCAAAAAATATCGTTTCTCGATATCTTGTAAACAATAGAAAATATTGACTTCAAATTAATTTCATTCATTCAATTTGTATTTGTTTATATAAGAAATACAATTTTTAAGAAATGCTACTAAAATTGGTAAGAATTGGTTTCGACAAAAAATCTAGTTAACACAAATAGATTTCGAAATCAAACTACATATTTCATTATATGCAAAATATTGTTGGTAATTTTAAAATTTTTAAGAATAATTCATCTGGCAATTTTTTTAACAAAACACGAGAATCTTATCTACAAACCTTTTAAGCCAAACAAACCTCTTAAGACCAATCGACAGACGGGATGCGAAGTAAGCAGTGTGAGTCGCATTCCAGCCTCTTTTTAAAATTAATTTTGTGTCAAAAGATTGACATTAAAAATATTATGAGTTACTGAATTTGTCGAGGAAGGAATAATGGACATAATGAATATAAGACAAAACAATTGATGTTTATAATAATTTAAAGAGGGAGGTTATGTTATTTACGATCATTGAATCCCTAAAATTTCAGTGCAGTGAACTTTAAAAATTTCAATGCGTTATTGAAGTTATTGTAGTTCTTACTTGTCAAATGTAAAAAGAAGAGAGCTTTTATAATTAAGGTTTCATTAATCATTATTGAAAACCCAATATAAAAAATTGGTTGGGATGCCCCTACAAATTCGAAAATTTTATATTTTGTAAGCTAAATTTTTAGTAAGTCTTTAAGTTATACAAAAAACACTGTCAGTTGTCGACACTAATATTAAAAAGAGGAAAGATTTGTATTTTTGTATGTAACGAATAAACTCAAAAAGTACCGGACCGATTTTAATAGATCTCTTTTTTCATTAGAAAGCTACATTATCACTGATTAACATAGGCTATATTTAGTACTAGATTACTACAGAAATCTTTATAAATTCCTATTAAAACCAACCGAAGGTGTAAAAAAATTAGTCATAAAATGTCTTTCTTATAGAATACGCTGCGAAGAGTATTAATGATTGGACAAAAAAAATGTTTTCTAATTTAGTGATTCATGGTCGTTTTAATTAGTATGCTTATAACTTAAATTTCATTATTAAATAAAATGAATCAAATGTTAACAACGATATTTTGTACAAGATTGAACATGTTTAAAATCTTTATCTCTCCTTATTCAATATTTTATATTGGGAAGTTAATTTTTAAACTAACTTTTTGTAGATACGTTTTAATCTAAATAAATATCAAAAACAATATTCTCCGACATATACAATTATTTTGGTGATAATGGCGCAAATTTCCAAACAGTTATCGTTTAAGCAATTAAGGCGACTCTAGTTAAAGCAATTGTTATTTAAAAAGTCTTGTTTAAATGTTTCTTAATTTTAAGCGCTTCAAATAAAACCTCTAAATAATGAAGATTTTTTAAAATACACATACTTAGTTGTCTAATAGTGGTGTTTTGTCGTGGTAATAGTTACTTGGTGCCTGCACCACAAATTCAAGCGAAGACAGCTTTCGTGCATGTTGATTTACAAGCTCAAAATCATCTTCTCATCTTAAAAAAACATTTTTCTTTAATTTTATTTTCATGAAATGACAAACGTTAAATGGACAAAGTATACTTTAAAAAAGATAATGAAGCATTTTGCTGTTTTTAACGTTAGACGAGTGCTTAAGCGCTAAGGAATGCTTTATATCGTTCAAAATTATCAAAAAGTCAACCCTCTTTCAAAAACCCATTCAATTTTGAGTCAACTTTGAATTAAAAAATCATTTAGAGTAGGTTTTTTAATGTTTAAAATTGTGACAAATATGTTGTTTCAGTTTTTTTTTTTTTTTTGAAACCTACCATTTTCGTATGATGCGTCAGAATGAGTCAAATGAAATGAAATTGAAAGACATTATCTGTGCTGGTTTGAGATCAACTACAACTTTTTGTAAGAGTTGAGAAAATCCAAAGCTATCCAACTAAAAATTTGAACAAAACAACATTTTTCTGCGTTTACTATCAATAAAATACTTTAATGTACCTAATACCTGAAGTTTTTTTTAATATTCAATCAACTATCATAATTGTTCCCAGTTGCTTTTTCCTGACTTATTCATGACTCAATTATGTTATTGGTAAAAGGTAATCCCCTTTATTGACCCCAAGAGCTTAAAACCTCAGATTACTATAGATGTAAGCTTTAAAATTTATTAATAAAACAAAAGGTTCTGGATTTTACTATGGCCAACCATTTTTTGTTTTTTCTCTAAGCACTATTACAAGATTCCAACAATAAATCACTAAAATGTCACAAGAGGAAAAATTGTGTCATTTGTGAGTTGTGTCATCTCAGCACTCAAAAATCCATTCCGGAACCCGCATTTAATATAAAATTATTTTAAAAAATTGCATATTAAATTTCTAATACTCCGATATTATTCATTTCAACGACGGAGTTTTCTCTTCGTCTTCTTAAAAAATTGAAAAAAAGAAAGACAAAAATATGAAAAATTCCATTGAGTATGTCAACTGTCAAAAGAAATCATTAATAATTTGCCACAATCTGTCGTTCGTAGTACGTAAATGCAATACATTTGCTTGGCAGATGGAATTCACCCCAGAAACAGAAAAACATATATATACACGAGTACCTTACCTACATGCTGCAGCTTTTATATTTTGTTCGTATAAAAGGATACGCCACACATTTCTGGCCTAGCAACAGCGCAGCGCAAAACGCACCCTGTTTGTGTAAATATATTTGTATATTTTATGTTTTTCATGTTGTTGTTGTTATATTTTCATTTAAAGTGTAATTTCCATTAACGCAGCGTAAGGCAGGAACAGCAGCAGCAGCAGCGGTGGTGGTGGCTGAAGGCTGAAAGACTGAAAGGCTGATGGTGGTGTTTTGCAACCCTTATTTCGCCTCATCACCCAGGTGATATTCTATGAAATGGAAGAGATGTTTAAATTGACATCGTCATCAGCGATTGTCCTCATCATCATCTGCTGCCATAGAGTGTGTTGCATTCATCATTTTGTTTTTGTGTGTGTCGTCGTCGTTGGTATAAGGTATTGTGGCAGTGGCATTGTGGGCCGAGGGTTGAGTGAAGAATTGAGATGAGTTACATTTACCTACCTATAGACGCAAAATATTTATCGCGAGCGAGGTTTAGATAAAGGGATCGCATACAATACGAATAAATAAGGGTTGACACAAAGATGAATTTTGCATTGAAAGAACTTCTGCCCGTCCCATTGCGCAGCAGGAAACGCATACCAAGGGTTGTTTGTATCGTTTGTGAAAGACTTCTGACTGCACAAGGGATGTAAGGAACAATTCTTCAGCAATTTTGCGTGTTGCAAGAGGGTCGGAGTCGGCGAGTCGGCGAGTTGGAGAGTAAGAGATCAGAATCGTAGCGCATTGCAATTTCTGTGTTTTCATCTTTGTTTTGAAAAACAGCAGCATCCGGAGTTTTCATTCAATTTTTCTTTTGTGCATATATACCAATACCACCCCTCTCTTGTGACCCAATAATTGAATGACACACCACACCACATAACATACTACTTAGCAAAGTGCCAGGGAAGAACAAGGAGTCGTCGACGTTCGTCCTCGTCATCCTCACCGTGCGTTGTCGGCTGTTCTGATTTCTAGATTGACTTCGGATTCGGCTAGAATGAGCGTGCTGCTGCGCACACGTTTCCACTCGACAGGAACTCAATGGAATTTTCCTTAAGAGCCCAAGGCTATAGAACCTATGTGAGGTATATGTACATCTACGTATGGTTGAATCATATATGATTATGATGACGATGACGAGATGACGACCCCTTGAGAGGCCTCAACTTTCGATTTCATTTAGAGGATATAGAGAATGTGCAAATGTTCGTTGATTAGAAACGACACACTCGAGGAGGGTGTCAAATTACATCATCCAGCGGTATATATGGATTAAGTTGCTGTTCCTACGATACACAACGACGACGACGACGAATTATCAAGGACAAACGCTCACATCATGTAGAATAATAATTATAGAGAATTTCATGTATTTCAGATACTCAATGATTGATAGTGGAATAATTTCGACTGTGATTTTGTTTTGAAGGTCATGACCAAAAATGGTGTTGCATTAAATCTGCATTTTGATGAACAATAAGGCCTTCATTTAACAATGGAAATATTTGTTGGTTTTTCCTTAGGAAACCCTGCGTTTACCTTCATTATTTGTTTCTCTAATTATTATTTCTTGTCAGATTTGTAAGAGAATGCAATCTTTTGAGAATGTATTCTCTCATGAGTTCTTTTTAATAGAATAATAATAATTCCATTCATTGAATTCACTTTGAGATATTAGGAATTCTTGCAATCACTAATTATTTGAAATAAAAATAGACTGCTGTCGATATTTCTTCCAATATTTTGGCTGTAATCATTTGAGCTTTTATGCGACCATGTGCTTTTAATTGAAGTATCAAATGATTGCATTCTTCTGATTGCAGTAAAATGATAGAAAGAAAAAAAAAAACAGCAATTTGTTTACGGTTGTCAACGATTAATTAATTGTCGATTGATAAAATTTATCGATCAATGGATGAGATCAATCAATCTTATTAAATGTTAAATGCCATTTTGACTGTCAACTACCAATATTGTTGACGTATTGTGAATAATGTTTATTAATGTTTATAATGACAAAATTAATATTTTGTGGACAACAATTATCTTATTGGGTATCATTTTGTCAAGTTTGCAGTCGATAAGTTGGTTATAATGAGTTTTGAATTATTTTGTTTAAAAAGGGATAACAAAGTAGTAACAAAGAACAGCCCAGTTGTGATGGGTCCAGTTAAAAGAAGAGAACTTTGAACTCACTAAAGGATTTTGTTTCTTAATTGTGCTGATACAAATAGGAAGTATGAAAATAATGCTGAAGAGCGTAATAACTTAAATCCTCCTGATCAAACTTCAGAAAAGTGGCGAAAAGAGTACGTAGATTGTTCTAAACTTCAAATGTAAAAGAAGAAAACCAAATAGGAACAAATCTACTAGTGGTGGCCTCAATAGCCTTCATCAATTCGGTGATTCCAGCAATTTAATCATTTCCATTATCGTCAAAAAAAGTTCAGTTGAACTCATTTTGTTTTTAATTTTATTGATCTTTTAAATAATTTGTCTTCCAAGTTCGTGTTCCTTGAGAAAGGAAAATAAAACAAACATCTGTCCGATACATATTCACAGTAGAAAAAAACTGTGAGTATTTGAAATGCCATAATATACTATCAATTCACTTTCATAACAAAGATTCTTATTTCAATTGATTAATTTTATCAACCGGCAATCGATCTTCGCAATAAGAGTGATTGTAAATCCTAATTGATACATTTTTGATCAATTGTAAATAACAAACAAAAATCTATTGTGAATGGTTCTCATTGAGGTTTGACGTTTAAATTTTGTAAGTAATTTCCCACCAGACATAATTAGAATTTTATATACTATATACATCAGCTCGCTTAATTGGTAGAGCTGCTCACTTTCACTTCTGTGTAGATCCACTGGCCATAAAATTTTACCTTGAACCGTCAAGTTGCATTGCAGATGAGATCGAAATTGAAATTGACGTGCAACTTTAAAATCGAAGACGAAAAATCTTAAAAAAGGCACTTCTTGAAATTTGTCTTTTTAGTTGCCTTAACTGATTGAAAATTTAGTAACGAAAAATAATTTTGACAATTATAATACCAATATTGTCAATCTGAATCATTCACAATGGATTCAAAATATAAAGCACGTTCACAATTTATTAAAAACATTGATTGCTGACAACAATAATACAAATCTATCAAATTCACCACAAAATAACGTATTGATATTTGACAACAGTAATATGTCTTTTTGTGTCTACGTGAATCTTTATCTTGAATCATATCAAAGATGTTAGATGTTTGCAGCTTTATTTGTAAACTCTTAAATCTCCTCTTACAACCAATTCAATTCAAAAAATGGGTTTACCATGGGTAAATTCAGATTTTCTTCAAAATTTGATTTTTGTTAAATGGTGAATGGAACACGATTGGAATTGCTTTTTTTGGCATTATATTAGTGTGACTTCGTGTACGTTTCAACGAGTGCGGTAGAGTAGTCAAATTCCTAGCTAAAAATTAAAAAAGTATTTTATTAGTAAATCTGCCGAAAAATGCAGATCTGCGGATTTGATCTTAACTCAAAAATAAATCAATTTATTTGTCCCCATAGAATGCAAAAAAGGGGAAATTTGTATTTTGACAGATCTAGATCAAGAATAAACTGATCTATTTTACCCATGGTAAACCCCATAAGGTATGTTAATTATGAATTTCTTATCTGATTAAAGTTTCTTATAAATTGTTTTTTACAAATTTTTATCATGTAAAGAAAATTCCATTATTCTGAAGAAATAAAAATAGTAATTTTACATAGTCTTTCATTACATGTCCATTCTTCAGTAAGATATTTAACAACAACTCACGTCGCTCACACGTCATCAAAAAATTAATGAACTGAAATTTAACATTTAATTTATTAAAAGAGAGGTTAGAACTGATTGGCTTGAAACTTTAATGAATGTACTGGCACATATGTACATAGTTCTGACTATTACTTTCCTTCACCTGTCTGTCCAAACTTTTTCTTGCAACCTGCCTCAGTTCTTCTCTTTCCAAAATGAGTAAACTTTTTTACGGAACATATGTCAAGAATTTAATAGAAGAACAGTGATCAGTGGTGGGGTATAATTTGACAATTGACAAACCCCAAACCCCAAACATTTTTCACTCCTTTTTCTGTTGTCACTTTCAATTTTACAACCTTCATTGGTTAAATAATGGAATGACGTGTATAATAAGATGTCCCAAATCTCATCCTACCGTAAGACGCACTATAACTAGTAACCACCAATATCACAGTGAATCAGTGAATCAGAATATGGAAACGCAAAACGCTTCTTAAAATTCAACCTTCTGTTTAAATAATGAAAACAGTTAAAACCTCATATCTGCGGTTTCCGTTCTAGACAAAAGTTCCACAAGGTACATTTATATAGTTAACTGTTACTGTCATCATCATCATCATCACCGTCAACATCATCTAGATTTCTGACGTTTTATCATTTCGTTTGACTTCCGTAGTTAAGCAAAGAGTTCGTCATGTCACGACGACGACGAACACCGCGCCATGACGAGACGAACAAATCATCGGCATCGCAATCACAATCGCATCGCAACGTCAAAACGAAACTTTCCAACAATAGCAATAGTAAAATATATTTTACGTCTAGATGCCTAAGGTTCCTTACCTACTTTAAGTTTTGCATTGAATTAGCTCTAAGGTGAATTGTCAGAGAGAATGAAATGAAAAACGTTGTGCGTGTCAAAGTCAAACCCAAACTCAAATTCAAACTCAAACTCGAAACTGGTGAAATGTGTCTTGAATGACGGTTGCTAGTTGCTGTTGCTGTTGCTATGCGCGCTTTTGCGAACAAACAACACAGTTTTTGCTGCTATAGTTTTGCCTTGCGGTTTAATGCTGTACGACGACGAACGGAACGAGTATAATGTAGCTAATATACGAACGCGGTACGTTTACGTTAAGGTAAGGTAATACAAAACCAGCGAAAGGGGGAAGCGCAAACTGTTTCGCTTGTCAATCAAACGTGAGTGTTGATTTGTTTGCTGTTGTTGTTGTTTTAATTTTTAGTTCGTTTGTTGAGCTATTGTTTTGTTTTGTTATATACAGTGGTGGAAAAAATAATAGGTGTAAATGAAAAATGCGAACAAATTAGATTTTTTATTTATAATTATTTTAATTTTTAATTTTTTTTTTTCATATTTCGACTTTTTTTTCAAAAATCAATTGTTATCAATAAAAAAGAATTTGGTGGTAAGCATGAAAATAGTTGATTTTTTAAAAATAACAAAATAAAACAAGATAGGCTTGGAAAAAAAAATAGGTGCAAATTCTGGCATAGATAAATAACTCAAAATTAAGATACTTCATAAAAGAAATTGGTAAAAAAACTTATCGTATATTTTAATTATATTAATATTTTGTTGGATTTCCATTAGCTTTTATTACTGCTTCGTAACGTCGCGGCAGGGATTCCACAAGGTTCCTACAAGTTTCTGCAGGAATTTTTTCCCAAGCTTCCCTGATTCCATTCCATAAGGCAGCCTTATTAGAAAATTTTTTTGAAGCTAGATCATTCTTGACCACAGACCACAAGTTCTCGATTGGGTTGAGGTCAGGTGATTGAGCTGGCCAATCGAGAACTTTAATTTGTCTTGCTTGAAACCAGGCCTTTGCTTTTTTCGAGGTATGTTTTGGATCATTGTCCTGTTGGAACTTCCAAATTAGTGGCATCTCGTCATCAGCGTAAGGCAGCATAACATTTTCCAAGATTTCCACATATTTGTCTTGATCCATAATGTTCTTTATCCAGAACAATGGTCCAACTCCATACCAAGAGAAGCAACCCCATACCATGATGCTTCCACCACCGTGCTTAATGGTCTTTTTTGTGTACTTAGGGTTGTATTCTTGACAAGGAGGTCGTCTTACATAATGCTTGCTATCCGAACCAAACAAGTTCACCTTGGTTTCATCGCTCCACAAAATATTCTTGAAGCTCTTTATGCCCGTTTCATTAAAATTTTTAATCTGACCTTTAGCAAATAGTTTTCTCTTCTTCTTATTCTTTTCGGAAACAAATGGGGTCTTTCTAGAAGAGCGAGCCGGAAGTTTAGCTGCTATTAACCGGTTTCTAACTGTTCTTGTTGTTACCGTTAATCTAAGGGTCTTCTTTATTTCTGTAGAAGTAATGAAAGGGTCTTTCTTTGCCATTCTTACTATTTGACGATCCAATTTGTCAGATGTCTTTCTCTTTCTTCCTCTCGTTTCCTGTCCTTTTCTTTTCTTTAGAGCATTTGTTATTTTGTTTTGTGAACATGACAACATTTCAGATATTATTTTGTATGTTTTTCCTTCAGAGCGGAGCTTTCGGATGAGACGCCTCTCTTCATCGGAACAATGTCTAGCACGGCCCATTATTAAAGAAAATTCTTCTAAAATTTTACGTAAACACTTAAAAATCATATAAAATATAAGAAAATAGAACTTACTTTGCAAAGAAATAATAAAAAACAAGTAATCACTTTTAAATATGTGAAAAATAAATATAACACCTATTTTTTTTTCCACTGCAAATTGATGACACGTCTTATTCTTACTCGCGCAATATCAACAATGATCAATAGGATGGCTTTTAATGATAAAATATTTTCAGCGTGCTCTAATTATAAAACTAAAAAAATAACCGTTACGATATGCAAAGATAAATGTCATTTGTAAGCCGTTATAGGGTAACTGCTCATGCACACTTATTATTTTTTCCACCACTGTAGTTACACTTAGAGCTTATATAGCTTAAGACAATTAACTACCTAAAACCAACCCCGTACCATCCGTAAGGTACGAGTATGGTATGGCCTTTGGATAAAGTGGAATTTTGTTTTCAATTTTTCCATATAATCGAAATCGTGTTGCTAGTTAGAGGTTTTGATCAAGATAAGTTTATTGTACTAAGCATTATCGTCCGTCGTCGTCGGTCGGCGGCGGGGGTGAAATTAATGTTATTGGGTTTTGTAGGTGACGAAAAACAAAAATGTGTCATTGACTTTGAGGGCTTGGCAACAAAATAACGGAAATTTTCTATGTTTCTTATCAGTTTTGATGAGAAATATTGAATTTTATGTATTTTTTTGTCAATTGATTTTTCGGGAGGTTTTTAGATGCCTGGTTCCCAAGACAACACAAATTTGTCAAGTCAATGCTTTGAATCCGACTATTTCAAAAAGAGTGTATTCATCTGAATTCTGTTTAAGCATTACATGCAATTTATTGCAAAGACTTCGAGTGAATGTAAAGATTGTAAATGAATGCATGAAGTACCAAATGATTGCAATCAATTGAATACAGTCAAATAATTGGTAGAAAACAAAACTATGATGCGAACCACACTGCGAAAACTTCCCATCTTAAACATTTGCAACTGACAAGCTTATCTGTCCATTTACAAACTTCAATTTACGTTGTAAAGGGTGGTTCGATGGTTGTTGTCTATTGTTTGACAGTTGAGAATGTCAAACTATGTTGACATTTCTGTTCAGCAAGCTTGGCTACTCATCATAAATCGTTTGGCGCTAAAACAATGCTTCCAAATTGTGAAAATTTGCTCGGAAATAAATAAATCTGTTCGCAAAGTTCATAAGGCAACTGGTTAAATGGCTTCGTCAATAAGCAAAACTGCTATATTTGGAGAGAGGGCAATCCTCAAGTCAATAAGGAATCAACATTACATCCATTAGAATTGACTCCTGGGTGTGGTTTACACGCTGTCGGCATTATCAGTCCTAACTTTTTTTCGAAATGCGGAAGTAGCTTCTTTTGCGTAAATGGTGAACGCTATGGAGTCACGCTTACTAATTTTGACTAAAAGAATACAGGTGAACATCGAACTCTCTCAGGCGCGCTTAACCATAATTTTATTGCAAAATCATTTTGGTAACAACTTCAACTCCAGACGTAGTCCTATTGACTGGCTCATATCCCCCACCCCCCGTTCGTGAGACTTCATGCCTCCCGATTATTTTTTAGGAGGCTATGTTAAGTCATTGGCTAAGCCGAAAACTAGAAAGTCTTGAAGCATTGGAAGCCAAGCCACCATTGACACCATACGGTACGATTTATTGGAAAAAGTTGTGAAAAATTAGAGTGATCTCATAAACTTTGTAAATTGTAGCATAGGCAGATTTATCCCGCCGACTGTAACAAAAACAAATCCAAGCTTTGTTTTTCCCTTTGTTTTAAACTATCTTGCCTTGTTCTCATCCAATGCAAATCTCCAAATTGGATAAAAGTAATAAGGTTGGCCCTAGGACACTGTCTTGTGGTACATCAGCTTCAATTTTCTTAAGTTCCCAGTAATTTTTGTTGGACCGTACTTTAAAAGAGTCAGTCCGTAACATATAGGATTTACGTATTTCAAAATACAGCCTGGGAAGGTATCTTTGCAGTTTCTACTTAAGTCCCAAATGTCGAACTATTATCAAAGGCTTGAGAAAAATCTTAAATTATAGCCAAGAATAGTTATTTTTTTTTGTCAAGTGCTTTTTTCACCACACCTTTAATTCGATGCATTGAAACTGTTGGTTTGGAATAAATCTTCTTTCTTTCATTATTTTGCTGAGCCTTTTCAGTAACAGTTTTTTTAAGACTTATCCCTTGATTGTTGTTAGTGATTTTGGTCTGTAAGATGTTACAACTTCGTTTTTTGGTGCCTTACCTTGTTTAGGTATAGCAATGAATTTTAAAATCAGTGAAATATTATGATTTAAATAATTATGCTGAGCTCAGATGAAACCCCGCATATACATATGCTTGTTAACTCCTTATTTTGTCAAGTAAGGTTTGCTTCAAGTCTGATGTCAAGTAGAAGTGCCTTTGTAGATTTATTCTACTGCTGAAAGCCTTTTTTAAAAAAAAGTCATGAAAAAAAACCTCTTAAGTATCCATATCTTATTCTCTTATGGTAAAAATTCAAAATGCACCAATTCTCCTGGGGTTCTTAAGTATACATATACAAAGAGGGAACATATAAAACCTAACCTCATACAACTGTCTTTTAAACATCATATACGAGTATACAATGCGCCCAACCCAACGCATGTTACTTCATCACAGAAGAAGAAAAGAAATCCATAACTCATTCATATTAAATCCCTTCAGGGACATGTTTCATATACCTTTCCTAACATTTTGGAATATGTGAGCACTGTGAGCAGTGAGAAGTGAGATCCCCTTGAACAGATAGATGTTCATGAAATACTGCTGCCACTTGTTTTTTTGTCTGCATACATCCACATGCGAGACATGGGACAAGCCATCCATTCCCCAAAGTCTAACAAACCTGATGGGGCGATGGAGTTGGGCCCAAAGTCTAACGATAAGAAATGCAATCCATCCTGGGATTTTCGGTAACGAATGCAAAGTGCACACCAGATATTTTGTTTGTGTCCATCGCCATCTCCATCTCTAACTACGTCTCGATCTCGAGTCTCCACCAGAAGCCAGAAGAGAGGGTGTACATTTGTGCAATAAATAAATAACCACGGGAGGGATATATCTGAACACATCAGGCTTGTCCATGTCGTCCATGCTCTCACTGCTCAGCTCAGCTCATGTCCATTCACTGTGAAAAGAGACAAACAACTCTTACATCATAAATAAATTCAAGCCTTCTTCTGCAACTGCAACCTGCAATACACTGTATGTTGTAGGTACACAGAGACAGACGGATATTGATTGCAGAGAATGGGCAATGGGCCCCAGCAAAATTTAGCATTACAGGACACTTCTTCCTTCTAGAGGACACTCTGATTCTGAAGCTGGCTGAACTAAAGTCTGAAGTCCGAAAGCGTAGCCAGCAGCGCTAACTAGGGATTAAAAATGAAAACACTATGAAACTCTGCAGGTGCCCCGAGAATTGTAAATACATTTTCCGCCATGTTGTTAATTCAGCTTTTTTTCTTTCATTCGTCCGTCAGCCAAAATAAAAGTAACGGAATGCAAACAGCCGCTCTCTTAACTAATATCCGTAGTTCCGTCGTCCGTCGTTTGTCGTTTACTTTCGGACTCACGAAATTAACAAAAAAAAAAAGAGGAAAAAACACACCAAACGAAAAATTGCTCGTCCTGGATAATGGAAACAATTTGTTTACGAGCAAATCGCATGCATTCCTCTCGCCCGGGGGCCAATGGTAGTGGTTAAAAAAAAGCCTCCAACTTTTCGGACATTCTGCCACCACATTCTCCTGTCCTGCCGTTGCCGTACATCCGCGCAGTAACAATAATGCTAAATGGCCAACACGGTAGCGTAAGCGTAGTGCGAGCAGTAGGTAGGTAGGTATACCTTACATGCTCGAAGTTGATAGCGCTCAATTGGAAGCAAACACAGGAGCCAGAGTTGGAGTCAGAGTCAGAGCTAGAGTCGGAGCCAGCAGAGCTCGCCAATGAATGTTTCGGTGGTTCCGTCCGATCGGAATCGTCGTCGTTTCTTGGTTTTTGGTCAGTCATTGTCGTCGTCGTCGTCGCAGTCGCCATCACCATCACCATCGCCGTCATCAATTTTTTTTCAAACAGGAGGAGGAGGTTGTGAGGAAAAACGAAAAACCAACTGACTGACGTCAGTTTGCGTGCTTTGCTGCACTTAGCTATGGAATGAAATACCCTGCGGACAAACTGGTCGTACCATATTTGGCCTCAGGCAAATGGTGTTCGCGCTTGGTGGGAAAACCTAATTGGAAAATTTAAATTCAGTTTCTGTTTGGAGTCTTTTTTTCTCTCTAACCTAAGCTTTGCGTTTGCTTAGTTTTATTTTTGTATTTACTTTTTTTTCTGCTGAGTGTTGGTCGTCGCGCGTAATTGCTTAACAAGGAAGTTGGAAAGTTTTCACTGTGCAACTATGGCACACAGCAACAGTGAACAGTGAGTGGCTGCTCACATAAGGTGGTGTGGTTTTGTTGGCTATAGATATCGCCAGTTTGGATTTGGGTTCGAGGAGCTATACTCTGCCGGGTCAATGGATTTTTTTGTTTGTGATTTGCCAAGAAATTTACATTTTAGGTAAATACTGAAGTTTTTAATAGAGAAGGGTGATGGAGGTAGAGGTTGAGGTAGCCAAGAAGAAATTGGCATGCACTGCTATTGACTTTATCCAGTGCAGGAAGACATTTGCACTCAACTCCCTGCTATCAAAGTTTTCGACGAGGAAGTTCTAACATGCTCATACCCTTAACTAAAGTCTTTGGAGGTTTTTACTTTATTTTCTAGACCTTTTCAAGGCTCAAATGTTTCAAAAGATGCGCACTTAATTTTATGATTTGAAATTTTTAAAAACGTTCGATATAATAAATTAAGGGGCGAGTTTTCAATTCTTAAGTCAAATTTCAAGAGCCGTTATCTTCACATTTTCATGGTGCACTAATCTTTGAGTTGACACTTCTGTTACTTACATATATCAGTGTCATATTTCACGTCAAACTTTATATTTGGCTTTGAGATACGCAACCTTGTCCAAATAGTTAAAAGTGATTTTTTTTCGTTTCTATAAAGTCTAAAACTACGAAACAACGCAATGCCATTAAATTTTGGGCGTGGAATGAAATTTCAATTGTCAAAACGTCAAAAATTTTGATAAAAACGTATTTGGCTCTATCAAAAACATGAGTGGTTCAAGGGGTGCTGAAAAGCTTTAAAGACAAGACACAGCCAGGACGACCACCAACATTATTTGACGTCAGCAAAATCAATGATTTGGTGCTGCAAAGTCGTCGATTGATAATCCGACAACCCAATTGTTAGAATATTGGAGGGATCAATGAAAACTACTTAAAGTGATATTTACCTCAGAAAAGTTAAATCGCAAAATTTTCAATTTTATGAAAAATTCATCAATATGATGAAACAAATCAGGAAAATGATTTAATGATTTCAGTTAGATGCATTAAATGAGATGATGAAAATAGTCACATATATAATTAACACATTTTTCTATTTGATTAACTAAATGTTATGAAATCATTCATAAATGTAATGAATACATTCGTCAATATGATCAATTAAATGTCAGGAAATCATTCATAAATGTAATGTCTATATACGTTAATATTATAATCTAAATGTTAAAGAAGAATTCATAAATATGATAAAAACTTTTTATCAGTATGATAAATGTTAAAAAATAAGTCATGAATACGACGAACACATTCGTCAATTTCATGAATCTTTATGTGAAGAAATCATTCATAAGTATGTTATACGCCATAAATTTCATTTATGTGAAGAATTCAGTCTTCAATATGATTAGAGAGGTTAAAAAGGTTTTGAAATGAAATTCGTCTTATTGAAGAACGGTTCATTACACAATTATATTTTCATCCAATCTCTGCACAAATGAGATGAAAAAAGCTATATTATAAAATGATTTTCGTAGATCTTTTGAACCTTTTCCATGGCACTAAAATTTTTAGAAATTTGTAGTTGAGTATCACCCAATTGCTTGGCAAGTTTTTTTTTGATTGCGTATTTTAATCTTGAATTGTCCAAAATTGCCGCCTCTGAAACTACGAAACCACCCTACACGTGTCGTTTCCTATAAAGCGATTCCTTATATTTGAAGAAGAAAAGCAAAGCTTTTTTTCTATAAAAAAACTGAACATATTATTATACCCTTGGGAAAATGAACTCTGTTATAAAATTGCTGAAAATGTGCTTTGATTATTGTTGACAGACGTCAAACTCATGAAGAAAAAAGTATGTCGTGTCTATAGAAGCTCAATACGCGCACTAACGCGATCTACAATACGAGCAAACAGCGAATTTTCGGATACCTATTAAATGATTTATACATCTTACTTTCTCCCAATATTTTACTAAAATTTAATTCCAAAATGGCTACTTTAATTTTAATACGTAATTTGCTCATATCACTTCCCAGTTTCTGATACTTCAAATTAAGAGGCGCGTTCCCCAGAGTTACGAACTATCACAGTTTAGATATTTTAAAATGCACCGTTTCCCATAAAATTAAGTTTGTTTTTTACAAGATAGCAAACGATCAAAAAATTGTTACGACAAGAAAATTGTTGGATGTTAAAAAATAGATAACTTGTAAAATGATAAACGCCTAACAACTGTTTGTTTAAATTTTGCAGGTATATTTCCAAAGTTGGAAAAACAAACAATTGCGGAACTTAATTCAATACTTAATGCCTTTCAACTACGAGTATGAGTATAATATGAAGTTCCTATATCAACGTAACTGTCAAGAATTAACGCTTAATCTAATCCACTGCTATAATAAACAATTACATATTGATTTTGCCACTGATAATGCCTCTTTAATGACCATTAGTCAGAACCCTTTTAAATAAAGAATGACAACCAAAGTACAACTTCTTGATTTTCCTTTGTACTTGGATCTACTCGTATAATTTGGTTTCAGTGTGTGAATGTATATGTATACTCAAAGATTCATGAATTATAAATCACTCAATCTATTTTCTATAAAAGCTGTGAATTCGACCAGCTGTTGTGGGGGCAATCATTTTATTAAAAGCATGCCTTTACACGTGAGGATATATAGGTACCTACTTGAAGTCTAAAGATCTGAGGTCACTTGCATAAGTGATAGCAAACAACTTGAACAGAATAAAAAAAAAACAATACCAGCAATCAAACTGATTGAGTGTCATGTGTCAACATTTTCCAATGTGGCTTAATCAGAATCGGACTCAACTAAAGTGTATACCTATAGATGATTCCTTTTCGAATGACTTATCAATTAGAAATGAGGTGAATATGTAGAAATAGAAATGCATATCACATGAAAATTGGCAGAACAAAAATATCAACCACATAACATTTTGTGTGCTATTCATAGAGTGGTTTTGAACATAATATAACCCTAAATAAATACTAAATTTATGTTTTTTTTTTGAGATATTGATTATAAAAAAGATTTAACTAGATTTTTGAAGTTCGCACCAATAAGTGAGTACCACTTTGTCCTCAATTTGTAGCTCTAATCAGAGTAACAATGCCGTAATCAACGCATTGCAATGAACGTGAGCTATTAGACGCGTTAATAAGAGCGCGTCTTTTCCAGCTGACGACCTTAGGTGGAGCAACTGTCCTTAGAGAACTAAGGCCAGTTTTTAGTGTTTAGCGCCGACCAGCAGAAGCATTTGCAGTAGCTGCAAGTTGGCGTTCAATAAAAACTTTAAAAATACTTTTTATCAAGCAGAAATTAAACTTTGCACCAATTCTTTTTTCAATTTTATGTGATTTAAATTTTCCGTGAATAAGCAAATCATTCACTATTGCTTCCTTTATCGAAGCCCCAATCTAGACAGAGTGTCAAATTCTCACTGATATCGTTATTACGGGTGATTTCAATGTACACAATTCTTCATGGCTTCAATATTCAGGCCAGATAACATCCGAAGGAGTGTGTGCTGAAATCTTCGTTGAGTTGAACCAACTAACTCAGCTAGTCAACGAGCTCACCCGAATATCGGACGTGGTAGATCGAGCAGAAAACACTCTTAACTTGTTTCTTACCTCTGACCCCGGTAAGTACACTATTAGTGTTCTATCTCCTCTAGGCTCATCTGACCATTGTGTCATATCAGCAAATTTCTCGTGTCAAAACTCTCCAGTGAAAGAAAGAGCTCCTAAGAGAACCGTTTGGCAATACCAGAGAGCCAACTGGGACGGTCTCAATAATTATTTTGGGATCTTTAACTGGTCACTATGCTTCCTCGATAGTGAAGTTGACGCCAGCGCTGATATGGTCACAAGTTTGATTCTCCTGGGAATGAGAACTTTTATCCCGAATAGGGTTAAAAGACCTAAGGAAAACGCATGGTTCGATGCGAGCTGTAAATAGGTTATTAGTGTCAAGAAGGTAAGTTTCCGTTGTTTTAAAGCCAATCCAACTGAGGAAAACCGGAATAAGCTCAAGCAAGCCAGGAAGGCCTGCAACGCCCATTTTCGACGGACCAAATTTTGACATGACCACAAATTACGGCAAAAAATACTGCAATGTCCCAAAGGCAGTAAAAATTGTTGGTCATTTGTAAAAAATATGATCTCTTTGTTAGGCAGTTCGCCGCCAATTCAACGCTGCTAGTGAGTGTTATGATTCCACCTGTTATTGAGCGCGTTAGTGATTCTATGGGGCCAATCTTTTTTCGCACTCATATTGTGGCGAGAGTCCTAAAAGATCTTAACATACATAAATCCGCTGGTCCGGATGGTATCCCCGCTATTGTTCTGAAGAGGCTATCAAAACCACTGCGTAAGCTTTTTCATCTGTCCTACTCCTCAGGTCTCATCCCGAACGGATGGAAAACTGCATTTGTTCAGCCTATTCCCAAAAAAGGCAATTCTTCCTTACCGTCTAATTATTGACCGATTGCACTTACGTCCCTTCTTTCCAAGGACATGGAATCGCTGATTAATTCAGCTCAAGAAATATCTCGAAGATCGAAAGCTTCTTAATGCTTTCGCAGCAATAGGTCCACTGGTGATCTCATGGTTCATCTCACCGAACAGTGGACCAAATCTTTACATGGCTTGGAAAAAGTAAGATTATTGCACTTCATATTTCAAAAGCATTTGATTGGTTTGGCATCATGCTCTCTTATCGAAAATGCGTGCTTTCGGTTTTCATGAATCCCTAATTCATTGGAATAGTAATTACCTTTCAAATCGTTCAATACAAATTGTTTTATATGAATTCAAGTCTGAAAACCACAAAATAAATGTTGGTGTGCCCCAGGGATCTGTTCTATCTCCAACACTCTTTCTCATTTTTATTAATGATCTACTGTCTGCAACTTCTAATCCCATACATTGTTTCGCTAACGATAGTACTTTTAACTTTTCATATTCGTTTTCAGACTCACATCCCTCTTCTTCGGATGTGGAACTGCATCAACGACAAAATATGATAAGCTCATTAAATTCCGATCTAAACAGCATTGTACAATGGGGAATAAAAAACCGCGTATAACTTAATGCTTCGAAAACCCAATGCTGTCTTGTATCGTTAAAGCGAGATATACCCCCCTTGCCATTATCCATATAGGTGGGGCAATTTTATCGAGGAGACTGAACATCTCGATATTCTCGGTATGTGTATCACCAACCACCTTTTGTTGAACGATCACATACGCGATGTCGCCAAAAATGCCGCAAGATGTTTGGGTTTTCTAAGTTTTTCTCCTTCTCTGATCTGGCTGTTATCTACAAGATTTATATACGTCCAAAGCTTGAGTATAACTCCCATATCTGGGCTGGTGCTCGTGCAACTTATTTAAGCCTCTTGGACAGTATTGAACGTAGAGCATTTAGATTGATTGGTGATATTACCATCATAAGATCATTAACGTCGCTTGCACATCGTCGAAATGTTTCTTGTCTCAACCTCTCTTACCGTTATTTTGACGGTTTATGCTCTAGAGAAATAGCCAGCTGCATTCCTCCCCTTAAACAGTTCAACCGTAATACTCGCGCTTTAAGGAATGCTCATCAATATACCCTCGAGCCCAACTTCGGTCGTACTGTCAAGTACAGAGATTTGTTCTTTAACTGTACTACGCGAATGTGGAATGCCTTGCAACACTCTGTCTTTCCCAGCCATTGCAATATTCAGGAATTCAAAACCAATGTACACCGATACCTCCTTTCCCCTCTCTCCCTTTCCTAGTGCTCACACTGTGTCTACATAATAAGTGTAGTATTATCCCCTTATTATAAAAAAAAAATCTTGTGATAGTTAAAGTTATTTTATAATAAACATATAAAAGATGAATATAATTCTCATTGAGTTCTACAATCTCATCTCATTTCGGCCAGGTTCTTCTATCGACCTTCGTTAAAACGAATTGTCATTCTGAATGTCAGATTTCGACTTGATTGACGTTTGAGGGAACAACTCAAAAAAATAAAATCTAAAACTGAAACAAAGCACAATAATTCAGAAGTCTTATGGGAGAACTGATACATGGGGGCGAGGGTGGTGTCGACTCTTAACTCAGGTACATCCACTTACAACAAATTAAATCGATTAATGTTTTTACCACATTCAAGGTCAAACGCAAAGCCATAAACAATTTTTCGAACGACAAGCTTATCGTTTCGTTGCTGTTGCTGCTACAATGCCCCAGTCCCTCTTGTGCCTCACTTTTCAAGTCCTCCCCGTCCCGCCAAATTAATGTTCTTATTACTGACACTGAGAATAATATTGTTTTATTTTTGTTTCTATTTTCTTTTGATTCATCGAATAAAATACGGCGATTAGGTAGGTGACTGTGACTGTTTCAAAGGGGAATAAAAGAAAAAAAAATCCACCAGTGCCACTTTGTCTGCGGCGACGGCTTCGCTTGCGTCACCTTTTCGAAATAGTCTGCGTTCCTTACCTGCCACCTGCCTGACACTGCCGTTTGCCATAACTCAGACGAAGTCGGGTGGTTTTTGGTGTGCCGAACGGCCGGAGAGGAAGGGCTGTTGCTTCGCTCGCTAGGCTATATTATACTAAAACGGTAATTAGAGCTTTATAGAAAACACACGATCGTTCCAATGTGTGCTTTAGCTGAATGGTGCTTCAACCCCCTCGTGTTGACATTGCCCCTTAATCATTTTATACTTTAGAAGACGGTTTGCCGCCATCATATAGGTAGGTAGGTTCGAGATACGAGTAGAAATAAAGGTATATAAGCTGAGCATGCATAACTATACATATGTAGCTTTTGTGCTGCTATAGAAAGTTTCTCTGGAGGTAAGGTACGAGTATAATAATTTACTTGAAACTTGTAATTATATCTATCACGCTGTCAATTCAAGAGAATAAAACTTCTAGGTTCATACATATATTCAATTACTTAAATAAGCGTTTTTTTTTTGTTGCTGTTGTATAGCATCGCATCAGCGTAAGTATCTAAGTATCTTTCTATGTTTGTATCTTTGTATAGGATAAAAGATAGAAGTAGCAAATTCAAAAATAATTACCCACAAAATATATAAGTTGAATTGAAATGTAAGAAAACAATGCCCGTCCCCGTCGTCGCGTCGTCGTAAATCAGGGTAGTAAATTGCATTAAAATTAACTTAATTACGAGAGAGAATATTATAAAATTAGCTTCTGGACTTTTTTGAAAAGGTTGCATTTTGAGTGGTCTGATTATATACCTATTCGTAGTTTTAGTTTTATATTGAAGCAAGGTCAATTTCAAATGTACCTATACTCGTAAAATAAAGTGGTTTAAAGTGGGAATTTTTGATTACCTAATAGGTAATGAACAGAATTAGAGATTGCTATCAGTGAAATTATAGGAAGGTGTTTTTGCAGTTCGCTTTGAGGCACAAAGAGGTAATTAATCATCAACAAAAACAGATTCGGAGTCACCGTGACTTGCTTTAAATACATTGTTAGGTATAAGTCATTTAGTCAGAATTAAGTCATTTTGGATAATTTAGCTTTTAATATGTATAATGTTTGCTTTATATCGGTCAATCTGTTATTTATGCAAAAAGTTAGAATATTTAAAGTTCAGGTTCATATTAGGGTGTTTTTTTTCTATTTCTTATTTTATTTGTTCACATGCTGAAAATTTGTTGGAAATGTGAACAAAATAATTCTTTGAAAATAACTCATAAACACAAATTGGTACGGTCCGTTTAACCTTTTTTTTTAAATAAATTCTTGCTTTTCGTAAATGACAAAACCTAAAGAAAAGAAAATGTATGGACAGTTTAATTTCCCACGAAAAGTCGTCAGCACCAAACCGCTCATAGGTACTTGATATTTTTCGAAATATTAGTGCATACATTTTACATATCATTGAACTCTCATAAGTAGTCTAACCAAATTAAATTATTTTATAGGTCCAATATTTTTTCACACCCGTTCAGTAGACAGAGTCCTAAAAGATCTCAACATACACAAATCCGGTGGCCCTGATGGCCTTCCACTCTATTTTTTAACGGTGCGTAAGCTTTTTCATCTATCCTCCTTTTTAAGGTCTCGTTCCGAGTTGATGGAAAACGGGCATTTCTTCAACTTATACCCAAAAAAAGCAAATCCTTCTCCCCTTGAATTATCGCACTTACGTCTCTTCTTTCTAAGGTCATGAAAACGCTGATTAAGTATTTGATCAGGAAATATCTCGAAGGCTGAAGGTTTCTTAATAACCTGCAGTACGGCTTTCGCAGCAATAAGTCCACTGGTGATCTGATATTTGATTACACCGATCATTGGAACAAATCCTTACATTGTTTTGGATAAAGTAAGATTATTGTACTTGATATTTCAAAAGCATTTGATACAGTTTGCCATCAGCCTCCCTTATCAAAAATGCGTAACTTTGGTTTTGACGAATCCCTCCTTCGTTGGATTAGAAATTATTTTTCGGACCGTTCAATACATTTATATTATTATTAAATACTGACTTAGACAGCATTGTTAAATGGGGTATTAAAAATCGAGTAGAATTTATTGCGTCGAAAACTCAATGCTGCTTAATGTATGTCAATTTTCAACCTTTGCCACTATCCATGATGGGTGGCACTTGCATCAAGGAGACTGAAAACTGAAAACTGAAAACGTAAACGTAAATTCTCGGTATCACATTCTCGATGTCGCTTAAAATACTGCTAGATGTTTGGGTTTTATGAGACCTTGAAAGAAGTTTTTCTAGACTGGTGCTCTTGTAACTTACTTAAATCTCATGGACAGTTTTGAACTTAGAGCATACAAATTTATTGCCGTCGAACCATTAACGTCGCTTAAAAACCGTCGTAAGGTTTCATGTCCCACAATTGTTTACTATTATTTGATCGGTTTTCGCTTTAGAGAAATAGCCAGTTGTCTCCCAAGAAATTGAACTTAAAGCTCGCGCCTGCAAGAATGATTATCAGTATAGCTCAACTTTGGTCCTTCTGTTAAGTATAGAGAATCGTTGATTAACCTTTGCTTTGCCACACTCTGCCTAGGCAGGAATTTAAAACCAATGTGTACCTACACCTCCTTTCAAATCCTCTCTCCCTTTCTTAAAGCTCACACTTTGTTGTGGCAATAATGGTAACAAAAAGTTGTGTGTGCATAATACAAAAAAAAGAGCCTGGGATGCGACCCACACTGATAACTTCCCATCCCGTCTGTCGATTTGTCTTGCTTAAAAGTTTGTCTATATGTATCAATTTTTACCAAATTTGAATATCGAAAACAATATTTTCTGTGAAATAAAATAAGTTTGAAGCCAATATTTGTAATTTTTGAAAAGCTAATTAAGTCGAAAGTAAATTTTTACGAAGTTTTAGTATTGTTTTTTATTTGGTTTCTATTTTTTGTAAAAAAAAAACTGTCAATTCGATTTTTCTCAAAATTTTATCGAATGTTGAAAACAATATTTCTCATAAGACAAAATTAATTTGAAGCCAATATCTCAAATTTTTGAAAAGATATTTGAGTTGAAAATCAATTTTTACCAACTTTTATAAATTTTTTTTTAGGTTTTTATTTTTTGTAAAAAACTGTCAATTCGATTTTTCTCAAAGTTTTTCCTTATGTTGAAAACAATATTTCTTATAAATTAAAATGAGTTAGAAGCCATTACCCCAAATTTTTGAAAAGATATTTTAGTCGAAAATCAATTTTTACCAACTTTGAGTAATGTTTTTTTTTAGGTTTTTATTTTTTGTAAAAAAAACTGATTTTTCTCAAAATTTTATCAGATGTCAAAAACATTATTCTTCGTTGCCGAGGTGACAAATTTTTTTTTCAGTTTTTTTGATTTATAAAAAAACCGTTAATTGGATTTTTTTTCCAAAAATATAATTGTTTTGTATAACGTTGCAATATATAATATAAAATTTAATTCAAGTCTCTAGCATCATTGATTCATGAGATATTTAAGTTTAACCAAAATTTTCACCTTTTTTTTAAACTGCTATAGTAAAAAAACCACATACGCAATTTTCTTGAGAGCCCTTTCTGTATCTTTCTGGCTTATTATTTGTATAACAAAATTCATTTGAAGTCGATATCTCTTCTGGTTCTTGAGCTATGGACAACGAAAAAAACGTCGCGAACGTACAGACGTATACAGGCGTACGGACGTACGAACGTACGAACGTGCGGACGTACGAACGTACGTACACACGCACGCACAGACATATTTCTAAAAATCTTTTATTTCGACTCTAGGGACCTTGAAACGTCGAGAAATGTCAAAATTTTCAATTCGACAAATCGGACCCATTACAATAACTTCCTATGAATGGGAAGTTAAAAATAAAAAGAAGAAACCCAAGTTTTGGAATCAATGCATGGAAACGTTTGGAAATGTCTTCATGGGTAACACCTTATACTCAAGTAAGGCCTTTTATCGGTTGGCGCAAATTCTCATTAAGCAATACCTTTAGTTCAGCTTCATTCGAATGTTTTTGGCTATCGCCAGCATCGAAAACACCAACTTCGAAGCAGCATAACCTATGACGGTACGTAGATTCACTAGAACAGCATCTCCGTAAACTTTTTGTAGGCCAAGACGCATGTCAGCTGCTGTTTATAGTAAAATAGTTTGTTGTCAAAGCGTTTTACTATTTTCTAGGTAAGACACTGCGGTTTATGATTACAGCTTATTGCCTGCCATACAGTTTGTATTTAATTTTTTATATACTCTTAGATTTCATTTCTTGCACAAAGAATTTCCAGTTATTTGGGAATTCGAAATTTCACGTCAGCTTACCTACCTAAATTTGGGTAAACATTCCCACATTTCGTTACTCAAAAAGGATAACATCAGCCATTAATATGTACGAGTGTATCCCATCGAAAACAAGGACCATCTATTTTCTGCCTCATGAGCAGTTTAACAACTTTTCAAGTGGTAATTTTTCAATAATTTTATATTCGTTGGTATCACTTCAGTAGTTCCTTTCTTTTTCTTTAAATGGGTACGTAGTCCAGAGCCCATTCCACGATAGTTAAGCTGTATAATAAATCACTTTAAGTCATTCAAACAACGCATTCAGATTCTCCCCTTATTTTTAAGTCCCTGCAACGCAGCGTTGACCAAATTGTTCTTTTTATTTCAGTTTCTGTTTTAAACGACCAGTTAACACCATCAATCAAATGTCATTACCCAAAACCACGCCTATGACCTATTTATTCAAATGCAAATTTAAGGAAATAAAAATAAGAAAAGAAACCAACACTCGTAGTCTTAATTGATGACTCAATCTAAAAACTTAATAACCAACCCATATTCCCGCTCTCGAATTTCCATAAGTAAGCAATTTTCTATTTTTCATTTTTATTTTTATTTTTAATTTCTTCCGGCTGCTCAGACTTTTAACCGAGTGTGACGTGATTCAATGAATTACTGCGCCTCTTCGGCGCATAATATCATCTTAAATAGTAGAGCATAGTATTTTAGGCAGGGTTGTAAGAGAGCCACCGTATTAAAAAAGGCAAAATATGACGGAGGAATAAAAAAAAAAAACTTTTTTGCACACCCCCAAATGTCAAGAAAATACCAAAGTGTGTCCATCATCTTCAACGACAGGATCAATTCGACAAGCAACGGAACAAACAAAAAGAAGGACCAAAGAAGAAGAAGAAGAAGAAGAAGAAGAAAAAAAGAAACATCTAAATTGCCACGGAAATAATACCATTAGACTTTGGAAGAACTTTTTCGTCTACATGGAAAAAGACTGCACCCCCAACCCCAAATATTTATATCAGCTATCCTGTGTGAGGCGCTTCAAGAAATGAACTTCGATAAATTATACCCAAAATATAATGCCACAACGAGAAAAGACCATAATTCCCAATCATAAATTAAGCAACGTAGAAATACATAGAAGCAAGAAGCCCATCAGGGCCCCTTTCTCCCATAAGATGTAATCTAATCAAGTTTCTTAGAAAACGATAGCATAGAGTTTATTGCTGGATTATCGGGAAAAACAAAGCAAACGGAAAAATTTCCATACTTTCATTTCCTAAATTCTCTTCTTCCCCTAGAATGAGGTGAGTCGAGTCGTCCCTTCTTACACCACCGTCCCAAGATTGAAGTGGGAATTGGGAAGAAATAAAGAAAAGTAAGCCTTACGTACAATTCTGTATTTATATGACTGTGAGGGATAGTGAAGCTGATAAGGTTTAACTTTGCGTTTTAGGGAACATTTTGTTGTTATTTTTGTTTCAGGAATTCATTAGCTACAATTTGATGGTTCATGCTGGCTTCATTTGCCTTAACAAATCGATAATTTTAAATTCTGTGTTTTTGTGTTGTGGGTTGATGTGTTGAATTTCAGGTAATTTTAACTTTAAAACTATAGCAAAATCACATCCCGAAATTTATGCAAATTTTCAATACGTTTCAAATATCATAAACAGACAAATATTTAACCTTCTTGATGTGCGGCTGAAAAACACGTTTGACCCTGGTTAAGTATTTCAATCTCAGTACTTAATCGTATGTCACAAATTGGGCTCAAAAGTATACTGATGAAAATTACTAAAAACATTTGAACATTGACGGGAGAAATGCAAATTGCATTACCGCAGAGTAGTGTTTATGGAAGTACAGGATTTTTCAACAAGGACGCTACAAAAGTAGAGCGAAAGGGACAGCAAACGACGCCATATTTCTTGCCGCTCTTTTGACATTTCTCTTCAGTAAAGTTTGCCATTTCATGATGGAATATTATACGAGTCGAAATTATTAAAATTTAACACCGAAATTCGGAGTCAGTGGCCTCAACGTAAAAAGCGCCACATCCAATTTATGGTCGTCATAATCGTCCTAGCAGTTCAACAATTGAGCATCTAGTGGAAAAATTTGAATCCACAAAATGTTCCCGTGCCAGTGAGACAAAGAAGTGCCCGTAGTGTCTAGAATATTGCTGCCGCTTAGGCTTCAGTTCCAGAATCCCAAATGTGTCTCTTACACGTTTTTCTCAAGCGTTGGGCATCTCTGTGAAGTTGTGGCGAATTTTGCGACAAAAAAAATCTTGGCCTACATCCTTAAAAGATTAAATTGATGAAAGAATTGAAGCCGCTTGACCACCAGAAGCGTCGTATATTCGTGAATTGGGCTTCAAAGAACTTGAAAATGATTCGGAGTTTCATCGAAAAATCATCTTCAGCGATCAGGCTCATTTCTGGCTGAATGGCTTCTTCAATTAACAAAGTATGCGCTATTGGTCAGGCAACAATCCACACGTACTCCATGAGTCATCATTGCATTCGAAAAAATTACGGTTTGGTGCGGTTTATAGGCCGGCGGCGTCATTGGGCCGTATTTCTTCCGTGATGATCAAAACCGGCACGTTACTGTGAATGGGAATGGCTACCGTTCAATGATAACCGAATATTTTTGGCCCCAATTGGATGATATGGACTTGGAGGACATGACGGCGGCGGCGGCACAAGCCACACAGCGAATGTCACAATCAATTTATTGGAAACCAAGTTTAGAGAACGTGTTATCTCACGAAATGTTCAAGTCGCTTGGCCGTTTCGGTCGTGCGATTTGACGCCGTTAGACTATTTCCTGTAAGGCTACGTCAAATCTATGGTCTATGCCAACAAGCCAGCGACGATTGATGAACTTCGTACGAATATCGAACTTGAAATTGCAGCAGTATCGGCCGATTGATGCTTGAAAACCGTCGAAAATTGGGTTCAGCGTATGGACTTCTGCAAGCGTGCCCGTAGTGGCCGTGCAAAAAAAATCGAATACCATAAATAATGGCAGCAAAGTTACTTTCACAAGAATAGTTTTTGTTTTATTTACAAAAAAAAACTTTTGTAGCGCTCTTATTGAAAAACCCGATATAACGGCGGTACTCCAGAGTTACACATAATTCAGTTACAGATAATACAGTCTTACAGAAGAAGCTTTAATTATGCTGACTTACTCTTTTAATCACATATTTAATTTCAATAATTTACCACAAGGCTTCCGAAAGGCGATTTTGTTTCCATTACATAAAAAAGGTGACATAAATTTAGCCGAGAATTATTGAGGAATTTCCTTCCTGAACTGTTCATTAAACATTTTTTCATCCGTTCTTTGCACAAGACTTACAACATGGGCTGAAAAGGAGAACCTGCTTCGTGATTTTCAGGCTGGATTTAGGCAAAATCTTTCAACAATCGACCAGATTTTCACTCTAATGAATATTACGCAATCGTTCCAGGACCAACATTAGAAACTGTGTGCTTTTTACATCGATTTTAAAGCAGCTTTTGATTGTATCGATAGAAGGTCACTATTTTACAAATTGTCATTGATGGGAATGTCCACAAAGATGCTAAATAAAATAAATAAAACTCTTGTACGCGGATACACAATCAGCAGTTTGGAATGGAAAGATCCTTTCGGAATGGTTTCCAACAAACATGGGAGTAAAACATTGGTGTGTTCTAAGCACTCTTTTGTTCATTCTATTTCTTGACGACCTGAATGATGTGCTTTGCGGTGGAATTTTGTGGGCTGGAAGGAGAATTAAAGTGCTCATGTATGCTGATGATATTGTTCTCTTATAGGACACGACGCAAGGACTAAGTCGCATGATTTTGGACCTTGAAGAATACTGCGCAAAATGGAATCTCACGGTGAATTTGAGTAAGTCCAAAATAATGATATTTCGAAAGGCCGGTGGACGGTATGCGCAAAATGAAAATGGAAATTTGCTGGTGAAGATATTGAAATCGTCAAGGAGTACGAATATCTTGGCATGAAAATATCATCAAATTTATCGCTGAAAAGTCATCTTTCCAACAAACTTCAGCTAGCTAAAACAGCACTGAACTCTACATGGAAATCGTGCATTAATTCGAGTACACTCAGTTTAAGTGCAAAGTATAAACTTTTTGATGCAACTTCTAAATCAGTCATGTTTTACGCTGCTCAGGTTTGGGGTTACGAACAAAGTGAAGAAGTTGAAAAATTACTTAGATTTTTTCTCAAGATATTGTTCAAACTCCCTTCGAACTGTCCAAACTATATGCTTTTATTAGAAACGGGATTGTCGCCATTATTTACTGCAACCTTGAAGCTTCACTTTGATTATATAATGAAAGCAATGTCGCAGCCATCTAACCATCTGACAAGGCTTGTTGTAACGCATGCTATCTCTTTCAAATCTTTGTTTTACAAAAAGTGACAACTTTTGGCAAGAAGATACAACCTGGATCTAAATGTTACGTTTGCTAATATGGATGCTTGGAGAGAGAATTTGTATGTTTTCATAAGGAGACTGGGTGAGAAACTGAGAGAGGAGTTTAAAGAGCAAGCGCAGTCATCTCTTTATAGACGATATTACTGCACACTTAATTACGACTTAAATGAATCCAATTATTTTCGGGATGAAAATAGTACCTTCAACATATCAACCATTTTTAGAGCAAGAGGAGAACTGCTTAACTTGAATTTCAAACCACACAGGGATGATCTTCCTTTATTTTGCACTTTATGTAACCTTGGATCACGAGAGGATGTATTCCATTTTATAGCAATATGCCCGGTTCTCAGTGAGATAAGAAGTGTTAACATTAGAGAGAACAACAAATATTTTAAATGGATGTGAAGGATGGAAGCCGCTTGCTGCGTTCTGTAAAGAAGCTGCTAGCTACAGAGCCAAAATAATAGCAGAAGAATTTTAAAAAAAGTTTACCAAAAACAAAAAATACCCACCCCATGTACTAAATATTTATTTAAAAACAAAAATTTTTTCTTTAAAAAAAAACGTATTATTATAAATTGTTTTAGAAAATATTATTTTACTTGCCACCTGAGGTGACGGCCAAGGCCATACCTTAAAAGAATTGTACGCTAACTAACTAATGTTAAATATGTAATCAAAATTACTTTAAAAGAAATAAATCAATCTAAAAAATCTAAAAAAAAATCACATAATTCAGTTAGACAACGGTCGCCTCTTTAGAGTTCATTTTGTTATTTTTTGTAATTGTTATACGCTGCTGTGGGCAGTATACATCCGAAGGACTACAATTAAAAGTTAAAGAAATTTCAAATAAAAGATCATATACACAAAAACCAGGAAGAGTGTCGAAGACAAAACACAACCCTGGTTCACATCAACAATTGTTTTGTGGTCTCCAGAATTAAACCGATCTAATAAAGGGTGATTTTTTAGCTATTATCTTTTTGGCTACACTGGTTTAAACAGCTATCGTTTCGTGTTTTGTTTCACTGTCAAACGTCTTCAGTTTGGTCTATAATTTAACCATGAATCGTTTTGCAAACGAACAACCCTTGCAAATTATTGAATTTTATTATCAAAATGCGTGTTCTGTTAAGAAAGTTCATCGCGCGCTTCCTCCATTTTATGGTCAGTTTAATCGACCCACTGAAGCTGCTATTCGGGCTATTGTGACTAAATTTCGAACCAAATTTACATTGTTGGACATTAAACCACCAACACGCTTACGTAGAGTTCGAACTGAAGAAAATATCGCTGCTGTATCGGCCAATGTTAATGATGACCATCAATTATCGATTCGTCGCCGTTCGCAGCAATTGGGCCTCTGTTACTCAACAACGTGGAAAATTTTGCGGAAGGATTTATGTAGGTGTGATGCCTTTCAAAATACAGCTGGTGCAAGAATTCAAGCCGAACGACCTACTGCAACGTTAAATTTTTGGTGAATGGGCTCTTGGAAAGTTGGCCGAAGATCCACTTTTTTAGCGAAAAATTGTGTTCAGCGACGAAGCTCATTTTTGTCTCAATGGGTACGTAAATAAGCAGAATTGTCGATTTTGGAGTGAATATCAGCCAAAAGCATTGCAAGAGCTACCAATGCATCCAGAAAAAGTCACAGTTTGGTGCGGTTTATGGGCGGGTTTCATCATTGAAGCGTACTTCTTCAAAGATGATGCGAATCGTAACGCAACTGTAAATGGTGAACCCTACCGTGAGATAATATCCAACTTTTTTTGCTCAAAATGCAAGAGCTTGACTTGCATGACATGTGGTTTCAAAAAGACGGTGCCACATGCCACACTGCACGAGCAACAATGGAATTATTGAGAGGCGAGTTCGGTGAATATTTTATTTCACGTTTGGGACCGGTCAATTGGACGCCTAGATCGTGCAATTTAACGCCTTTAGACTATTTTTTGTGGGGCTATGTTAAGGCTCATGTCTATACAGACAAGCCCGATTCAATTGACACATTGGAAGACAACATTGAAGATTTTATTCGTGAGATACTGGCCGAAATGTTGGAAAGAGTATGCCAAAATTGGACTAAGCGGATGGACCATTTGAGGCGCAGTCAAGGTCAACATTTGCATGAAATAATCTTCTATTGATTCAAATAAAGATTTCATGATTTTTTTTTAATTTTATGTGTTTTTTTTTTTGAAAAACTTTCCTATAGTTTTTAAAAAATCACCCTTTACTACTTGTATTTTATTGTATTGTATAGAGTATGGATATGTATGTCCAAAAATATATCTCATTGAAACCGCTCAAAAACTGTTCTTTATAAATTAGTAGGAAATAACCACAACGCCATGTTGTCCGCTAAATTGCCTCCATTTCTTTCTGTTCCTGCGAGATTAACTTGGTAGGTACTCTTGGAATAAAAATGAGACGTGCCGTGTCTCTGATTTCGGTTTATAATCCTCATTTTCATTCCTTCTACAAGTCGATGGATGAATTTCTTATCTTATTTTTTTGTATTGTTGAGAGTCCTTGTACTGTTGTGTTCTGTTGTAATTTTATGGCACCCTGCTTGTCAATTGGTCCTTAGAGTATTGTATACAAAATAGAGTACTATAAAAGAAAATGCAGTCTTCATATTAAATTTTCATTTACTTCCCGGTCCTCGTTCATCCACGAAACAATTTTCCATCAAAGGTTATCTTGTCCTTTTTTTGTTTTTCTTTTTTCGCTTTCACATCCTTGAGGAATCAAACTTAAAGGGATCTCTGCCGTACACTTTGCAGTGTTTGTTTGTTATTAGATCCATCAAAAAGAAGTCGATGTGTTAGAATTGTGTCCACTGTATGTTCATGCATTGGCGACAGGATACAATTCTGAAAGTAGTTTGATCGATGAGGACGACGATGGCTGCAGAGGCAGAGGCGGTGGAGTAGGAGTGTGAGAGTTTAGCCAAAACCTTCAAAAAATTTATCGAAACAAGATTGATGACTCCCAGGGTAGGGTGCAGCTACCGAAGAACCGCTGCTGCTATAGGTCCTGGAAAATGTATTGGTAGGTACTTGTTCCTAGTCTTGTAATCCTTTTTAGCATTTGATTTTCTTGTTTTTCGATTTTAAGTCCTTAGGGATCAATTGGAGATGACATGGGTCCTGTTCGCAGATAAAGGTGAGTGATTATTTGATGAGAGAGTGTGTCCTGAGTTCTGATAGACAAAAAGGTAATACACTGCTCTTGGAATGCACTCCCAACGTGTCGATGTCGGTTGGAGGCGGTCGCAGGGGTTGCACTGTGTAAACCATATAACTCTATTCTATTCTATAGTACACCTGTCGTTCTTCCCATAGGTGAAAGAAGTATGTACATATAAAATGTAAATTAAGTGCAACAGGATATGAGTTTTTGATTTGAATTTCCGTGTTGGAAAAAGGGTCATGCATGGTGAAGTTTCGTGATGTATATGGTCGTTCATTTCGAAGTTATGCTGTTTTGAATAATTTAAGGTTGAGGCAATTATAAGGGTCGTATAATCTAGTTTATTGTTTAAAAAGATCTTTTTTTGTTGTTGTTTTTATTTTAAATGGTTTTGTTAATTCGTTAGAAAAATGCAAAGTTTGGTTTTGTGTGATGTGTGGTGTGATATACGGTTTATCCAACAACACCAACGCCAGCCGAAAACAGAAACGCCTTTTCTTTTCGTAGGTATACGAGTACCTATGCCTGACTGAATTTACGTTGAGTTTTCACATTAACTGTGTTGTGATGTGATGCGAGTGCGTGTTGGATTTTCACGCCTAGCCAGTTCGACAATACAATCCATTAGAAGTATAAGACCTATCTTTTCTACTGCCTTAACAATAATAATTTTTCACGCCATTCATCAGTTGGCTGGAATAGGTTTTCACATAAAATTCGGTATGAAATGCGCTGCGCAGTAGCCTTGTACATTTCTACAATTATTATTTTATTTGTCGGATGCGGACATTCACTGTTCTGTCAGAGTCAGACATCAGCTCTAGCAGCTTCGGCATCGGTCTGTCAGTTTGACGGATGGAACTAATTTATGTCAAAAGTATGCTTTTACGAGTATTTTGACTTCTCAGAATGTGATGGTCTTTCTCAGGGAATACACATTTTAATGAAATAGGTAAAACTAAGTGGCAATAATCTTTTGTGGTTTTTTGTTTTTTGTTTGTTTGTTTGAATTTTCTATCATTTAAAGTGTTTGCGTGCTAATTACTCCAAAAGTCTGAAGGAAGGAAGAGAGTTTAAAGCACTTGAAGATGAATATGGCAAGACAATGTTGCACTTTTTTTATGTCTTTAACTTAAAAGTATTAAAACAGACATGTTTTTGTTAAGACTGTAACGCTCATGTGGGCATGAGACTATTATATTATGTCATAAGAAAGAGAAGATATTATTGGTATTCTGAATAATTTAAATTTAGTTGAAATAAAAGTGGCACATCGGATAAGTTTACTAAGTAAACGAATGTTGCATTATTCACTTTAAAGAACGTTATTAAATTAAATCATGGAAGAATAGTTTTAAATGATTTTGTACTTTCAAGAGTGTTACAAAGTTTTTGAGAGAAGTAGTCAAAAATTCGGCATATAAGTTGTGATGAAATGTGGGGGGTTATACTGTGTTATATAAGAAACTAATTTGACAAGTTGTACTAATTATTTTTTTGATGGAAAACACAAAATTTATAATGCATTTTATAAGTTTTGGTTCTTATACACAAAATCAATCGTTTCAAATTTATAAGTTAACAATTCATTTTCAATTTGATTTAATATATCAAAAAGTTATATTGAATTAACATTATAATGATAATATTTAACTTTATTCATTTTATAACAAAACAAATAATAAACATTAAACAATTTAAAGAAAATAGAACAAAAAAAGTATCATTTATAATTTTTTCAGCAATTTTAATCAATACAAAAGAAATTAAATTGAGTTCAGGTACATATAATCATCACAATGATTCGCATTCCCAGTTTGTTGTTAAATCGTTCCAGAATCTAAAACAAACCCAATTTTGTTATTATGCAATAACAACATTTTATCTTTATTAACAAAATAAAGAAAGCAGAATCAAGATTTAACAGAAAAGCTTAAACATATTCACCATTGAGAACAACTACAATTTACTTTTACATTAGCTCAGAGGTAACTCTAAGCTTGTCTATTATGTAAATAATGTAATTTAATCAACGATATTAACAACAATAGCTCAGAGGTAATCTTAAGCTTGCATATAAACCAATGAAGTTTTACTTTTTATTTCATTTCTTAAGGCGTGATCAAGTACTCGCTGAAAAACTGCAGGAGCATTTGATAATCCAAAAGGCATTTTTAAGAATTCAAAATGCTTCAGAAGTCATAAATGTCGTTTTTTTTTTCAATTAAATCATCAGCTATAGGAATCTGATAAAATCCCGATGCCATGTCTAAAGACGAACAATTTAATCCCAGCTAATTGGACTATTGTTATTTTATGTTTACCTTTCTTTTTTGAAATCAAGATAACAGGGCTAGCAAAAGGCGAGTAACTATCTTTTATAATATTATGTATTTTCAAATCCGAAATTATATCCGATAGTATTTTTTTGATACTTCCATTTTATATTGACGATAATCCATCACTGCATCCCTCATCAGGCGAATATTAAGGCCACCCGTTCTAACTTTTTCGTCCGGAAAGCCATCTATATTAATATTTACTTAAAATTTCGTTTAAACTTTCACTTTCATTAACTGATAATTTTAGCCATAGTGGATGAATCTATTTTTGAGAGACAATTTACGAATTGTTTTTTTTTTTTCTTAAAGCCGATCCTTTAGAATCTGCTATTATTTCTAAAGATCCATCCTTGAGTACTTCCCTTCCAATAATGAAGTCAATATCTAAATAACAACAACGTAAAAGGTCACCTCAAATGAAACGTCCTTGAACTCTACAAGCAATGTCAACTTTTTTGAAATATGAATAGAATTTTGACTTATTTCGTGGACACATGGCTCCACAACTTCCTTACATCCAAAAGCGATTCTTTCATTTATGAGAGAACAGTCCGAACCAGAATCAAAAAGACAACCATAATGTTCATTATTTATTACTACATCCGAATAATTTCATTTTATCCAAACGTTGCTTAGTCCAACATGAATTCTCAACATGACCAGATTTCTTACAGAAATTGCAAAGGTTTTCATTTTTATTTCTAACTTCTTTGAATTCAGTATTTGTTGTTATAATATTCAGACAACTATTCTGAATGTGGCCTAGTTTACCGGAAGCAAAACAATTTTTTTCAATTTTGATACGCTTACTTTTAGATGCGTAAGAATCTGCAGATCGTTTGAGTGCCTCACGTGAAAATTGATTTTTAGGTTTTTGAAAAATAGGTGTATTTAAAGTTTCAATACGCCTTGGATACTTATTCAGGATAAATAATCAATAAGGCTCTGGACATTGTTTGGCATAACAAAAGTTAACGTATTTCTCAAACCTGAATCAAATATACAGCCAATAACATATCGAACTATAATATCTTCAGGAATTTTAAATGGTAACTGATGAATTTGAGCAATTTTTTCCATGATAACATCGTTGTATGAGATGGATTCACAACTTTCCAAATTCGCCACTTTCCCCAAAAAAGCGACAACATTTATACCACTTGCAAAGGTATGAACCAACGACGAACGCATATCTACCCATTGATAATGCTGAAACCAACATTTTTCAAACCAAACTTTAGCTCTTCCCAACAATGCAGATTGAGCTTATGGTATAATATCAAAATCTTCTCGCTTAACCCTTAAATCCTCATCTTCACATCATTTTTTAAATATCTAATAAACGATCATTGTCGAAGACAGGAAAAACAATCATTAGTCTATTATTATCTTTGACTAATAGAATAATATGTCCTACTGCTTTTAAATTGATAAAATTTTGCTGATTGTTCTGAACAGCAATCTCATGAACACCACTCTCCAATGTTCCAAGACCAATGAGGGCGTCTTGCAAAATGTTCTTAGAAGAATTTGACAGTAAAAAAAGGACTCATACAGAATTTTTTTTAATTCAATTTGAATTTTATAAGAATTTTTATTTGTAAATTTGTTATAAAAATTGCGCAACCGAATATTGAAGCAATTTAATCATTTATCAATTTCATTATCAATTATTATCAAAGAAAAACAAAAATCCACAATTATCAAAAAACACTTTCTGTATCAAACATGTATGACTTAATTCTGATACAAAGATTATTCATGCCTTTGTTTACTTATTAAACAAAGTGAAATCCGCCATAAGAAAAGATTTGATTGGAAAACTTGCTACGACACATAATGACAAAAAGTTTTTGTTGTTCGGATAATCACAAATGAACCTCTTAAATTTCTAACCGCACGATTCTTATCTTAACCACTAACGAGCAAAGATACTAATCATACTCTCTTCGTAAATCTTCAACTTTGGCGCAAAAACCGGTGTAACATATGCTTAAAAACCACCATCATTTCATATTCCAGAACCGAAATCTATAAATTTGAACAGAATTAAAAAAAAAATGTATTTGTCTTCGAATTGCGCAACAAAACTTGTCCTGGAAATATTTTGTGAATAGTTTTTCTGTCATTGTATATGCAAAGTCCCATAAGTTGTCTTATTTTATAACCCCCCAAACAATCAAAATGCAAATGAAAGGATTAGAGCTTCATGATATCCATCCACCCATTTTTTCTGCCTTCAAACTGAAACAAAGTACAAAGGAAGACTTTTCAGTAGACATGTCCACCGCACCGATGCTAACAAAGACACAAAACAAGACGAAACAAGAAGAAAAAAAAAATCATAATCTACCGGAACCGGAATCTTCCGGATTACCCTTATTTGCTCGGGAGGGGAAAGTTTACTTCGTTATATACGCAGTGTTTCAAAACCCAATATGTCCTTTTTTTCTTTACAATATTTTCAAGCAATTGACATTTCGGCTTTATTGCTTGCGATATGATAGTGTGGCATTATGATAAATACAAAATCCACACAGGATAAAGTGATGGGAAAACAAAGGGAGGCGGTACGGTACGGTATGGTAACCCTTTTTTCGCTGTTGCTATTGTTGCCCGATCATCATCAGAGTTAATAGTTTGTTGTAATTACTTGAAAGGCGCCATAGCGTCAAGCCGATTTCTTGTTATTTATGATCTTGTTTTCTTCTTCTATTCTATTCCATTCCAGCACAGCCCTTTTTATCCTTTTGCTTTTTGGATAGAAATATAAACTCATACAATAAAGGACATTGTTGGGTGTTTGCTAATCGGGGGGACCCAAACGCACTTACTCGCATTAATGTCCAGGACGACGACAAAACAACTACGAACGTCGTCGTCGTCGACAACAATGATGGCAAATGGGACACGAGAGGAGATGTTATTTGTCCAAGGATTTAGTAACGCTATTAAGTGATTTCCTTTCACTTTAATTTGCTGAGTTATCAGCAATATATACGAGAGTATACGGATAATACTAAAAGAGTCCTTTTTTGTTTTGTTGTTGTTTGTTTTGTTAATGAAGTTTAGCTTGCAAATATACCCTTCATCGACATTGCTAATTTTTGCCATTTATGAATCTTTAGTTTTGTTCTGAATAAATATTTCCTTTTTTTTTTCTGTTTCCTGTTCCAGCTACGACTATAAAAAGGTAACATTTCAAATTAAAGGATTATTTTCTAAATGAAGCTTTAAAGGATATCTGTTTACATCTATACCAATGTAAAATATATGGATGGGGTCGTGTTATTCTTAAGGAATAAAGAAGAAAACAAAAGCAAAACAAGTTGTTTTCGTCGTCGTCGTCGTCGTTGGAATACTCGGAATTTCTTTATCTCACTCGAATGTCCTTTTTGCCGTTTATCGTGCCACACCGTAACATGTGCCATTTTGGCTTAAAGTCACACAGACCCGCATAACTTGGCTTACCTAATCTGTGTCGTCTTATAAAAGGAATCAAAGGATATAGCGAGCATCAGTTTCTTTTTCCTAATCGGATATAATTTACAAAGAGATTTAGAAATAGCGATACAAAATACACACAAATAGAATCTTATACTTATACATCGGACATTAAAAGTAATAGGAATAATAATAATTCATTTGATAGAACATTCAAAGTGATATCGACCACAAATAAAAAGAAATATACAAATAAAGCAAACAAACAGGTCTCATCTTTAATTAGATGCATCAAGCAACAGCTATCCCTTGGGACTCCCTCTCTTTCGGTTTGGATGGATATAATCCTATCTAAATTCCTTTGAAACCATTCGTTTTATTTTATTGTGGGATCGGGATCGGCTTCGGAAGCGGGAGGATGAAACACACAAAATACCAAAATGTACAACTGGGAAGCCTGAGTTATTTATTGCCATTTGGGGAGAAGACGATACTTTTTGTGATTGTTTTGGGCTTTCTTTGGATGTACAGTATATATTGATGGCTGGGAGTTATCATTTTTCTTCTAGTATTTTTTGTTGTTGTAGCTGGTTGTTTGTTTGTGATGAAAAATAGCAGAAGATGTGTTCTTAGTCATTTGTTTTGGTTTGATTTAAGGAGAGTCGTTTTGTTTTTTAAAGAAGGAATATACCTACCTTCTTAAAATCTGTGGTCTTGTATTAAAATGTTGTGTAATTAAAGACTTTGAAGTTGACTATGAGCCTAGGGGGCTTATAAGGACTTTATGCTAACAAAGAAATCCAGCAATTTAATAATGAGAAATACTTTTTCATTTAAAATGTTTTATTGTTTAAATACATACGATGAACCTATTTCACTTCTCAAAAGGTGTGAAAATCTGTTTTTAGTTTTGAAACTTGGAGAAATTAATTTAAGGAATCTTATTAAGTAGAATGTCAACCATTAAAAGACGTCAACAAAATCCTCAACTAAAGTGACAAGGAAGATTACCCTAGGACCTTTTTTATATTAATCTAACTTTGGGTGTGTTATGGATAACCTGTCAACATTTATATAGACTTTTGAATGTCTGATTATCACAGTAAGTAGAACATTTAAACTTGGTTAAAGAATTCTACCTACATTCGTTAGGTGCGGTTAAATAATGAATCTCTTTACCTTATATATATATTCACACGTTCGAAATCGGTACCCTTCTGAAGTGTACCCTTCACATAAGTTTTGTCAGCGGAAGATATAAAAGAAATCAGGAGTATTAATGCAACGTGATAAAAAAACTAGATAAGTTTACCATTTAGGTATACTTTTCTTTTGGTAAAGTAGCTGTGATATATTTTATTTGAAAACGGTTAACTCAAATTCGATAAAATTATCCAAGGTTGGAAACAAATCGAATTAAGTAATCTAAATTTATTGAAATTTGAGTGACTTTTAGGACTGAGTCTGTTCAGAAATATGATGTATCAGAGAACTTTAAGGACCCCCGCAGACTGCAGAGGAACGCATATGCGCACACTACAGCTATTCAGTATCGGCCGATAAAAAAGTTTGATGGGCTACCCGATTACATTCAAACTAATCTGTCAGCCAATTATCGGCCGACTGTTGAATCAGTATTGGCGCATACACGCCTGTGCATACATGACGATTGTTTAGTCGGCCGATAGTTCAGTTCGCTCTGTGATTTGGTGTCGTGTGCGTGTATTTTGAATATGGTGTCGCCCAAATTACAATTGTTGATTGTAGAATAGTCAGCCGGCTGTTGGATAGTCTGCGCCCTGTTCACCAACCAAACTGTTTAGTTGGGTCGGTGTGCGTACTTTCAGCCCAACCCGACTAAACAATCGGCCTATAAAAAGTCTGCAGTCTGCGGGGGCCCTAAGAACTCTGAACGTGTTCTGTAGCTATTTCGTCGTCTTTATCGAATATTTGTTACCAGTTTGAGAGAGCCTTGTTTGTTGAAAGCTGTAGGAAGCAGATGTCCATAGTCGCATGTTATAAGTTTTGTGAGAAATAAAAGTGGCAAAACAGTTTCACTCAAAATGACAGCCCATAGCTTAAATTTCAAGCTTCTAACGTTATAAAAATTGACCTGCACTCTGTTTTTATTTATATTTTTTACACCTATTCAGTTAATTCTATCGAATTTAAAAACTCCTGCGAGAAGTCATTGAGGTTTGCTCTCCAATTCTGACTACAAAAAACTGACTATAAAAACAAAGATTCGAATACTTCATGATAGCTAATATTAAGCTTCTCTAAAACCTACGATGTCTTGGCTTTATTTGCCTCACTAGTGTCCTGTAGAAAATCCATGTACATATGTATCTCCATTGAAAAGAGTATTTGTTGAACCTTATACGTAAAAATCTTCTCTTTTGAAGAAAGAATTATTTCAAGCTCATTTCTCGGGGGCTAGAGTAAAAGCCTTTTTGACTCTTTCGACAATAACTTTTTAGAGTTGAGGTTTAAGTGGGATTCGTCCCCATACTGTTTCGATAAGTGTTCAAATGCGGTCAACTTACGAATTACTACTTTTGGGGCTGTCAACTATTCTTAAATTATCATCTACTACTAAATTAAAGGCTTAGAAAATTAAGGTAACCGTTTTATATAAATTGTATGTTTTCAGCTACAACGTTTTGTCAGCCATTGAAAAGTAACACATTATTTTTTCTCACTTCCGTGAGGCGCCTTGGTACACTTTTCACCATTTTCAAAGGCTCGTGTTCGTACTATCACTGTCCTGAGCAAGACATATGCTTAAAATTCGAATATTGCGTAGTATTTAAAAAAAAATTGAGAAACATTCGGTTCCGATCTTGTGTTGGTGCCAGAAAGGTTCTCCATTTAAAAATAACTCCGAAATTTAACACGTCTAATTTTTCTTTTAACAAAGTTCTGAATTTAATTTGTTTTTAAACAAATGGGTAGCTTACGCTGCATGAGTCCCCTCACGGCTATTTATTTAGTTTGACAAGAAATTCGAGCATCTACTCTAAAAATATCTGTTTATTTAAATTTTAGTTATTTACTAGCTGCTCCCCGCTGCGTTACTCGAATGATTTATTTTAAAATACATTTGTTTAGCCTTAAAAAGGTTATAGTGAGTCAACTTTAACCGTTACCACAGGTTTTAGTTTTAGCGTAATGTTTCATGGCTAATTGTCTTCCTCGATTAATGTGCTATCCAACACTAAAATAATTTTTCAAATATCATATGTAGTTTCTGAGATTATCGCGTTCAAACAAACAAGCACACAAACAAACAAACAAGTAAACAAACTCTACGGCTTTATAATATCAGTATAGAAGTATAGACATGAACCTTTGTATCTATTTGACTACTAAAATATATTTTCTCCCTTCTTTAAAGTTGTTTTTGATGAACAAACAGAGCACCTTTAAAAAATTACACACTTTGCACCCGAAAAAAGTATCTACGGGGACTTTCCCTACAATGTTTTCCTCCAAACTTAAAATTTAAAAACTTACATTAATGCTGTATCCATGAAAAATCAATAGACATTACATATTAAGGATTTAATGTCAGTTCCATGTCTACTCGCAATCGCTTAAAAATCTTGATCTTTTGCAAAATGTATGAATAAATTCATTCGCCCCTCACCCTTCATTCTCCGCCTCCTGAACGCGTTGTAAGGACCTCACATAAAGAAATGAAAATCAATGTTTTTATGATGAACTTCTCAAAAAAAAATGAAACACAATTTTCGTTCAGAAACCATCATCTCCATCAAAAATGTCAGTGGCATACATTGTTCACAATTACCAGATAAGACATTCGTCTCCATTCCATCGTAAAACTCACAAGGAAATAAAAAGAAATGCTACAAAATATTGAGAAGAATCATTTTGAAATTTAGAGGACAAACGACTATGACTACGAAGACAACGACGACGACTACGTCGACAACGTAAACGTAAACGACAACGTAAACGCGCAGAGATACGTACGTTATAATGGTGGAATGTGGAAAAAGATACTTTCAAACAAACATCTCTCCGGGGGCAAAGAAGCAACCAAATCAACTATGAACGAGAACGACGACGCGACTTGAAGCAAGGAAAATGTTGATGATGAGGATGAAGGGCGGGAGGACAATAAGATACAAGAATGAGGATAAGGATGCGAAGACCCTCTCTGAGGAATTGCTGAACACTTAAAGAGACCAAATAACTATAACATGTGGCATAAGATTGAGATCGAGCATCAAGCATCAAGTATCGAGATGAGAGATGAGGAGGGGAGTCTTTGTTCCATGCACAAAGATACATTCTACAAAATACGTAAATAAATCAAAATTCGGCACCACATCTCTCGATAAAAACGAGATACAGATATAAATTGAGTCGGGTTCGGGAATCGGGTGTGCCACAGGGACAAAGTGGAGTTTTTTTTAAAGACTTTTTATCTCCTCCTCAACTCAGCTTAGAGCGGGGTCGTCTTGCGAGCTGATAAGCGGGTACCCCCTCGATTTAAAGAAGAACATTTGGTATCTAAGTCAGGTCAAACTGGAAACGAATTTTAGTTCGATCTTTGGCTAAGAGAAGACAAAAACTCGAAGTTAAGAGTTTCAGTCGTCCAAAGAAGAAACAAGAAGAAAAAGGAAGAAAAATCGAACATCAAAACCAGGGCATAAAAAGTAACAAACTCGAAGCCAGTTTCTGGTGCTTCTATTATTTTTTTGTCTTTTTCCTATGCTTCAGGATTTTCTCCATTTAACTTTGGGTCATTTCCTAGAGGAGATGATTGCTCCCGCACCAAGTCAACCAACCCTGGGGTGTATTACTTCACATTTTATGGGTTTAACTTGCACCTTCCCGATGCCAACCAACACCACACCACTCCACCGAGCTGACAAGATTTATTGGCCAAGAAAACTTAAGAAGAAGAAAAGAAGAAGAACAACACAAAAAATAAAGAAGAAGCTATTCCATCCAGTTTCTTATCCAATGTTCCTATAACCAAAGCAGCTACTTTGTTTTTTCTTCCCTTCACAAGTTTTGCCGGAGTATTTCCAATCCCATCCTCTTCGATTTTGCTGAGTCTAGGAGACACATGAACACCTTCTATTTTACATTCCATACTTCTTGTACGTATATTCCAAAACTGACGACAAGAAGTCAACTATATCCTCAGATAGCTGCGCCTCGCCGACGTTTATTTTTCTCGGTCCTTCGCCAGAAATATTGTAGGTAAGTTATATTTACATAAGTACCTATACCTACTATTAAAGGCAGCCTCCTTTTATCATCCTGTAATGACATAATAAAGTACTTGGCGCACATAAGAAGCAAGAAGCCGTAGGAGAACAAAAAATCTATCCTAGACCCATCTGCCGGAGAAGTTGCTATGACAGCAGCCTTTGACTTAGCGTCTGTCTCGCGCTTTGGAAAATTCTACCAGTGCAAAAAAAAAAAAAAAAATCAGAGAGTCAAGCAAAAGAAAAACAACATCAAAACTTTTTCTTTTCACAAGCCGCGCTAAAGAAAAATGCATCCATGGATCACCACCATGCCCTCTATGGCTAGGCTAGGCTATTTCTGGGACATTTTTTACTGCTCACAGCTCAGACAAGTAGGTAGGTAGGATAGTCTTGAAAGCTTCCAGAGGAAAAGTTGTGTCCATAGTGTTTTATTCTATTCTTGGGATGTGTCCGCCACCGCTGCCGCTGGCCACCACCCGTCACTACCCGATCCACACGATTTTGTAAGTCGAAGTAATACGAGCTGCCAACTTGGTGTCCGAAAAGTTTTGAATTATGTAAATAATTTATAATGGCCATTGGGATAAGTTTTTTTTGTTTGCTGAAGAAACGAGGACTGTAGTTTTGGGGAGGCCGGATTTTGCTGAATAGGCTGACAGTTGAAAGATCCTATAGAGGAGTTTGTTCCAGGACCATATATAAGTTTTCGTGTAATAAACAAGCGAAGAAGGCATGAATTGAAATTATTGAAACTGGAAAGCAGGTTTTGACGTTGATTGAATAATGGGTCATTAGGGCTTGACTTCTGAACGAGTGTGTTGCGTTTGTTGGTTGGTTTTAAAACATACAACTTTTGAGGAATAACCAACCTTCTTTCATTTGTTTCTACGTCTTATAACTATTATAATAAACTTCTTTATAGAACTAACTAAATGATGTACCGATTCGGCAAATATCTCCTCGTAAGCTTGACAATGAAATGGTTTCCTTACATTCTTTTTGAGGCATAAAACTTACAAACAAATCAAATCCTGTTTTTTTTAGAGTGATAGAACTTTAAAATTGAAAAGAGAAAGATGTGTTTTCGTTTTTTAATTAACATGAAATTTACTTTAATTAAAACATGATTTTTCGCATATGACCATGGCTGACTCGGACGTAGTCTAACCTGCAGGTCCAATTATGGATGACTTTTCTAACATCTGTGGCCATACATATATCGCAATAACGTGGTGAATATTGTCCTCCAAATGGTCAATCGTTCCGGGCTTATCGGCATAGAATTGCAATTCCAAATTTTCTCACAGAAAAAAGTCAAGCGACGTTAAATTGCACCATCAAGGGTCCGTAACGTAGAACCATGCATTTATCAAGCGTGTGTTCACGAGCTGTGTGGTATGTTGCGCCGTCTGCATCTTGTTAAAACTATAGCTCGTGCACATCATAGCTGTTCAATTGATGAACGAAAAAGTTAGTAATAATGGATCTATAGCGGTCACCATTGATTGAAACTTTTGGTTCAACCAATCTATAAAAGAAAACAAAAAGTCAGTTTTTGTGGATTTAACGGTGTCTTAACATCCTCTTGAGGATTATCATAACTCCAAATACGGCAGCTAAGTTTTCTGACGTATCCATTCAACTAAAATGTCAACATTTAAAAACGTTGTTCAGGTGTGAGTCTATTCCATGAAATGCCAAACGGAACAAAAAGCAAATCACTTGTTAGCTGACAAAATGGCGGCCAGTTAAAATAGTGTTGCCAGCTTTAAGTTATGTGCTTCTAAAAATACCATTTGCAAGGCAGAAACATTGAGCAGGTTCAGACAACATAAGGGACTTGAAACCAAGGCAAGTTTCTTATATCTAATAGGCCAGCTGCCAAAAATTACATTCCAATTAAAGCAACAGTATCGGAAAGATTGTAATACCCTTGGCATGATGGTTAGTGCGTTGGACTGTCATGCCAGAGTTCTTCGGTTCAATCCCTGCCTGCGCCATCTAAAGGTTTTTCACGGGTACCGCCTCTTCTGAGGTATTGACAAATTCTCCAAGATTAATTCTTGTTATAAAAAGTGCTTTCTCAAATTAGCCGTTCGGATTCGTCCTTAAACTGTAGGTCCCCTCCATTCCTGACAAAATTATTCGCACACAGGTATGGTTGAGAGTTGTAAGTCACTAGGCCCTAGTGCTCAACGGACTGTTGCGCCACCTAATTTATTTATTTTTTTATCGGAAAGTTGATTGGAAAGTTGTCTAAATGTCAGCTGATCATGTGTATACATTTATTACAAGTTTAGTGTAAAAGGGTTCATTGTCATATTTGAAATAGAATAATGACTTTTTTGTTTTAGAATTGTCTGTGCGAGTAAATGAGGGCAAATGTCAGTTAAGCAAGGTTTCAAGTTTGAAATGTAAGAGACTTGACAAACTAACAAGCTGCCTTGGTTTAAATTTACGCTTAAAGAATGAAGTTGACTGCAAATGAAATTCCTTATGTTGTCTGAACATATCCATTTCTGGAAAAAAACGTCTTTGTTGGCTTCAATATTGGATTATAATGCTTTAAAATTTGCCAAAGACTAATCGAATCTCCATCAAAAGTATTCGATAGGTTTCAAATCGCGTGATCAAGGTTGCCATTTAAAGTTGTAATCATCATATTGAAATAAAGTGATTGTTAAGCGCGCTGTTTGACAATTTGCTCGGTTTTGCTAAAGCCAAATATTTTCGGTGTTAAATCAGTCAACATGGGTCGATAGCCTGAGTGAAAACCACTCCACAAATGTTAATCAGTACTGATTCGTTAATGGCTTGAGTATTGTCTCCTCTTAATGAACGCCAATTTATCTTATTGCTGAAGCCATTTAACCAAAAATAAGAAGAAGAAGCATGTGGACTTCGCCAACAGATATATTTGTTATCAAAGTTAATTTTCGCAATTTGAAAGCGTTGTTTTGGCGTCTAGCGATCCATGAAGATTTGCCAAACCTTATTGCACAGAAATGCCAAAACAGTTTGATATTCCCAATTGTCAAAACTGAATAAAGACTTTTTCACTAGAAATGCATGCTTTCAAGATTGTGGGTACGTTCAGTTTTTCGGTTGCATTTTAAAAATTCAATATACATGGTTGGACATTCCCACGCGTTTCTGCACTTCTTCGTCACGAAATATACAAATGTCAAATGAATGTCATTTTGCCATGTAATTACAAAATAACATTTAACCCTTTAAATCGTTTGCTGTTTAAATGCGAATACGACAATTGAAGCTCTTATGTTACAATATATTAAATTTTTCGAAGAAAATATAAATACTTAGTAAAACAAATTCTCACACCCATTCTTAGAGAATTTTGAATCCAGAAACGACAGCATATTATTGTGTCCTTTGACACTGCAAAGTAACACACTCCATGAGACGATAGCTCCCTAAATTTTGAACCCTCTCACATGGTGTGTAGTGTACTGTATGCGAAAGTGTAGTGTGTTAAAGCAGAGTTTCTAAATTCCTGCTTGTACCCACTATATATCCTTTCAGTGGTCATGGTCATAGAGAATTCGTAACAGGAGAACCAGAACATAATTAAAGCAGGCAAAGGCAAGCCCAACAGCTGCTAGAAAGAGTGTGTACTGTAAAGTACAGTGTTGTGTATATATACAATATAGTAAAGGTTGCAAAAGCAATTTCCTGCAGAAAAATAATCACAAAATGTTTATATACATAAATCTATGTATACATATTTAGATATGATTTAACATAGAACCATATAAGCATTTCTATATGAGTATTATGTATATGGAAGTGCAAAAGGGTATACAGTGAGTGTAAATAAAAACAATATCACAAATAATTTAGTTTCTCAAGGCAGCTGTGTGTGATGTTGTTGCGTCTATAATTTTGAAAGTTTTTTTTTTATTTTTGTGGATAGAAATTTTGTGCTTTCAAAGGGGACCCTGCTGGGTTTTTTGATAAAATATCTCCTCTTTTAATTAAAAATTGTTGATGACCAATTTAAGTCAACCCTGTAGCTACTCTTGTATACTCGTATATATTAAGGGTTTTAACCCCTTGATGCTGTGTAAATTTGATTTTAACCAAAGGAAGCAAAGAGTAGCAAAGTGTGTAAAATGTATACGAGAATACATTTTGTTTTTGAATTTGATGTGAAGAATAAATATTTGAGATCAAAGAACAAATAAATTAAGTGTTGAATAGTTTTATAGTTACTTTTTTATGGTTTCAACAATAATGAGGTCGGTTTTTCTTAAAACAGAAATTAAATTTAGAAATGGTCGATGAATATTTCGAGTGAAGTCATATTATTTTTTCCCTTTCAAAATAATGTATAACCTTGTCGAAAAAATGTGTTTCTAAATATATTAATTTATCAACTTCTTTCGTTGTTAGAAACTCAAAACTCATTGGATTTAGCAAATTACTAAAAGTCAGAGCAGAACATTTTTTGACTTTGACTTTACTTGACTAAAATCATTAAAATTTTTCATCTTCTTTATTTATTTAATAAATAAAATGTTTTTATTATTATTTTATTACTAGGATCTTTCAGAATATCAAATTATACATTTCCAAAGTGTTTTGGTGACCTGCGTTGTGTCTGATCGGGCAACTGTTGATTGCCTTTAACTTGGCGTAGGCCAGCTGCTCAACTTTCAGATACGGCGAAGTGGTGGCCGGTAAATGTTAATGTATCCCTTTATCCATAAATATTAATAAGCTAAAATTGTAAGTGCGGAGTTTCTAACTCTCTGATAGGTTATTGAGGTTAGCATTCTTTGTAATCGACTTGTATCCACTAACAAAACCGATAGTACGCGTCGGCTTGGATAAGGTTTGAGCACACGTTGAGAGAGTTCATACGGTATGGATATCTTAGAGCTAAGTAAAGTACGATGGTTGGGATCGGGCAAATATAAGTATCTAACGGGTAACACTGTACTTTCCTATTCCGGAAAGAAACTTGGAAACACTTGGGAAGCTGCTAACTAAAACCATTTTACCACAGCTATTACCACTAGGTTTAAAAGGACAGATTCCAAAGTGGGAGAAGAGTACGTTACGCCGCCGTAACAACCTGTTTTATTTGATAGTGAAAAGTAAATGTGTTTAGTTAATAGTTTAGCCTCGGAACCTCCCAATCAACTTGGAATGGGGGAAGAGTTGGGGAAAGCTCGAAAACCGGACACGTTTTCGCGTATGAGTTGGGGCCTATGTCCCGCTATGGATCAGTCATGGACTTTATATGTCTGAACACCTAAGTTAGTAAGTAAAGTGTTTTGATGGACTTAATTCGAATACAACATTTAAATCACTTTATAACGTCAGGTTTTTCCGTAATATTCCGTTTAAATGTAATCAGTTTTTCGTAAATTTTCTGAAAAATTCTCAATAGTTGTAAGTCTTCTCCAATTTCACATAAGCCATTAAGAAATGTTTAACCATGTACTAAAACGATTTAAATGATAACAAATCTGTCCAGAATCTGTTACGAGAAATTCAAATTTTAAAATGTATTGACTAACAGCTGTTTGGATTCTAAATCAGAATAACAAAATTTTCAAAACTATTAAAGCATACGATGTAGAAGTTTTCGAAATTTCTTTGTATAACTAAATGAAGACAAAAAGAAAAATCCTACCGTCAGAATTGCGTTCATAAAGGGCTCATGTCTTAATACTAGAAACTCTTGAAGCATTAAGAGTCAATATAAAATAAAATGCACGACTGGGTCGCACGAACTTGCTCCTGTATGCAAAGAGTCTGTTTAAAAATTTACCTTTAAAAGATTTAAAAATATACCTGTAAAATAAGTTCCTCTTCAAAGATATATGTAAATGCCATTTGATTTGTCAAAAAACTTGTGATTCATCCCAAGACACAACTCATCCTATAGGACAACTCATCCCGAAAATGAAAAATACTTGTAAGCATACCTAACGAAAACAATAATTGTTTGTGTATTCAACTAGTTAAAAATATTTAAAATTATTTAAAAAAAATAAATAAAATTAAAATAATTAAAAATAAAATAATTAAAATAATTAAAAAAAAATTTAAAATTCAAAATTTTACCTGAAGAATAAGTTTGTTTTTAAACATTTAAATGCCATTTTATAAATCAAAAAATCCTTGATTTTTCAAAATTTTTTTTTGAAAATCGTTAGAGCGGTTTTTTTTTAAATTAATTTTTTATATATAAAATTTTTAAATTTTGTTCTAAAAATATTTTTGGTATGCAGTTGTTTAATGATTGTAAATATACGCTCTACATTTGAATTTCGTAAAAAAATGTTGACCCGTTTTTGAGATATAGAATTAAAAAAAAAAAGAATTCAATATTTTTTTAAAAATCCAAACAATAAAAAATTGCACTTTTGATAATCAAATATTGTTAAGGAAATATAAGAGCTTATTCACAAAAAAAATTATTGAAATCAGTTCATAAGTTGCTGATAAAATTAAAAAACAAAATAACGGTTCTATGAGCGGTACCTTTCCTGAGCAAAACAAAAATATGTTTTTCTTATTAAAAGAAGCTTAGTTAAAAAATAAAATTTTAGAGAAAATTTAAAAAAAATCTATCGGTTTGTTTTTGAGAAAATTCGAATTTTCGTTTTTTGACCAAAAAAATTGTATGGGGGCCACTGTTAGTTTTGATCTTAAAAAAAAAATGAAAAAAACGCCTAACGCGAATCTGCTCAAAACCTTAACTTCGAAGTTTGAACTCAATCGACCCAATGGTTTAGGCTGTAGGAGCGTGGACAGACAGACAAAACAGACCGGACGGAATCGCGGGACCCACTTTTTTCGACTTCTCTACCATCGTAATATCATGTTTGATTAAAATCTCGAGTTCGAAATTTTGCACGAATGCAAAACTTGCCATATAGTTCCTATATGTCGCAAGTAAAAAAGTGAAAATAGTCTTTCAAAATTATTTAAAGCACTCAAGCTCTTACAAAAACACTCGGTAATTCTTGGCAAGTGTATTGATAGCGGATTATAAATTTAAAGCCCAAGCAACACCTTCAACTATAATAACTAGGGCAACCAAAAATATGTTCGAACATATTTTTTTGTTAACATCACTATTAACATGAGACTGTGATAGAAATGCGTTTCATAGTTTCATTGAAATCTTCGTCTTTTAACCGTCATCTGTTAGGGCATATTTTTGCATATTTAACTGAAAATGCATATTTTTGCATTTTTGCTTTTAAAGGCAAGCAATAAAAACAAAGCATTAATAAGAACAAAAAGACGAAACAAAAAATCAGAAAAAAAAATTAAAGCTCCATCCAGAGTGAACACTTTTAGAGTAGAACCTGGACTAGAACTTCCTACACAACCAATCATAACGCGATGGGGGACATGGCTCGAAGCGATGAACTACTACGCCAACCAATTTGAAAAGATTGTTTGGATTTTTGATGCTTTTGACAACGAGAAAGCTGCATCAGTAAAAATTTTTAAAGATCTTCTTAAAAAAGCAGAATTGAAAGCCGACTTAATTTTTTTTGGCATCAAGCTATGGGTTTCTAGTAACATCAATTTCAAAACTTGAAATACGCTCCGATCACTTCTGTTGACGTTAAACGGAGCTTTTCCATGTATAAAAGTGTTTTTCGATCAAACAGACAAAGCTTCCTTTTCAAAAATTTGAGTAAAATGTTATTTATTTACTGCAACAAAAATTTGCAATACATTTTCTTATTGATCGCTGACATTAAAAAATTTCTTTTATTCAGAACTGAATTTGCTTTGTTAACTTTGTTTCTTTTTTTTTTTTTCTTAAATAATATAATGTGTGCGAAGTCCAAATTTTTTGGATGTTTTATTTATCTTCAAAAAGTTGGAGTGAAAAAGTTGATTTTTCTTTTTTTTATTGGTATTGTTCTAATAAATTAATTTCCTTAAGCAAATAACGCTTCTTATAATAATCTTTTACATTTATTGAGCATATTTTGAGGGTATATATTTGATTTTTAAGGGTATATTATAAGCGCTTAAAACTAGTTTTTTAGCACATATTTTTGGTTGCCCTAATAATAACATTTTTAAAGACTAGGGCCACACATTTTGAAAAAAAATAAAATATATTGAATTTTGAGAATTCTCTAGAAAAAAAATTAAAAATGAAATAAAACTTTTTCTGTGAAACTTCTTTAAGTTACTGAAGGAAAATAAAGATTCTTGATTTTCATTTAACTTTAATGGAATACGAGTACCATACAATCGTGTATTCTTTTTGCAAAATTCATGTATATCGAAAAAGCACATGTATGATGATGTAAATGCTCCATCTGTATGTATGTCATATAATGTAAAAATATAATGTTCAAAAGTTAATTCTTAGCTGAACATTCGAATAGATATACGACTTTATATACGATTATATTTTATCCACTTGTACTTTCATAATGGTTCTTGAAAGCGCTCGAAAATCCCACAGGAAAACGTCTTTCTCAAATCTGTTCTCATTAAAAAAAAAAAATAAAAAATAAAAACAAAAACGAACAAACGTACATTCAAAAATATAATACAGTTCCACTTTAGTGAAAACCCAAATTGACTGGGTTTATGTACATTGCTTAAGGGAAAGGGTTAAGCACTCCCAAAATACAAATCTCCTTAAAACATCGTTGCTTCTAATCTTTTCATATACTCGTAGGTAGGTACATGAATATGTACATATTTTGACGTTTGCATATGTACGTAGGAAGGAATAGCAGCCCAAAAGTGAGTTTGAAGTCCTTATAGGATAAACAAAAGGACTTGATGGTAAAAAATTACGAAAATCATAATTTTTTTTCTCTAAATTCTCAAGGAGAAAGTACTTTTCGAGTCATGTGGAATTTTTTGAGTGATGTTGATCTTAATACGTAAAATACAAAAAAAAAATATAAAATTTGAAAGCATTATGGAAATAATCTTTTAAGGACGATTTTTGTTTTACTTGCAATGAGTAAGTAGTATTTTTTAAAAGTAAGGACATACATACACACGTAAAATATTGACGTAGAATAATTTTGTATTTAAGAAAAATACCAACAGTTATTTTTTGAAACAGTGATTAATTTGAAAAATACTGCACAATTCTAGTGAAATTTTTGACATAGATCTTTTCATAAGTCTATACTTCAAAAAGTTTTGCCTGTGCCCCTACTTACTTATTTACTTCGGCCCTTGGACCTTGGGATTCTTTCTTGCACGAGGATGCGCTAGACTCGTAAAGTCAGTGTGCCGGGTTCTTTCCGTAGTAAGCAAAAACAAATTGGACTTAGAGTTTGAAGACCCCGATTTTAACCAATATGGTACTTCATGTACTCTTTTAACATTAAAAATATGTACTTCACAAAATGTTAGACAAAATAAGATGGCGATACGGAGAATTAGACCGGTACCTAACAGAGGTTTTAGAACCATTATCGGAGCACTAGCTGCAACGCTTGGCTTCACCGGGTTGCTTTTGGACGGCAACCATGGAATAATCAGTTTGGGATTACGTTCCCTGTCCTTAGCAGTTAACTAGAGAATAATCGATCGGACATAGCCTTGTCCATCGTTCGTTTTGAAGATGTAGACAGCGAAGTAGTCAAGGGGTGAAGGATATTTTGACCGTGTTCTCGAGGTACTAGCTATGCTCATGAATAGATTCTTTTAATGTACAGGAGAAAGGTACCCAAAATAGCTAAAAGCAGAACAACATTTTGCATTGTAATATTAAATCCCTTTATGAAATATCTTGTTACTGTAAATTAAAAGCAGGTGAACTACAATCTATATACTATGTGTATATATAATTGTCTCAGGTTAAGGGTGATAGAGGAGAGCTGTAATGTTTCGTTTCAACCAATTACGTCCGCGAAGGACAAAGCCTACACTCAGTCAAATTTCTGAAAATGTAGCTCTCTCCAAACCTTACCCAGTCGCACTGACTTGTCTTCGAGCACTTATAGGCTGGCTCATTTGCCTGTTATAGTCTGTCTGAGGGGATTCTTCTGTAATAGATTCTATAGGTTCCTGGCCCGTTCTCAAATGAAGCTCAGCTAAAGGTTGGATGAAACATTTTTCAAGATGTTTCGAAGTTAACTATTAACGAACACTTGCAGCTGTTTCTAAATATTTTGGACAGTAATCTAAACGCACTCTATATGTTGTCCAGTTCACTTCCGTCACCTGTAGAGACAATGGGTCATATGCTAAAAGATGAGAAAGTTCTCAGAGTCAAAGCTGACGAGCTTGAACTCGCATGTGAGATCGATCGAGCAGACTCGGACTCGGACTCAATTTCATATGCAAAAAAACGAGTTCACTCTCTACAGTTCTGACTCAGTGATATGAGAACGATCTCAAAGCTCTTTGTTTGAACTTGTTAAAACAGTAATTTCTGTGCAGTCAGTCGAGTCAAGAAGGAAAAATGTCTTCTGAAAGCGAAAATGAAAGTGTAATTATAAACAATAATGCTGACCATCTTAGTGAATTTCTAATAAAAGAACTGAAACTAAATAAAGTTTTACTGGAGAAGTCGCACATGTTAACAATCTAGAGCACCAATGGCGTGAGGAAACTCATACTGCTCCATAACCTTTGCGCTTCTTCTATTTCTTCAGAAGTGTGTGGGAATATGATTTGCTGTACCACCCTAGATATCGTTGATTGATTGACACCAATGTCTTCACCAACACCGCTTTGAAATCCAGGATCTCCTACATAACGCAGAAAAATCATCATTTTTTCTTGATGAAGCAAAGCACCACCGCTTCTTTCCAACTCATCTGTAAATAATTGCATACCTGTTTCACTAAATCTATACAATTTTCGAAAATCTTCAGCAATTTGACATCTTCTATTTTTATAAACACAATTTGTAACAAATTTATTCAGAAACTCGGCCATTTTGATAGTTGTTTATCAACTGAGTAAGAAAAAACCCATTCTCAACAATTTGTGAGATCGATCTCATGCAATCGAGCGTTTGCTCATCTTTTTGCATATCAAAACTAGAACTTTCTCACATAGAACTTTCGTCGAGAGAGCGATCTCAACACTTTGAGTTCAACTCACAGCTTGAGATTGATCTCGGTCTCTGTATTTTGTTTTGCATACAACTCTAAGAAAGTTCTTAGAAAAGTGAGTAAAGAGCTTGAACTCATATTTTTGCATATAACCCATTTGAAAAGTTTTGTGAATCTTCTACTATCTCTATCGGTTGCCCCAAAATGTATACTTGGATTGATGAGGAAGTTCTATGGTGGATTCTTTTAGTTTTTGCCAGCTCGGCATCTTTAACTCTTGTTGTCATTTATTGAAAATCTAAGCCCTTGATAAAGTAAGCATAAGACGTCAACGTAGTACAGCTGTTTGAGGCGAGATTGCAGAATTCACGTCACTTATCACCAACAGAAACAGTATTGGTGAGAGTGTACAGTATTGCTCAACCTCTTTTTGGATTTAAAACTACTCTGACAACCTTCTTTTTTTTTTAAAACACCACATTTTAATCATGTGTAAATGATATGAATCCTTTATAATAGTAGTCAATTTAATTGGAATGTACCTCCTGCGAAGCAAGCCAGAACAATATTCTCTATTGAAACTGTCCAACGTCTTTTGGAAGCCTCAGTAGAAGTGCCCTTGGAAATTAAAAATAAATGTGCTGCCTTGTTGTAACCTATGTATGTCTGTACAAAGTATCAGAAGTGGGATTTTAAATAAAAAAGATCAAATCTCAAAGTTTCATTGAGTACCAACTGTCAAAATTATTTCAAATCAAAAGCTTTAAATGTCTACCTGACTATCTGTTTTTAGCTTAGCCTAATTTTGAATTATCAAATTCTAGCCTTAAACACTTTATTACTTTTACACTCGTAAAATAAACTTTAAGTCTAATGTTTAACAAAACATAAACAAAATTACATTAAAACAGCGAAGCCTGCACATGTCTCATTATAGGCTCAAAGAGGTTTTTTTAAGTTCTTACGAATCTTCTTTTCTATAATATTTCGCTACAAGTATAATATTGTGCTATGTTATGTTACATTTAACTTGTGTTCTTCTATCCCCTTAATATCTTTATTGACTTAGAAAACAAGTTACATGTCCTTTTAAAAATACGATAACCATCACTGCTATTTGTCGTCTTGGAGAGACTTAGGTACGTTGCTATTTATAAGTCATAAGAAGAACAACATGCACCTGCATTTTACGTACAAAAATACAAAATAAAAATATGTCCCTTTATAGGAACATAATACCCAGTAAGTGGCATTTAATAGTGTGGTAATTTTTAAACTGTCATGTCTCCTATTTCTCAAGTTTCCAATAAATCATTTTGCGTTCTTCTGGAACTATCTTCATATACCTATCAAAGCATGTTCTGTATAAATCCCATGTGTGTAACGAATGCCTCAGGGATTTACTTTGAACAACAAAAAGAACCAAGAAAAAGAAAAACAAAATAGGGAAGTATATTTTTATTCTTAAGCTATGTGAACGTTGTTGTAAAAAAGGATTTAAGATTTAAGTCCGTATCGATTTTGTGAGAAGATGCAATCTCCATTACGCATCCGAAATCAGTCAATTCTGTTGAATTAATTGCCCATACCATTTTTCGGTATTTATGTTTCCATAACCGATTCACGGCCGGCGGTGGAGAAATTAAAAATTAGTCTCGGATTATGTAGCTACTCATCCTAATAAATACAGATACCATGTCGATAGCGTTCGAATTCGTTCCATTATTAGTTCGCCCTTCGAAAATCTCTCAAATCGACGTGCAACGACAATCAACCATCGACCATCGACGACGACGACAAAGAAGGAATCAAAATTAATGCCGAGCAATATAAACGCCTTAATTGGAAATCAGTCTTCCATTCAGGATAATGCCAATGGAATGGTGGTGGTTACTATAGCTCGCAGTCGTCATTTCATTACCATCGTCATAATTGACATTCAGATAGACCGCATCACTAGGCAGTAGTCATCGTCGTCGTCGTCCACGGTCGCAGTCGTAGGAAGGACGAGGACGAGGACGAAAGTTCCTGAATTATGATTGACGGCATAATTAGTTGGCCGGATACGAAATAGAATGCTTTTAGCTGATGTTAAAAGCATTAAGGAGGAGGAGGAAATTTATATACTAGGTCCCCAAAAACTGATAGAAAAACAAAAACGAAATAAAAGTCATTGAATGATGATGAGTATATGCGATCGTAAATAAGGCAATAAGACGCTTGAGTTGAGTTGAGTTGTGTTTTGTGTAGTGTTTGCTTAAAAATTTCATTGCAATTTCCAGTGTGCAATGCACCCGACCAACCGACCGACCAAGGATGTCGACGAACCATATATCCTTCTTATCGCCCAAATAAATGATTCATTCTTACAGACACCTCGATGCACTATATATCTTTTTGAACGTCCTTATTACAAACTACAGCATGCATTACATAGCAGCGTATAGAAGCAGCGCAGCTCAACGAGGAGGCTAGGAAAATAAAAATCGACCATACTCTACAAAAATTTCAACAACAAAACAACTTTAAGGATAATAAATGGCAAGCAAACAGCGGACATGAACACACCACTTGCAAGAGATAGTATTATGGACGAATCTGCTTAGTGTTCTCACACCCTCAAGTTAGTGAAGCAGCACCAGCAGCGTTATATACCTATAGTCCTATCTAGACTCTTCTTCCTGAATCAAGCATTCAATCATATCCTTTAACAGGTTCAGTATACATATACATGTAGGTACACATAAAGTCCAACTATACTACTTTACCAAAATGGAATCTCGTAACGTTCGCGTCGCGTCTGTCGGTAGGTCGGTCGGTGCAGCAGAGGTGACTACTTGAAATTGCATCTTACACATTCTATTCTATATCTATAGCTATCGTAGAGTCAGAGTGAAAATATAGGGGAAACGGCGGCGGCGGCGGCGTGACTTCCTTGCCACATGATGGAAGATGGTCCATAAAATTTATCTCGTTGTGTAGATAAGGTAGTATAGAGTTTGCCCTGCTTATATCACCCCCGAGAGAGAGAGTGCAAGTCCAACTGAATATAACATTTTTACGCTTGAAGTCGAGCAGTAGGAAGCTGATAAATCGATGGACATTACAACGAAAGACTGTTAAGTATCGCTAACAGAGCAACAAACCATCAGCTAACCACAAGCAGGACCATATTCTGTATGCAGGTCCAGTTCTAGCTCCAGCTTCAGGTACTGCTCGTAGGTATATATCACGATGACGAAGAGTTTGTTGAAGATGAGGGAGAGAGGAAGGTACTTTTGAATTCAGGATATTTATATTCTCCCCGTGCAACCCTTATATATGTACGTACCTACGAGTATATGCGGGTATAGCAGGTTTGTGTCGTCTGATGGTTAACTAAACCAACTGACCTTGAATAAGCAATGGCCACACGAAAGGACATAAATAAAATCTGTATCTGCTCTAGGGCATGCATAAAATACCAACAAACACACCTACTTGTATGTATGTATATATTTGAAGGATGTTTGTATTAGGATGACAACCACAACGCAAGGACAACAGGGACTATCGCGGCAAAGGCAACCTGCAACTCCAGAGCCGGGGCAAGTGATATACTAATACCCCGAGTTTCAACTGTCGCGTCGTCCTCGTCCGGCCTGCCATACCGACTGCTGAATGCTGAGTGCTGGTTCTAGCCGACTTCCAGTCTCAAGTGAGCGGGTAGGGTATTCCTATTCGTATTCGTATTATATAGGTACGTGAATTTGAACGTGAGATGCGGGCTCTGATAAATGTGTGGACATTTGTTAAACCTTTAACAAGAGCGAGAGTGAAGCAAGTGGAAAACTATACCACCAGCACAGCGCGGAGCAGCGCAGCAGTGACATTTAGAATTCACAAGATTGTTGTGGCAATTAATCCTTTAGTCCGGAGGGAGAGCAGAGAACGCACCGTCACTGGCACCAGCACCAGCACCGCGAACCATTCAGCTACGTTACGACTCGATGATGACTGTGGCTGGCGCGGCATGGTGTGGTGCGGTGCGGTGGTGAAGTGGGTAGATTATGGTGGTTTAAATATATATCTTTTTGAGTATGATTAAGCTTTTGAATAAAATGTATTGTTGAAACTGGTTTGAATATAGGTATGTTTAAAGTGCTGACTTTATCTAAATCGATTCGTTTTGTCATTTCGTTGCACATTTCAAAAGCAGTTCATGATGGTGTAGTTTTATGTTGTTTTTGTGGCTGGAGGGTTACTTCACTGTATTTACGTATGAATTTCAAAAAGTCGTACATTTCGATGAATTTATGTTGATTTTTTTTTAAAGTTTCTTGGAAGATTTTTTATAAAAGAAAAATATTTTATTTTTTTGGACTATAGTTTTCAAAGTCGTATTTTTAAAAGTTGCGTAGGCCGTAGAGGCAGCATATAAATCAAAACCATTTTTGAAAGTTAATTAATGCCGAATAGAAAGTTGCTCGGAGACTTCATAAAAAATACTTTATCTGTCACAGAAGCATTGTAAGTACTTATGAAACTAGTCAACAAGGTTCCGTTTCTGGGAATCAAATTGCACTTTTTTGATGAGTTTCGATAGCCTTATAATTAAAATCATATTCCAAAAACACTTTATTACGTCAGGTTTTTGAGAAATTCTTCTAAAAATTCATGAAGTATTTTTTTCCAAAAATTTTAATTTAAGAATCTAGTTTTTATAATATTTTCGGAAAAACTTTCTTAAGTTGTTTGATTTCATCTGCCTTAAATAAAACTTAACGAAAAGATGAACCATTGAATAGTTCAAAACTCCGTCAAATAAACAAGGCCGCTACACCAAGTTTTTGAAATGTGTTGATCAATCAAAATTATGTTTAAAACGGGTATTTTTAAAATCCTAGCAGATTAAATTACAATTGAAGTTCCTATTCGGTATCATTACTCAAAATTATATCTGAAAACTGTTTTTCAAAATGATCTAAGCATTAAGTTTAAGGTTTTTCGAAATTGTACATTAAATTGAATGAAAACTCATAACTAAAGAGTGTTTCCGGAAACTGATTAAGATGATAAAATAAATTAAATTCTAAATCCAATATAAGACCAATATTTTTTCTTTTCAAAATCATTAACAATTTACTCATAAAAACTATGTTAGGTCTTACCTAAGCCTTGAAAACATCGTTTTTAGCTTTTTTAATCATTTTTAAAGGAGCATGTTTTAAAAACCTATAATTATATTGAAAATTTATAAGGCAATATTCCAATTCTGGACAACTTAATCCTTTTAAAAAGTATTGTCTTAATTTTTCGCACCAGTGTGATGGGTCGGAAAATGTTTTTCAAATATGGATCTATATGAAAGATATCATAGGCCTTTATATATACATACGTTCGTACTTTTGTATTGTTCATCATATGAGAAGTGTTTTAGATAATTCTAATACATAGACTGTAAGGAATTATTAAATCTTAAATTGATACAAAACCAAACAAAACTGATGCCATAATGAAAGATTGGTCTAATGGACTATAAAAAGTTAATTTAAGCTATTTTAGATTAAGCAAAAGAATATCTATTCTGAATGAAAAAAGATTGGACGACCTCTCGAAAGCTCTCAGCATGCTAATCTTAAGGGCAAATCTACGGAGACTGCCCTCCATGAGGTAGTGCGTACTGTAGAAAAAACAATCCATTATAAAGAATTTACTCTTGCCACCTTCTTAGACATAGAAGGTGCTTTTAACAACGTCCTTACCGAATCCATAGAAAAATCGCTCGTTAAGTTCGGTGTAGAATACTTCATTCGAGAATGGATTATTTCCATGCTCAGTGGTAGGAAGATTCGAGCCACTCTAGGCAATACAATCGCAACAAAACACGTGAGCAGGGGAACGAACACCCCAGGGTGGTGTCCTTTTACCTCTTCTATGGCTTCTGGTCATGGATACAATTCTCGTTAAATTAGAGAGATGTGGAGTGAAGGCGGTAGCCTATGCGGATGATTTGGTGCTATTGGTGTCAGGAAAGTACACCTCTGTGATTAGTGAAATCACGGAGTCAGCTTTGAAGAAAGTTAGCAGCTGGGCCACGAGTTGTGGACTAGGAGTTAACCAAAGTAAAACTGAACTGATGCTCTTTACCACCAAAACTAAAGTACCGCCCTTCACGCTACCTCGACTCAACGGTCAAATCCTATCATTGTTTTCCAGTGCAAAATATTTGGGAGTTATACTCGACCCTAAATTAAACTGGAAACGAAATATTGAAGTGCGGGTTAAGAAAGCCTGTGTTGCCTTCTACGCCTGCAGCAAAACTTTCGGCAAAAAGTGGGGACTTCAGTCGAAGATGATTTTATGGACGTACACAGCCGTAGTACGTCCAATCTTAACTTATGGTTCGATTGTGTGGTGTCCTGCTCTTAGCAAAGCCTATAATATTGATAATCTAAAGAAGGTTCAGAGAACAGCTTGCGTGGGCACCACAGGGGCTATGCGTACTTGCCCAACGGACGCCTTAAACGTTATTTTGGATCTTCTACCAATCGACCTTTTTATTAAATACATAGTTTCCTGCAGCGCTATTAGGCTGAAGGAATCAAACAGCTGGTTGTCAAAACCTTATGGTCACAACAACACACCGAAATTGATTCCCTCAGATATTATCTCGGTAGGCACTGACTACTGCACTCCTACTTTGAAACTTAGTAAGGGTTTTAAGGTTATTTTCCCATCCAGAGAAGATCGGGAGGATGACATCGTGTCGATAGGTTTCGACACAACCATCTTTACTGACGGCTCAAAGATGGAGTGCGGAGTTGGTTCTGGGATTTTTTCTGAGTCCCTAAATGTAGCTAAATCCTTTAGGCTTCCTGACTTTGCTAGCGTTTTTCAGGCTGAACTGCTGGCAATAAGGGAGGCATGTAAGATACTTAAACAAAACCCAAACCAAAACCGAAATGCGGCTATCTTCACAGACAGTCAGGCAGCTGTCAAGCCATTAACTCGGCCACATCCTCATCTAAATTGGTCCAGCAATGTCGCGATGAGCTTGCGAGCCTGAACATTAACCTCGGTGTCACCCTGATCTGGGTTCCGGGCCATAGTGGTATCGTGGGAAATGAACGGGCTGACGAGCTAGCCAGGCAAGGATCGGCCCTTCATAGCTCACTTGCGGAAATGGTTAACATTCCTCTTGGTGCTATGAAGGGTAAAATCTTTTCCATCTACCAAACTGAATCAAATCGAAGGTGGAGCAATTTACCCAACTGCATTATATCTAGGAAGATATGGCCCACCTATAATAAAACCCGTACAAAGGATCTTCTATGCAGGCCAAGCCAAGACATAGCCAGGATTGTTGCGGTTTGTACCGGACATTGGCCTATAGGAGTTCATGCAGAGAAGTTGGGTATATCTTACAACACCTTTTGCCGTAGTTGTAGTGACCAAAGAGAAAGTGAAACGATAATCCATTTCCTCTGCAAATGTCCTGCTTTGGCAAACACTAGAATGAAATGCTTTGGGAAAGCATTCTTTCACGAACTTGATGAGCTATCTGAGACAAAGATTAGAGACCTAATCTTTTTTCTCAATGCGACAAAATGGCTCTAAGATAATCGCTATGAAGCTTCTCTATAAATCTTTTCCTTTCTATCACAGGTCAAACGAGTTTTGGTATCAAAACGGCGTACTACAGCGCTAATTGGATCTCAGGCTAGGTTGCCTTGAGATCGCCATTTCTACCTACCTGTTGTCTTATGTGTATGAACTTGGTCAACACCAAATATTTGGTATATGAGATTCCGAAATAAGATCAAGTTAAACCTTTCTTGACGAGGAATATTGAAATTTTATATACTACAATATTGTAGCGTATTTTCAAATTATATTTTTTCTGAAAATTAAATTTTCTTGTTAAAAGAATATTTAGTAAGTTTAAGCTGTTTCCTGTCGAGATATTTTGTGTATCCTTTAATTTTAAATAAATGACAATCACAATGGACAAATTTGATTTCTGTAAGGTGATAGTCAAATTAATAACTCAATAGCAGTCACAAAAGCATGTGATAGTAATTTTCCAACAAATTTGTTGTTTTTTGTCACAGTATGAATTGAACTTCTAGACGAGGTTTTATCCCGTTCATCGCTAAGGATTATTTTTCGAATAAAATTGGGATCAACTTTCAACTGCTCCAAAATCGAAATACCGAACACACGACGACGCTGCTTATGGTCGTTTGGTTTCAGCTTCTGGGTCAGTTCAGTTTTTTATGGGTCCAGGCCCAAATGACGACACAAAAATTTGCAATGTTGTGGTCTGGTCTGAGACAGGCCAAGTTCTTGTGAGCGACGTGAAATTGAGTGCCTTGGATTCTGTTGTACACTTCTACGAACAGCAGCGATGTCTTCGGCAGTTTTTGCGTTTCGTTGACGTACGAGCGATGGCAAATTTTTCAATGCGCTGGTAACGATGGACTTGAATTTGATCACCAAACGTTGAATAGTTGACTTGAAAGGACGTCCATGCACCCAATTAAGAGGGCACAGCTTGCGCATAGTTGCTATAGAACAATCCTTTTGATGACAAATTTTTATCATTTACACGTGAAACTCAAAGCTGTTACTTGTCATGTTGGTTTGTCTTTAGTGACTGATTAAAAGAAAACATTTTGACAGGAGACAAAGAAACAATATGGCCGCCATGAGCTGTCAAAGTATATGGGAATACTATATGATTTTATTACTCTTTTGACTGCCAACATTTCGTCCCGTTATTATATACTTTACCCTTAATATTAGATTCCCATCTATTTGAAGCAGTTATTCAATTTCGACATTTATCCTGAAGTATTCAACCTTCGAGGAATGAAATTTCCTATAGCCTTTAAGAAACTTTTAACATTTAGATGTCAGAAATATAGCTTTCCACACAAAATTTAATACACCAAACATATTTCTCGCAGTCCTGTTATAATATGATGATGAAAAAGTATGACCTTTTTACAATTTCTTATATCACACTTGGGAAATGCCATAATACCAACCATAGTGGTTTTTTGTTGACCTTTTTTCTGCACAAAATCGATGTAGAAAGAGAAATGAAAAGAAAAAAGAATAACTCACCATAATTTTGTAGGTTAGGTAAGGTACCAGGAATAAAACGATTTTATGAGCCAAAACTCATTTCGGTGGTATAATTTAAGGGCATGTTAAGCATGCTCTCCAAAGCACTCTAAGAAAAATAAAGAATAAAACAAAAGTAATAATTTAAACAACCCTCGCGCACCCCCATCCTTCTACATAGAACTTTTCCATAGGTACACCCTCCATAGAAAAAAAGTAATACCAACTGGATGTTTATGTTGTTTTTATATTTTTCACATAACTCATAATTACCTTCCGCTTAATAAATAGGCTGTTAACATTTTGTCAGAAAATATATACCAACGAAAAATTACAAGCCGCATAGAAAAAGTTGGTTTGTTTGGTAGAAAGAAGTCTGGTCAAACTTTTATTGCTAGAACTGCTTCAGAGAGCATAAATTGAAACAAATTGAACGAAATAAAGGACCTCTAAAGCCCAAATGCCAATTAGCTGTACCTATACAACCAATAAAAGTTTTAGTCTATATCTTGTTGTTATGAATAAAGGACATAAGCAAATATAACAGCATAAAGGTGTACTTAGGATCGACTTTACCTTCGTCCTGGCAGAGAGAAAAAAAGTAATATTTGGTATTGAATAAAATAAATTGTCCTATTGTGGACCTATGGGTAAGGTAAGGCAGTCCTTGCTGCCTCGAGGAGTTGGTATGATGGTGAAACAACACAAAGGATAACATAAATTATTCCTTTAACTACGGTCATGACGAATGAACATTCCATTTATTCGTCCAAATAAAAAACAAACTCCCAAAAAGGTTTTGCATTTGTTGTTTCTGTTATAATAAAATAATGACAAGCGAAAAAGATAAACCGGAAAACTGGACGACAAACAAACAGCAGTTGCGATTGCGATTGCGACCAAAAAAGAAAAGAAAAGAAAAGAAACAAAAATATCCTGATGAAAAGAATAAGAAAAATAATGGAGGGCATCATCACATCAACCCAAAGAGAAAGGATGACAAACACTTAAGCACGCATCCTTCCACTTGCCGGGTCGGTCGGTCGGTCGGGACTTATCAGGGTATTACTTGGGATTGGGTTGGTTCTCAAGGAACTTGGGCTGTTTTCCCTTTCACAAAATTAATGAAAACGAAAGTCCTTGCGCACTCGACTCGAGTGTCCACTTGGTACAGGATTTTGATTCGGTTCTTTTGCTTCTTTTCGAGATCAAGGCGATTTTCTTTATATTTTTTTTGATTGTATTCTGCGTCACATCATAAGAGTGTCGTCTTCATACCTAAATCCTTTCTTGAGCTTTACAATCAGCATTCAGAAAAAACAATGAAGTTAAATTGTATTTGAAGTGACGTTTCTTCACACCGTTATGACGCGTATTGAGTACATCATTTTATTGAAATACCGGTGGTGGTGCGGCGCGCAGTGCCTGGAGGACGTTGCTGTTTGCGCGGTGGGGTGGTGATAGGAGATAGGACATACTTTTCTACCTAATATGAATTTTGTATATAAGTATTCATCCTTTTCTTGTTCTTCTTTTTTATTTCTATTTTCTTTTTGTTCGTTTTTTTTTTGACGCGAAATTGACATTGAACACGCAACGAAATTAAATGAATTGATGGCAAGGGAGCTGTAGGATTTAATTTGTTCCTTCCTTTGAGAAATTAATGGCAGTGGTAATAAATGACAAAAGGACACTTTAGTGTGCTAGTAACATGATAACAATGAGCATATGGGGAATATTCAGCATATACTCTACTACTATACACATCCACATCACTCGTACAAATAGTCCTTTATATTGTCCTGGACTGGAATGAGAGACGCAAAAGGATACCGCCGCGAAGCTTCATATAAATACATATAGATAGAAAGATATAGCACATAGAACTACATTACAGAGGAGAGATACAAACTGCGTCACAAATTACATTTAATTTTATTTCATTTGGGGTTTGTTCGTTTTGTATATACTACTCGCATAAAAGAATTTCTATTGATCGCTCACTAAAGCAGAGTGATGGTTATTGCAGGACGAAATTTATTGTATTCGATTCGAAGCTATTGTCATCTTTGAATCGCAGTGAATTTGGTAGGAATGTTGTTTCATTCATAAAATGAAATCAATCGTAATGGGATTTGGATATTTATGTATGTACGAGTTGTTATGAATTCAGGGATTGGGATTTCGAAGAGCTTTTGTATGGGATACATTTTTATTAATTTTTATTACGACCTTGCGATCTTGTTCTTAGCTTACACAGATGGCACAAATATTTCCATGGAAAACATTAATAAATTCATAAGTTGCAGAAAAAATATTCCCAGGTGATGTTTTTGTTCAACAAATAGATACAAAAGTTTAAGATTTCTAAAGTAAAGGAGTTGAATAGGTTAGGTATATGTTTTTATGCCTCTATATCCTTTTGAATATGTTTTGCGACAATTGCTTTGTACCAAAAATAAATTTTTTGTAAGGCCTCGCAGATGATTCAAGAATATATAGTTTCACTTTATTTAAATTAAAACACATTTGAATCCATGATCTTTACAGGATTTTCCAATAAGAGGTTTCATTTTGATATTTAAAAAACGAGTATGTATTTAAAAAAAAATCAATAAATGGTTATTTCATTGTAAGGAAAAACGTATATCCTTTTCTTATCTTTGAATTTTCAATGACCAATCGGCTGTATGTCTTCTTTAACATTACGAGTTCCATATTTAAGGCTGGTCTTCAGTTTTTCGATAAATAAAACAGCCACGAAAACTTTCTTACAGAAGTTTTAAACACATTTTTAATGAGTTTTAATTTTAACGTTTTTAGTTTATGTTTTACTTGTCAAATTTCAAAAACGACGCTTTCCAGTTTAACAGCTTCCCAAATAGCAGACAAACATACAATTTTTTAATTCAGTGAATGTATTTTCGCAGGTTTATACTGATTTCGGCTTAGTTTTTATTATTAACTTCCCATAGGAAGTTATTGTAATGGTTCCGATTTGTCAAATTAAAAATGTTGACATTTCTCGACGTTTCAAGCCCCTAGAGTCGAAATAAAAGATTTTTAGAAAGATGTCTGTGCGTTCGTGTGTACGTACGTCTACGTCCGTACGTTCGCGAGGTTTTTTTCGTCATCAATAGCTCAAAAACCAGAAGAGATATTGACTTCAAATAAATTTTGTTATAAAGATAATAATGCAGAAAGATGCAGAAAGATGCAGAAAGGGCTCTCAATTAAATTGCATGGGTGGTTTTTTACCGTAGCAGTTTAAAAAAAAGGTGAACATTTTGGTATACCCTAAATATCTCACGAACCAATAACGCTAGAGACTTGAATTAAGTTTTATATTATATATTGTAATGTGATACCAAACAAGTATATTTTTGGAAAAAAATCCAATTAACGGTTTTTTTTATAAATAAAAAAATTTGAAACAAAAATATTTGTTACCTCGAAAATTTTACCAATAAAACATGATTTCATCTCCAAAACAATTTTGTGCAACGAAGAATAAAGTTTTCAACATCTGGTAAAATTTTGAGAAAAATCGAATTGACAGTGTTTTTACAAAAAAATAAAAACCTAAAACAAAAAATGAATAAAAGTTAGTAAAAATTGATTTTCGACTTAAATAACTTTTAAAAAAATTTGAGACATTAACCTTTAACTAATTTTATTTTTTAAAAAATATTGTTTCCAACATTCAGTAACATTTTTACAAAAAAAAATAAAAACCTAAAAAAAAAAAATTAACAAAAGTTGCTAAAAGTTGATTTTTGACTTAAATATCTTTTCAAAACTTTGAGATATTGGCTTTAAACTAATTTTATCTTATGAGAAATATTGTTTTCAACATTCAGTAAAATTTTGACAACAATCGAATTGAAAGTTTTTTACAAAAAATAAAAACCTAAACAAAATTAATAAAAGTTGGTAAAAATAGATTTTCGACTCAATTATCTTTTTTAAAATTAAAAATATTAGCTTCAAACTAATTTTATATTACAAGAAATATTGTTTTGAACATTCGATAAAATTTTGAGAAAAATCAAACTCACAGTTTTTTAACAAAAAATAAATACCTTAAAAAAGCATTACTATAATTTCGTAAAAATTGATTTTCGACTCAAATATCTTTTTTAAAATTTAAAATATTGGCTCCAAACTAATTTTACTCACAGAAAATATAATTTTCGACATTCAGTAAATTTTTTATTAAAATCCAACAGTCAGTTTTTTTCATACAAAAATAAATTCTACAAAAAATAGTACGCAAATTTGGTAAAAAATGATGTTCGGTTCTCGATATCTCGTGAAAAATAGAAGGTATTGACTTTAAATTCATTTCATTGATCCAATTTTTATTTGTTTATATAAGAATTAAAAACTTTTAAGAAATGCTACTAAAATTGGTAAAAATAAAAATTGTTTTTCGACTAAAAATCTCGTTAAAAAAATAGATTTTAAAATCAAACTATTTCATTATATTCAAAATTTTGTTAAATTTTTAAGAATAATTCAACTGACAACTTTTTTAGCAAAACACGAAAACCTTCAAATTTTTAAGCAAGACAAATCGGCAGACGGGATGGAAAGTTATCAGTGTGGGTCGCATCCCGATCCCAGCCTCTTTTTTTTGACCGAATTGATATTTTAAAGTGCTGTATTAGTGAAAAATCGTAGAATCGAGGTTTGAAACAAGGCAAGGAAGAAAGTAAGGTTTTAAGTACATTAAGTAGAAATTTGTAATATGCACATTTTAACTATGGATCTCGAACATGCAGGAAACGTTGGAAACCCAAACAGCGATAAAGGTAAGTGAAGATGAGTTCAAAGTGTTTTAATATTTCACCAATAACCTTGGTCATTAGGAACATAGCAGAAGAAATACGCGGGCGTCTGCTTAAAGCCAACAGAATCTACTCAAGGTGATCAGTCAAAGATGCCTTCTCCGCATTCGAGATAAAAGTATTACGGAGAACAGTAAGCCCCTTTTGTGAGGAAGGACAAGGACCGTGAATCTGATATGGCCACAAACATATAGCTTGTCAAACTCTAGTGGGCTGGACACGGACAGTTTTTTGGGGTTCAATTTATGGGAGAAGACAGCGGAAAAAACTATGAAACAGTACGGAGTCAGACAAAATTGGGAAGGGTGGAGAATCATGTTGAAAAAGGTCTGGGCTGGATCGCCGATGAATTTTTTTTCACCCCATTGCAACGGGTGATGAAAAACGAATTAATTGCAGCTTACTTGGAAACGTTTGAATATGGGATAACCTGCCACGCTTTCCGTATTCCCAAAATGTTGGACCGACTGCAGACTATCGTTTGTTCCGTGTATGGAATATGGTCTTCCTCGGAAGTTTCTGCCATGTGAAGACATCAAAAATGGCTTGATTTTTGAATAACCTGAAAAGATGAACACTTTTACGTCTCCCGGAAGTGACTTTGGTACTTTTGAAAGGTGTTAACAACTTTCAACATTGCCAGGTATGAATAATTCTTTGTCAGATTTCTAAACTAAAAATGCTGCCCATATTTTTAGTCGTAGATACTTAAGCCTTACCTGTGTTTCCTGAAAGTTCTTGAATTAAATTAAAAGATTTGATAACATAATTTCTACCTACTTCTTATTTTATTACATTCTCTAAAGTTGCTTGTAAAACTTTTATATCTAAGGTTTACTCATTCGTGCATCAAAAACCAAGCCAACCAAAACTCACCGCCTCGCCTCTTTTTAAAAATGACGGTCTTTCACAAATGTCTGTCTGTAATTAAATTCTAATCCTTTTAACCCCATAATTTTAACAAAAGTCAGCAGAAGAACAAAATTAAAAAAAAAGATATAAAAAGCATAAAAATATATTAAAAAATAAAATAAAACATTACCGCAACTCCAACACACCCTCGAGCGAAATTATGATGAGAATCCTTTGTGACAGAAAGTGCGCGATAGAAAAAGAAAAGGGAAAATTAAAAGAAAATAGCTCAAACGCATTTCCTTACAGTTTCCCGCCCATTAATTCATTTCTGAATTTAATTTTTTTCTACCACTTTCTTTCTCTTCTTCTACTTAAACATACATACATCAGTGTTGTATGCGGTTGATGGGTTTTTTTCCGTTCTAACTGTGATCTTCTGTAGGTGAAGAAAAAGTTTGGTATACAATTTTTTTCTCTGCGACCGCCCCCGCGGCCAGACGATTAAAATATACGAACATTTATTTATCTTAAGTGAAACTTAATTATAAGCCTTGGCGGAGGAGAGGAGCGGTGTGTGCCAGCAGCAAAGCGGTCGCGAGCGGCACCACCACCACCTCTTTAATGCCGCACTATAACCGTCTGTTTTTAATGGCTTCACGATTTCGTGGATGATTTCCCCCTTTTTAACGTTAATGGGGTTCATTCGGTCGTCCTTTGCATCCTTCAAACGAAATCCCGAGCAGCATACATATATTTACCATAATGGCACTTTTTTTGATGTCTTTGTTTTTCTTTTTTCCTTGTCGTTGTTTTATTTTCTGTGTGTCATCGCCAGTTCGTCCTTTGACCACCAAAATGCTAATAGGTATGTATATGTAAGTGAGGTGGAAAATGGAAAGCCTCGTATAGCTTCCATCATCAAGGAGAAACGAAAAGGACGAAAATAAATTCAGCAAAAATATGCTATTAAATGCACAGGCTCCATAACATTTGTTGCAATTATTTTTATTCGGAACTTACAAAAGGACATTTTTTGTTTGTCGTTTGGACTGTTTTCTTTTGTACGGAATGGAATGGAAGAAAATCAAATGCATACCTTTAGTCTTTACTCAAGAAAATGGCAAAATCTTAGCTTAATTAATGGCTCGGAATGATGAAGCTAATTACATAAAAGGTCTTTTAGTCTGCGAGACGTATTTATCCGAATTTGGCCGAAGGATCGTAAGTTTCACCAATAGCAATTTCGCCTTTATGATGTGTTCTCTGACTCACGTAGCCACCGCCGCTCAGACTCTATGTACTCAAACACAGCAAAGAGGGCAAGACACATTATAGTTGATTCAATTATATCCAAAGATTGTTGCAATTTAGTGTTCATTAAGTTTTTGATTTAGGACCCTTGGTAGAGCATAACTACATCTCACAGTTAGCGGTGATTGCATTTGATATTAAATTACACCCATACTCGTCGTACATCAGAGACTTTCGATAATGCAATTTCTCTTGGGATGAGATATACTGCTTCGGAGTTGTCGTCACCGCGTCGCGTCGGCCGCCACCCGACCGTTCATTGCGTTTTCTTGCAATAATGGTGGCGATGCTTTACCTTCCAATTCCAGCTTCAGCTTCAGCTCCAGCTCCATCTATCCTTCAAACCCGATCCAACTAACTATAACACAAGTTATACAACTCGCATGTCGTTCAATTAACAGTCGTAAGCGTGTAATCATAATTTATCTTCCATAATTGACTTTTATCGCTTTCATAAATTTTATTTGCGAAACGATGATGACGCCGACAAACTACTTTGTACAGCGCGGCATATTGGCTTTGCGATGACTTAGTGTCCTTGTCCTCGCCAAATTTTGCTGTTTTTTTTAACTCTTTTTGTTTTCTTTTAATAATTTATTGGGCGAGAAGAAGTTTAATGCCAACAATGTATCAAAAAATTGCACGTTTCCGTCGCCCATCGTCGCCGTCGTTCGGTGTCGGTATGTTTTACAATTTTTAAAATGGGACAAAGATGTAGAAAAGTGCAAATTTATTAAATTACAAAATCAACCCAAAGTTTAATATAATCCTTTTATATCCTTATCTAATATTAAATGAAATTAGGTTCCACATTCACACGCAATAGGAGGATAAAATTCGATGAGGTTTTTATGAAAGTGTCCTTTAAGGATGTAAATATATGGTCAACCTGGTTTTATGGGAAGGATATCTTATGCATATGACCTAATGATGCGCTAACACGAATATTCAAAATATGTGAGTGTAATTTTGTAAGAACTTCTGGTGTAGTATAAGTTTCGGCTTAAAGAACAAGCGACAAATAGAAAAATAAGCTTATGAATATTTCATTACTTTACCACCATTGTTTAAGAGAACTTTTATAATGCATATACAATTTTATCGTTTTCATACAGATAGAAAAATATTTGGTCATTCGTTTTTAACTGTTTGAGTATCTGGAAGAAATTTTGCGTGTTTGGATGGAATATCTAATAAACTAAATTATGCAAGTTATTAAGTCCTTGGAACTCAATGGACACACAGAGTTCTTTTTTTTGTCAGTCCAATAAAATAGGCATGCATTTTTTTCATCTGATGTTATTAAAAATCAAAAACCTGATCAAAATTTAGTATTTATGATTTTAAAAACTTTAAAAGCTACAAAACTTTAGAAACGAATTAGGAAATGAAGCATATTTTCAAAGCAATGAGGCAAGTGTGGTCACAAATGTATTACAAATTCTACATAATAAATAACCTTTAATGCATAAATAAAAATATAATATTGGGTTATCCTTTTTGCGGTTTCAAAAAAAACGTAAATAAAACACATATAAAATATTTTTGTTGTGAACGTCGAAATTATGTGTGAAACACTACATCATGTCAAAAACCACTACGCGAATTGTTGCAAGCATCGATTTTTTTGAGGTAATTTTCGACCACTTTTAAACAAATATGGGGCGGTATCTCAGACATAACTTGACGAATATTGGTTTTTAAGTGCTCAAGAGTTAAAGGTTTCTCTGCATAAACACGGTCTTTCGCGTAGGCCAACGAAAAAAAGTTAAGCGGTGTTACGTCGCATGATCTTGGTGGCCAGTTGATATCACAACGTCGAGAAATTACACGGCCAGGAAATGTCTCTTACAATAAAGCCATATTTGCTGGGGTTGTGTGGCATGTGACACCGTCTTTGTTGAAGACACATATTTTCCCAGTCGTATTCTTCAATAGCAGTAAAAAAAAAATTTGGTTATAATGTGACCATATAACGCTCCGCATTGACGGTGACAGTCGTTCCAGAGTCGTTTTCGAAGAATAAGGTTCAATCACAACTCCGGGCTACAGATCGCACCAAACAGTGACTTTTTGTGGATGTAGTGTCCTTTCTTCAAATACTTAAGGATTCTCAGAACCCAAAATACGACAATTTTATTTATAAACATTCACACCGAGTGAGAGTGCTTCGTCGCTGAAGAAAATTTCGTTCGAAAAATCACCGTCCACCGTCTGTTGTTCAAGCACCCATTCCACGTATCTACGAGCGATCGACGTTGTGAATGCTCAGCTGGTTTCAGTTGTTTTGCGAGCTGGGCTTTATATGGATGTAAGTGTACTCGTATATCCAAATGCAAAATATGCCATAATGTGCCGTATGACAGTCCTAATTCTTGAGAACGACGAGGAATCGACACATTGAGGTCTTCTGCTACACTTTCACTTACAGCAGCGATATTTTCCGTGGTACGATCAAAACGATGATGCACAGGCCTTACAATATCTGTAACCAATCCAGTTTCTTCAAATTTCTTCACAAGTTTGCCAATTGCTTGCGTAGACACGATAATCTCCTCTTAAAGCACGATATGTGGCTGTGGCAGAATCACCATTTTTGTATGCGTTGTGTGATAGTTAAGCGATCCGTTTTCGTAAATGCCAGACTTTCAACTGACAAAAAAAGATAGGTTTTACAACTTAGTTTGCCAAAATGTCAAAAAAAGGCAGTTTGACACTCCCACATTAGTATGAAACTCTTTGTTTACTATAATAAAGGGCATCATCTGATTTCCAGAGAGTGATTTTTTAATTATTGTTTACTTTGATCTTTAAGCGATCTTCTAAAAAAGTGTGTATATGTATAGGTATACGCCAAAGTGAACATTTTGGATTTTCATTGAATATAAAACTACAGCCACGATATATTCGATTGTTTTTGGGTTTTGTTATCATTATAACTTGTATAGCTAAAGAATTGCAAAATATAATAAATTGAAAATTATGTACATATTTTGTTAAGTCTTGGAGAGAAGAGTTAAATGTTGTGGACTGTGATCGATTACAAACTAACTTTATTTCATTGTCGCTTTCTTAAAGCTAAACAATTTAGTATTCAATTTAAGTGTTGCCATAGGGGTACTAATATTATAATAGTACAATTTATTGCAATAGGATTTATTTTTATTGTAACTGTTTCTGATGTTTTTGAAGCTCTAGCTAGTCTTAATGTAAATAAAAGTGCTGGGCCAGATAACATAGCCCCTGTTGGACTAAAAAACTTCGCCGTTTCTTTGGCATTACCGCTCAGCTTCATTTTCAATCAGTCTTTAAAAAATGGCCAGTTTTTGGACTGTTGGAAGATCTCTTATATAACTCCAATATTTAAGTCTGGCTCGAAGCAATTATAGGCCTATCTGCAAATTATCAGTGATCCCAAAAATTTTCGAAATGCTTGTCTGTAAAAAATTATATTTTTTTGTTAAGGATTTAGTATCCGAATACCAACATGGTTTTGTTTCTGGAAGATCTACTGCTACAAACCTTTCATTGCTATGCGAATCTGTACTTCTCGGGTTCGAAAACGGTTTACAGACTGATATTATCTTTACAGATTTTGCAAAAACTTTTGATAGAGTTAATAGGTCCGTTCGCGAACCCTCTTAAAACAGTCAAATTTTACTAAAAAATACGAAATTTAACCAAATCCTGTTCGTAACAAGACAGTAATATTGTGTGAAAAATTTGTTGTTTTCCCGTTGGCTTAGGTACTTTTTTGTAGTTTTTTTTTTGTGAGAGAATTTTACCCCCACTCTTTAATATATTTCTTTTTCCGAATTTTAGTACAGAAAGTACGTATGGATTTCTTATTATTTAAAAAATCGAGTTCAATTTGTAAAATTGGGAAAGTTTAAAGTATTAGTTTAAAATATTAGAAAGTATTGATGTAACTTCAGGTGTTCCGCAAGGAAGTCATATTGGCCCTTTGTTATTTATCATTTTTATAAATGACATTCCGGTAAATTTTAAAGACTCGAAGTATCTTATATATGCCGATGATGTCAAGATTATCGGTGCTGGAATATTGCAGCATAGTTTGGAATCCTTATTATATCACTCATTCTTCTAGAATAGAAAAATTACAAAAAAGTTTTACTAGGTATGCTTGCTATAAATTAAATTGGAATATGGAAGTACCATCTTATCCATGTAGATGCCTGCTTATTAACATTCAAACGCTTGAAGTAAGGAGAAAATACTTTTCAATAATGTTTGTAAAAGATTTAATAAGCAATCGTATCAAATGTTCTTTTTTGTTAGAACGAATACTTTTTTACTTTCCATCAAGGACTTTCCGCTCTAATTTTCATTTGCGAGAGACTTTTCATACAAGAAATTATAGTAGAAACGAACAGTTTGCACGTTGCATAAGAGAAACGAATTCTGTTGTTGAGGTTATAGATATTTTTTCTAATATTTCAAAAGATGTTTTTAAAAAAATGTTATGTCTGCTTTGTTATCGCAATCTGTTTTGTAATTAAGAGTTATCTATTGCTACCATTATTATTTATTATTATTATCTACTTATATTTAAATTAATTATTATATTAACTTATTAAAGTAGTCTGAAAGAGTTGTACTCTGTTTGATGAAATAAACTAAACTAAACTAAACTAAACTATATGTACTGATGGTATAACATTTCTCCCCGCTTATTTATTGACCTCGTTTCTTAAAGTAAATTGGTGGGGTCAAAACTTTCAACCGCTCGGATAGCCGAATTTCTTTTGGTAACTTCTAACTAATTGGTGTTATTTTGGCAGATGTACCAAGAACATCTGGTAAAGGTTCCTCGTAGTCATCGCAAACAACTGGGGCTGGACACTATTGTCCATCCGAACATTTTGATGTTGACTCTTCATATACATCTTCTCCATCTTCTAAATATTTGACCTTTTGAGGTAGAATTTAATCTAGGGGAAGAAATAAAAGGGTTAGGGGATTTGGAACAAATGATACCTTCAGAATTTTCGATTCCCAAATTCGATTTATTCTGCAGAAGTCGAATTTGGTTTTGATGTCTGCGACTGACACCGTTCATTTGATTTCGTAGGTGTTTCTTCCCAGTACTTTCGATATGATATCACGCGACCATTTCTGTTTTTTGAGATACTGGCGGCACAGAACCTCCTGACCAACTTCAAACTTGTTCCTTATTTGATGAGTTGGCTTGGTTTCTAGAACTAGGGCTGATAACACACAACGCTGTTGACGACCATTTAGCAACTCCGACGGAGACTTCTTTGTTATTGGATTGGAAGTTGTTCGAAATGTACTGAGTAGAATTGGAAGCGCAGGTTCAGGAGATAAGCCATCAGCAATAAGTTTTTTTTAAAGCTGTCTTAAGTCAAGTGTTCGTACGAATCGCTCGGCTTCCCGGTTTTGATGCTGGAAGAATCGGAACAGTTCGGACATGATAAATAGCATTGGATCTACAAAATACTGAAAACTCTGTGGATGTAAACTAAGTTCCGTTATCACTAACGATAGTTTTTGGTAAACCTTCAATTGAAAAAATACTACGGAGAGCTTTAATTGTATTTTCTGATGTAGCTGCAGGCAGTGAAACAACATACGGGAATTTAGAGTGTGAATCAACTAAAATTAACCACCAATATTGTGATTATGTTACCTATTTTGTTTCATATGAGACCAAAATTAATTTTACTACTTTACCTTTTTACTGTGAATCTTTACACTCTTGGAAACTAATTGAAGGGACAAAAAAGTCGTTATTTCAAGGGAATATTTAAAATTTTGTAGCTTATTGAAAAACTTTCGTAATAAGGCAAACAAAATAAAATTTGGAAAGACTACTAATCTTTTTCAAAACCTTTAAAATGTTTTTTTTTTTTAAATTAATTTCGTATACTTATTTTAACTTTATCATTGTGTTTTTTTTGGAAATATTTTTGGTATGCAGTATTAAGTTATTTCAAATGTACGTTTTCCATTTAAATGTCGTTATGAAATGTTGACTTGTTTTTGAGATATCGAATTTTTGATCATCAAATATTATTTAGTCAAATTATGTTCTGGTTCAGGAAAAAGCTATCTAAATTCGTCCATTAGTTCCTTAATAATAATACGATAACTAAATCATGCGAAGGTTCTCTTCTGGAGCAACAGACAAATACATATGTATATATTTTTTATTGATAGGAGATCAATGAAAAAAACATAAATCAAACAAAATTTCATAAAAATCTATCGCACCGTTTTTGAGAAAATTCTAATTTTTGAATTTTAAAACTTCTAATTTCCAAGTTTGAAGACAGATAAACAGACGAACATAGGCACCGGATCCAATTTTTTTTTTTCGAAAATGTCATGTTTGATTAAAATCTCGAGTTCGAATTTTCTTACGAATGCAATAAATAGTTCCTATATGTAAGTTGCAATTAGAAATTACTTATGATTCAAAAATTCTTTGCTTGGTTCGTAACGTTTTGGATATGTGGAAATCAACCAGCACTTTTGCTGGGACCATCTAATGCCAAACTGCGGTAACTTTGTAGAAGGTGTTGATTTTTAACTCAAGCAGTCCCCACTATATAAACCCATTTTCTTTTGTTGGTATGATTGGCAATTGACCTTTAAGCTAAGATTGAAAATGTGAAAAAAAAACATTTTAAAACCAACATGAACCGAACACCCATAGATATGTTTCCCATAGACTTCCGCTTCAGAACCAATAACTGTGGTGACTAACGCTTTCAACCCTAAACGATATGTGTCCTTCTGATGGTGCTCAAACATTTTTTTAAAAAATAAATAAACAAACGAAATTTCTCTTTTGTTTATCCTGTCAGTTCCGCGTTCTAGTTTCATCGCAAAATTTCATATTTATTTTAGTCCTTTCGAGAGTTTCTTCTGCTGCATTATTTTTGCCAAAGCTGAATTTTTACCAAACGACTACGGCTATGGCAACGACGAAGATGAAAACGACGACGCCGACATGGAGACCGACCAAGAGTCAAGAGACCTCCTGATGTGAATAGCCTTGAGTTTATATGTAGGTATATGGAGAGTATGCTCTTCTGATAGACATGTTTGCACACGAATTAAGCACGCGGGGTAATTACATAAAGTAGGTTTTGTGTACATACTTACGAACACTTATCGCTTGGCTCCTCGTTTCCTTCCTTCTTCCTTTGGACTTGTCATAGCAATTGCATTTTTGAAAAGTGGACACGCCGCCATGCCGGCAGGACCAAGACCAAAAATAAGGACGATGAAGATGAGGACGTGGACTAGGACGAGGACGACACACGACATAACAACAATAACAGCCAAAGAAAAGAGAGTGCATTTTGGGTAAAACAAAAAGGATTTCATTTTCTATCGTTTGGAGCTGTCAGGAGCGTTCCAACTTCCTTTTTGCGTCTCAGGACATGCGAGTGAGCTGAATTCGTATACCAGAAATGTCCACACACCAGTTTGAGTTATTTTTTTTTGTTTTTTGATTTTTTTTTTTTTTTTTTTACACCACCAAACCTCCAATGTTAAACGAATCCTTCCTTGCGTCTCCGTTCGGGTAGGGTCTGTCGGTGGTGCTGGTGCTGGTGCTTTAGCTGTTTGCTGTTTGCTGGTGCTGCTGCTGTTGGCTGCAAATTTATTGTTGTAATGATAAATTCGTTTGTCACAGGACTTAACGCATTCCTGAGTCATTTATCATCGCCGCCGGCAGGACTTGCTTGATTTTCTTTTCTTCGTCCTTTTTGTGTTTTTATATATGAATATTTTCATCTTTTCTTTTTTGATTCAGCTGAACGTCCTGTTTGTTTGTGGATGAGCAGCAGAAGAAAAAAGAATTCAGAACACAGAAATTATGACAGCGCTCCAAAATGGATTACTTAAGGAAAGTGGACGACTTTAGCCAGTAATAAAAGGACATGGAAGACAAAAACTGAAAATTCTGGTTTGTGTTTTTGGTTGTTTTTTTTTTTTTTGTTTCCTTTTGTTTTCTTAAAAGAAACAAAAACAAAAAGAAAATGGTAATGTTAAGTAAGATAATGTCAAACTTTGGTTGGTGGTATGCTGTGCGATTGGAGAATATTATATGAGTCCTTGGGAGAATGTGGAACGGGACCGGCAATGGGACGGGAGAACAGACAAAACCTCATCCTCGGTCCCAAAAACCAGTCTGTTATGTTATGGTCTTGGTCTATGGGGATTCCCTGATGGTTTTGAATCAATTTTTAGTAGATCGGAAAATTTCTTGCTCGTATTCGTTTACTATATTTATTCGTAGTTTCTGGTTTTTGTTCTTGCTGTCTTTTCGTATTCGTTTTCGTTTTCGGGGATTGTACAACATTTTTGCCGCATGCAGTAATGGTAGTAATGCTACATTTTCAGCAGGCAGGATGTCAACACCACAATCTACTGCAATGCCAATATCGGGAGAATCCATTGTCTTTGTGGTAAGATTTCAAGGAATCTAAGTGGGGTATACGCTTTCCTATATAACTATATAGAATTTCGAGCAGAAGTAAATTGCCTGATGGGTGGTACGCTGGGATTGCTGGTGCGGTGCTGTGGACTGGTGGTTTGTGTAATGTGTAGTTGAGTTTTGTAAAATTACTGTCGTCATACTCGCAGTTTTCTGCTTATTGCGAAGTAAGTTCCTTTAACGTATGTGAAAATGTGAAAATGGATTCCGAACTGTGAGTAGGAAGGGAAAATTCAATTATTGGTGAGTGAGAAATGGTATGTATAATGTATATGTAATAAAGTGCCCTAAGTGGCCAAAAGGGATACATTCATTTTATCTTCGATTAAGGCAAACAAAAAATGAGATAAGTGTTCTATCAGAGACAGCAATATAGAAGAGTGTATTGTTTTTACATTACATTAAAGTTATGAAACGCATTTAATCCATTAGGGAAAAAGTTACATCGATTATGTAATGAAATAGACGTCAAAATTGTGATTTGTTGATAATTTGATCCTTTTCAACTGTTTTCTATACAACATATATTTCATTACTTTCTGCTAAAACTACGCATTTATTTCCAAGACGTATGCAGGATTAAACCAAGAACGGTAATTCTAACTAAATTATTTAAATTGAAAATACTTATAAGTTGCCACGTGCACGAAAAAATGAATGATTATGTTGACATTTTTGTGGGAATGTAATGAGAAACTGTCATCAATATAAATAGGTAAATTAATATTAGGGTGTATTTTCTATTTCTTTTGAAAGGGCCAACTAATCCCCCTGAGTGATATCCGTTGTGCAACTTTGAAGAATTTGAAGTATCTAAGTGTGTTATTAAAATTATGTTTACAAGTAGGTTAAAGAAAATATACAAGTAGAAGTATCTTAAGATGGAAAGCGTTTTTCTTTACTAGAATTTAATTTTGTCATGTCGTTTTTAGAAATATTTTGGATTTTAACTTGCCTTTAATAGATTTTTAAAAGAATTACTTTAAATTTTAAAGAATTTAAACTGATTTCTAATTCAACAAAGTTAACATTTGTTGGCTTAGAAGCTCAAGCCAACTCATTTTCGTTGCCGAAAAGCTAGTTTTGGATTTTGTTTTATAAAATCTGTCAAGTAGTATTGTAAGTATTGCTTTAATGTTAAAAGAATATTTCAAGTTTTTAATTCAACTAAACCAATAATTGATGGATAGGTAGGTAGAAATGGCGATCTCAAGGCAATCTAGCCTGAGATCCAATTAGCGCTGTAGTGCGCCGTTTTGATACCAAAACTCGTTTGACCTGTGATAGAAAGGAAAAGATTTATAGAGAAGCTTCATAGCGACTATGTTAGAGCCATTTTGTCGCATTGAGAATAAAGATTAGGTCTCTAATCTTTGTCTCAGATAGCTCATCCAGTTCGTGAAAGAATGCTTTCCCAAAGCATTTCATTCTAGTGCTTGCCAAAGCAGGACATTTGCAGAGGAAATGGATTATCGTTTCACTTTCTCTTTGGTCACTACAACTACGGCAAAAGGTGTTGTAAGATATACCCAACTTCTCTGCATGAACTCCTATAGGCCAATGTCCGGTACAAACCGCAACAATCCTGGCTATGTCTTGCCTTGGCCTGCATAGAAGATCGTTTGTACGGGGTGGGCATTATCTTCCTAGATATAATGCAGTTGGGTAAATTGCTCCACCTTCGGTTTGATTCAGTTTGGTAGATAGAAAATATTTTACCCTTCATAGCAACAAGAGCAATGTTAACCATTTCCGCAAGTGAGCTATGAAGGGCCGATATCCTTGCCTGGCTAGCTCGTCAGCCCGTTCATTTCCCACGATACCACTATGGCCCGAAACCCAGATCAGGGTGACGCCGAGGTTAATGTTCAGGCTCGCAAGCTCATCGCGACATTGCTGGACCAATTTAGATGAGGATGTAGCTGAGTTAATGGCTTTGACAGCTGCCTGACTGTCTGTGAAGATAGCCGCATTTCGGTTTTGGTTTGGGCTTTGTTTAAGTATCTTACATGCCTCCCTAATTGCCAGCAGTTCAGCCTGAAAAACGCTAGTAAAGTCAGGAAGCCTAAGGGATTTAGCTACATTTAGGGACTCAGAAAAGATCCCAGAACCAACTCCGCACTCCATCTTTGAGCCGTCAGTAAAGATGGTTGTATCGAAACCTATTGACACGATGTCATCCTCCCAATCTTCTCTGGATGGGAAAAAGACCTTAAAACCCTTACTAAGGCTCAAAGTAGGAGTGCAGTAGTCAGTGTCTACCGAGATAATATCTGAGGGAATCAATTTCGTTGTGATGCTGTGACCATAAGGTTTTGACAACCAGCTGTTTGATTCCTTCAGCCTAATAGCGCTGCAGGAAACTATGTATTTAATAAAAAGGTCGATTGGTAGAAGATCCAAAATAACGTTTAAGGCGTCCGTTGGGCAAGTACGCATAGCCCCTGTGGTGCCCACGCAAGCTGTTCTCTGAACCTTCTTTAGCTTATCAATATTATAGACTTTGCTAAGAGCAGGCCACCACACAATCGAACCATAAGTTAAGATTGGACGTACTACGGCTGTGTACGTCCATAAAATCATCTTCGACTGAAGTCCCCATTTTTTGCCGAAAGTTTTGCTGCAGGCGTAGAAGGCAACACAGGCCTTCTTAACCCGTACTTCAATATTTAGTTTCCAGTTTAATTTAGGGTCGAGTATAACTCCCAAATATTTTGCACTGGAAGACAATGATAGGATTTGACCGTTGAGTCGAGGTAGCGTGAAGGGCGGTACTTTAGTTTTGGTGGTAAAGAGCATCAGTTCAGTTTTGCTTTGGTTAACTCCTAGTCCACAACTCATGGCCCAGCTGCTAACTCTCTTCAAAGCTGACTCCGTGATTTCACTAATCACAGAGGTGTACTTTCCTGACACCAATAGCATCAAATCATCCGCGTAGGCTACCGCCTTCACTCCACATCTCTCTAATTTAACGAGAATTGTATCCATGACCAGAAGCCATAGAAGAGGTGAAAGGACACCACCCTGGGGTGTTCCCCTGCTCACGTGTTTTGTTGCGATTGTATAGCCTAGAGTGGCTCGAATCTTCCTACCACTGAGCATGGAAATAAGCCATTCTCGAAAGAAGTCTTCTATACCGAACTTAACGAGCGATTCTTCTATGGATTCGGTAAGGACGTTGTTAAAAGCACCTTCTATGTCTAAGAAGGTGGCAAGAGTAAATTCTTTATAATGGATTGTTTTTTCTACAGTACGCACGACCTCATGGAGGGCAGTCTCCGTAGATTTGGCCTTAAGATAAGCATGCTGAGAGCTTTCGAGAGGTCGTCCAACAAGGATTTCTCTAATATGGTAATCAAGAATGTGCTCCAAGGTTTTAAGCACAAAAGATGTTAAGCTTATTGGTCTGAAATCCTTCGCGGATTCGTGACCTCACCTACCCACTTAAGGGATAAAAACTACTTTGACCTGTCTCCACGACATTGGCACATGTTTGAGAAGGAGGCATCCTTTGAAAATTTGTTCCAGCCATGGAGCTGCCACATCATGCAACTTTTGAAGCATAACTGGCAGTTATCCATGCCTGGGGATTTATATGGAGAGAAAGTATTGATGGCCCACAAAATATTTTCTCTGGTTATAACGGAATTGACTTGCTCCACATGAGCTACGTTTAGCTCTGTGGTTTCAAGCGGTTCGGGGTTATCACTCTCGCAACCCGGAAAGTGCGTCTTCATCAGTAGCTCAAGAGATTCGGCTGGAGAGGCTGTCCAGGTTCCATGAGGCTTTTTTAGAAATGAAGGATTACAATGTTCCTTCGATAAAACTTTGCTGAGCCTAGCGGAGTCCTTTATGTCTTCGATTGATTGACAGTATTCTCTCCAGCCTTGTCTTTTTGTAAATTTTATGAGAGTCTTTATACGGTTGGTAAAACTTATGTTTGTGGCAGATATTGAAAATTGTCCTCGTCATTTTCCTAAGACTGGACAGTTCTTCATTCCACCAAGAAGGAAGGGTTTTACGGCTGTATTTAACTGGGCAAGAGACTCTAAAAGCTTTACTTATAGAAGTTTCAAAGGTTTTCACCTTTGATTCAAGGTCTACTATCGATTCTGCGAGATTTGGTAAGTTGCTCAGTTTGGAATTAGCAATTTGACTGAATTTCTTCCAGTCAGTTCTTTTGGGATTTCTATAAGGCGGAGGGTTTTTCGACTCGAAATTAATTTGAAAAAGAATCCACTTGTGATCCGAAAACGAATTCAAAGGGGAAACTCTCCAATTCTCTACTAATAAATTACGGTTGTTTACTAAAGTAACACCAAGCACATCCTCCCATCCATCATAATTTTCCGAGCTCGGAAAGACGCAAGTGGGAGTATTGCCTCTGTTACAAATGGTCATATTATGTGCAATAATATAATCAAAAAGTGACTCACCTCGTTCGTTGATTTCAGAGCTTCCCCAAAGGGTATGCCGAGCATTCGCGTTGCCTCCGATCAGAAGGTTTGCCTTTTCGATCTTAGCTTCGGTTATTATTTTGCACACCTCCTCCGGAGGTGATGGTGCATTGTGGGCGGAGTAGAAAGAGGCCAACAGCAAACCCTGTGTATTATTATCTTCGAATCTGGCAACTGTCAGATCAGGAGTGCTAAAATTTGGACATAAAAAACAGTTTAAATGTTTCTTAGCTAATATACAAGTTCTGGGATTACCTTGGTCTTGATCTGCGGTTTTATAAAAGAGGTCGTATTGGTTGTCTTGGAAGCCTCGCACCTTGAGGCCGTTTATCCACGGTTCTTGGATAACGCCAATGTCGAAGTTTTCCTCCCTAAGGAAAACTCTCAGATTATCTGAAGCACACTTAGAGTGCTTCAGATTAATCTGGACGACCTTCAGCGCGTTTTTAATTATTATTTTTAGCTGCAGAGCTGGGGCCCGGCAACTCGCTGGGGATCTCGACTCCGCTAACAACATCGTCAACCTCGACTTTATCGGTGTCTGTTCCCTGACTCTGCAGAATTTTAATTTTGGCATTCCTTATGCCACTCGGCCTTTTCGAGAGCCCCTAGGCTTTCCTCGCTAATCCTCAGAAGGTTAGAGGCGCTGGTCTTCTGTGGTTCTTCTGCTTTAATCACAGCCCAATCGTGCATGGGAATTGATGGATAAGTTCAAGAACGTTCTTATAATACCGTCCTTTAGCTTTATAGATAGGTACGTTCATTGCTCATCGTGCTACAGCCTATCGATTGTACCGTTAAGCTTCAAACTTGGTACGGATAAAGATCATTTTATGTGAATTCCTGGAGCTTGCACTGTTTTGCTAGCTTTTCTAAAACGGGTGGCTTCAATACAACGGTTTTGATAATGTAAAATGTGTTCAAAACTATTTTTATTAAACTTCGTATTTGTATGGGAATGAGAAGAATGTTAGCCATACTCTTTGCAACATTAGTTTTGTATTGCATCAGACACAAAAACTCTGCTTTAATTGACCAAATCATTTCTCTATAATAACGCGCTCTGGAGAGATTATTTCTGTAAGGCATTTGAAGCCAAGGCGTAATACCAAAGTCTTCAAGAATGATATCATTTTTCTTGCACATTCTTAATCTTTTGTGAATTCGTGTGGTTTTTTTTACGAACCGCGAGTCTTGAACTGACCTAGCCACTGGGCGTCCACACTTGTGAATTCTGCAGCGGCATGATGATTTTGCATTAAGGATGAAGTAACCTTTACAGTATATATGTATTCATCAGGAAATCTTAAAGGTTTGGAGATAGCAATTTGGATGCAATCGATAGTTCCAAAATCACCACAAAGCGTGTATTTTTTTTGCCCCTTTTGCCTTGAATATCAGTCTTTTCTATAGATGCTTAATAGCTTTACACACTGTAGTGTGTCAAACTCCAACAACTTGAACTGAAATTCAGATTAACTCTGTTATCTCAAAAAAGTCAGAATTATCTGCTCAGAGGTCAGTGCACCTTCTCTATGCTCTATTTTATCTACAAAACTTTGACCGTTACACGCGTATAAACACGGTCACATTCGCACTTCATCTGAAAAGAAATCTTTAAATAAGAATTAGTAAAAGCTTTCTAGTCAGGGGTCCATGAATCTTGATATTTTGCCTTTGTATGCCAGAAGCACAGTGTTAGCATTGAGGAAAAAAGTGCAGTACTGTGTAGCAAGAACTTGAGCCTGTTTAAAAATGTCATCAATATTTAAAGATTCCAAAATATACCTGGAGCAATGCTCTTGAGCACTACAAAAATATATTTTTATATTGAAAGAAGCCAAGTTAAGGAGACACATTTTACAGAGTGCTTCATAAAAACCTATCAGGCCGGTCTTGAGAAAATTTTAATTTTCGGTTTTTGACCAAAATCATTTTGTGAAAAAACGCCTAACGTGAATCTGGTTTAAACCTTAATTTCCAAGTTAAAACTGAATCTACCCCACAGTTTAAACTGATGTTAGGACGAAGACAGACAGACGATCGGAGTTGTCTCCTTCTCCACCATCGTAATGCCGCATGTTTGATTAAAATCTCGAGTTAGAAGATTTTTACGAATGCAATATAGTTCCTATGTGCCGCAATATGAAGGGAGGGTATAGAAAGCAGTTAACAGTACATTGCAATGAACAGGAAGACAGAGTGTGGTAAGGTTCACATTCTCAAAGTACGGCTTAAAAACCATCCTCTGTACTTTACAGTATGCTCGAAGTTGGGCTATGGTTAAACTGTTTAAGGAGAGGCTATTTTACTAGATCATAGTCCTTTAAATCGACTACGCTTGTATTTTTTTTAATAATTGTGTTTAGAGACAACTTCGTACACCTGGTAGATTGCGGAATATTTATGGAAAGTTCCTCACTGAAAAAATGCTTCTGAACCAGTGATTTTTTCATTATTTGATATAGAGTTCAGAATAAAAAAAATAATCACTCTTAAAAAAACTATTCTCTTTCATTGTTAAACAAAATATTTTTTTCAAATTATTAAATAGAATATTTACTACATATGTACACAATTGAAATTTAAATCAAACTCATGGAAACATATAAGAAGATGAAACATTGTATTACATAAATTCCAGCGTACAAACATATACTATAATTTCATTATAAGGTACTTAAAGACTTTTAAAAATCTCCTTCTCCAACCCTATAATTATTCTCTGCTCATCTGCGATGCGATGCGATTGAATTATTTCAAAATTGAAGATTTACTTTCTTGCACATCAGTTCAAAGAATATATACTTAAATACATCGCAATTCGCAATCGTTATAAATTACAAAATTCTTATCCAAGGCAATAACAAGCCTCATCAGGACCCATCAAAGCAAGTTAATTTCCTTTCAAAAATCTCGAAATTATTTCCAAATTAAAGACCACCCAAATGAGCACGCGATCTGCCGATTCGCCTCGCCTGCCCGCTCCGACTCTGGCTACGGCTCCATCAACACCATTTCATTTCAAAACATCCTGCTCCTTATTTTCTTTATATAATATATTGAAGAAAATCACACGCACTTTAAGAGTTCCATAGAATTTTCTGGCTTACTTTGTATGTGCGTTTGTAGGTTTGAGAGTTGCCGCATGCAAAATGTTTGTAAAAATACCTAAAATTAGCTCCGGCAGCTTCTTGTTCGTCATGTTTGGGATTCTCTTGGGCGGATGAGGCACATCGCAGCTTTGTGTAAACATATAGAGGGGTATGGCCCACCCAACTCCATAGACATCCATCAAAAAATTGTTGTTCACTGTCATGGTTTTGGCATTTCTCACGAATTAAACATAATAAGACAAAAGTCACGTCCCTTTAACAGCAACAACAACAACAACACGACCAAAAATGGAAACTTACACCTTCTTGCCTCGCACTGACTCACCACTTGCAACACAGTGGAATATTGAACATTTTAATCAAAAAAATTGCTGGCGACCTTCTTCAACGGCCCGCACTTTCAGAAACAGTAACAGACAAAGAAACAGACCGACAAACCATGGCAAAGAAAAAGACACCAGAACAAACCCATCGGGCAGACAGACAAACAGGCTACATAAACACACATCAAAGAAGCCCGCTTTGCCGCCGCCGCGCAGCCGTCCGCCCGTGCCGCGCCACGTCACAGCTCAAAACGCTTGCAGATGAAAAATTTATTTTAATTTCAAAGATGGCAGAGGATGTGAGGATGCGAGGATGCTGCTGATGCTGATATTACTGTTACTGCTGCAGAGGAGGAGGAGGAGAAGAAGGCGTGTTGTATAGCGCTGTAGCTGTAGCTAAACTCAGCTGCGGCATAAATCATTTTTCCAACATTTCCTTCGGGAAATGCCAAGTGTTTGTGGATGTTGTTTTTGTGTCTGTTTCTTTATTTCTTTTCTCCTTCTTATCACTTCATATTGGTTACTCGATATAACTGCAGGGTTTTTTGGGTGGAAAATTATTGTTGGAATCGCAGTTGGCAAGCAGTGCGTTCATTACACAACCATGTTTACCCAGAATCAGAATAGAAGACTGTCCCAACCACACTGAGCACCAAATTGCCACTATACAGATACACTATCTCCTATACTGTAGCTGGTATACCTGCTCTGCCCTGGCCAGGTCCAAGGACAAGTTAATTTTGTTTTAAGTCCGAAAATGTTTTTTTGTTGCTTTGTTCCAGTTATGTATAGTTTCGGGCAAACAAAATGGGAAAGCTTAACACTATAGCACTGCTCTTTATGACACAGAGAGTGTAATCCTTTGAAAGGACATGCATTTCAGTTAACCAGCTGTTGTTGCCATGGGCGGTTGGGGACTTTGGAGTAGGGTATCTTAACTTCGCTTCGCAAATGAAATGTGGTTACTGTATGCAGAGACGTAATCGTATATTTTGTAATAACCCAGGGCGCTAAATACAATCGATGAAATTCTTGAAACGAAATATGTTAATAAACTTGTATCAGAAAAATACCTTGACATTCCTTGTTTTTCATGATAATTCAAGCTTCTGAAAAGGAAAGGATACGTTGTCACATTAGCGTGAAAATGAATATTAAAGTATTCCCCTTGAAAGTTTGGACTAGGGAATTTAAAAACATCTGATTCTGAAATAACTTTCCTAAAATATCACCCAACAATTAGAGTCTCTTTATGTTCAATACCAAGATTTCACCATAATTACTTGGTTTTAAAAAAAACTCCACTGCTTAATTAGAACCGCAAAGGAATGTCTTGCCTTCCCTTTGAAAAATGTAAATATAGAGTTTAAAAAGCTCGAAATCTTAATAAACTTTTAATAAATGGCGCCCAACAATTTTGGTCTCAATGTTCAATAGCTGGATTTTGGCTTAGTGATTTAGTTTATCATAAAATAAGTTATTATCTATATTACAGTCTAAAAAAAACTTCAATACCCGTTGATAGATGGGACTATAGAACTAAAAAAGATCAATTCTGAATTGACTTTTACTAAATGGCGCCCAAAAACTTCCATTTGTTCCATTTTGCCATGACCTAGTTTCTTAAAAAATCAGTTGCTAATTATAACCTGAGGAAAACGTTCTCCATTCCCATTAGAAACTGGATCACAGAATTGTAATAACTCGAATTTGACAACAACTTCCACTAAATGGCGCCCAACAACTTTGGTTTCTGTGTTCAAGAGCTCAATTTTGGGTCATTTATTTGTTGTTTCTCAATAACTCAATTATTAAAATCATACTCATATTCTCTATTTCCATTGAAGGTTGGGACTACAGAATTTGAAAAGATCAATTCTGAATTGACTTTCACTAAATGGCGCCCAACAATTTGGATCTGTATGTTTAATAGTTCCATTTTAGCACAATGACCTAGTTTCTCAAAAATCAGTTGCCTAATTACAACCATGAGGAAATATCTTCCATCCCCTATGTTTTTGGATAACAGAATTCAAATTATACTAAATCTGAAACAGTTTTCGCTAAATGGCGCCCAACAATATAGTTCTTTATGTTCGGAAACTAGTTCTTGGATCAATGACTGATCCGTTAGTAAATAATAAACCTAAAACAAACATCTTCCATTCCCATTTAAAGTTGGGACTATAGAACTCAAAATCAAGGAATTTCAAACCAACTGTAACAAAATGGCGCCCAACAATTTGGATCTGTATTTTTAGTAGTTCCATTTTGGCCCAATGACCTAGTTTCTCAAAAATCAGTTGCTAATTATAACCTGAGAAAAACATTCTCCATTCCCATTAGAAACTGGACCACAGAATTGTAATAACTAGAATTTCACAACAAATTTCACTAAATGGCGCCCAACAATTTGGGTTTCTGTGTTCAAGAGCTCAATTTTGAGTCATTTATTTGTTGTTTGTCAATAACTCAATTATTAACATCATACTCATATTCTCTATTTCCATTGAAAGCTGGGACTACAGATTTTGAAAAGATCAATTCTGAATTGACTTTCACTAAATGGCGCCCAACAATTTGGATCTTTATTTTTAATAGTTCCATTTTGGCATAATGACCTAGTTTCTCAAAAATCAGTTGCCTAATTACAACCATGAGAAAATACATATCTTCCATCCATAATGCTTTTGGATCACAGAATGCAAATAATTTTAAATCTGAAACAGTTTTCGCTAAATGGCGCCCAAAAATTTGGTTCTTTATGTTCAAAAACTCGTTCTTGGATCAATGACTGATCCGTTAGTAATAACAACATCCTCCATTCCCATTTAAAGTTGGGACTATAGAACTCAAAATCAAGGAATTTCAAACCAACTGTAATAAAATGGCGCCCAACAATTTGACTCGATATGTTCAATTACTTATTTGTAAGGTACCAAATTCATCCCTGGAACGCTTCTTATGTCATATTAATATAAGATATCTTTGAGTTGTGTCACAGGGGCCTTATTTCGCAATATAATTGCCAGTGTCTTTGCTGACATTTTGTATGGCATATCCAATGTGTGGGGTTAATGGGGTCATTCTGGGCGGTGTGGCATGTCAAGTGTTAAAGTCAAATTATATATACAATACATATACATATCTACATACACACAGACACAAAAATGACATATTCACAAAAGGAAAATGTTTCTAATTAAAACGGTCAAAGCTTTCTTAATAGCCAAGAAGGATTTTCTCTCTGCTGTCTTTTATATGAGACATTTTGAGTCAGAAAAGACGACCCAAGGGATGGTGTATTAACTGTCCTTGTACGGTACGAAGAGAGACAGACATGTACAATAACGTAACGATTCACCCACAAAGCCTTGAATCAAGTACAACGACTAATTATTATTTTGCTTCTCATCTGCTTTGCCTTGCCTGGCCTGGCCTGGCCCAGCCTTGCCTGGTCTGGCTTGGCAGGGGCTGTTATAGTTGTGTCATAAAAGCATGCAGATCACGTGTCAGTTTATTAAAATAATTATTACCCAGGATGAGCTGATGGTAGTGGGATATGCAATATACATTTACATATACACATGTCATGTGTTTATATTTTCATATATGATTATGTAAACGAAAATGCCACCTCTTTTAACAATTTCACCAGTTTTACCTCAAGTTTTATCCGTGGTGAACGGTGGTGGCGGCGGCGGTAGCGTTTGGATAAACGTTTCCATGTGACTTCAAAGGATTTAATTTGTTTTGGTTCACTCTCTCCAGTTTGTCGGTCCATTTGCTATATCTACGTTTAACTGTCGAAAAGGAGAGTGAAACAGGAAGGGTGTGTATCATATAATGAATATAATATAATGAAGAAATGGGGCAAACAAAAGAAAGACTTAAGCTCAGGTTTATTTAGACAAAGAATGAGTCTTCCTTAAGGTATACTTGTCGTTTATACCTATATATACGAATATGATGAAAAAGAGGCAGAAGAAAATACAATAAGATCCTTGCGGTCGCCAGAGTATATGTAATTAGAAGGATTTGCTCGATTGATTTACGTTGGCGTGTTATACATTTGCGATGGTATTGGTGTTGGTTTGCTGTTATAAATATGGAACATTTGCGATGTTAATCAATTCTTAGTGGCATATGATGGAAGTACACATCCGGTTCCGTTTGTTTTTATGTTTTTAGTAAGATATATGCACACACATATGGATAACTACACAAGACATTATTCACTCACAGACAAAATAAGTTAAGTTAAGCAAAGTTAAGTAAGTTCATTACATAATTAAAACCCCACAAAATCCTAAGTGCTTTACCATAAATTATTTTTATTAATCATTTCTCTATGAGAGAATTCAATAGGGAAATATATTGCATTAAGGGACCGGGCGTATTTTAACCATGCGAGTAAAAAAGATCTAAGCTTCAAAACTAAAAGTTTAATAAAATGGTCCTTATTGAATACATTCTTATGTGCAACATAAAGTAACTAAATGTAAAGTATTGCACACGCACAAAATTTCCAATTTGAGTTTTTAAGCCAACGTGACATTACGGTGTTAGGGAAGACGAAAAACGGCTTCAATCATTTGGGTTGAATAAGTTAAGACTTATAAATTAAGGTTAATAGCAGTGTTCCCCACACAAAAACGGGTAAAGAACGAAATTCAAATGTAAAACGAGTATAGAATTGACTATATATTATAACTTACAATATTTGGATAAGTCGAGAAAGACCTTGTAAAAAACCGTCTTCTGTCAGATTGACATAACAAAAGTTTTTTAATTATTTATTCAAGCGTTGTATCGAAGGAATTAGAAACAATTTTAATCAGTCTTAAAGGGCTCATTTTTAGTTTTTCCAGCACATAATGGAAATGGGGCTTAAGAAAGTCAATAAATAGCGGTAATAACCTCGTTTCAATAAGAAGCATGTAGTTTGGGGTCGTTGAAAGGAAAGAGAAAACTCGTTTCAAGACGAACCGCAATTCTTTTTTGAACATTTTCCCCAACACCTGTGCTGAATAAAGCATAATGGATTTTGCCACTGCTTGAAATAATCTGTATTTAGAAGAGTGATGGATAGCTTTGTTAGTGATGAATTTTGTCCATGAAATACATTATGCAACTTTGGCTTCTTAAAGTTAAGCCTTGAAGTTTTTTTTTCATACAAGGATTACTTGTTATAGTCACTCCAAGGTATTTAAGTTCTCTGTCTATTTTAATTTCATGCTTCTTAAAGCATCTGGCATGTCCCTTTCTAAAAGTCAGTATATTTGATATCTCGAGATTAACCGATAAGTTCCACGTGTCACAATATTCTTCGAGTTTCACTATTATTTCTTGGAGTCGTGTGAGCGATAATACAAAAAGGACGATGTAATCAGCGTATAGAAGGCCCGGTATACTAAGCTCCAGAAAGTCAGTAATATATAGAGTGAACAGGAGAGCAGTGGCGGACTAAGAGGCAGTGACACCCGGGGCGGTAAAGCAAGCTTACACCCCTTGACAAATTTAAGAAAAAAACACGAACAAAGATTTTATTTAAAGGTGCTTACGAGCTTTTATTGTACTGAATGTTTTGATTATATCATTAAAATCTATATTTTTTGTGTGCTCCGTTTCGATTGAAAGTATAGCCAAATTAGTCAACCTATTTTGGCTGATCGTTGCTCTTAGATAAGTCTTTATTAATTTTAATTTGGAAAAGCTTCGTTCACACGATGCCACTGAGACGCAAATTGTTAAATAAATTCTTATCGCCAATGATAGACTCGGTAAAGAGTCTGAAAAATCCCACTTAACAATGAAGCTTAAAAATTCAAAGGCTGTCCAAATTTCTGCATCTTTTAAATTTATCATTGAAGCTACCATGTGACGCCGAATTCGCTGGATTTCCAATATGATACTGTTGTCTGTAAGTTCTGTAAATGTCGAGGTAAGCATTGGAACCACAGCCCGCAGTTCTTCTTCCGTTCCATACAGCAATATTTTCGGTTGAAGAGCTGAGAAAACTGACGCAATATCTTCCATGGCCTTAGATCGATGCACAAGTTCAGTATAAAATGTATCCTGACATTCTAACATGGCTCTTCGTGTTTCCTCTTCCAACGTCAAACCAGCATCTTGAGCCTTTTCGCCTGGCATAATTTTCTTCTTTTTTCTTCTTCCCCGCCTTTCAATTGAAATTTCTAGCTCGGTGCATTGTTCTCTTGCGTATATTACGGCCTTTTTCACGGATTCATCACGGTGTTCACGAAGAAAACTCGCTAGTGCCTTAAGTTTTATTACACTCTTTTCTAGAGTGAGCCCGGATTTTTGCAAGTATTTCTGTGCTGAATCAACTTCTTCCAAAATATCGAACCAGAATGAAAGATAACATAAAAACGTAAAGTCGCATACAGCAGATAAGAATATGGTTGCAGTACCTCTTGTATCTAAATTTTCCTTTTCAGGATCACAAAGGAGTTCAAGAGTTGAAACTATCTTCACAAAATTTTCCTTCAATGGCTTAACAGCCTCGTGATGAGCGCTCCGTCTAGTGTCTACAAGTCGCTTGACTGACACACCTACATTTTTTATGAGAGTATCCCAACGATGCCTAGATGCTGAGAAAAATGTGTAAAGTTTTTCCACTGTCCCAAAAAACGTTGTACTTGAAGGAGTGTTTCCCAAAGAGTGAACTCCACAAAGGTTTAAAGAATGGTTTGCACATTGGCGTAAACAAAGCTTTTGGATTAATTTGCCGAATTAATTTTTGAACTCCTCCATGAATACCTGCCATAGTCGCAGCATTGTCATATCCCTGAGCCCGACAAAGATTAATGTCAAGACTATCTTCATTGAGTTGCTTTAAGATATCGTCGGTAAGTTCTTTGGCAGTCTTTCCAGATGTAGGAAAAAACCCTAGAAAAGATTCCTTAACCTCAACTTTGCCGTCCTGAATGTGAACGTATCTAATGACCTCGATCATTTGGTCGATATGTTATTCATCGGGTGTGCTGTCGAATATAATGCCAAAGTACTTCGCCTGGTGGATGTCTTTCACAATTTTTGTCCTCACTTCTTTACCCAAAAGGCTTATAACGGGTGATTTTTTAAGAGCTTGAGAACTTTTTTTTTAAAAAAAACGCATTGAAGATAATTTCATTTAAATGTTGACCGCGGCTGCGTCTTAGGTGGTCCATTCGGAAAGTCCAATTTTGGGTAACTTTTTCGAGCATTTCGGCCGGAATAGCCCGAATTTCTTCGGAAATGTTGTCTTCCAAAGATGGAATAGTTGCTGGCTTATTTGTGTAGACTTTAGACTTGACGTAGCCCCACAAAAAATAGTCTAAAGGCGTCAAATCGCATGATCTTGGTGGCCAACTTACCGGTCCATTCCTTGAGATGAATTGTTCTCCGAAGTTTTCCCTCAAAATGGCCATAGAATCGCGAGCTGTGTGGCATGTAGCGCCATCTTGTTGAAACCACATGTCAACCAAGTTCAGTTCTTCCATTTTTGGCAACAAAAAGTTTGTTAACATTGAACGATATCGATCGCCATTCACCGTAACATTGCGTCCAACAGCATCTTTGAAAAAATACGGTCCAATGATTCCACCAGCGTACAAACCACACCAAACAGTGCATTTTTCGGGATGCATGGGCAGTTCTTGAACGGCTTCTGGTTGCTCTTCACTCCAAATGCTGCAATTTTGCTTATTTACGTAGCCATTCAACCAGAAATGAGCCTCATCGCTGAACAAAATTTGTCGAACACACACATTTCGAACCGAACACTGATTTTGGTAATAAAATTCAATGATTTGCAAGCGTTGCTCGTTAGTAAGTCTATTCATGATGAAATGTCAAAGCATACTGAGCATCTTTCTCTTTGACACCATGTCTGAAATCCCGCGTGATCTGTCAAATACTAATGCATGAAAATCCTAACCTCAAAAAAATCACCCATTAAATTCATTTTGAATATTCTTGGACAAATACGAGCCGACTGGTGTCTTATCTATCACCTATTGAATGCTCGATTCTCAACAAATGCTCCTTTAAAACTGGGTCATATTTGGATATAAGTTTCACCAATTCCAAGAAATTGCCCCTATTTTCTGATGACAAGTCCTCTCTGTGGCCTCGAAAAGAAAGGTTTTGACGAAACAAGAAACAACGTCTAAAAGTCGTGTTAGAATATCGCGCCATTTCTTTTTTTCTGCACCCATTGACATTTGCAAATTGTTGTCGATTGCATCTTTAAGCCCATTTCCAAAGTTTTCCAATTTTCTAATGCAGTTAGGTGGCGATCAGATGCCTCGTGCTCGAATACCTTAGGATTAGGCCAGTAACGAAATTCATGCGCACATATAAGGTAGGTATTTGGAAAACAAATTTATTGTTTTATTTGTGTTTTTATTTTTTGTAGTGTGCAAAGTTATTTTTCTGTTACTGATGGCACCCCCTATTAGTCTGCCACCCGGGGCGGACCGCCCCCACCGCCCCCCCCTTAGTCCGCCACTGCAGGAGAGTATACTCAAAGCACAATCTTGTTTAAGACTCATTGAAGAACTGAAGTTATCTGACAACCTGTGGCCTTCCCAAATAGATATGCAATATTTAGCGTAGAGGGCTCGATATATTTTGTTTACTTTGGGAGAATGTTTAATAGTTTATAAAAGATAGCCTCTCTATCAAATGCAAACCTTAAAATCGAAAAAGAAATCGTATAGTTTCTTATTTTGACAAAGATGTAATTCCGCAATATTCGTAAGTAAAAATACTTGGTCTATAGCCAAGTATCCAGTTCTAAATCTAATCTGATAGTCTGTAAACAACTTCATTGCTGAGTTCAAAAGTTATTTGCAACAGAAGGGTCTCCTTTTTAAATATTTGAAAGATAACAGAAGACAAGAACGTTGATGGCACGGCTAAGGATTGGAAAATAACATTGTAGCATTTCAAAAGTGGGTAGTAATTAGTCGAGGCGTACTTGAAGAACTCAAAAGGTATTCTATTTATACCTGCTGTTTTGTCTTGTCTAGTGATTCATTTTTAATTAGAGGTTTTGCACAGTGAAACTTTGCAGCCCTACATTTCGTATTGAGAATTGAAGAAAAGTAAATCCTTAGAACTGATGCTTTAAGCTCGCAAGCAATAATTGGTTTAGCTTCATTTATTAGATCCATTACCTTCCAGAAATCGGCAGAAGACCTAGCCCATAAAAAAGAGTATAATATTCCTGTTGTTGTATCTTTCTTTTTTCTGTAAGCACAAAAACGGGTATTTAGAAGCACTTAATAGCTGCATACCAAAAATATTTCTTCAAAAATGTGCCAGAATGTTTTCCATATGAAGTATTGCTCTAACTAATAAAGCCAAAACTAATAATTTTTACATTTTTAAAAAAGGTCTTGTAAAGGGTCTGCCAAATAACTTTTTTTTAAAAATACTATACAAAAAACTACTGAATATTTTCTCAAATTTATTTTTTTATTTGAAAGTACAATCCTTCCGGTTAATAATGGAAAATAATTTCATTCAAATGGCTGCCTGAACTGGCAATGCAGTAGCCTACACGATCGGTCCAATTTTTCAGCACATTATCGATTGTGTGCAGCTGTATTTCACTAATGGCTTCCCGAATATTGTCCTTTAAAGCGTCAATTGTCTCTGGCTTGTCGGCGTAACACTTATCGTTTACGGCACCCCACAAATAATAGTCCAACGGTCTCAAATCGCAGTTCCGAGATGGCCAAGTGACATGAGCTCTGCGGCTGATAATGCGATCTTCAAAAACAGGACGCAAAACATCGAGTGTAGCTTCGGCTGTGTGGCACGTAGCGCCGCCGTCCTGTTGAAACCCAATGTTGTCAATATCCTCCTCCTCCTCCTTTTGTGAACAAAAATTTGTTCAACATGGCCCGATAACGATCGCCATTGACTGTAACGGCCACTCCTTGCTAATTTTCGAAGAAAAATGGCCCAATTATGCCTCTGGACCAAAATCCGCATCAAACAGTGACTCGTTTTGGGTGTATCGGCTTTTCAATATATGCGAGTGGGTTTTCTGTGCCCCAAATGCGACAATTTTTCTTGTTTACATGCCCGCCAACATCAAAATGAGCTTCATCAAAAAAGATATTTTTTTTGGCAAAATTGGCATCTTCTCTAAGCTTTGTTTCGAGCGTTGCTCAAGCGTATACACAACCATATTCGTTCAGCGGAAGGATAAAACTAATTATCTGTCAAATCAGACATGAGCCAAATGTTACCATTCACGAAATAAGCACTAGTTTGAAAAAAAAGTTAGATGGCGTATCCTTTAGTTAGCCAACTTCGTATTTTGCAAATTTATTATTTTATTCTTACAATGGAAAATAGTAATTTTTGAAGTATGGAACATTTTATTTTTTCAAGAATCTGTCATAAGAACTGAAGCAGATCAACTTTAAAACTCTAACTCCGGAGTTAAAAACTACGTTCCTAAGTGAAGAAAAGCTATTCTTGAGTTCACTTTCAAATTTACGTTTTAAATACACTCTACAGCTGGTCAAGTGAAGAGTTTGAGACATGTTTAAAAAGAGTGAAGCAAACTGCACTGTTATACCAATAAAATGGCTTTCATAAAACGCTGGTCAAAATGTAAGTTACCTAATTAGTTTTTTTAAAGAAAAAACTTTCTCTGTCCCAAAGTACCAGCAACTACAGACTTACGCACATAAAGTTAAAACATCTCCCTTATTTTTCATAAAAAGGGTTCTTAATGTATACAAATAATGTTGCTTCAGTAATTGACATTTGACACTTTTTAATTTATTCAAACAAGAATTTTGTTAGAGAACATGATTGATGAAGCATGTATTCTCTCGTTTATTGACAAAACCTTCGTCTTTTAACCTTGTGATGATGCCTCCAACTATGAAACAACTATGACAACGACATTTCAATTCTAAATCAATCGCAATCTTAGACATTTTTTACGTCTTCCCTGCTGTCAAAGTAAATTACTGTGCTTCCAATTTATATAATGACAGAATAGTTGGTAACAAGACAAAAAAAAATCAAACACAAATAGTTGAAGGGCTAGAAAAAGGTATACGTAATGTATACGTATGTAGGTACACACAGCAAATATTATAGAATATAGAAACGTTTGAAGAATATCTTCTTTTGAATCATTGTAAACGTTTATAGGGCTTCTTTTCGAATCACTTCACAATTCTGCTGACAGTTCATTGATAAATCAAAGCAACACGCAATGTCAGCCGCGTCGAACATTGTCATTTCACTCAAAGTTAAAGCAAAAAACAAACGCAAACGCAAACGCAAACGAAAACGTAAAAGCATAAGCAAAAGGGGTTTGAATTTCATCAAAAGCAAGTCAAAATCAAAGCGATCCATTTAAGGAAAACAAAAAACAAGTTCAATATTAAACTATTGAGCGACATTTAAGTAAATACTCTGACATTACCCATTTAGACATTTATTATGTGGTTGACATACGGTTGCGTTGCGTTGTTTGACATTTACCTTCGCTATCCATACCGTACCCGGGTTATTGGATGGTGTAGCTTTAGCTTTAGGTTTTAGACAAAGGTAAAGGGTTGTGTTGTGGTGGCAAAGCAAAGCAAACAAACAGAACCAAAGCCATCAGAAGAGGAAAGCGCAGCTCTATGCTCTGATGAAAGTGTTTGGCAAACATTTGATCACATCAGAAAATTCACAGCTGTCCACGAAAACTGATTAAAATTTGATTGCATTTTGTATTTACACAAATTGTGGGCATATAAAACTTACATATCTATCCACCTGGGCGTTTATACATAGGTATCTGAGTTTTGAAGGTATACAAAAAAAACTGATAATAAAAGGGAGAAGAATGTGTCCCTTTGTGTATCAGATATGAGGTTTTGTTGGCGTTGACGTTGGCGTTGGCGGTTCCCTTTCAGCTATCACCATTTGCCCATCAATCATTAATTCGAATTGACCTACATATTTGTATATTTTTTTGTTTGTTCTTATCGTTGGAAAAGGGCACGGCTCGGTAGGTATATCGAATATACATTTGTATATACCACTCGCAATTGTGCGCATAATTAACAACAACAGACGGGGTTGAAGGTTCCTTCCCAATTTGTTCATTCTTCCCAAGCATTCATCCATTAATAACCGAACAAAATAAAAGCGAATAAAATAAAACAGCAATTTCCCTTTGGAATTCAGCAGCAGCAGCGGCAACAACAAATATTTTGAACAAAAAAGGAGGAAGAATTTCGTACCATGTGCTGCCACTGCAGCCGCAGTCTCTGCTGGAGACCGACCAACCAACCAACGAACCAACCCAAGTACCAGACACCCACCCACCTACTCGCCTGCCCACTCAACTCAGCCGGCTAAATTGATTTTGTGGCCAAATTAAATACCAAAGAGAAAACTGACTACCGACCGACCGACGAAACATGCCAGCCTTCCCGCCATCCAGCCTGCCAGCCGGTCAGATTGCTAGACAAATGAACGACGAACGACGACCGGCCGTCAGGACCAAACACTCGGAGACAGGACATTCATGTTATTTTCATGCATATGCCACAATGATACAGAAATCATTTGAATTGTATACAAGAATGATGCGCCGCCAACCGTTCAAGGATATTTGATTTTTGCGGATATATTGGACAATACCAACATATCCATCGGTTCACTCATACCAGCTTCAGATACTCATACTCGTATATCTACATATCTATATGTGTGTACTGTGTAGTTGTTGTCGAAAAACCAAAGGACATTGTCAAAAGGCCATAGTAGGCTGGCTTGTATATGCACATCGTACAGAGGTTTGAGTAATTGGGGGAGGTTGTGGTGGTGGCCAGCGCTGCTTTATTTCGTATTTGAGATTCAACTGAATTACTTCCGTCCATTTAAATTTGAATCAGAAATTAATTCCGGTTCTATGATTGCGAAAAATTGTGTCCAATGTCCTCGAACAGAGAGCCCCAATCACCCAATCACCAGCATCAGCATCCGCATCAGGAACCCCCGCACTTGATACCCTTTATTTTGTTTCATTGGCTGTATATGCATAAATAGGTTGTGAGTTGATGTCACACAGAGCCTTATTGAGTTGATGATTAATTTGCCATTATTTGCATGTATACTTTTTCAGAACTAATACAAAATTATGTTTGCCTCTAATACAGGTAGAAGATTTGAGGAATCATCGACTAGGCTAGTTTAAAATTTTATTTAATTTAGCAAAGGAAATAACCATCTCAAGTAAAAATTATATTCGGTCCTTACAATTATTATAAAGGATTTTTCAATTGGCGCGGGTAGATTTTGGCACCCCGAGGCGGCCATTTTGTTTTGCTGACATCTGTCAAATCTTTTGTTTATTATTCAGTTGTTTATGCCAAATCATCATAATGCAAGTTACAGGATTGAACAGCACGTTCAAATGATAAAACTTAATTATCAAAATGAGTGTTCATTAACGCAAACATTGCGTGCATTGCGCCCATTTTACGGTAGACGTGGTGGCCCTTCACAGTCCGCCGCGGTCCGTGAAAGTGTACAGCAGAATCCGAGGCAGTATATTTCTCGCCTTGCACAAGAACTCGGCATTTGGCAGACTTCAAATGAGCAAATTTTGCGTTGAGACTTGGGCCTACACCCGTACAAGATCCAACTGATACAGGAGCTCAAAGTTCATGACCATAGCCAACGCCGTTTGTTCGCTGACTGGGCTTCGAAACGTTCGGAAGAGGACCCCGATTTTGACCGAAAAATCATCTTTAGTGACGAGGCGCATTTGTGGATTAATGGCTATGTTAACAAGTAAAGTTGCCGTATATGGGACGACTCCAAACCCACGCAGGTTCACCAGGTGAAAATGCATCCTCAAAAAGTTAGCGTTTGGTGTGGATTTTAGGCCGGCGGCGTAATTGGTCCGTACTTTTTTGAAAACGAGGTTAGTGAGGCGGTCACCGTCAACAGCGAGCGCTACATAACAATTGATGAAATAAATAAATATGTAAATAAATAAATACTAGACGCTGTGGGGTTTCAGTCGCAGGTCTATGCAAATATACCACAACCGACCGATGCCATAACACAGGCCATCGCCCAAATTCAGCCGGAAGAGTTACTGAAAATTAGATCACTCGAATCCGTGCCACTATAAGAAGCCGAGGCGGGCATTTGAATGATGTCATATTCCACACTTAATGGCATACATGCGCCTTTCAAATAAAAAAAAGAGGCTGGGATGCGACCCACACTGATAACTTCCCATCCCTTCTGTCAATTTGTCTTGCTTAAAAGTTTGTCTATTATGTACCAATTTTTACAAAATTTGCGTACCATTTTTTAAAGATTTTATTTTTTTATGAAAAAACGGACTGTTGGATTTTTATAAAAAAAATTACTGAATATCAATATTTTCTGTGAAATAAAATAAGTTTGAAGCCAATATTTGTAATTTTTGAAAAGCTTTTTGAGTCGAAAGTAAATTGTTACCAAGTTTTAGTATTGTTTTTTTTATAGGTTTTTATTTTTTGTAAAAAAAACTTTCAATTCGATTTTTCTCAAAATTTTACCGAATGTTAAAAACAATATTTCTTATATAAGTAAAAATTAGTTAGGAGCCATTATCTCAAAGTTTTGAAAAGATATTTGAGTCGAAAATCAATTTTTACCAAGTTTTGTTAAATTTTTTTTAGGTTTTTAATTTTTTGTACAAAAACTGTAAATTCTATTTTTTCAAAATTTTACTGAATGTTGACAACAATATTTTTTGAAAGACTAAAGCAAATTATCTCAAAGTTTTGAAAAGTTGTTTGAGTAGAAAATCAATTTTTACCAACTTTGATTAATTTTTTTTTTAGGTTTTTATTTTTGGTAAAATAACTGTCAATTCGATTTTTTTTTCAAAATTTTACGGAATGTTGAAAACAATATTTCTTGTAAGATAAAATGAGTTTGAAGCCTTAGTCTCCAGTTTTTGAAAACATATTTGAGTCGAAATTCAATTTTTCCCAACTTTGAGTAATGTTTTTTTTGGTTTTTATTTTTTATAAAAAAAACTGTCAATTAGATTTTTCTCAAAATTTTATCAGATGTCAAAAACATTATTCTTCGCTGCACAAAATTGTTTTGGAGATGAAATCATATTTTGGTCGTAAAATTTTCGAGGTGACAAATTTGTTTTTCAGTTTTTTTAATTTATAAAAAAACCGTTAATTGGATTTTTTTCCAAAAATATAATTGTTTTGTATTACGTTACACTATATAATATAAAATTTAATTCAAGTCTCTAGCGTCATTGGTTCATGAAATATTTAGGGTTAACCAAAATGTTCACCTTTTTTTTAAACTGCTATGGTAAAAAAACCACCCACGCAATTTTCTTGAGAGCCCTTTCTGCATCTTTCTGCCTTATTATCTGTATAACAAAATTTATTTGAAGTCGATATCTCTTCTGGTTCTTGAGCTATGGAAGACGAAAAAAACTTCGCGAACGTACAGACGTACGGACGTACGGACATACGGACGTACGGACATACAGACGTACGGACGTACAAACGTACGTACACACGCACGCACAGACATCTTTCTAAAAATCTTTTATTTCGACTCTAGGGACCTTGAAACGTCGAGAAATGTCAAAATTTTCAATTTGACAAATCGGACCCATTACAATAACTTCCTATGGGAAGTTAAAAAAATAATTTTGTTAATACCTCACACACAGCTTGTTTTATTCCTTTTCAAGATTTACCCGCCCTTATTGAAAAACCCTTTATAAAAACGAATATTGTCCAGTTCACCGAAAATTTGAAGTATTTGAAATTTTCATAAAATATTCCATACCACTTTTATCTGTCTAAAAAAACACTTACTTCGTCGACCTCTATTATAAAGTGTGCCGCAGAAGACGTTCTGAACTGGATCTTCCTCGCTACTTGTCCAGCCCACTGGATTCTACCAAGCTTGTATAACATGTAACTCATTGTTATATCTTCTCCGGAATTGTCCTTCCTCATACGTATTGCCAATTATTCTCCGAAAGTCATTTCTCTCAAATTCGGATAAGAAGTTAAGGTGTCTTTTACTGAGCACCCAAGTCTGGGATCCATAAAGTGAGTACTGGTAGGACCATAGTCTTATACAGCTGCAGGTGCACGCTTGAGCGGCTTCATTCCACCAGAGGCATTCCTCTTCTTAGACAGATGCGGTCTGATACAGGATAGATTGGCAGTTCCGCTAATCTACCACGTCAGACGACGAACCGTGGATAGGCGACTCCTGTACAATCGGGAAGTCATGGCACAAGGCGGAGCAGAGCTCCTTCGGTTCAGTAGGGCTGTGTCCGAACGGGACCGAAATGATAGGGTGAAGCAGGAGAACCAGTTTTGGTGGCTTCAATCGGCACTTGATAGTGGGTAGTCGGGATGGGGTTTAAAGCCTTGGCCGGCTTACATACTTGTTTTATAGTTTTAGGGTTTAGTTTAAGTAGAATAGGCATGGTGGCACAAAAAACAAAGAATACAAAAAAAAAAATACAAAAAATACAAAAAAAATACAAAAAAAAAAAAAAATAAAAAGAAAAAACATGGAATAAAAAAATAAGACAACAATATATGAAAAACAAAAAACGTTAGATAGTTAGATTTGCTGCTGTGGTTGTTCTAGTTTTAAGTAGTTTATAGGTAGAATAGGTAGTTTTAGTTAGCTTTAAGTTTTATTTTAAGGACCTTATTTTAAGTAGTTTTTAAGTAAAAATAAAAAAGGACATTGATATTAGTTTTTTTTGAAATTTTCTAATGAATACAAAAATAAATAAAATGAATTAAAGTTAAATAGATCTTAGGGCCGAAAGGCATTAGCATTAAGTATTATTGTTTAACTTAGAGTGTCCGTATGGGACCAGTAAGTTAGTTGTAAGTTATGGTTAATTAGGCTAGTTTTATGAATTTTTGTCTAGCTTTAAGATAGTCTTAAGAATGAATTAATAAAAAATGAAAAAAAAAAAAAAAAAAAAACTGCAGGTTGTAATTTATGGTGAGATTTATGGATTTAAAGATTTTTGGATTTAAAGAGCCTTGATAAGCTATATTAGGTTCTGATGGTTTTAAGCAGACGCCCGCGTATTTCTTATAAAACATGTATTGCTCATTATATGCAAGTTGTAATCACATTCTATAACATTAATTATTATCACCTATTAAGGTCAATAGTCTTCGTCTTTCAATTTGAAGGCATTATCACACTTTTATAAAGGGATAATGTTAATTTTATTCAAAATCATTTACAGGAATATATGTTTGCTGAGTTTTGCATCTAAGGAATATTAAGAACCTCCATGATTTTTTTCTTATCAACAATTCAATATTAACATTACAATATTAAAATTCTATTTAAGTCGCTTTTATTTCGACTGACCAAAAAAAAAAAAAAACATCGAACACATGTCTTTGATTTCCAGAGGCGCTTAAAAGGACTACTAATTACATATCTTTAGCACATACTGCGTAGCTGAATAAATATAACTGCATAAGAAACAAAAATAAAAGCAACAAAGAATTAAAAACAAATTAATATTCAGTCCTGTGCGTCAGTAAAAGAATCGTTATAATGAAGGTGGCCTTTGACGGTTTTGTCGACAAAAAGTAATTAACCTATGCAGCGTTAAACTATGCCACGTAAACCACAAACAAAAGGGTTTAATTATGAAAATTGATGACAATCGAGCGGCGGCGAGACTAGGTAAATAACAAAGGCTGCAGCTCTCAACCACCGCCGAGCCGACCGCCCGGCCGCCCGCCGCCATCGAGCCATTAGTCGCTGCCGCCACTGCCATTGGTCACGGACAACTCACCAAGTGATGTTTGTTGTTTTTTGAATCTTTTGACTTCAAATTGAAAAAAATCTCCCATACAATGAAAAATAAAAATAAAATAAGGACATTATGTCATCCTCACCTTATAGCCACTTAAAGTTCAGTAATAATATTCGAATACACCCTGGGGGAATCAACTTCAATTCAATGCCAATTTTTCTGCACTGAAATGTTTTCATGTCAATCAATAATATTTTTTCTCCATTTTGTATTTTCTTTTCTTTTCTTTTCTTTTCATTTTTTTTTTTTTTTTGTAATAAAACGTTGAGGAAAACAAAATGTGATTGGAAAAATGAAAAGAATACAAAACAAAAATTGCTAAAACGAATTTGAAATATCCAACCAAGCATGAAACTAGATATTCGCTATAGATGCGTTTCGCGGTTTCTCTTGGAGTTTTATTATTTATTTACTTTTTTTTTTTTTTTTTTTTTGAAAAAGCAGCCATAGTAGAATTTACAAATATACGAATATGAAAGTAGAAGGTATACCTACCAACACTGAAGCGATAAGGTTTTCAATCGGCAACAAACTTTAAGTGATCTAATACTAATACTTTTCAAATATTAAGAATCAATTACTGAAATTTGAATAGAAAATCATTAAATGTTTTTAAGCTATACAAAATATTCCAATGTATTTTACCTTTTAAAAACAAATTTTATTGATTTTTCAACTTTGTTTCACGTTGGGCGCCATTTATTAAATAAAAGTCTCTTAATACCTATCAAATAAAAATATCTGTGGAACACTCAACGTTCATGTACATATACTGGTGGACAAAGACCCATGGATTAAAGAAGACTCCAATCCACACCTTTTTCATACAGTCCCCACGTTGGGCGCCAATGGTGACAGTTGCTATGATGTATGCTTCCTTACTTAAAAATTAATGCTCAGCAATGAAGCTTACATTTATTATTCCTTACAATTCCAAACAATGCCTCACACATGAATAACCAATGAACTTGTTAAGCTATAGGCCCCACGTTGGGCGCCAACTGTGGCAATATTATGAGTACCTTAAAAAATATTTATACAATACTACGCGATGAAGCTTATATTCATATAATTTCAATGTCTTACACCTGGATAAACTTAAAATCTCTTCAGCTTACGGAACAGTTTTTGTTTCTGTTTTTGTTTGAAATACCGTTCAACTCTACTGTAAATATGTGCTGAGTGTGCACACGCAATTTTGATTGTATCCTGTTTTTTCTCTATTTATTTGCTTTGGGTTTTTTTGTTTTTTGTTGTTTTTTTCCCAGAAACAGAAACTCTTGGAGAGAGAAGTGTAGAAGAAGCAGTAGCAGTAGCAATATAGTGAAAATTTCAATCTTCGATACGTTTTCCCTTGCGGTTTTATCGACGACTACGAACGGCGCGACGATGGTTTGATGATGATGATTTTGTTTGGTTATTCGGTTCGTTTTAGGTCGACCGCATCAACGAAATCGAACACGTGATTTCGTTAACCCTCCAATGGTGGGATGATGATGCGGTGCTGTACGGCGGCGTAAGGTATAAGGAGCGGTGCGGTGTGTAGCGCGGTGGTATGTTTGCATTTGAAATCCTCTGTGTTGTTTATTTTGATTTAAGATAAAAGTTTGCTTTTCCACGGGATAATTTTAATCCTCTTCTGCCGTTGCAAAGGGCATACGGTACTTGTACATATATATGTATCTATACACTTTAATGTTTTCTTTTATTTTGTTGATAATATTTTACATGCGCAAAATATAGGGACTCACAAAAGCTCATTTTCCTTTTGTAACAATTGTTTTTGTACGAGTTTTGTCCCTAAACAATAATTTTCGTTTTCTAGCGAAAAATTGAGCGCTTGATGGCACATGCGATGTTAATTGTTTTTGAAATACGATAAGTATGTTTGTTTATCTTTTTTACAAAATAGAATGTATAATGAAACATTTCAAAGACAAAAAGTATCGCATTTTTCATATCTTTATGTATAGATACATATGAACAGAGCAGCGTAGATAGACCCGTTTTTAGATATACATATTTGGAAAATAAAACGATACAAAAGAATATTTTGTGCACTCCTGGGAAAAGCAAGGCACCGCGAGACGATATACCTAGAGTAAAAAGTAATTTGAATAAGCTGACGGGTTTTTTGTTTTTAAAATAAACCAACCATCATCAGAGAAGAAAACAACCATTCATTTTTATAATCCTTTATTTAAATGATTGTTTTTGTTATACCAAACTGAGCTGCCCTATTAGAGAGTCCTTTACCTTTTAGTAATGTAAATGGTGTACTATACAAAAGGTACACTATGCTCACTTTTGATAGGTATGTACAAATCTATTTTGCAAATGTTTTTATTCATAAACTAGTTACTGCGTCATGCCGTCTAGTTGCCAGCTGTTTCGTACTTTATGGTTACAGTACATTCCTGTTGAGTGCACTTTTGTTAGTAAAGAAATAATAGATCGATAATTATTTATTCCATTTCTAACCAAATGTTATTCGACTTGAAAAATTCGAAAAAAATGAAAATTCCGTTAGAACTTCCTATTATGGTTACAGTCCTAATGGTTAGAGTACACACGTGTGGCGTAGAGTGCATTTTTGTTAATAAAACATAATTGATCAATTAATACTGATTTCATTTCTAACAAAACGTTATTCGATTTGAAATATTCGATAAAAAAGATGATTCACTATGGTAAGAGTCCTTCATGGTTAGAGTACACACGTGTAAGGTATGTTTTATTCATAAGATATAATAGATCAAATAATTTTGACTCTTTTTCATCATTTTAACCTTAATGTAATTATTTGACTTGAAATTTTCGAACAAATATAATATGATTCTGTTAAATCTTCTACTTTTGCTAACAAAATGACTGCATGAGTTGAGTTCAGCCCTATGTACTTTAAGGTTAGAGTACACACGTGTAGAGTGCATTTTGGTTAATAAGTTATAATGGCTCAATTAATATTGATTTTATTTCTAACCAAATATAATTATTCGACTCGAAATAATCGAACAAAACAGATAATTCCATTAAACCTTCCATTACAGCTTACAAAATGACAACGGCCCCAGGTTTTTTATGTAACCACAGCATTTATACGTTTCGTTTCATTATTAAATTATAAAATACTGCATTTCAAATCATTTAAACAAAAAAATTGCTTTATTTCTTCGTCAAAAAGTAATGTCATAATAAATTATGAAACAGATAACTTACCTATCCACAAAATAAAGACTTCACATATTTTCCCCCTTTGTGTTATTACCATCAATACTTCAATAATTGAGTAACAGCGGCGCAGCCAGCGATACAATAACACAGGTACGAGTAGATAAGTACCCTTCGTGATTTCCCTTTTTGTATTTATATGGATTTAAAATTCAACAACTTGAATACTAACTTTAATATGAGTTGAGTATGAGTACATAATCTGCTTCTTCTTTTGCTACCGCTTCAGGTTTATTTACGCATGAGGTGAGGTCATTAATGATGATTGCCAAGTAATGGACCGAACCGTAATTTATGTCTGCCAGCCATTGTCTTCTGATTTCATTTTCTCTGCATGTGTCATATAAATCTATGTGCTCGATTTCGTCCGTTACCCGTTAGCCGTTGCCAGTCCCAGGTCCCACGAACTCAATGAGAGCAATAAGAGGTGATGATGTTGGGTCAGCTTTTCTCCATATCTTTCAGCACTTTGCTGCCGCTGCTGCTACCATCAACCCATCACCAGTTACCACCCCTTCGCTTTGTGAATTATAGAGCAGCTCCTGACAATAATTGTTGCAATGAAATTGATTTTTTCACCCCAGCCGCCCTTATTCACCACGCTGCCCGTTACAATTTTGTCTTATGCCATTGTTTGTGCTGTTATAAAGCTTCTTTTACGAAGTGTTGGTATACTGCTCATGTATATTCTCGAATGAGGATATTATATGTTTTGTCCTTTTATTACCGTGATAAATGCGATTTTCGTTTATTTATGTTCGTGACATCCTTTTGTTTGGCTCATGGTCCTTGGTCCTATGGAGTGGTGGTGGTCAGTTCTCAGTATATTGTAAGTCCCCTGGGTAATCACTTACTCACTGAGGCTGCAAACGAAATCGTATGATTACGGCAAGAAAATTTGTACGCAATCAGCATCGTTTTGGATTTTAATTAAATTGTTCGAGCTTACAAGTGGATTGGAAGTGGATCGCTTGTGAAGGTTTCCTCCTGTCACTCGACGACTCTTCAAGTGTTCGATTGAACTACGAGTATAATGGCATGGTAAAAAATTTGATCGGCGTTAAATATTTCTTTCGAATTGGCATCCCTCAGGGCTGACATTTGACTCCTATTAACTTCCGAAAATAAATAATGAAAACATCTCTTTCTTATTCTTCTCTGCTTTGCTCCGTTCTGCTGACTGCCGACAAACCCCTGAGGTCCTGTTTCATTTCATTCATTCATTAAAAATACAAAACAAAAATTTAAGTCGTTGTTCGTGTTCCCCCTTTTGCCAAAGGCATAGCATGTGTTCCCACACTCTCTTGCAGCACAAACCAAAAAACCATACAAAAAAGAATTTTATCCCTCTGCATAGCAACAACTGTAAAATTTATAATTTAGTCCTTCAGCTTGATTGTCGCTGAGTGTTTATATGTATTATTTTAGTGTTTTTGTGTTTGCATGCGCCTCGTCCTCGTTCTCGTCTTCGTCTTACTTTGTATTCGTTAAAGGTGTCCTATATAAATTCCTTCCATTATGAAGGTCGTGAGATTTTTCAATGGCACAGTTAGTGCGAGCAGCTGACCTTACCAAGATAATGGTTTATGAAAATTTATCCTGCAGGAGGTGCACAAGGAACACGGGCGGCGGCGCGGCGTAGGTAGTTTAGTTCTGAGTCCTGACACCGGCATATGGCAATGGCAATGGCAATGGCAATGGCAATGGCAATGGCAACGGATGACAGACGACACGGCACGATCATCAACATATCGGCTGAGGAAAGGATTGCACGCAAAAGGGAAAAAGAATAGACAGAATTTGAATGGTGGGAACCACAGGCATCGTGCCAATGCCAACCTTGGTCTCTTGTAGTCAATATAGGCTATCATTCAGGACATCCTGTTTGTGTGTTGGTTTTTTGGGAATTTTTAGCAATAAAACGGAATTGCACTTGGAACTTGTTGTTTTGTGAATTCCTGCTTTGTCGTGTGTGTTTTGTTCCGGTATTTTAGTTTTCTTTATATTTATATACGAGTATATTGCCTATTAAGTGTCATTAAGGATTTCCTGTGAGTGGTTGGGTCTTTGTGTTTGACTGAGAGGCGAAACAGATGCCTTTATGGGCCATTACCACGGTGTATGATGTAATGCTGGCGACAGAGACGTTGTTCCTTTTTCTTTTTGGGATTCTTTTCGTCTTCGTCATATATTCCCGGTTTATTTTCGGTTTTGATGATAAGAAATATGAGGTCCTTGCGCAAAGTTGGAATGGAAAATTCTGAGAACCAAAAACAGCTGGTTTGTTTTGTTGGGAATTCTTTGGAAATATGCATTCTGCAAACTTTCCGTGTTCGTTTTTGATCACATAGCCACAGAACAATCCACCAAGACACTTGCTGTCGTGGATCATCTTCCTGGAGTTCCAGAAACCAACTGTGGATGTACCATTGTCATCTGGTTGCATTCCTTAAATATATTTGAATTCAATATTTCCATACTGCATTAGAAGACTCAAATTTGGGTTATTTTTAGTCTACTCGAATATTTTGCCTGTTGTCAGTCCAATTTTCAACAGATTCGACCCCATACCATATGGTTGATGTGTTCATTGCTACTGGAAGAAACACCACTATCATCAGAGAGAAAAATTGAAGCCGAAAACAGAGGCAGGTTCTTTGACATGCCACGGTCCAGAGATGTTTTCTGTCGTATATATAAGTATGTAGCAAGCTGTTGTACCGCTCCCACAGAACACATATAAAGTCGAACGGAACACATGATGTTTGTCGTGATTAATTGATGTATTTTCGGTCTTTCTAAATTTGGCAGAAGGAAAGTTTTTTGGTTTTAGTATATTTTGTAGTTGAACAACAACGACGCACGATCGTTGGCAACAATTCAAAAAAACATTTTTTTTTTTATTTTTTGAAAATGTGTCTTTTTCAAGACTTGACATGGATGAAATTTAACAAATCGCATTTGGTTTTTATTTTCTCAAATTGGACTCATTAGTTTGAGGAGGTCTTTTCTGTTGCTACGAGTATATTCTACATATTTTTATAGAGTTGGTGTGTAAGCTGACTTTGCTTCAAAGTGTGACGCAGATGATTTTTTGATGAAATGATGATGTTTCCCGCAGCATGTGGATGTGAATTTTCGTTTTATGGATGATTATTTTTTTTTTTTTAATTTAAATTGAGAAACTGTTAACAGTTTTGTTAATTGTTCTAAAAAATATCTTTTATGTTAATTAATGAGAATGATCTTGTTACCTCAAACCCAGGAATCATAAATACACTTTTGATGGGCTTTCTGGGGAGATTTAAATTTTAAAATTTCAACTTGAAGTACGAGAAGTTTTAATTGATTCTTTAAACAATATTACTTATCGGGTGTTTTGTTATGAACTTGATAAATTTCGATTGAAGAAAGAAGCTGGGATTCGAAACACACTAATTTTCCATTGAAGTCTGCTAAATATATTCAAATGATATTTTTTGTAGCAAGTCAATTTTTTATTTAAAGTAAATGAAAGAGTATGCAATTAAAAATTCAAGTTTTAGATGGTTTTTGTCGAGATGTATTTGAGAAGTTAAATAAATACAGACATTTTTTTGTAAGGGCTTTGATTTGTGCACGAAACACAGTTTTCATATGTTACAAAATATAAACGGCAATTTTTCTATGGAATTAAAAATAAATAAATTAGGTGGCGTAACAGTCCGTTGAGAACTAGGGCCTAGTGACTTACGACTCTCAACTATTCCCGTGTGCGAGTAATGTTGTCAGGAATGGAGGGGACCTACAGTTTTAAGCCGAATCCGAACGTCTAATTTGAGAAAGCACTTTTCATGATAAAGAATTACTCTTGGAGAATTTGTCAATTCCTCGCAAGATGCAGTACCCGTGAAAAAACTTTAGATGGCACAGGCAGGAATCGAACCCAAGACCTCTAGCATGGACAGTCCAACGCACTAACCATCAAGCCAAGGGTACTACTATGGAATTACAAAACTTTAAAATCAGTTTGCTTTTTTTCGCAACGTCTTACAAAATACATTTTACAATATTTTGTAGAAGAGGACAAAAGTGTGAAGTCAATATCTTTCTTTGTTCCCAAGACATTTGTGTCGACAAAACTGTTTTTACTAATTGTTGTAGTACCTATTTCTTATAGATTTTTAGTAAAAAACTGACGATTTGATTCCGAAAATTGTTAAAAACAATGTTTTTTTTTTTGCAAAATTGTTAAAAAGATATTCGAGTCGAACTTCAATTTGTATTCATTTTAAGTAGGTTTTTTTTCAGGTTATTCCATGTTGCAAAAAAAATCTTACTTCTATTTTTCTAAAACTTTTAGCAGATGTATAAAACTTTATTTTTCGATCCATATCCATTATCTTGGAATGGAGTATTTTTTTTTATTTGTAGTAGTTTTGATTCGGACAAAAAATTTTGAATTGATTTTTTTTCGAACTCATACAAATTTCGTTCGTGAGATACTTTTTTAAAATTGTTTCAGAAAGAAAAGCAAGTTTTAAATAAAAGTCCTTTCTATATCTTTTTCAGGTATTATCTATAAAATAAAATTTGTTGGACCTTGAAACTTCGAGAAATGTCAAAATTTTTTAATTCGACTAATCCGGCTAAATACAATAACTTCCTATGACAAAGTTAATAAAAACCGATGATGACACCAGCGTGTAAAACATTTGTAGGTATAATGGTGATTTGGTAATGTCTTAAGGATTTTCTTGTCCAGAGACAAGCTTCATCTTCACAAAAACTGTAAAATGGTAGCTCTATGAACTTCTGGAATGGATTTGTTTTTTTTTGAAAATAAACAGTTCAAAGTGGATTGTCGAACCTTATTGAAAAAAAATGTCAACACAACTCGAAATTGCGCTTAAGGATCGATTTTTGTTGGTGTGTTTAACAGCGTTCTGAGACATTCGGCTCTGATTTTGTTTGGCTTGGGAAAGGTTATTTATTAACTTCCCATAGGAAGTTATTGTAATGGGTCCGATTGGTCAAATTGAAAATTTTGACATTTCTCGACGTTTCAAGGTCCCTAGAGTCGAAATAAAAGATTTTTAGAAAGATGTCTGTGCGTGCGTGTGTACGTACGTTTGTACGTCCGTACGTCTGTATGTCCGTATGTCCGTACGTCTGTACCTACGTCCGTACGTTCGCGACGTTTTTTTCGTCGTCCATAGCTCAAGAACCAGAAGAGATATCGACTTCAAATAAATTTTGTTATACAGATAATAAGGCAGAAAGATGCAGAAAGGGCTCTCAAGAAAATTGCGAAGGTGTTTTTTTTACCAAGCAGTTTAAAAAAAAGGGGAAAATTTTGGTTAACCCTAAATATCTCATGAACCAATGACGCTAGAGACTTGAATTAAATTTTATATTATATATTGTAACGTAATACAAAACAAGTATTTTGTTTGGAAAAAATCCAATGAATGGTTTTTTTTATAAATCAAAAAAACTGAAAAAAAAAATTTGCCACCCCGAAAATTTTACGACTAAAATATGATTTCATCTCCAAAATAATTTTTTGCAACGAAAAATTATGTTTTTGACATCTGACAAAATTTTGCGAAAAATCTAATCGACAGTTTTTTTATAAAAAATAAAAACCTAAAAAAACAATCAAAGTTGGTAAAAATTGAATTTCGACTTAAATATCTTTTTGAAAACTTGAGATTAAGGCTTCAAACTTATTTTATCTTATAAGAAATATTGTTGTCAACATTCTGAAAAATGTTGAGAAAAATCGAATTGACAGTTTTTCTACAAAAAATAAAAAAATTAAAACAAAATTAATAAAAGTTGGTAAAAATTGATTTTCGACGCAAATATCTTTTCAAAACTTTCAGATAATGGCTTCTTACTAATTTTAGCTTATAAGTAATATTGTTTTTAACATTAGCAAAAATTTTTAATAAAATCTAATTGACAGTTTTTTTTACAAAAAATAAAAACCTAAAATAAATATATAAGAGTTGGTAAAAATTGATTTTCGACTCAAATATCTTTTCAAAACAATGAGATATTGGCTTTAAACTACTTTAATCTTTCAAAAAATATTATTGGCAACATTCAGTAAAATTTTGAAAAAAATCGGATTTACAGTTTTTGTACAAAAAATTAAAAACCTAAACAAAAATTAACAAAAGTTGGTAAAAATTGATTTTCGACTCAAATATCTTTTCAAAAATTTGAGATAATGGCTTCTAACTAATTTTATCTTATAAGAAATATTGTTTTCAACATTCGATAAAATTTTGAGAAAAATCGAATTGACAGTTTATTTTTACAAAAAATAAGAACAAAAAAAAAACTTGGTAAAAATATAGTTTCGACTCCAATAGCTTTTCAAAAATTAAAATTATTGGCTTCAAACTTATTTTATTTCACAGAAAATATTGTTTTCGATATTCATATATCATTCGATATAAAAATCCAACAGTCCGTTTTTTCATAAAAAAATAAAATCTACAAAAATAGTACGCAAACCTGGTGAAAATTGATACATATAGACAAACTTTTAAGCAAGACAAATCGACAGACGGGATGGGAAGTTATCAGTGTGGGTCGCATCCCAGCCTCTTTTTTTTATTTTATTTTTAGCCTCAATTTAATAGTTTAAAATCGTAGAAAATAGGAAAAGATTTTTAAAAAAAAATTACTCTCAAAAGTTGAATAAAAACAACAAATGAATAAAAAGTCTAAGCAAACTTATATTTTTACACTATTGCTTAGCTTTAGATATTGCGTGAAAAGCCTTAGCTTTTAAAAAGAATGGAAAAAGAAAATGTAATTATGACTTAGGTCAAAATAAATTTTCCCTGACATTAAATGGAGAATTTGTCAATATCTCACAAAAGGCGTTTATAACCTTTTGTATTGACATCATAATATGCACATTAGGCATAACTGTCTCACGCACTAACCATAATAAACCAACTACTGCCACACCTACTTTAATGGGTAACGATCCTATAAATCAATATTTATGACCTTTGACCCAGGTCCAATTGTAGACACCAGCAAATGGGTTGTTGAATAACTCACCACCAAACCACTATTCATACATTTTGACACAATCCCTTTTTGTGGTTTGTAATCCTTTACGTTTAAAAAAATGTTTTACTTGAAATTTGCCTCGGGATTCATCTCACCGAATATATGATAAAAATTTAACATGTCTTCAACATGGCTCTGCTCCCTACCTGCTACTTTTCATGATATACTTCACCATCAATTGGAATAAAACAAAATTAAATAATATAAAAGAGTGGCTCCCCAATTGTTGTATACCGCTTGTTCGTTGCAACCCTCAACGACCAGCCCAGCCCTTTCGAGGGTGCATGCATAACTCTTCTGATGCTGAAACTGAAAACTGAAATGTAAGACGAGCAGGCCCTAGAGATTACGGATGACAAAAGCCAAATGTGGCCAAGTGATGAATGCCTGCCACTGGAACAATCGCCCAATTTTCCATTGTTTTCCGCGACGCTTCGAACTAAAAAAAAATGTAAAAATATAATTCTGTAAAGCCATCAACTGTGTTAAGCCCCCCTTGGTGTTCGGTTCGTTCGGCCCCCTCCCGCCCTAGGACTATTGAATGGTACATCAGGCTCAGTCGGTTTTATCTTTGCTGCTTTTTTGTTGTGCTTTGTAGGTAAGGTAGTAGGTACGAGTAGGTATTATATTCTTATGTTGATTCTGGTTTTGGGTCACGTAGCACCACTCATGCACGCACCTCTGCTCCGTTGTTGAATTTTATTTCCATTTTGTTTACAGTTTTTTGTTGCATTCACAATTTTATTTAAATTATTGTTTTATTTCTGTTGTGTTTTATTTTTTTCGACTTTTATATTTAAAATTTAATTTTATTTTGCTATATATCGTAAAATGTAGATGTGTGTTGTGTATGGTGTATGGTGTTGTGTGGCGATGGTTATTGTTGGATGCCAGTCTACCATGAGGACGCGGAGGCTGTTTCGGGTTTCCTTCTTTTATATTTTTTATTTTATTTTTTTATTGTTAAAAAATATTGTAAAGTGCATTCGACGACGACGTCGACGATGATGATGGCCGCCACCACCACCACCACTGCCGCGCCAGTCGCTATTGTTGCGGCTGCACTTGTTCTTTATTATTATGTTGATTTCGAAAATAATCATCGGACAAACTTCTCCGGAGTCGGAGTCGGTGTTGCAGTTCAAGTCGGAAAGCTGGAGAGTGGCATTGTAATTAACACGACTTTAATTATTTTTTATGTGATGCAAGTAATTTACTTTTGTGAACAAGCAAGAATTTGCGGATGTATATTTATTTCTTTTTTACGTGCATAGTTAACAGGGAAACAATTTAAGATAATGTAATTCATGGGCATAAATGCGATCGGGTTTAACTATAATTTACCAGCAACAAAAAAAGCTTTGAAACCTTTCACCTGATGTACTCGTAATGTCAGAGAGTACTTGGTGTTTGGTATTGATGGGTATTACTTTTGTATGTAAGTGATGTTATTTTTTTAACAATTGCGGAACGGTGTAGGATAAGTTGTGACAAGAAGCAACGTAATAAGTATCTGTTCAACATATTATTTACTTATTGAAATTCATTAAATGTTAAGGTTGATTTCTGACATTACCATACATTCATATATGGACGACTGAGGCGATGACTAACAGATTTCAATTTGAAGACGAAGACTAGCAGATCTCTTAAGGCGAAAATTCAAACTTTCCATGATTCTAGACGAAGGCTAACAGCATTCAGAGTACTAGGTGTAAATTTCAAAAAGGCTGCGTAAATGATATTTACATTACGTATAATTTTCAAAAAACTAGTTGATTCAAGTTGATAATCAAATAAAGTTTAATATTTTAAAAATTGTAAAATCGGTTAAAGAAAAAGCTTGGTAGTGTCCAGCCAAGTTAAAAGACACTGCAATACTTTTTAATAAAAATTATACTACAAAATTAGCCAATTTTCAACTTTTTAATATATGGTTCGGGAATCTAATATATAAAATATTCCTGTCACAGTGTTAGTTGCCATACTCCTCCGAAACGGCTTAACCAATTTTAATGAAATTTTGCGAGACAATTAAAAAAAATCTATCGGTTTGTTTTTGAGAAAATTCGAATTATCGTTTTTTGACCAAAAAAATTGTATGGGGGCCACTGTTAGTTTTGATCTTAAAAAAAAAAATGAAAAAAACGCCTAACGCGAATCTGCTCAAAACCTTAACTTCCAAGTTTGAACTCAATCGACCCAATGGTTTAGGCTGTAGGAGCGTGGACAGACAGACAAAATTCTGCACGAATGCAAAACTTGCCATATAGTTCCTATATGTCGCAAGTAAAAAATACTTAAAGGCAACAATAATATTTTGTATTTAAAATGAAATAATCTTAAACTTTTGGTTTGATTTTTATAATTTATCAAAAGTCAGAAACGTAAATCCTCGATGCATACAATTATTTTGAAGGTCATATCTTTTTTACAGTTTTATTTCATTTATCCATAAGAATAAATGGTAATTGTTCTTGTTTTACAAGTTTATAGATATTGGGTATCACGTCACATTGTAAATATAGAACTTAATTGAAGCCGCTAGCTGGTTAGTTATAGATATTTGGAATCAACCAACATTTTTTATTTTTTAAATTGCTACAGTCGATTTGTTTGATAGTCTATTCTTCATCTTTTTATGGTTTTACCAGTGAAACAAAATTTATTTTGAATCGATCTCTACTGGTTCTTAAGATATATGTATAGCCGACGTCGACATTTTCACTTCGACAACTTTGAACAGTGATGTGTTTTTAATTGATTTCTCATTTCCCGGAGCAATAATACTTCGGCACTTATGGCCGGAACATGAAATTTGCACGGAAGTGAACCACAGTCCTGTAGGTTCCCACAAATAGATCAGAGGAATGTCCAACTTTGATGCAAGTTACCCTATTAACCAGTTTCCGAGACTTATCAAGAAGATTATTTCATTCGTAGGATGAAAAGCTTAGTACCGCAACTGAGCTATTACTTATCGGACTGATTCTTTATTTCCCTCAATTCCACTTTGACTTGAAACTCAATAAGAATGACCTGGAGGTGAATTTTCAAACTTGACACAAATAAACCAGTAGCTTAATTTTTTAAGTATCTTGCATGCTTCAATAACTGTTCTTAGATCAGCTTAGAAAACGCATTAAACAAAGTCATGTAGCCAAGAACTTAGAAAAAGACTTGCACAAAATTCTTAACCCAACCCCGCTCTAAATCTTTGAACAAAATAGCTGATAGCCATTAAGAATATAGGATTTCTCCTCGGAGTGTGAGATATCAAGCTCTAAACAAGTTTAAAATTTCCTTAGAGCGTTCTTAACATTGTTCATTGTCAAACGTCGCAACCAATTTTAAAAACGCCAATAAGAAAGTATATTCAAATTTCTAGCTTCCTACCTTATATCGCTTTTACTGGGCTATTAATATTGAAAGCTTAATATTGAACTTTAAGGCTATAAACTGGTCCGATTTTAATAATTCTTTTTTCATAAGAAAGCTACATTATCACTGAGTAACATGGACTATATTTAGTACTAGATTACTTTGGAAATCTTTAGAAATTCCTAATAAAACCAACCGAAGGTGTAAAAAAATTTGCAATAAAATGTCTTTCATCGCATACACTGCGAAGAGTTTTAATGATAAGACAAAAAAATGTTTTCTAATTTAGTGATTCATGGTCGTTTTAATTAGCATGCCTATTTAACTTAAATATCTGTACCTATTTATGTCTACCCGTGCGAAGCCGGGACGGGCCGCTAGTGTCAATATAAAGACAACGTAACTATAAGAATGGCAGTCACATTGATATTAAAAGCCTTAAACAAGTTTAAAACTTCTCACAAAAATTATGGGAGCAACAAAAACTCAAATTTTGGGGAGTTTTCAACATCCTTTATAATTCCACGATACGAGAAATGCTCGTAGGGTCTACTCAATTTTTTTTAATAATTTGCATCTCAAAACTAGACACTTAAAGTTATCATTTTCTTTTTTCGTTACTGTACGACCATTTTCCTTGAAAAAAATTTGCATAATTTTCTCGCCTGCCTTAATTTTTGTGAGAAGTATAGTAAAAGTTCTTTTCACTGAATCTAACGGTTATTGAAACTAAGGTCATTTGATTTTTAATAAGTAACCAGTTGGCTTCTAGTGGTTTTTATTCTTATGTTAGTTTTGACCGTTGCAAATTTTTCTCAAATTAGTCAAGTGGGGCAAAAAAATGTTCCAATTAATCAATTCTCAGGTACCTATACCAATACCAGCTCTAATCCCATACCTCGCCGGCCGCGCGCCGGATCTATCCACTCAAAGTTGCCAATCAAACACTATTCTCGTAAAAAACCCTCCATCTGCCGACATTTTTCCATTGAATTACCAAAAAATATATAATAAATAAATAAAATATCACGATTCACGAAATCCCAATCATCCCTGATTGAGCACTGAACAAGCCTCTCTAGAAATCACTTGAACAAAGGATATTTTGCACAAAAAAGACCAACAAAAAAAGGAATGTAGAGCATACACTCCTTTTTTTCTTTCTCTCTCGAGAAGTCCTTTTTGAGAGTTTATGTACGGTCGAGTAGGTATAAATGTATGGTTGTATTTTATTATGGAGGCCATCATCATGTTTCGCATGTATATCAGGATCAGTAGAAGTAGAAGCAAGCCCGTTCCGTTAACCGTAATATGCATGAAAGGACATTCATTCTCCTTCCGCAGCAAAATCCACTTCAGCTTCACATCATTCGCAAAATAGGGAGAAATTTGCGGCTGATTTTAGCATTAATTGAACTTGAACGTGTTTCACAATAGATGAATGGTCCTGGGGACCAGCATCAGCTTTAGCATCAGTATCAGCATCAGAACCAGCATATTGCATAAGGATCCTGCCATTTGTCATTTGCCAGCAAGAGTATGAGTGGCGATGGCGATTTGCTGAAGCGTCATTTATATTTAATGCACACGCACCCCTTTAATATTTATGATTTTTTTGTCTTCAATTTTTTCTTTTCAAGTGTCCTTTGTGCTTTTGGCCTGATGGTGGATGTGGAAAGTTGTTTATGGGTCAAATACTTGTGCCAAGGAAAATCTGAAAATTTATTCGAAATGATAAATTGTTAATATACGGCACGGCACAAAAGGTCCTTCTTCTTCCTCTTCTTCTTTGCAATGCGCACTGAAAGAAATTCAGTATAAATTTATTGTCTCGGGAATTTCTTTTCACTTTTCTTATTATCGAAGATGGTGTGTTAAAGGGAAAGGATGGGAAGAGGGTTTGATTTGGTGCTTGGCTGGAACTGGACCTGGACGGTGCAAATTATGAAGGCAGTTCATATTTTAGAAGATTCGAATACCTGCAAAGGACTTTTCCTCTCACAATCACAAGACGAGTAACTTTCTTCTAGAAGACTTTTCCCCCTTTGGGTGCCCTCTTCTCCTGTAAGGAATATATTTTTTGCATCTACTCTTTGTGTGGATAGCCTTTAGAAAGTAACCTAGCTGAAGGTTAGGAAGGTTGGTATATCAACGTTAATTACGTGTCGTAATTTCTCGAGCCAAGCGCACATGGCATCCTTTATGGTCTGTGTCGGTTTCAGTTCTATGTTTGCAAACACTTTACGCATTTTGGGATACAAATGTGTTCCCGTGTCCATAAGTCCTGAAAAGGTATATTGTGTGTGGCAGAATTTGATATTTTTCTATATGTGATGTTTCCAACTCAAACCATATGTTCCTGATGCCAGAAAAGATTACCACCATGCGGTACTTTGTTTTCTGATGGTCTATGGACGGACTTTACTTCGATGACTCTTCTAAATGAAATGAATTGTAAACAAAAAAAAACATTGCTAATGGATTTGTAGGTTAGGAACATGAGCAGTAGCTACCTGGGAGAAACAAATTTCATACACTCGTGACTAAGCGATTATTTTATTGTTTCAATGTAGGTTTTTCGCTTTAATGGCCGAAGCAATTTTGGGAAAAAGGTTTTTAAATTGAAGGATTTTAGAAATTCAACGTTTTTATAATGAATCAAGCATATGGTTTTGAATGTGTTGCAGCCGAAAAAAGTTTGCATATTAATTGAAACAGAAAAGAAAGTAATGGGGGAACTCCAACATGTATATACAAATAATTTGTAACAACAGATCGCATATGAATAAGGTCCCAAAGATAGTATTAAAAACTACCGTCTAATTGCCAAGTTGTCCCTCATTCCAAAGATATTTGAACGCATCTTCTACTATGCTTTGATTTTTCAATGGAAATCTCTCATTTCTGCTAGTTTTTCAGAAAAGCAAATCAACAACTTCTAATCTTTGTGTCCTTTTTTTTTATAATTTACAGGCACTCAAGGGGTTATTAGTACCCATTATATGTTTATATTTAAACACAGTGCGATCATTAGGAAAATAGGGAAAGATTTAAGAGGAGATACCGATGCACATTGGTCTTAAAGTTCTGAACATCACAATGCGAGGGAAAAACAGAGTTGGCCAAAGCATTCCACATTCTCGATATGCGATTTAAGAAAGAATCTCTATACTTGACAGTACGCCCGAAATTGAGCTCAAAAGGGTAAACTGATGAGCATTCCTGGAAGTGCGAGTATTACGGCTGAACCGTTTAAGGGGTGGAATGCAACTGGCTAATTCGACAGAACATTCTTTGTAAAAATATCGATAAAATAACGAAAGGCATGAGACAGGCTTTGTAAATTACAGCCAGATCAGAAGGGGTGAAAAATTTCTTGCACCGACGGAGAAATCCTAAGCACCTGGCAGCATTTTTGGCAATATCAAATATGTGATCATTCCATAAAAGGTGATCTGTGATACGCATACCGAGTACTGACATTTGATTAGTTTCCTGGATGCAAGTGCCACTCATAGATAGTGGTATCGGGGGTGTGTTACGCTTTAACGACCGGAGACAGCATTGAGTTTTCGAAGCATTAAATTCTACACGATTTCTGACTCCCTATTGGACAATGCTGTCAAGATCAGAATTTAATGAGCTTATCATACGCTGCCGTTTGAGTTCCACATCCGAAGGACAAGGATGTGAATCTATAAATGAGTATGAAAAGCTGAGGGTACTGTCGTCGGCGAAACAGTTTAATGGATTAGAAGTGGCAGACATAAGATCATTTATGAATATAAGGAAGATAGTCGGAGACAAAACGGAGCCCTGGGAGACACCAGCATTTATTTTATGAATTTCAGACTTGAAACCATCCAATACAACTTGCACTTTAAGCCTTAAGCGCTTGAAAACGAAACGAAGTTGACTTCATCTCTTTATGATTTTATAGCAAGGCCAATAACAAAGTATCCCATAGCCGGTTGCGTTTCTTCTTACTTAGGAAAACGAGTGCAAAGTTTCCGAATTAGATGCTCTCTCCCCTACGCCTCTCTTTGGCTTACTCCAAGATAGCCACTTAGGACCTCCTCTTTTTATATTAAGAAAGACAAGTGTAATATGTATATCCCAAAAAGATGCACCTTCTTCTATAATTTTATTGATATGTTTGGTGTTCCTCAAGGTATCCACTTAGGTCCTCTTCTTCTTATCTTCACAATTAATAGCAATTAACAATTAATAGCAATGCACCCATATCTCATTTTAATTTGATGACACCAAGTTTTTAAAGACCATTGTGATTTTTATATTATGATATATTATGGTATATGACCCACGCGGTTCAGTACTACGGCAGAGTAGTCTTATAGGTGTATTTATAGGTGCAGTTTTCGAATGTGAATGTTGTTCTTCAAGTATTCAATCGTTTCGAGCTTATCGGAAAAAACTTTATGACTTTACATAATATTATCAAAGAAAAAGGGAAGCGGCTTTAAATTGCACGATCTTTTAAGCCAGTTCAAGGTCTTTTAATAAATCAAGCTGTTTTTGATATTGCGCCGAGTGAGTTGAATTTCCAGGCCCACCATAGACGATGTAATACTTAAAGCCAATCAGCGAATGTTCTTTTCGAAATAAAATGTTAATACCTACAGAAAATAAACCAAAATCGCCACTAAACCGGAACCCTGCGGTCTGTCATCAACAACCGCCTATATCACATCAAAAAAGCCATTTCGCATTTTGCAGAACTCTTGTCCAATAAAAACCAAAAAAAAAATCAATCTGTTCCGCTTGGAATTCCTTTTGATGTCTGTTATCATTACCCCTTTTAAATAAAACCAAAATATAGAAACAAAACCAGGAAAATAAGTTTGGGAATTTTTTGTGTCCGTATCAGGCTTTGATACAACTTAATTTTCGACCACCAACAAAACACTGTAGATATAGATACCCATGTGACATTTCAATTCACTGTAACCGACAAACCGTGACGAATTACCTTCCCAGTAGGAAATTTGCTCACCAATGAAAATTTTGTGTGAAATCGCCAAGGAAATCAGCTACTCGAATCATTGAGGAATAGCATGCAATGAAATCCTTACTGAAAGGCATTGCGTTTTTCCTATGATTATACAATCCACCCTACCTTTTTCTTTGTAAAATATTTTATTCACGATATGAAGCATGAGATGGGTTTTGTGTTTGTTTATATTTGCCTTTCTCTTCTCTACCTGCTACTGAGGAGATTGGCTTCAGTCTCAGAATTTCAATGCTCTTGTTTTTTACATATAATAAAAAATTGCCGTTCCCGTTCGTCAGCCTGGTTTGCTTCGAGAAACCAAAGTTATTTCCAACAACAACGCCCGACGGTGATGGCGACGGATGGTTGAAGGATTGCAATGTTCGGGTTTTTTACATATCATACAAATTTCGATTCGCGATCCTCAGCCTGGTTTGCTTAGAAACAAAGTTATTTCCAACAACAATGCACAGTGTTCGGGGTAAGTGATTTTTTTTGAAAGCATTGTTGTTTTTTCAAGAAACAGAAAAGATTAAAAAATGCGTTTGGGTTTTCCAGTAATAAGGTTAGACGCGACGCGCGGCTAGCTACGCGCCCTTGTTTTAATTAAATAAAATCCTTTTCTTCTATTGTTTATTTTTTCAGTTGAATTCCATTGTTCACAGTGTCAAGTGCGTAAAGCCGATATTAAAAATAATAGTTATTAAAAAAGAGTTTAGAAAATAAATTATTAAAGTGTAAAAAAGCGTTAATTTTTATAAATCACCAAAGAATCAAAAATGAACAAGGAAAATATTCAGGTAATTTCATTTAAATTACAAATCCCTTTTAAATTACAAAATTAAATTTCTATAATTCTGCTTTACATTTTGTATAGAATCAACAAGATAAAATAGACGAAATGAGAGCGGACATTAAACGTTTGTGTGTCACCATGGAGCAGCTAAAAGATGGGATTTTCGAATTGGCAGCCCACATCAAACACTTCCTAAAGGCCGATGTTATCAATTCAAAAGAAATATCTACAAATTTCCCTATTGAAACAATCCCTGATTTGGACGATAAATAAAATGATAAAAATTTACATGACTGTTTTTTTAAAAATATTTGTATCCAAAGATTTAGGTATGAGTAAAAAAATAATTAGGTAATAAAAACATGATTGACTTCCTTTATGAACATTCACCACATTTTTCACCAGGTCAATTTGCACTAGTGAATGAGTTACATTGGCTTCCCTAAGGAAACCACTGGTGAATATTCATCACATTTTTCACCAATGTAAAGTACCCAAGTATATCAGCTACTCCACTAACCCAGTGATTTCCCCGGTGTGAATTCACGGTATTTTTCACCAACTACAATTCACTTTGGAATACACCAAATGCACTTGCTTGGTGATTTCCTCACTGAACAGTCACCATGAAATTCACAACTTGGTGAACTCCAATCCAATCCCCATGTTAATTTCATTGATGTTTTCACCATGTTTTCATGGGGTGTAGCTTCCATTCACTAAGGAAAAAGTTGGTGATTCACCGATGATTTTTTTGAAAATTCCTACTGGGTTTTTTCTTGTTCCGGTTCTTCTTCCAGGATCTCTTATATGCATGTATGTATTGTGAACGTTTATAATATTTTTAATGCTACAGCATTTCACTGTTCTGTTTTGCTTTGTTTACCGCACAACACACATAAAGAACCTTCAAACGGATATGTACAAAGACTTATACTCGTGCATAAAACAGGAAAATAAGTTTGCATGAAGCCAACATAGAAAATCAATTTGTATGTCAATTATATTCCATGCCAAAGCAATGATGGAAATTTCCAATTCTATAGGAACAGAAAATAAGAAAAACAGAGAATAAAGAAACAAAAACGACAAATAGAGTTGTAGGCGGAGAAGGCGGATGCGAACTTCAAACACACACAAAAGAAAATGTAAAGGATATGCATTTCGAATTGAAATAATTCTGTATGTTGAATGTTGACAAAAAAGGACCTAGCATTTTTGTTTTGATGGCTATTGAGAGTAAAATAGAGGGGAAGAGAGTTGGAAGAAGAAGATATACGCGAAACAATAACCCCCCATTGACAATTCTTCCACGTACCGTAACGATGACACATCCTTCTGCCAGGATTGTCGGACAATAGAATTTTTTGTTGTTGTTAAAAAGAAAGAAACAATCACAAAAAATGTTGAAAAATAGCAAACCAAAAATAAAGGAGGAAGAGAAGCATACAAACGGATCTACGACGAGCTATGCACAACAGAAAATGATTGAGAATATAATCAAAGGATAGAAGTACAAGGATATGGTGAACAAAACACAAATAAACAACTCGCATGGCTTCAATTGAAAAGCGGAAGAATGTGTCAGCTAATATGTGTGAGGTGGTGGTGCGGTGCGGTGCTGTGGGTGGGTGGTGTCGTCCTGGAAACGTATTTCTCTTCTTTTTTAATTCAGGAAAAGATGTCGACAGGACCTCTTCTAATGACATGAATTGTTCGCTGTGTTATATTCGATTCTTTTGAATTTAAACGCCATCGCCCGCCGCTGCCGCTGCCGCCGCTGTCCTCGTGTCGTTGTCGTCGTGCGTCGCCTTCGTCGTCGCCACCATCGGTATCGCCTTCATCGTCTGTTGAATTGGGAATTTTGGTTTTTGTGGTTGTTTCAATGACAACCATAGACTAAATTATTATTAAACACCAGTAGAATATAAAGGAAGTACAAAATAAGCAGCATGACATACGTCGAAGTCGTTTTCATCATCGTTGTCGGTGTCGTCATCATCATCGACAAAAAGTATAACCATGGTTTTTCCAGGAACTTCTATACTAGATAAAAGGAAATTCCGTTGAAAAATATTTATCCTTGCGTGTTTTACTCATACTCATAGTAGAAAATTAAACATCGCCAGTGATATACATATGAAGAAAAAGAATAATATAGTTTGGAATTCGGTCTTAGGGTACAGTATTTATCTAGTAACAAATTCAAGCTTAATTTTTGTATTTACATAGCTTCGAAAAAAATAACTGACCGAGTTTTTGTAATAATTAATTTTCCAAATTTATTAAAAGTTTTCTTTCAATTTTACCAAAATTATTCATTTCAGGCTTAAAGGTTTAAATATTTTAAATAATTGTCACTTTTTGGGGGAAATTATGCAAAGTTACTTAATTGAAAAACATACTGCAACAAAACTTAGCCTTTGGTTTGATAGCACTGGTCAAACAAATTAAACTTTTTTCAATTCAAATAACAACTTTCCATTGGATTTTGTTCACCTTTACAATTTATCTTTCAGGTCAAGTTTTTGAAATATATAAACCTTATCAAAAATGTTTATAGATTTAAAATGTTTTTGAAGTTATGATAAGATAAAGGATTTTATATTGACCTTTTCGATACAGTTTGAAGTTTTTTGTTAACTCATTTAGTTTCCCAAAATTCAAATTATATAGCCATGAGTCTTTATTGGAGTCTTTATATGAAGTTTTGAAAAAAGTTGAATCTTTTGCTTTTTTTATTTAAAAAGTATTGTTTTGAAGTAAATTCTTAGTGCGCATTCCGAACCCCAACTAAAGGGTGATTTTTTAGCTATTATCTTTTTGACAACACTGGTTTAAACAGCTGACGCACGTTTCGTGTTTTGTTTTACTGTCAAACATCTTCAGTTTGGTATATAATTTAACCATAAATCGTCTTACAAACAAACAACGCTTGCAAATTATTGAAGTTCATCTCGCGCTTCTTTCAGCGAGCGACGAAGCTCATTTTTGGCTCAAGGGTACGTAAATAAGCAGAATTGTCGATTTTGGAGTGAATATCAGGCAGAAGCATTGCAAGAGCTACCAGTGCATCCAGAAAAATTCACAGTTTGTGCGGTTTATGGGCGGGTGGCATCATTATACCGTACTTCTTCAAAGATGATGCGAATCGTAACGCAACTGTGAATGGTGAGCGCTACCGTGAGATCATATCCAACTTTTTTTTTGCCAAAAATGCAAAAGCTTGACTTGCATGACATGTGGTTTCAACAAGACGGTGCCACATGCCACACAGCACGAGCAACAATGGACTTATTGAGAGGCGAGTTCGGTGAACATTTTATTTCACGTTCGGGACCGGTCAATTGGCCGCCTAAACCGTGCGATTTAACGCCCTTAGACTATTTTTTGTGAGGCTATGTTAAAGCTCATGTCTATGCAGACAAGCCAGCTTCAATTGACGCATTGGAAGACAACATTGAAGCATTTATTCGTGAGAAACCGAAATGTTGGAAAGAGTAGGTATGCCAAAAATTGGGGTAAGTGGATAAACCATTTGAGGCGCAGTCAAGGTCAACATTTGCATGAAATAATCTTCAAACATTAAATTATATGGACCGTACTATCAATTCAAATAAAGATTTCATGCATTTTTCTGAATTGTATGTATTTTGTTTTTGAAAAATTTTCTTATAGCTTTTAAAAAATCACCCTCTATAATACAATTTTAAATTATATGCTCAAATTTAAAAATACTCGTTTCAAACATAATTTTCAATTTTTTTGTCAATATACTTCGAAAACTTGAACCGATAACATTGTTAAGGGGATGTATTTATCATAAGAGCAACAAGTTTTTCTGTTACTAACCGTTTCAGCTTAAATGCTTTAGAGTTACTTTAAAATGAGAATAACATACTGAAAATATTTATCAGGAGTATAAAAGTTTGTTATCATGGACTTGGAAAACCATCACAAATTTTATTGAAAAAAGTGTTTCATGAACTAAAATAGTCTCGTTGTTTTTTGTCGAATCTTAAGAATTTGTAGTACCTGTGGCGTGATGGTTAGTGCGTTGGACTGTCATGCCAAAGGTCATGGGGTTCAATCCCTGCCTGTGTCATCTAAAGTTTTTTCACGGGTACTCTCCAAGAGTAGTTTTTGTCACAAAAATGCTTTCTCAAATAAGCCCTTCGAACTCGGCTGAAAATTTTAGGTGGTCACGCACTCGCAAGAATGGTTAAGAGTTGTAAGTCACTAGGCCCTAGTTCTTAACGGACTGTTGCGACACCTTATTTATTTATTAATATCTTAAAAATTTGATCTAATAGAGTGATTTTGGAGCCTCATACGATCATTATTTGTTGGGTAATAGGAATAAAACTCTTCTAATGTCAATATTTTATGAGTTATTTTTAATCCTTTTTTAACCTTTGACAATGTCAATTAATGAGTGTTGATTTACAAAAAGACTTCCGTTGGTATATCTGGAAAATCATGCAATTCATGAAAATTTTTTTAACAGGAACTAGTGTGGTAGTTTGTGATGGCTCGTGACATCGAACTGGTTTGAAATTTCGGATTGTGTTCCTCAAGGATATATACCTACTCAGTCCAATATTCTTTTACTCTTTTTATTGAAGACTTTAGTTACTGCTCGTTTGGAGGAGTCAGTGCTTCCGACACTCTTATCAAAGTTGTGTGCTGTTACGCAAATGATCTTGGTATATAAGCTAATAACCCTTTTTCTCTTCAACTCCAAATTAACAAGCTTCAAAGGTACTGCAGTAGTTGAGATTTTAAGATAAACACTTCAAAAAATGTGTTCTTCGAAGCTAAAAATAAAGCTGATTTTTGAAAAATTTTAATTCAAATACACGTTTATTTCATTTACCGAATTTCACTCTAACACATATCGTGTTATAGGGTCTTAGGCCGCGTTTCCATTTGCAAGAAAACTTCTGCAATAAATGTCCGATAGTCTGTCCGACAGTGAATTGCAAGTGGAAACTACCAAGCAAGTTCTATCGCGACAGTACTTTCATAACTTCTTGCGAGTATTTGCAAGTGCAATTAATTGCTAGTTTAAACACTTCTGCATCGACTCGCGACAGTTCTTGCAGCTTATCGAAACAGTTTCGTATATCTCGCGCAAGTGGCTGGTCTTTCCTTCGGTGATATTGACTCACGGAATCGAGTGTCTTGTTTGATAACTTCACATAGGAAGTTATTGTAATGGGTCCGATTTGTCGAATTGAAAATTTTGACATTTCTCGACGTTTCAAGGTCCCTAGAGTCGAAATAAAAGATTTTTAGAAAGATGTCTGTGCGTGCGTGTGTACGTACGTCCGTTCGTTGGCGACGTTTTTTTCGTCGTCCATAGCTCAAGAACCAGAAGAGATATCGACTTCAAATAAATTTTGTTATACAGATAATAATGCAGAAAGATGCAGAAAGGGCTCTCAAGAAAATTGCGTGGGTGGTTTTTTTTACCATAAAAATAAATAAATTGGGTGGCGCAACAGTCCGTTGAGAACTAGCGCCTAGTGACTTACAACTCTCAACCATTCCTGTGTGCGAGTACTGTTGTCAGGGATGGAGAGGACCTACAGTTTTACGGCGAATCCGAACGGCTAATTTGAGAAAGCACTTTTCATGACAAGAATTACTCTTGAAGAATTTGTCAATTCCTCGCAAGAGGCAGTACCCGTGAAAAAAACTTTAGATGACATAGGCAGGGATCGAACCCAAGACCTCTGGCATGATAGTCCAACGCACTAACCATCATGCCACGGGTACCACGGGTACCATAGCAGTTTAAAAAAAAGGAGACAATTTTGGTTAACCCTAAATATCTCATGAACCAATGACGCTAGAGACTTGAACTAAATTTTATAATATATATTGTAGCGTGATACAAAACAAGTATATTTTTGGAAAAAATCCAAATAACGGTTTTTTTATAAATCAAAAAAACTGAAAAAAAAAATTTGTCACCTCGAAAATTTTACGACTAAAATATTGGTAAGAATTGATTAACGTTGGTTATTTTTAAATTTTTTAGAATAATTTAACTGATAACTTTTTTAACAAAACACGAAAACGAACCTTGCCTTAAAGACAAATCGACAGACAGGATGGGAAGTTATCAGTGTGGGTCGCATCCCAGCCTCTTTTTTAATAATAAAATTATCATCGCAGCTGCTAATCGTTGACGTTTTCTCGCCATGACTTTAAGAAAACAACCAGATTTCTTGCGACATTAATTGCTCTCCTGGTGTAAATACATCTGCAATAAATTGCGACAGTATGATGCGCGAGCTTCTTGCAAGACATTTATTGCAGAAGAAATTGCAAGAATTCAAATGACAATGTAAATGCGACTGCAAGAAACTTCTGCAAGACTTCCGCGAGTTGACTTGCAAATGAAAACTCGGCCTTACATAAAAGGAAGTTATCGCTTGGAAATAATGATGAATGACAGGTATGAACGCTGAAGATAACATTTTTTACGTTTGGTAAGGGTCGTTATCAAATCGAGCAATTAGGCAGGATATCAGCTTCAAAGTAACCATTTTTAAAGCGAACGCAACGGGTACTAATTACCACTCATGGTTTCATTTGGAACAGCACTTCAGCTTCCACGTTCTTCGAATGAAAGAATGAAACCGAAACTTTTGCGAGTGACAATTATTTGATCCAAAGTCAAATATTCACACTCACACGCTGAAGTTTTATAAAGTCGAAACACAATCACAAAGCTTTTAAAATGAGTCCCGTTTTATATTAGTAAAATATCTCAACATTGCAAATAATAAGGTTATTTTGATTAAATCGCTATTTGGGCAGTTTTCGCTTTTAAATCTGTCAAGTGCTGTCCTTAAAAACAAAACTACACCAATGCTAAAAATGGTCACTTAAAATCTTATGAAAGGGTATATGTTTCCGTTGTTAATTGCATACACCTTTCTCGTTATAATGAAATAAACATCCATTGATTTTTCTTTAAAAATACTACTTTAACATAAAAACTAAACTTTTTATTGAAAAACCGTATAAAAGTAAGCATATATGTGTTATGTTTTCAGTTGATAAAATTTTAAACGTTCAAAGATGAAAGATTTTTGCATGGCAACAAAAATTGTATATTCGTTTTTGGGTATCCTACATTTTGAACCCAAAATGGGAATTTCTTAATTTTAATTTTATTACGTTGCCCAACATTAAAGCTAACCCTTCTCCACAACACTCTGCATCACAATCTATTGTTATCCTTTTTATCAGAAATGAAAATGACCTCACCTTTTTACGATACATCAATGGATCAACAGATTAAAATTTTAACCTTGAACCTCGTCCTTAAATATAACGCCAATAACAGTAAATATGTATGTATGTATGAATAGAGGTATATGGTAAATTCAGACAAAGGAATCAACTGCTAAAAAAAGACCCTCTATACTATAAAGTTTCTAACTTATTTTGTTGACCTTCAATTTGCAGTTCTACAATAGCCATTATTACTATGAGTCAAGCCAAGACTAAATAGGTACATAAACACATATAAATAAATATATATGTGAATATAGCGTGTGGTGGATTTATCAACAACTCCACCCAACGATTATTTTATTACATTCGAACATGCAAACCTGCTGCTTATAATTACAGTAAAATGCATTTCTATGTAAATTACCCTACGATTTGCGCCAGAATTCACATCAATAGCCGAACAATAAAGGGAGTGACAGTTTGCCTGACACATATTCCGTCCGCCGCTGCTGCCGCGCCGACAGCACAGAAAAGAGTGTGGCCTGGCCAGGGCAAAGCAAGGCATCATCAGAAATGGTGAAACGACCACTCTTCTTTTTGTGACGGAAGACCGATTTGCATTGAGAGTCATGCATTCAATAACGTCCGTCAAAAAATAAGGGAAACTAGTTGCAACCAAATCGGAGAAGGCTCCCTTAATACAATTTTTCACTAAAAAACCCGAGTAAATGACTTAAATCCGCTGCGGAAAGCTGTTTGTTGGATGTTGGTGTGTATACGCGATTTAAAATATGCAAAACGCAAATATTTGACAGGAGGACGAGTGAGCAAATAAATGCGCGGAACGAGTGAACGGTGACAGTAAACACGATTACCAGTAGAGCTCCTGCTCACAGCGCCACTGTTGTTGTTGGTTCTGTACGCACGTCATCGCCATTAAAAGCAAAACCTCCTCATTCTCATCTTCGTTCCTTAATCCTCCTCATAGGCAGCGCAAATTGCATTCGGCGAGAGAATGGGCGGCCATTCGAAATTCGATGCCAAAATGAATGCCTTGGCTGACTGCAGCCGTCAGAAAATTGACAGATAGAAAACGCGTGATACAAGAGGATGAGCTTTGTGAGATTCTACACATATTCCTGATGTGTAACATAAGGGTGCAGTAAGTGTAGGTATATACAACACATATTCCTTCTTTTTTTTTCAGAATTATTATTCATGCAAATATTTACTGAATTCGCTCAGCTTGAATGGCTGGCGTTGAATTGAACTGGAAGTGCTGGTAGTTGAGTAGGTAGATGAGGGGCCTTAATGCGTTACGTTCAACGGCAAAGCAATCATTTCAAGTGGAGTTTTTCTACATTTTTTTGTATTCAAATTTTTGTCAAGTAGTATTGTCTGTCTCCCTGATGTGCTGATTATTCAGTTCCATTCAAATGTTGATATTGATATAATTATTTCCAGGGCTTAAATACTTTAAACAGTCTTTTTGAGTAAAAGTTCTTTTCCCTTAAAAGTTAACATTTGGGCATTTTGGAACTACGAGGTTTTTTAAAACTATGAGATATTTAATGGTGAACGAAGAAGAATAAACTTACGTTATTTTTATTTTTATCAGATTTTTTTTAACGGAATCATGTGTGAAATTTAAAAAATTAATTGTAAAAAAAAACACAAACGCAAATTTGTTATAATATATTATTATTATTATTTATTAACGGAATACAAAAAGATATGTAGGTGAAGCATATCACATTCTTGTTGTGCGGCTCAAAAACATATACAGTTGTGGCGAACTAATAAAGAACGATTTTACCAACTCCTGGTAACACCGTTTGGTTGATCATGAGAGATGACAACCAACATAAAAAGTACCGATATTCCTTCTTCTATCTCTATTCTAACATAAACATCAACTAACAAAGTTATTGGTTTAAATTGGTTATTTCAAACATTTTATATTCAAATTGGCGATATAATTAAGAACGATTTGTTTCTTGTTTTATTATTCCGTTTTAAACGTAAAAATTTAGTAAGTAAGTTTAATAATTTGTTTGAAAATTAGCTGAATTACAAGTCATCACTTTGTTTTAAGACCTTTGAAAGAGATATGGGAAAGAAAATAAAGTGCACGACTGGGTCGCACGAACTTGCTCCTGTATGCAAAGAGTCTGTTTAAAAAAGTATCTATATAATATTTAAAAATATACCTGTAAAATAAGTTTGTCTTCAAAGATATATATGCCATTTGATTTGTCGAAAAAACCTCCATTTTTCAATTTTTTGGGAGGGGGTTACATTTAATACAGTTAAAATAATTTAAAAAAAACTAATTTAAGATTCAAAATTTTACCTGAAAAATAAGTTTGTCTTCAAAAATTTAAATGCCATTTTATAAATCAAAAAACCCTTGATTTTTCAAATTTTTTTTTTGAAAATCGTTAGAGCGGTTTTTTTTTAAATTAATTTCTTATATATAAAATTTTTCAATTTTGTTCTAAAAATATTTTTGGTATGCAGTTGTTTAGTGATTGTAAATATACGCTCTATATTTCAATTTCGTAAAAAAATGTTCACCCGTTTTTGAGATATAGAATTTTGAAAAAAAAATTTCAATATTTTTTTAAAAATCCAAACAATAAAAAATTGCACTTTTGATAATCAAATATTGTTAAGGCAATATAAGAGCTCGTTCAGAAAAAAAATCGGTTCAAAAGTTGCTGAGAAAATTAAAAAACAAAAAAACGGTTCTATGAGCGGTACCTTTCCTGAGCAATACAAAAATATGTTTTTCTTATTAAAAGAAGCCAAGTTAAAAAATAAAATTTTAAAGAAAATTTAAAAAAATCAATCGGTTTGTTTTTGAGAAAATTCGAATTTTCGTTTTTTGACCAAAAAAATTGTATGGGGGCCACTGTTAGTTTTGGTCTTAAAAAAATGAAAAAAACGCCTAACGCAAATCTGCTCAAAACCTTTACTTCCAAGTTTGAACTCAATCGACCCAATGGTTTAGGCTGTAGGAGCGTGGACAGACAGACAAAACAGACCGGACGGAATCGCGGGACCCACTTTTTTCGACTTCTCTACCATCGTAATATCATGTTTGATTAAAATCTCGAGTTCGAAATTTTGCACGAATGCAAAACTTGCCATATAGTTCCTATATGTCGCAAGTTAAAATCTGAGAGAAGCAATAATAAATCTTAGGAATAAAGAAAACTTGTCATACAAGGAAATTTCAAATAAGCTTAATTGCTCCAAAACGATGGTTTTCAATGCAATAAAATATGTTGAAAACCACAAAACCACAGAACTAGTGACAAGACGGAGAAGACCCCGTAAAACCACTTAAGCCCAGGATAGGTTAATTGTTTTGTTCGTGCTGCGAAAAAAAATCCATTTTTGTGTTCTAGAGGAATACGAAAGAAAGTTTTCGGTGAAGACCCAAATGCACTTTCAGCACTATTAGAGAACGATTGTGTGAGAGCCAGCTATTTGGAAGAGCGGCCAGAAAAAAACCACTACTCTCATTAAAAAACCGAAAGGCTAGGTTAGCTTTTGCCAGAGAACATGTGAACTGGACCATCTCACAGTGGAAAAAAATATTGTGGAGTGACGAAACGAAGATCAATAGAGTCGGTTCCGATGAAAAACAATATGTTCGACGACCAAAAAACTAAGCATTCAACCCTAAGTACACAACTGTCACCTTAAAACACGGAGGTGGAAGTTATATCGCATAGAAGGTATAATGAATGCCCAAAGCTACATAAACATCCTTGAAGACGTTATGCTGCCCTATGCAAATGGAGAGTTGCCCGTGACATGGAAATGTATGCAGGACAATGACCCTAAGCATACTGCGGACTGCGCGAGCAACTAAAGCATGGTTTTCCAATAATTCTGTTGATGTCATCGATTGGCCTTCATATAGCCCGGACCTAAACCCTATCGAAAACCTCTGGAAAGAATTGAAACGAGAAGTAAATAAACATAAAATAAAAAACATAAATGAATTGTATATGAGATCGCTAAAGCATTTTGGGAAAACATAACCCCAAAAAAATGTCAGGACCTAATAGCTTCAATGCACAGTCGGTGTAAGGCAGTTATATAAAATAATTGAAGCTTGATTAAAAGCTGGATGAACCAATTCAAAAAATTAAGCCTTATTTCACTTTGCAAAGAGAGTTAAGGCCAAATATAATTCCACTTGATGTTAGATCAACTGTTATTTTTTTTAGGAATAAATTTATGCAAAATTTTGTGGGCATTATGAATACAAATTTTAAAATTCAGCGTTATTTTATGGCACCGTCAAATAAGGCCAAGAAGTGCTAATTTTCAGCAGTTTCTTTATTTTACTTTTAGCAGTTTGTTTTTCTTAAAGCATTAGGACATATACACATCAGTGACATTTATGTAAAATTTCGGGTTTTTATGGGAAGCATGCTGCAATCCCATAAATTTAGCGTTGGGTGTATGTATATGGAAAGTTTTATTTGTATTTAAAAATAGCTTGGATTTTATCTTTTATAAAAATTGGCCTATGTTACTCGTATTTCCCGAAATTACTTGGCCTTATTTGAATCTTTCAAAGTGCAGTAATGAAAATGTATGAAAGTTGGTTTCGAAATGAGCTTATTATTGGTATTATTAAGTATTATTTTAATGTCGAAGAAGGGACTTAGTTGGTCAATACCACATTGACAAAAAATCATTTTTATATCGGTGCAGGGAAATAAGTTCTCGAAAACTTTTTTTTTTTTCACACATAATTATAAATCAATTTTAAATTCATAGGGAACCATAACCACACGTTTTTTTCGAAACTAGATTCCCACAAAGCACGGAACTAAGGCTACTTTACTAAAGTGAGGAACTAAGGCTACTTTACTAAAGTGAATCTAGTTCCCACTACGTCAGAAATAAGTTTCTAAGTGGACTTATGTTTAGTGGACTTCTTGCCCTGCGCCTCTTTAATCATGCGACTTATATGTTTCAGGTCCTTATTTTTCCAGCTGGCAGTCGTATTTTTAAGCAATTTTATGCAGCAGGCTGATAAGAGCTACTTACTTCATAAAAAGAGCTACAACTTTTCTTTTATACCGTTTTGATTAGTATTAAATTAGACGTAAAATAAAAACCTACCCTGAAATAATGTGTCATGTGTATATTGTACCAATGTATGATCAAAATTACACCTGCCCTTACCCACACCCTTCTTAACTACGAGTGGACGAAAAACTAATTGGCAATTTTTGTGAGACTTTGGACATACTTACTTCGGGTTAATTGTTGAAAAAGTTGAATCTAAGGATTAAACTTTGTGAATTAATTATTTCGATCTTCCAATTGTATTTCAGCTATCATTCCCGAATTTCTTGAAGTTTTAGTTTTTAACTTAAAAATCTTCATCTTTTTGAAAAGATTTAAGTTAATTACATCTTAATTGGCTTTTAATTTAAGGTGGAGTTTGTTTTTACCTCTAATCCGTCGTTTTGTAAAATGCCATATTTTGCCTCTTGTACAAATTTACATTTACATAGGAGTATACTCAGAGTATTTCCTAACGGAATTAGTTCGACCCTGTCATTATCTATTTTATCTAAACACTTCAAGGAGGACGAATTTTCCTGTTCTTTTCCATCTGAATGAAAAATAACTTCCAAACTTGTTTAATTGTACAAAATTGCTAATTTTCTAGCCAGGAATCTTGTTTAAGGAAAATACCAAATCATTAGAAGCTCTATTTAAGAAGGAATTTCCATAATAATTTTCCCTTGGAAATCCTGTTCGTCTCAACGCACACTCAAAAATCTACTCAACCCTTCATTTCAAAAGGATTTTTTATTTTTCGACATAAATCGCCATGACAACACTCAAGAAAAGACCCAAGACCCTGCCTGATGCTCTTTCATTGATTAATTGTGATTTAGAAAACACCAATAGAGAGCCATAAAATACACTTTAAAGAGTGTGCGGCAGGAAGAAGTCCTTTTTTTCTTATTTCATTCAAGGAATTCCGCTTTCACCCTTTTTTCTGTGTCAAAGCCGGTACAATCCCATCAATCATAATATACCGAAGAATGTGCATGTTAAAAATATGTATCAAAAAATATATTTTAAGGAAAAGGAAGAAATTTTATTCTCTATTTCTGACTTCACTTAAAACGTCAAATAGGGGTTAAGAAGGGACACGCTCGTTCTGAGAGTATAAGTCGTCCTCGTATAATAAAAATAATATCCTTTTTGGAAAATCCTTTTCTTGAAGAGCTATAGGCAAGGCAAGGCAATTGACTTATGCATAAGGATGGAGTTGTCCTTGGCGATAAATCTGTTATGGAAATAAATTCTAAAATGTGGTTCTTCTCTCCATATTCTCTGACTCTTTTTCTGTTGATTATCAAGCCCATTTTCTTTGAATTTCAAGAATATTTCCGTTGTATAACATGACAAACTGATGATGACGTTGAGTTTGGGGGCACATTTATTATGTTTAAGACTTTTGCGCTCTCTACGCAAAATGATATAAATTACTTTCTGGTATTCAAGGGAGTGAAAGGACATTCTATAAGTCTCAGCCCAAGGCTACGGATCAGGACAATCAATCGTTTGGTTGCTACTTAAAAATTCTCTTTTTAACCTAATTGTTAATTATTATCAGTTAAAAGGAATTTTCAAAGCTATACGTACATTTTTCTAACGGCAAAGGTAGAACAAAAATATTAAACAGAATCTTAAAGCGCAAGGAAAAAGAAACCTTGTATAAAATGCAAAACAAAGGAATATTTTATCCTTGCCTACTTGGCTCTTGTGTCTTTGCAATATGCATAGAGTAAGAATAAGCTGTATTAAAAGTGAAGACAGTGAATTTGCCTCCAGTAATCGAGAGTAAAATTAACTTTACAACTGAAATTCCTTGTGTACATTGCAAAGTAGGCCGGTCCATATCTTTCATCCTATAAATACCAACATCCAGAAGCAGTCCCAAGTATAACTGGCATACTCGTATAAGGACCATCACTGACTTTTTGTTTAAAGTCATCGCCGCGCGAACCGCGTCGCATCCTTTGGATTCTTGTATACTCGTATTTCTTTGCTGTACGTAACTTGTTCATGTTCATATGTCTATGTACTCTCATATGAATAAGGCTTCAATTGAGCTGGGGTCTGCTGTTTTATGTGCATAAAGGTACATCTTCACCCGCAGGACGTTAAAATGCAGGGATGCAAATGATGTGTTGGACAAGATAATAATGATATGAAGATATTTCTAGAAGAACGAGATAAAAGAGAGAAATTCTTTTTCATGCATAAAAATGTGCACATTTTGGCTACGGTATTCTGATGTTGGTGATGCGGATCCTGCATAGAGTGCTGTACAAGGAATAAAGATGCTTTCGCATTAGTAATTCATTGACAGTTGCTGTTGATAGTTGTGTAGCAGTTAAAAGTTCAAAAATCTTGGAGTCACTTTAGAATATATCAAAATCTGCCTGTGTTTCACACGGTAAATATTTCACATGAAACACGCTTCCAAAGCTATTATCACTTTTACTTCAACGAAATTGAAGCCTTCAAAAAGCCAACCAAACATTCACACTTCAATGTAGTTAAATTTCGAACTAAATTATAGATATTGAAATTTAGCAAATCTCACAAAAGGACTACAAATTGTTCTTCTTCCTCACCAAATTAACTTAAAAAAAAAAAATTGAAAAACTGTATGTATGATATTAGCTGCACCCCTCGGCATTACTCCCAAGATTTATTTTAGGACGAATTTAGTTAACATACAAAGATTATAGTCAGCCAACAATAAAAGATCTGTTGCGGACTTTGTTTTAGAACTATTTAAGGGAAACAATTCTGTCATACTTTATTTCAGCAAAACTTTAACCGTTTCCGCATCGCAAGCAAAAGGGAAAAAAATCCCCCGTTTTTGAAACATTATTTATTGGTACTCCGCATGCTTTAAAATTTTTTTTCAAATTTGACCAGTAGTTCCTGAGATAATTGAATTCAAACAAACTCCTCAGTTTTATAATCTACACTAATATTATAAAGAGGAAAAATGGTTGGGTGTCAAATCGCCCAAAACCGAATCGCCCAAAATGCAAAAAAGCGAAAAAATGTCAAATCACCCAAAAACTTTTTTGGGCGATTTGACATTTCAATTTTTTGGGCGATTTGACATAATGTCAAAATGCCCAAAAAAATAGTTTTGGGCGATTAGGTGTTTCGACAATTTTAGTTGGCCCTGTGTCAAATCGCCCAAAACCAAATCGCCCAAATCTGAAAAATGTCGCATCGCCCAAAATTTTTTGGCGATTTGACACTATGAAAAATCGCCCAAAAAAGAAAAATGTCAAATCGCCCAAAGTAGAAATGGGCGGTTTGTCGCAATCCAAAAATACTAATATTTAGGGTTCTTTTAACAAATCGCCCAAAATATTTATTGCAATTAGACCAAAATATAAAAAAAAACAAATTTGTGTCAGTTCCATACCAGTAAAAATGTTATTTTTAACATAAACCATTCGATCTAAAAATCTCATTATATTAATGGCACCGTTTTCAAGAAGCGCAGAAGCCTCCATTATATTTTTGTTTCTCTCTATATCGATTTTTTTCCTTGATTTGGTACCAGTAGTGCCACCATTTTCTATAAGCATAGAGAAATTACGGCTTTTCATAAATTCCTCTTCTTGAAGGACTTTAACAAATTTAAAGAAATTGCAATTTTTGGTCAACATTCGTCCAAGTATACTATTGTAGCCTTCAATATCAGATGTTGTCCTTGTTAGCTTTTTAAAAACTGAGAACTGTAGTGGCCCGATCTAAAAGTAGATAAGTAATGGGAAAAAAACACTTTGAACGGAAATGAAGTAATTAAATGTGTTTTGTTATCGTTTGGACTTAGTTTTTGTTGTATGATTATGCGCGAGGGCAAAACGGGGGGCGTGCGCGGCGCGGCGCGTCGCGGACGGGCAACGCGACGCGCCGCCACCCGACCGCAAAGCGCGCCGCGCCGGCCCCCTCCCCGCGGTGGTTTCATAGTATTACCTTTCACAAACATTCACAAACATGATTATTTAAGTAAATTTATATTCATTTACATACCTTTCGTATCCAAAACTTCTCATAATAAGCCAAAAAGCTGTCAAAATTATTGGAAAATTCTTCCATTTCGAGGAAATACAAAAAAAAAACTCATGCATGTGGAGAAGAACCAACATTCCGATCTGCCCGTTAATGTAACTGTTACAATTCTTCTTGAACATAATTTTTATCCCAATTTAACGAAAGTGTCAAATCACCCAAAAATAATGCTAAATCGCCAAAGATTATTTATATTTTTTGGGCGATTTGACATTATGCTAAATCGCCCAAAAATGAAAAATGTTAAATCGACCAAAAATTATTTTTGGGCGATTTGGCATTTTTTTTCATTTTTGCAATTTGGGAGTTTTGGTTTTGGGCGATCTGACACATGGCTATTTTTGCATTATGACAAAACGCCCACTCTTTTTGGGCGATTTGACATTTTTGTTTTTTTGGGCGATTTGACATTATGTTGAATCGCCCAAAATTTTTGGGCGATGTGACATTTTCAAGTTTTGGGCGATTCGGTTTTGGGCGATTTGACACCCAACCGGAAAAATTTGTATTTTTGTATGTAACGAATAAACTCAAAACGTACTGGACCGATTTTAACAATTCTTTTTTCATTAGAAAGCTACATTATCACTGAGTAATATAGGCTATATTTAGTACTAGATTACTATAGAAATCTTTAGAAATTCTTATTAAAACCAACCGAAGGTGTAAACAAATTAGCTATAAAATGTCTTTCATCGCATACACTGCGAAGAGTATTAATGATAGGACAAAACAAATGTTTTGTATTTTATTTATTTTAATCTACAAGCAATATTACAGCTAACAGATATAAGCACTCCAAGAGCAATTTAAAAAGTGAATAAACATAATACTCCAGTTATAAATTTATTACGATTAAGATTAAAAAAAGTAGTACCCGTGGCATGATGGTTAGTGCGTTGGACTGTCATGCGAGAGGTCTTGGGTTCGATCCCTGCCTGTGCCACCTTAATTAAAAAAAAAAAAAAACGGGTACTGCCTCTTGCGAGGAATTGACAAATTCTCCAAGAGTAATGCTTGTCATGAAAAAGTGCTTTCTCAAATTAGCCGTACTCGCACACAGGAATGGTTGAGAGTTGTAAGTCACTAGGCCCTGGTTCTCTACGGACTGTTGCGCCACCTAATTTATTATTTATTTAAGATTAAAAAAAGGCAATATTTGAAGATAAAGTTTCATTACTACCAGGGCCGGATTTAGAAGTCCAGAGGCCTCGGGCAATAAAGGAGTGGAGGCCCCTCGCCCCAAATTATTTTCAGAATAAAGTAAACCATTTTTTTTCAATAAATAATTTAGGTATTGTGAAACTAAGTACATAGATTCATTTAGTATTGAACAAACACATATAAATATAAACCGAAAAAAGAATTACCTAAAATTAAATTTTAGGGTTAACAAACGGAACCTTTCGAGCTTTTTTCGCCGAAAAATCGTTGATGATTTCGTTGAAATCCAGTTCTCTGAGTAAATCGCTTTCAATGCTTAGAAGAGAAAGCTTCGATAGACAGTTTTGTCCCATCGTGGTTCGAAGCCTATTTTTTATAATTTTCATTTTTGAAAATGAGCGCTCTCCAGTGCAATTTGTCACCATCAAACCAAATACCTATATTCTCAATGCAATTTCGAGGATTGGGAATGTACTCTGAAATTTTGATTTTCGAGAATTTGGTAGTAAAATAGTTCCGGCGATTGACCTGTTCCATAGTCCTTTTCCTTTTTGTATGAATCAATCAAAGACAAAAAATGTACATGCAGTACACATGGAAAATGAAAAGAATAGAGAAGCTGCAAGCAATGTACTGAAACCTGTCGAGTTATGTGCATGCACTCAAAAAATAAGAGACAGAAGTGAATTGAGAAAAAACTATTTTAAAATTGAACTAGGAAACGTCAATTTACCTATTAAATATTAGGATGTGATCACGAAATTTCAGTTCCCTTAATAAAAATAATTAACTTACGCAGAACCAAGCAAACGCATGATGAACAATAAATCATAACCTTTCCGTAACCGTTTTTTTATGTTCTTTTGTTCTCTGCATATATTTCATATATTCTATTATACAGGGTGTCCCGTAAGTAATGGATAATACTGAAATGCCGCATAGTAGACTTTATGACCGTCCTGAAAACTGATAAAAAAAGTTCTATCCCAACCACAAGAAAAGTTATATGCATTTTTTTGTTCAGTGCATTATTTTTTTTTCTTACTTTACATTTTTGAATTTTTTTTTGCAGGAATATTTTACATTACTTGTGCCAACACATAAGTAGAAGAATATTATTATAACTGTTGGACTTCTTAGAGAAAAAAATTATTTAACATTGAATTTCAATGCAAAATGTGAATTTTTGAAAAAGTTAAATCATAGCTGGTATAAAAAAAATGCATGAATACCTGAGTGGTCAACTATTTTAAAAATATGCGCGTTAAATGCAGATTTCAAAATGGTATTACCTACTTATTATTATATCTAGAGTCAAAAGCAAGTTATTGGTAAAAATCTGCAATACTAGAGTAAATTTAGCAAAAACAAAAGTTTTCAAAATTAGCACAGTAAACGTGAAAATAATACCAAGCTTTGAACATAGCAGATTTTTGATTTATTGGCTGTTTCTACGATGTTGTCCTAATGATAAATCCAAGCTTTCAACTTATAGGGCCGAATGCATTAATGATAAAATTGTCAAAAAAGTGCAAAAAACGGTTACATTTCCGAGCTTGTTTTGAATTTTACCTGTTCTATTGGGCTTTAACAAACCCACCAAATATTTTGTTGGTTGCTATTAGTTTATTTTTTTGAATACTAAATTGTAAGATCCTGAGAAAGTGAGAACGCATAAAATCGTAAGTTTTTTTAAATTTTGAATTAAAGTTTTTGTAATTTGATCTCAATTCATAAGATTAAGACCACGACGAACACAAACAAATGCATATAACTTTTCTTGTGGTTGGGATAGAACTTTTTTTAATCAGTTTTCAGGACGGTCATAAAGTCTACTATGCGGCATTTCAGGGTTATCCATTACTTACGGGACACCCTGTATGTTAAGAAAAAACACGTTTTCGTAATTGTAGATTACAAGATAACGATGAAAATATTCACGTCTTGACGTCTGTGGTCTGTCCGTAAAAATTAGGAATGATTTACATTTGTTGCACAATGTTCGCAAGTTCGTAGCTTTTCAGACGCACGAGAACGTATCAAATTCTGGGATTATCGGACACTTGTCAACGCTGAGACGGGTCGTACACTCGTACAGACAAAAAACGGGCGAAACAGGTACCGTCGATGCCGTCGTATCTCGTATCGACACGCAAATACGAAAAATGAACTGAATAGGCTAGTAAAATCCGCAGAATATACTAAAAATTCCCCATCCGAACTGCCAATTTTTATTCTACTGTGGATTAACGTGGACAGGCAGAGGGCAAAAAAAAACTCACACTCGCTCGTTTCGTTGGTTGAAGAAAATTATTCTTTTGGAAAAATATAAAAGGGTGTCCAATGGGACACCCTAACACCATCATCAAGTCCAAGTTCTACTTGCACAATAACCATGAGAAGAGCAATGGCATGGCGCCGACAAGAAATTGTTCTTCGTCCGGCAGATTTTTGGGCACGAGCGCAACAACAACCACATTAACGCTACGCATCCTCATCATCGACGACGTTGACGATCAAATCGAAATCAAACCATCAACATACAAGTGCGAAAGTCCACACCCTTTTTCATAGTGTTGTGATAAGCGGTAATTGCGACCGAGAACGACTTCATCCATGAAAAACAAATATCAACGGGCAACTGCAACGGCCCAGCTGCAGCAGCAGTAACAAAAACAACAACAATCAACATTGATGACTGGAAGTGGTGTGATATGGCGAAATATGATCCTGTGTGCTTTATATTTTATATTATTCAATATTCTGTATTATAAGTATTATTTCTAATTTCTAATGTGAGAGCTTGAGCCGTGCCTAAACGTGCCTAAACAATAAACAGACACATTCTTTCCTCGATCATGATTCACGCGTCGATTATTAATATTAGCGTTTGACTCCTTGTCACAATGAGGTTGATTTTGTATGACATTCGAAATCGAAACAAAAATTTTCCGAAGTCTCTTTGTGGGGGCCCCCCGTTTGAGGAGGCCCAGGGCATCTGCCCCGGTTGCCCCGCCCTAAATCCGGCTCTGATTACTACCATAATTTGTCGTGCGAATTCTTTGGATAAGAAGACTTTAGCTCTCTTAGACCTAGCGGCATAATATATTGGTGCCAAGGCAAGAAGATATGGACATTTAATATGGTAGCATAGTAAGTCTCTAATAAGAGTATTACACTATGAATTTTTCTTCTTGATTGTAACGACTTTATTCCAAGTAATTGGCATCTAGGCTCATAACTAGGACTAAAGTTCCAACCCATTTTCTTAAATATATATTTTGTAAATCGTCTCTGAATCTTTATGATCCGATCAGAATGAACTATATAAATAGGACTCCAAATAACATCTGCGTATTCCTAAATTGATCTGACGAGAGATACATATGTATATACAAGGATAATAACACGAAAGGATCTTTAAAGTCTTTTCCATTTCGTTTTATGAAACCTACCAGCGAGTTGGCCTTAGGAACCAAATAATCAAAATAACCTTTAAAAGAAAATTGGGAATCAAGAATAACTCCTAAGTATTTAATACTTGAAACCCTATCTAAATCCACAGATTCAATTGCATAGTTGAATAACAAAATATGAAATTTTCTGGAAAAAGAAATCGTGTTACACTTTTTGATATTCAATTTAAGGCTATTGATGTGACACCAATTTGATAAAGAATCAATGTTAGATTGCATAAGTTGACAATCGTCCAAGCTCGAAACTTTTGAAAATATTTTCAGATCGTCCACATATAATAAGCATTCACAATAATTAAAGACCGAGACAAAATCGTTAACGAACATTATTTAAAGGAGTGGACCTAGGTGGCTACCTTGCGGGACACCTGATGTACACTGAATTTCCTTTGAGTATGTATTTCCAATCTTAAATTGTTGTGTTCTACAAAATAAATATGACGATAACCAACGAAGAAAGTGAGAATAAAAACCATAAATCTCAAGTTTTTTCAGAAGTGTTTGGTGGTTTACAGAATCAAAGGGTTTACTAAAGTCAGTGTATACTGCGTCCACTTGAAATTTTTGTTCCACAGAATTAGTGACATACGAAGTGAAATAAGTTAAATTGGTAACAGATGATCAACCGGATACAAAACCATGCTGTACTTCTGATAAATATTCACTCGTAAGAAAATCAAGTTCTATTTTCACCATGCTTTTAGTTTTAGTTTAGTTTATTCAATTTATCGATATGCTATACACATTAAGATATAATATCTTATTAAAAAGTAATAGCTTTATAATGTATACATAAGTAAGAAAAAAAAGCTAACATTAGTTGGAATACAAAAGCAAAAGCAAGATTAAAATAATTAAAACAATAATTAAAATTAAGTTAACTGCAAAGTTTAAATTATAAATTTATTAAAGGTAAAACCGCACATTTAAAGCAATGAAAAGTAGTTAATGAGTTTGCTTTCAAACAAATTTTTTGGTTCGAGGTCGTTTTAATTAGCATGCTTATAACTTAAATATCTGTACCTATTTATGTCTACCCGGCGAAGCCGGGACGGGCCGCTAGTATTAGAATAAAACAAACCGTTTTCACAATTTAAAAAAAAATAAGTAAATTAAAGTTTTTCAGAGTATTTGAATGCTATTTAAGTTTTTGAAGATATAAATATCTCACTAGTATATCTTACTTACTTATTAAAGAAGATGGTTTAATATTTCCCATTTATTAAAAACATGACACGTCTAAACTGTGACAGCTGAGGGAAAAAACAAACATAAATCTGGGGAGAAACCTACTCAATTAAAATTTCACAAACTATAAGAAGTCAAAATGATTGAGCAATTTACAGAAAACTAAACAAGCCTTAACTATGATATTGACTTAGGTAAAGTGTCAAGAGATTTTAATATGTTAAAATTGTGAAACATTTTGGACCATATTCCACTGGTTGGTAATTTTTTTGGACTGAGTTGTTCTGAATTCGATTCTTTTACTTATCTATAACCTCAATTATTTCTATAACATATCATGTTTTAAAAGATGTAATAAAGACATCCAAAAACAGAATTCGTAAAACTAAGGTAAAACACTACATAGTTATAAGCAATAAATTGTTTGATGAACATTTTAGTACCTTACTTAGTTTTAGAAAATTTTCATTAGTTATAAGTCTTAAATCGACTCTTTATGAAGTTTTAAAAATCCTTTAAATAAATGCTTTAAAAATTATAAAATCCGAAATTTTTCGAAATGCTATAAATATTTAAACTGAATATTTATTAAATTTTATTGACTTAAAAACTATTTCATGGGTTTATAGAGCTTCAAGAGGCCTTACAAATGTGTGTTTTGTTTTTTGAATGTTTTTGAATTTTAAAAAGTAATCTCAAACATCTGACGTGATAGGAGGATTTTGGAGTCCGATTTGAATTAAGGCCATCAAAACACATCGGAAAAATACAATTATATTTTCAGGAAAAAAACCCTTGCCGAAGGGTTTTATTTAATTGTTTATCAGATTTTTGCATCCATGAAACCGGCCTTGAGCGTAGAAGTCTACTATGAGATTGAATTATTCCTAAGCCAGTTATTCCTCAAATTTAAAGCTAAATAATCATAATGAAAAACAAAATTCAAATAAAATTCAGGTGAAGTGTCGTCATATCGTGACATATTTTATAATTTAATGTGTTTCATTTCCCCTCAAGTTTAACTGAAGTCAAAACATTAAGTAAAAGTACCACAAATCAAATGAGAATTTAAAATTCTTCATTTTCCATAAGTATCAGCATGATTTTCCATTTCTTGAGCTTTTTAACATCCTTCAACGATAAATTCAAACTCATTACAATGCCTTTCTTGTCACATCGCATCGGCTAGGCACACACACACACACACACTCAAAAAACACCTTTCCTGACTTGAATATCCCTTAAACGTTCTTAACTTTCTCCAACAACTGTATAAGTTAAGAAAACAACGAAAAGAAAAAAAATAAAATATTCAACGGCCTAGGGAGTTATACCTAAGCTTTGTTTGCATAAAAGAATGAGGTGGAACAAGCAATAGAGACTATAGTAGACCCCCAAAGGCAGGCCAGACAAAGCCATAGAAACTTTGAAAAGGCAACACAAAAAATACAGAAAAAAAGAAAAGAAGGAAAGTAGCATGTCCTCGATGCACCAGTAGTGAGGCAATCAGACATTCAGACAATCAGACAATGATTGCCCAAGATGATGATGCATTCAGCCCAAGTGGCCGTCGTCATAGTCGTAGTCGTAGTCGTTCCTCTCAACTAACAACACCACCCAACCGCCGCCGCCGCCCGCCTGCGCCCACAACAAAGTAAGTATACTTCAAGAAGTAACCTAACAGGGAAGAAGAGAAAAAATAAGTCAAAAAGAAAATGAAATAGCACACAAGGAATAAAAAAGTCTATCCTTCCAGGACAATAGCAAGCCAGTGCATTGTCAGCCAGACATAATGGTTCACTTTGGTGGTTCGACTTGGGCAAGCATCCAGCTTACCAGTTTAGGTACTTCTTCGTTCTTCTTCTAGGCTGTGGTGATGGTGATGGCGATGCTCTCGTTTCGTTTAAGGCCGAACTGCACTGCTTTTGCCTCTAGTCAGTCAGGGGGCAAGTAAGACCTATAGTAAATCCTTTGAACCATGCTTCTATGCATATGAATAACAACCTAACAAACGTCCACCGATGAGATGATGACTACGATGAGGACGACCAAAGACGGTGACGACGACCGACGGTGGTGGTGGCAGCAACGGAGACAGTGTGTGAACCCAAAAGACGGAAAAGGAGGAGTTTACTGTGTATCTATAGAGCGACCGGCTTACAAGGATCCTGTCGGTTGAGTTAGCGTTATTCTATCCTTTTTTTTATTATTGGCATCCAGCAGCATCGAGCAGGGAAATTGAATATGTGATGCGGTGTGTGTGTTTTGGGCGGGTGACATCTCCTATGTTAGTTGTCATTCTCAATTTATCTCCTTAAAGCGGCTTAAAGCTCATATACAACAATATTTTAAACTTTAAGTGTTGAAGATTTATTTGTTGTATGCATCATCATCATCAGGATCTTCCACTTTAATTTTTTTTTTTCATTATTTTTTAACAGCACCAGCGCAGTGAGGCAGTAAGGGTGACGGGGTAACGGTGGCTGTGGCGGTGGCGGTGGCGGCTGCAGCGATGCATTATTAATTAGCATAACTACCTATCTACCAACACTTCATTGCCATCACTGTGAGTATAATGTTGAAGTATTGATTTTTCATGTAGAGTGTAGGGACCTATGCGTGTTATTGGGCGGGTGCACCAAACATGCATCAAAACTGTACAGGTCTTTTAAATTAATCTAACCGCTTTTAAATATTTTTAGATTGCTCAGGGAAGAAAATAGTTTTTAACCGTTTTTTGATTTATTTTGGGAATGTACAAAATTTTCCTTCTTTAAGGTTTATTATTCGTCAAATCAGTCATGAAGGTTGCCATGTTTTTTTTACAAATAGCATCTATGTAAAAAAGCATGGTGGTGCCCATGTCTGATGTTCTCTTAACGCTCTCCTTAAATATTGTAATATGTCAGAAAACGTTAGACACAGCAACGCGGGGCCGGGTCTGTTTTTGAATAAATTCCTATTGAAAACTTTTCTTCTAAATAAAGAAAACCTACAAAACAACTAAAAAGTGGTAAAAAAGTTTATTGTTTCAAGTATCATCAGAACAAAGAAAGATATAGACCTCCAAATTGTGCTCTTCGCGGACAAGTTAGCAAGTTTTGGCTCAAACCATTTCATTAAATTTTTCAATGGCTGGAAATTATTTATGTAACATATAATTGTAGTTATATCTTCGTAAGGGATAATATAAACATTTTTTCAGGGTTAACAGTTAACACATCACTATAACAGAAAAACAATCTAAAAAATCAATGCATAAATACCGATGTGGTAAGCTATAGCTAGGGATTCAAAAACTATTGAGACATCAGCCTAACGTGGTCTTTAAGTTCCATTTCCTTCATCAGAAAATTTTAATACTATAATATCAAATTTTAATTGAATCTATTTAAATGACTATTACTGTTTCTTTTTTTTTAATGGTAAGCAACTTATTTATACTCCCTATATGCTGTCACTGCAAAACTCGTCAAAACCAAAACTCAATTACAGAAGAGATGAAAGCTGTGTATGTTGGTGGCGAAGGTGGAGGTGAGGCCGATGGTGATAGGGAACGGAGGAGTCGATTTGGAATGGTGGCTCCAAGCACCCTAAACTCCTGTCACTCGCATCATCATTGCCATCATTCACCTTTGGCATCAAGGAACGCAATTACCCATCGCACTTGTGTGAGAAAATAATGACAAAAGGACACCTGAGTGTGCTGTGCTGCATGGCATGGAGGGCCTTAGACCTATACACTACACAAAACTATTATAGTGTCTTCTAGCCCATCCTGCGGCTTGTTTCGTATGCAGCATAAGATTACTCGATGCAGTGTATACACACATACGAGTGCTATATATGCATTTTGCAAGTCAACTTGTGTCACAGGGAAGGAAGCAACAAAGGAACAGTATGTGCAGTGTGCACCCTGTCATCGTAAAAGTCGTCTTCGTGTTATAGTCGTCGTCGTCGGGGTTGTCTTGGCCTACTTTGGGCCGCAGGTCTTTGACCGGGGCCATGTTCCCTTGTACATAGATAATCCTTAAGTCCTTTCCTTTGCTTTTTTTGCTTTTTCATTTTGCGAAAGAACGTGTGGGAAGGTATTTTCTATTTTTATAGTCCGTAAAATCGATTTTAAGAATTATTATATCACCATTTTGAAAAAGAAATAAACCATAGAAAAACAACAACAAAGGACACGAGTATCGAGGATAAGAATTTATGGGCTAATTGGCATGGCATCGTATCCTATCGTCAGTGATGTGTTGTATTTGTATACTGCAGGTAGGACATAGAGGATACACACCTGTGCTATGTTTAGGTTTGGGTCGATCAACTATAGGTTTGGGTTGGGTCTTGAGTCTTGGGTGTATCGGTCTTGTGTTCGCTGCTTTGTTAGTCTTTTTTCGGATTTGAACATTTGTAACACGTTTCCTGGGCTCACAATGAATTCATGATACGGATTAGGCTGCTGTTGCTGTTTGCTGCACTGCACTGTAATTATTAAACCCTCAAGGAGTACGATGATGATAGATGTACACAAAGGGCCAGCAAAGTTATTAACTTTTGATGACGGACTGCGATACGGCTTGCCCGGCCGGCCGTGGGAACGTTCCACGTTTCTTATTATTTGTAGTATAGATTGGGTTCTATTATTTTGATTTTCTTTTTTCATTTTATTTTCTTTTTCTTTGTGAATAAGGATTTGGAAAATTTCCAGATTGAAATGTCGATCAAGTGGTGTCTTTTATATCTACCTATACCTTCTTTGATTGTAGATTAAAACACCTTAAGTTGTATGTTTAATTTAATTAAAGGTTGGTTTCTACAAAAGAAAAGGTTCCGATCCAAAGAGAACAATTCTTATCCACTTATTGTTATTAAAATTGCCTTTTTATTTGAATTTATTTGAAAAGATGCAGGTAATTAGCACCTTTCTCATATTCTGCCAGTATAAATTCTGAACTCAGGTTCTTTTTTTGTAGATGAAATTTAAAACTAATATTTTAATTGTGCATATGTATATAAAGTATTAGTTACAAATGATTGAAAACAGAAGGTTCTAATTCAAAATAAAGTCCCTAATTAGACCAGTCCTTATATGTATCACTTATTTTTTAGTTACCACTGCATATCTTTTAATTACAGTAAATCAGATTATGGTAAACTTGGGCGTATACGCAATCTTTCATAGAAATATATGGCAAGTATTGCATTGGTAAAAAATTTTAAACTCGAGATTTTAGTTAAACACCACATTTCGATCTTAGCGAAGTCGAAAAAAGTGGATCCGTCGATTCCGTCCGTCTGTCCAGTCGGCCCTCGCCCTTACATCCTAAGCCTTTGGGTGAATTTGTTTTTTTAATTTTTTTAAACTAAAAACAAAAGTGGCCCCGCGCATGAGTTTTTGAAGTAAATATGAAAAATTCGAATGTTCTCAAAAACGGCCCGATAGATTTTTGAAAATGCATCTAAAATATTATTTTTTACGTAGCTTCTTTCGAACATACTATATTTTCGTTCCAAAGGCGAACTCCATTTTCTCAGGAACTGAATAACGGGTTTAAATATTTTTTGTTCTTAAAATAGCTCTCAGAATGTCTTAATAATATTTGATGATCAGATATATGGGTCCGCCAAATAACTTCTTTTTTTTTTTAAATGCTATAAAAACATCGAGTGTAGCTTCGGCTGTGTGGCACGTAGCGCCGTATTGTTGAAACAAAATGTTGCCGATATCCTCCTCCTCCTTTTCTGAACAAAAATTCATTCAACATGGCCCGATAACGATCGAACATTGACTGTAACGGCCACTCCTTGCTCATTTTCGAAGAAAAATGGCCCTAATTATGCCTCTGGACCAAAATCCTCACCAAACAGTGACTCGTTTTGGGTGTATCGGTTTTTCAGTGTATGCGTGCTGGTTTTCTGTGCCCCAAATGCGACAATTAAGCTTGTTTACACACTCGCCAAGATCAAAATGAGCTTCAACTGAAAAGATGATTTTTTTGGCAAAATCGGCATCTTCTCTAAGCGTTGTTCAAGCGTATACACAACCATATTCTAATTATCTGTCAAATCAGACATGAGCTAAGTGTTACTATTCACTAAGCAAGCACTAATTGAAAAAAAACGTTAGATGGCGGGCTATATCTACTTAATTTTTGGATCTCTAAGAAGTATTCATTTTTTCAAAACTCAAACCGCATTTGTCCAGCCTATTCCCAAAAAAGGCGAATCTTCCTCACCCTTTACTAACGACCAATTGCACTAACGTCCCTTCTTTCCAAGGTTATGGAAACGCTGATTAATTATCAGCTTAAGAAATATCTTGAGGAACGGAAGCTTCTTAATGACCGGCAATACGGCTTTCGTAGCAATAGGTCCACTGGTGATTTCATGGTTTTGGAGAAAGTAAGATTATTGCACTTGATATTTCAAAGGCATTTGATAAAGTCTGGCATCTTGCTCTCTTATCGAAATGCGTGCTTTCGGTATCGACGAATCTCTTCTTCGTTGGATTAGAAATTTTCTTTCGAACCGTTCAATACAAGTTGTTTTGGACGGATTCAAGTCTGAAACCCATAAAATAAATGCTGGTGTGCCCCAGGGCTCCGTTTTGTCTCCGACCCTCTTCCTCATTTTTATAAATGATCTCCTGTCTGCTACTTCTAATCCAATACATTGTTTTGCTGACGATAGCACTCTTAGCTTTTCATATTCGTTTCCAGACTCACAACCCTCCTCTTCGGATGTGGAACTGCAACGACAAAATATGATTAGCTTATTAAATTCCGACCTACACAGCATTGTACAGTGGGGAATAAAAAATCGTGTGGAATTTAATGCTTCGAAAACGCAATGCTGTCTTGCATCGTTAAAGCGAGATAAACCCTCTTCGCCACTATCTATGAGTGGCACTTGCATCAACGAAACGGAAAACCTCGACATCCTCGGAATGTGCATCAGCAACCACCTTTTGTGGAGCGATCACATACGCGATGTTGCGAAAAATGCCGCAAAATGTCTAGGTTTTTTGAGACGTTGCAAGAAATTTTTCTCTCCGTCTGATCTGGCTACAATCTACAAAACTTATATACGTCCGAAACTTGAATATAACTCTCATCTCTGGGCTGGTGCTCCAGTAACTTATTTAAGCCTCTTGGACAGTATTCAAAGTAGAGCTTTTAAAATGATTGGTGACATTAACATCATCAACTCGTTTACGTCACTCGAACATCGACGCAAGGTTTCTTGTCTAACCCTTTTTTACCGTTATTTTAACGGACTATGCTCTAGTGAAATAGCCAGTTGCATTCCTCCCCTAAAACAATTTAACCGTAATACTCTCGCTTCTGGGATTGCCCATCAGTTTACACTTGAGCCCAACTTTGGCCATACTATGAAGTACAGAGATTCATTTTTTAGCCGTACTACGCGAATGTGGAACGCCTTGCCACGCTCTATCTTTCCCTATCATTGCAATGTTCAGGAGTTCAAAATCAATGTACACCGACACCTCCTATCCAACCCTTCCCTCTTTTCCTAATGCTCACACTGTGTCTTTGGCATATTAAAGGTATAATAAAACCCTTTTAGTGTTCGCTAATTATAAAAAAAAAAAAAGTGCAACAGTAGGTACCATGATTTGAAGTCCGTCATTTACGTCCAAAGGGAATTTAGGCATGAATTTGGAAGCGTCGGACGAAGACCGTACCATCGAGATCCCAATGTATAATACATAATGAATTAAGGATGGCTATAAACTTTTTTAAGTTTTAAAATGTAGGTCCTATTTTTAAAAATTCTTTTTGAATACAGAAGAAAGTCGCCTGCATTTTATTTAAACCATAATCTTTTTGCTCTGATTTAGTCAAAAACGTAGTACCTATAACTAATTAGCATGAAATAAAAGTAAATTAAATGTCAAAAAATGTTATAAATTGTAACAACTTTACACTAGGTACAATGGTAATCAGGTCAACAGGACATTTATCTACCTATCCATAAAAGCCCAAAAATAATCTCAAAACGAAAAAATTTTATTATCCTTTAAAGCACCATTTTATTAGAATAAAACTTACGTAACATACTTATACAATCAATATAAAAAAAGGGACCAACAAATAAATTCCACAAAGAGCAAAGTTAAAATCGAAAAAATTAAAGTATTACAAAAATAGTTTAAGATCCTCGACAAAAACCCTTTTAGCAGCGAGTCTTTTAATATGTATTTGGCCAACAACTCAAGACGAATAAAGATTAATATATTGAAAAGGACGATAACAAAATCATAACTTTTCCATTTTCAAAACCCATATACAAAGGCATATTCCTTTTTCTTGCTTTTTCTTGGGTTGGGTACAAATAAAATTGACTTCCTATTTGCCTGCTCCCGTATCAAAACTTAAATTTCATTTCATTAAGCAATCGTCTTGCCCCTCTCTGATGCCGTTGCTATTCGTCGTCGTCATCAGTCGGTTGTTTTCGTTCGTCCCTTAGTTGTGATGTGACATTGAAACACAATTTTAAGGGAAACCTTTTCTATAAACATCCTTTTCTAAGGAGTAAGCAGTGAGCACATGATGCGAATCAATTTTTGTTTTGCAGAAATTGATTTAGCCGTCGTCGTTTGTCCCGTCGCCGTCGCCGGCGCTGCCACCGCCGACAACCTTTGCGAAGGCGGACCCGTTAAAAAAAGAATCTTCAAATGGTCCTTTTTGTTGGTGATGCTCTCATAACTATTCTGGGAACGATAAAGCTATGACTCCGTACCGAAAGGGTAAAAGGGATTATGGCAGTGGTTAAATGTATGTACTAAGAGCTGGAAAAGGGACACTTTTTGCAATGTTATCCTTTACTAAGTTGTCGTTGGCTTCATTTTGCAAATAATATACATACATATAAATATGTATGAATATTACCCTTAAGGATGTTTTAACTATACCTTCAGAGCATAGAGCAGGGGTTGGTTATTATTAGTTGACAACAAAAGAGGGTGGGTTGATCGTTGATGGGGGTTCGTACTGCTCGAACCTAAGGATATACCTACCTATATAGATGGATGGTTGGTAAGACGCCATTCTCAAACAGGATAATGGCAAATTTAATGTTTTTCTATAAGAACTTTGTTTATTAACTCCATCCACCTAAAATCGAAAAAGGAAAAAGGAAAAAGGATTCCCCCTCACTCGCTTGGTATGGAAGAGTATGAAAATGAAAAGCCTTTTTGAGATCAAATATACAATTATGTCCGGGGAAGACCTAGGAATTTATCTTTAATACATTTTCCAGGGATAAGTGCTGGTAGATGGTATCCTTTTCGTTTCGCAGAGTATGAGAGTGAGAGAGCGAGAACGACGACGCATTGATCTGTGGCTGTAGCTGTAGCTTTGGCGGTGTTTGCCCGAAATCAATGAATCCGCCCTCTGTTACAATGATTTATATGTACACACCAGGAAATTGCTTGTATTTTTCAGCCTCAGTGGATATTCCATTGATATACATTTTTGGTTGCAGCACAAACCTACCAACTTCCGTAAAAAATAAAATGTGTTCGTTTTTTTTTTGCTATGCGTCCCGTTGAGTTAAAAATGATTTACTCCTTTGTAACGGCAAAGGGTTGTTGTGGTTCACTAGCGATTAAATTAATTTTTTCATCGTCTTAAGGCATGGGGTGATGGGGGGTTGAATATGGCTGTGATGTGATGACCACACCATAAAATGCCCTCCGAACTATTCAAAGAAGAAGAATTTTCTCGATAAATTTACAGACTAATGCCTTGGGCAGGACATCACTAACGCTCCATATGCTTGTACGTACATTTTTGATTCCTTTCGTCCTCACTCCTCGCAATCAGCCTCAAATGGGGGATTTGGATTTTGTATCATTTTTTGTTCCCCCTAAAAAAAAGATTTTTAAGCTCGCAGTTGGTACATGCAGTTCAATAATTCATTGCGGATCAGAAGATAAATGAGAGGATTTTTGGTATGATGTATGGAGAATTATAGCAGTGATTATGTGGTCCTCGCAGATATAGGAGTGGAAAGTTTTTGAGCTATAATCATTATATACATAGGTACTTAGGCTATAAATTATCTGCCTTAGTTTTAAAGAACCTTTATTCTTTTAAAGAACAAACACTAATGGGAATGGGTTGAACGTTTGAATTGAATTTCTGTTTGGTTTTTGGTAATAATTCAATTTGGAATAAGATAAATATTTTATAATCTGGAAGTTCTTGTTTGACTTATGGATGAAAAATTTCTTGATGGAACTTTTGGCAAAGGAGATGTTAAATTATTAAAAATCTTTATAGTATCCAAAACTAACAATCTTTTGTTTAATTATTTGAATATTCAGTTTTTATTTGGAATGCGATGATGTGGTTATATTTGTGCAAAACATAAAACTGACACAATCTTTTAATTTTCTGCATCATAAAGCTTTGGTAGGAAATGCTTTAGAAGTATCTCCAATATCAAGAGAGGGCCTAGACGTATGTACGGAGTGTTAGTAGTAAGAAGAAAATCAATTTAATTTTTTCATATGAGACTGAGAATATTGCTTGGTAATATTCTGTAAATATGCTCAGCAGCTACCGTGGCGTGATGGTTAGTGCGTTGGACCTTCATGCCAGAGGTCTTGGGTTCGATCGCTGCCTGTGACAACTCAAGTTTTTTCACGGGTACTGCCTCTTGCAAGGAATTGACAAATTCTCCAAGAGAGTAATTCTTTTCATGAAAAGCGCTTTCTCAAATAATTAGCCGATCGGATTTGGCTTAAAATAGTAGGGCCCCTCCATTCCTGACAACATTACTCGCACACAGGAGTGGTTGAGAGTTGTATGTCACTAGACCCTAGTTCTCAACGGACTGTTAAACCACCTAATTTATTTATTTTATTTTAAATTATGTTGTTTTGATTGTTTCTTAATTTAAATTTTTTGCAACTAGTACAATAATACTAGATAATTTAAGACTGTTTTGAACTCAAAAACAATTTCAACGGATTCCGGTACTTTTCTGCGTTTATTAGAATGAAAAGTTTTGTTCATTTGATAGTTGAGAATGTCAAATTGTGTTAACATCTCCATTCAGTAAGGTTTTACAGTTTATCGTTCCAAATTGTGAAAATTTACTTTGAAAAAGTACGGCTGTAAGTTTGGAGTAACCTTTTTCGTCAATCATATCTCCAGAACTAGGAGAGATAATTAACTCAAAAAAGAGGCTGGGATGTGACCCACACTGATAACTTCCCATCCCGTCTGTCGATTTGTCTTGCTTAAGTTTGTCTATGTGTATCAATTTTTACCAAATTTGAGTATTATTTCTTGTAGATTTAATTTTTTTATGAAAAAACGGACTGTTGGATTTTTAGAAAAAAAAATTACCGAATATCGAAAACAAGATTTTCTATGAAATAAAATAAGTTTGAAGCCAATATTTTTAATTTTTGAATAGCTATTTGAGTCGAAAGTAAATTTTTACCAAGTTTTAGTATTTTTTTAGGTTTTTTTTTTTTTGTAAAAAAACTGTCAATTCGATTTTCCTCAAAATTTTATAGAATATTGAAAACAATATTTCTTATAAGATAAAATTAATTTGAAGCCAATGTCTCAAATTTTTGAAAAGATATTTGAGTCAAAAAACAATTTTTAATAACTTTTATACATTTTTTTTTTAGATTTTTATTTTTTGTAATAAAACTTTCGATTCGCTTTTTTTCAAAATTTTTCCTAATGTTGAAAACAATATTTCTTATAAGTAAAAATTAGTAAGGAGGCATTATCTCAAATTTTTGAAAAGATATTTGAGTCGAAAATCAATTTTTACCAACTTTTGTTAAATTTTTTTTTCGGTTTTTAATTTTTTGTAAAAAAAACTGTCAATTCGATTTTTTTAAAAATTTTACTGAATGTTGACAACAATATTTTTTGAAAGATAAAAGTAGTTTAAAGCCAATATCTCAAATTTACAAAAAGATATTTGAGTCGAAAATCAATTTTTACCAACTTTGAGTAATGTTTTTTTTATGTTTTAATTTATTATAGAAAAAACTGTCAATTAGATTTTTCTCAAAATTTTTTCAGATGTCAAAAACATTATTCTTCGTTGCACAAAATTGTTTTAGAGATGAAATCATATTTTAGTCGTACAATTTTCGAGGTGAAATTTTTTTGTTCTCTTTCTAAAAATCTTTTAATTGGACTCAAGGGACCTTGAAACGTCGAGTAATGTCAAAATTTTCAATTTGACAAATCGGACCCATTACAATAACTTCCTATGTGAAGTTAATAAAATTTGCCTTACACATAAGAACATCAAAAAAATACTCAAAATACTGCATCAGAAAACCAATTTTAATCAGTTTAGGTATTTTAGTCGAAAAATAATTTTTTGAAGATTTAAGTTTTCATAAGAAAATTGTTACTTGAATTTTTAATTAAAATGTTAAAAAACAATGATATTTTAAAGTTTGAAATAACATCTAAAAAATATGTGAGTTGAAAATACATATATAATTTTTTAATTTTTCTGTACTTATTATTTTTTAGATTTTTATCTGTCACACAACAACTTTTTCTTCGATTTTTCTTAACATTTTACTAAATGTCAAAAACGATATTTTTCGTTCGCAAAATATTCGATGTGACAAATATTTAATTTTTTTTTTGATTTATAAAAAATCTTCAGTAATTTTTTTTTCCTCAAATTTATACCAAATTTGTATCGCTTGGAAATGTACTATATTCAATTAATTTGAAGTGGATGCCGTTATTCGTTCGGGAGAAAATTTTGGTCAACCAATTGTTTCACACTTTATTAAAATTGCTATAGTAAAAAAATCATCGACCCAATTTCTTTGAAAGTCCGTTCTGCACCTTTTAGTGATATTGTCTGTTAAAAAATATTTATTAGAAGACTATATGTATCTCCACTGGTTCTTGAGATATTGGCAGTAAAAAAAGGCATTTCAAACGTAATTACTGTACGTACGCACAAACAGACATCTCTCTAAAAACCTTTGGTTTAAATTCTAGGGATCTGTTAACTTCAATTCTATAAATCGGATTAATTATAAAAGTAATTAACATGCAATTAATAACCAAAATAAAGAGTTTATTATAACGGCATTTTTGTCTTGCATTATTATTAAAAGTTCTCAAACTCTTAAAAAAAAACAACACATACTTAACTAGTCAACATTATGTTGATCAGCCAAATTCTTCGTTCGACAATTATTACCCTTACGCACCAGAACTACATAAGAGTCTACACTCTAAAGTTAACGAATTCAAACCTTCTTAAACCAAATTCACATTAGGGTAGGTCCTGATACTTTCTCTCTTCAAACACTAACGAGCTCGATGTGGGAAAAATTGTGTTCCTTATCCGGACTGCCTACGAGTACTTCTAAGATAATTCTCTAAAAATTCTCATTGTAGTTCTATTCGAAACAGCTGATTCATCCATAGACTTTTTCGGTTAACGGTTGTTTCATCCGTTTCGATAGGAATTATAATTAGTCACATGTGACTGGGAAATATGTATATCGCCCTATTTCAAACGAAATCTAAATCTCAACCGTCCTTGAATTTTCTATTTTTACATTGAACCACTCGAGTAAGTTATTGAAGAGTCAGCTGTTTTACATCGCCCTTATAGGCATACGTATATAAATATCCACGTTTCCCTTAAACAGCTGATATATGTATAGGGTACATCCGCCCCTGCCTTATATTTTCCATGTGTTATTCGTCCTTCCTCTACTTTTTTATCCATCCTTCAATTTATTTATTTTTATAGATTTTGGCATATTGGGAAAATATATATGTACTTTATACCTCTGTGTAGATTTTATTAATGGAAAGATGAAACAGAGCGTAGACTTATAGAATGCACAAAAGGCCCAATAGGGTTAATAATAATGCTGAAGAGAAATTTTCCACATTGTTCGTTTATAGAATGTTCATCAATTTCAATATAGAAATATCAAACACAAGAATTAAAAACCTGTGTTATAGTTTTTTGTTCAAAACAAAATCATAGGCTTTGTCTCTTAAATTCGTTTGGGCCTTTAAATACTTGATGTTGAATAAAATCCTATTTCCTACGTCCAAAATGTGAAATTCAATCATTTTTCGTTGAACTAACAAAAAAAAAAAGAAAAACAAAATTTACTGGAAATTTTCCATCCCTATATCACCACTGCCATATTACCGCCGCCGCCGGGCCGCCACCACGCAGCCTTACCTCTGTCGCCACCACCCGTCCATCGGGAAACAAAATACATATACCTACCGACCGACCGAGGGTGATCCTTGATGCATGGAATGGAATGTCAACTCATATACGCAGATGAATTTACAATTTTATAACGGCTATATGGAAATTTTACGATATGAAAATTCGTAGTCCTTTACCGTAGTTATTGTACTGTACGGTCGCGGTCGTAGGGTGCGGTGCGGTGGTGTTGGGATCGTTGGTTATGTTCTGGCTCCTGGATATAGGCATACATAACTTATATGTGGTACATGTGCAATGCAACATTGGAAACCCGCTCCTTCATCCATACTCACTCATATAACTAACATAAATACGAGTAGAGGCGTCGCAGATAATTCCACGATATACACACCACTGAAAGTGAATTATTTATTATCCTTGATAATATGAAATATTGTCCATTTCTGGCAGACACTGCTGCCGCCAACCATACATATAAAGGCCCTACAAAAACGCATGTTGGTTGTTCTCACAAAAAGAAATATCTACAGATAAATAATAACATTCTCGACAAGGGTGGAATACCAAAAAAAAAAAAAATGTTAAATATAGGCAAAAATACACACACAACAAAATGCAAAGCTGGCATTCCATATGAGAGAATAAGGCATCTTTTGTCTAAGTTCCACCTTAACAAACAAAAAAATGACTAACAACTTCAGAGTTGAAGTATCATCATTCTAGATATCAAAACAGCTCAATCATTCGAAATATCTTTGGGTAAATGATTTTAATTTTCAATTTTCCACGCACACAATCTGCTGCCAATGAAAAAGGACACAATCAATCACCATCCAAATAATCATCCAATTTTTTCTTCTTCGTTTTATTATTCGTCCTTTTTATTGATAACTGATTACCATATTAGCGTTTTGAAATTTATTTCTGTGAATGTCCTTGAATGTCTCTTTTGTCTTCATCTTCTTCTTCTTTTATGGAAAACGAACCCAAAGTCATTCATCGTTTTACTCATACCGTACCATGGTCCTAGCTTCATAAGCTCATCTATACCACCGCACCAGTTTGAAAGAAGAAGAAGCCAAATTTAACATAAGAATATTTCTTTCCGTTATCCTTGGTCGTCCTTTGTTATTATCCACATCTTCTGAGCAGCACAGAACCCAGACACCAGTAATAAACAAATATTAATCTTGTGTAATTTATTTGAAGGAAACGGAAGGATATTCTCCGCAAACACAAACCCCAACCCCCCCAATACTGTATACTGTATCTATACTGTACTCTGATGGTTATACTATACAGGACATGTACGAGTAACTTGCTAGGATATGATGATAATGATGATGAAGAAATTTGAAGAACTTTGCTGGAGCACATTTGGTTGGATTTATGTTGATTAATTCACATTTGGCGAGATAAAAATACGTAGATACGGGATAAGTTGGCTTGGTTACTTTTTTCCCCATTTTCTTCTCAAAAGCTTATCATAATTGATTTTAAATGAAATTTAATGCAAATTCTGTGGTGTTTTTCAGTCATCCCCTTCATCTTCTTCTTCTCTTCTTTTCTATCTCCGATGGGAGTGTTATTATTTTTTCATTCGACTTTTTTATATTCCTTCCAAATGAGTTAGATTATACTACTTAATTTTATTTAAGAGAATACGATAAAGTTTTTAGTACGCGGTATAACATTTATTGATGACGAGGATGGGAGACTTTTGGTTCTATTTCGATATTTGATTTCTGATTTAGTAAGCTTCTTATCTAAGCCTTAAAAAAGACTATCAATCAGTAGCCATAAATACATACATACATCTAATTTTTGTTGTTGTTTTTTTACGACGAAAAAGAGAAATATCAATCTAATAAAATGGCGCCCAACGCAAAACCACAATAAAATTCCTGCTCTATTTGCTAATAATCCCCGTCAAATATTCCATTAGGGAATTTGTTGTGTTTGTTCCTCGCATCGCATCAACGTCGCTTCGGTCGTTCATCGAAGTCGAACAAAGGCAACAATTGAGTGATTTTATGATAATTGTCCAAGTTTCAATACAAAATGCTAAAATTTCTAGGTTTTACGTCAAAAGTCGTTTTATTAGTAAAACTTTATTTTTTCGTTTTTTTTTCTATTCTATATGAGAGGGGATGAGAAACAAAAATTAAGCTAACCTTTTAGCCAAATTAATTCTGTTTTGTAATATAAAATATAAATTTCAGGATTGTGTAAAGCCTCGAAACAATTAACAAGGCTGTTGTCAGTCAGTATAAGTTTTGTATCCATCAAATCAAGAGAAAACATGACTCTGTTTTTATTTTACCCAAAACGTTAATAATCCTTAATGCTGTGGTTATGACGCGTTCTTCTTCGCAGTATTAAATTTTTTTTGTCAGCTTATTTTTGCAGGAAACTTAAAAAAAATAAAAACAAAAACATGGTGGTTCGGTTTAAGGGGTTGCCACCGAAGGGAATGTGACAAAAAAGGATTAATGATTCGCAGTTAATTGGCGCCAAAGGGGTTAGGCATACATGTCCTCATCAAAATTAATGTTTTTGACACCCTGCTTCTGAAAAACCGCATGGAATTGTAAAGACGAAAGACATGAGACTGTTTACACTCAACCGGATATACCAAACCACGTTATATTTTTACTGCTGCTACAAAAACATACAAAATTGTCGATGTCAATAAAAAACGTGTCACGTTGCATGTTTAAAAAATAAATTAAACCCGAAAATAAAAAAATAAAAATACAAAAATATTGTCCCGCAGTCCTTGTGCCTACTCGACTGCTCGTCGTATTCACCAGCCAGCTGGTGATTGTCTCCGAAATAATTAAAAGTGGCACCGTGCACACGAATTTCTGTGTATGCTATGCAACTCAATGAATTTTCCTGGAATTTCGTGCACTCAAACGGAGAATTCCTAGATGTAACCTTGAATTGTTTTTGAAATGGAATTTATCTCTGACACAAAAAAAGAACACTGTCATCAACTAAACCGAGAGCCGACAAGGACAAAGTCGAATGACAATGACAATAATAACAGAAGAAGAAAAAAAAACTTTATGAAAATATCATTCTCTGTATATATTGGCAAATTATCATGCAACGTATGCAACCCCTAATCGCACCGCCATGCAATTCAGTCACGATTCGACAAATTCGAGTGGAATAAAACCCCCTTCTTTGCCCTCATTCCTCATTCAACCCCATATCATCATCAAAACCTTTAACGAAACGATGACACAGAGGGTGGGCATATGATGGGTACAATACAAGGGATAACAAAAAGAAGAAAGGAAAAATAAATAACACAAGATATGATAAAAATATGCAATCGGGTGTTTGCACATATTAAGAGAATTTTTATTGTGTCACGCTAGCACTATACTCGTAACACAGTCAGGCGAGGCGATAATCGAAAATATTATTCGTCGCGATAGGAATTTCAATATTTGTGCAATTTGGCGCAGGCAATAATCGTACCTTGTGGTAATATTATTTGTATAAATGACTGTAGACATATTGAATCCTCTTCCTTGTACGAGAATAAGAAAAGGAAAACAATGAAACTGCTTCAATGATTGCGCCCGAGCCATCGTTCTGCCGGAAGCTATTTCATCTGGCAATGTTTGTTTGCGTTACGAGTTTTCAACGTTGTTTGGGTGGAGAATATAGTTTTTGTTATAAAACTTTATAGCTGCATTGATAAATAAAGGAATTATCCGGTTGAATTTAGTTAAACTAGTGCGAAACTTCTTTTTTTTTGCGGGGTCACGTTGGGCGCCATTTACGACACTAACTTAGTTTTTGAATCCTTTTCGTCAAAGAATACTTATCTTATATTGTTTTACAGAAATGAACAAACATACTTATGCCTTAATCTGGGGTGGAATCGGCTAAGCTGATAATTGACTATCATATTTTTGATAGTCAAATTTGACTATCATTTTCATTCCGTCTGTGTGTAAATTCAATTCGATTGAACAATTTCTGATTATAATTGTCACAATTCATTGTTGCTATGGTGAAATTTTAAAATGATTCCTATAAAATATCTAAATAAAAGTATCAAATTGGCTGTGTTTAAATAACATTCTTATTTCTCTTGTGTTTTTTCGAATTACGTAAGCTTCGTCGGTCACAAAAATGTGTTTTTGTACCTAAAAAGGGTAGCTAAAAAAATGTTTCATTCGTTTTTTGTAAGCGTCTGGTAGCTCTATTCAGAAACGACATATTTGTAGGAAAATGACTATCAAATTTTTCTAGTGACACCTTTTTAGGTATCAATTTGATTATCACCTTACACAGATCAAATTCGATTATTTTGACTGTCAACAATCAACAATCACCTTAGCCGATTCCACCCCTGATCAATAGGAGTTGTGAGGTTGAACTTTGTTAAATTAGTGCTAGATCTCAGTTTTTCAGGTCTTGCGTTGGGCGCCATTTATGGAAATTATTTAGTGTTTGTTTTCATTACGTACTAGAAATGCACGTTTAAATTATTGGCTGGTGTGCCCCAGGGCTCTGTTCTATCTCCAACAATCTTTCTCATTTTTATTAATGATCTCCTGTCTGTAACTTCTAATCTAATACATAGTTTCGCTGACGATAGCACTCTCAGCTTTTCATATTCGTTTTAGACTCACATCTCTTTTCTTCGGATGTGGAACTGTAACTACAAAATATGATAAGTTCATAAAATTCCGACCTAAGCAGCATTCTACAATGAGGATTAAAAAACCGCGTAGAATTTAATGCTTCGAAAACACAATGCTATCTTGTATCGTTAAAGCGAGATACACCCCCCTTGCCATTATCCATGGATGGCACTTGCATCGAGGAGACTGAACATCTCGATATTCTCGGTATGTGCATCACCAACCACATTTTGTGGAACGATCATATACGCGATGTCGCCAAAAATGCCGCAAGATGTTTGGGTTTTCTAGAGCGATGCAAGAAGTTTTCCTCCCCCTCTGATCTGGTTGTTATCTATACAAAACTTATATACGTCCAAAACTTGAGTATAACTCTCATCTCTGGGCTGGTGCACCTGCAACCTACTTAAGCCTCTTGGACAGCATTGAACGTAGAACATTTAAATTAATTGGTGATAACACCATCATATGATCATTTACGTTCGTAAAGTTTCTTGTCTCACACTTTATTCCGTTATTTTAACGGTTTATGCTCAAGAGAAATAGCCAGTTGCATTCCTCCCCTTAAACAGTTCAACCGTAATACTCACGCTTCTAGGAATGCTCATCAATATACCCTCGAGTCCAACTTCGGTCGTACTGTCAAGTACAGAGATTCGTTCTTTCGCCGTACTACGCGAATGTGGAATGCCTTGCCACACTCTGTCTTTCCCAGTCATTGTAATATTTAGGAATTCAAAACCAATTTGCACCGACATGTCCTTTCAACCCCTCTCTCCCTTTGCTAGTGCTCACACTGTGTCTACATAATAAGGGTAGTATTATCACCTTGAGTGTGCGCTTATTTAAAAAAAAAATGGCTTACTCTTAATATAAACCAACATGTTTTAAAGAAACACACAGAATTGTACTTTAATTGATTTTGGTTGAGTTAGTGCATTATGGGCACAATTTAAGAAAGTTATTTATTTCATTTTGTCTGGATGGAGCGTAATATTTACTAATATGTTTTAAAGAAATAAGCAAAATTTTGTCTTAACTGAATCTGGAAGTAATTATGCGGTTGAATCTGGTTAAATTAATGCTAGATTTCAGTCTCCAGTTTTGCGTTGGGCGCCATTCATAATAATTATTTAGTTTTCGATTAAATTTTTAGGCAATATGTTATTGGAAATATACAAAATGATGTCTTGCTTCGATGACGCAGTAAATTTTAGCGGTTGGGGTCATTTAAATGTATTAAAATATTCATGCCTTTATGAGAAAGTAATTAAATAGTTGAATGTGTTGTCGCCATTTTTAAAAATTATTTTGTTTTTGGTTCAATTATTTAACAATAATTTTTACAGAAACATATAAAATCATGATTTAATTCAACGACGAAGGAATTATGCGGTTGAATTTGGTAAATTAGTGCAAAAACTCTGTTTTTTAAAGCTCATCTTGGGCGCCATTTATGAAAATTATCAAGTTTTTAACTACATTATTAACCAATATGTTTGACAGAAATATACAGAACTATGTCTTAATCAAATGACGAATAAATTATGTTGAATTTGGTAAATCAATGCGAAACCTTTGTTTTTAGTGCTCACATTTGGCGCCATTTATGAAAATTATTGACTTTTTGACTCTTTTGTTGAACAATATGTTTTACAGATATATACATATATACAAAAATCAATCGCAAATTAATGAAGCGGTCGAATTTGGTAAATTAGTGCAAAATCTCCTTTTTTTGGGTTCCGTTACGTTGGGCGCCATTTAAGAAAACTATTTAGTTTTTGACATTTTCATTGATTTTTTTTATAGAAATACACTTAATTATGTCTTTATTACATAACGAGTGAATTATAAGGTTGTATTGGGTTAAATTAGTAAAAAATCTCTGTTTCTAGAGTTTGCGTTGGGCGCCATTTATGATTTGTTTGAGTATTTGATTCCATTCCATGGATTTCGCTACTAAAAGTGAAAATGAATACATAGAAATTAATATTAACTAATACGTTGAACAGAAATAAACAAAAGCTTAAAACATATGCCATCTTTCACTTTCGTGAAGGTCAAATACAAGCTAAAAAGCCACAAATCTGCCATGATTCAGCCACTTGAAAAAACGAACCCATGTTTAAAGTACTCATTATTCATACCTGATATCATATACAAATTGTGAATGGGACATCATACGATTCCTTAGTTCTAAACTTCAAAATCCTTTTGAAAGAAATTCTTATACGCCAGCCAGACACACGACTTGGAAGAAGAAATAAGTAAATTTCCTAATTCTCATTAATCTCGTTTTGTTATTATTGTTTTTTTTTTTTTTTGCTGTTTTTGTTCATATTCTTCTAACGGAATGTAATCCGCTTAAGTATTCAGTTTCCTTGGCTAATAACGGAAGAAAGAAAGATAAAAACAACAATAACAACAAAACCTGGTAAACACCACTTGCAGGCAGCTCAAAAAACATTCTTCATTTCAGACCATTTCCGCTCTTGCTCCTTGGTCAGTCTAATTTGAATTCAATAAAAGTAAAATAAGTAAAGCAAGAGCAAAATAATGCAAAAAATAGAAAACAGAAAACAGAAAAAAAAGGAATAAAGAAGAGCGAACAAGAAATTGAAATAACACTCAATTCCAGAGGGTACTTAGGCCAACATCACCAGTACTCGTGTAACACCCTGCATCTTCCTTAACCATATTACACCATACACCATACACCACCCTTAAGCACTTCATATAGATATACCACTCTCCAGTCCCCACAACTCCCATTTAAGGGTTGTTTCTATGTTGTTTCCGATGGGGTTTTGTTTTGAATTGTTTTTTTTTTTGCATTTCTTCTGTTTTAATTTCGTTTGGTTTTTGCACATCTCTATGAAAAAGAAGAGCAGGCAGGAAAAAATGCTTGTAATGCCAACTTTAGTATAGAATTTTGTTTTCCATGAATGGATTACCTAGAGCTGCACAACCATCCACCCTCAACGACCGACCGACGACACGACGCGACGTGACGCTACACCCTCCAACTAAAGCTGATGGTGTAGAAGGAGAGAGAGGAGACCATCAGTGGAATGTGTGCCCGGTATACTGTGCAGTGTGCAGCAAGCGGTTCCAGCTCCAAAACATGCCTTCTATGAGATTGCGAAATTCAAGAGGCGAGTTGCAGCCCGAAAATGTTTCCAGATTTTCATAGAAATTCTCAGCACATTTATATTGATGTTGTGTTCTGTCAGTTTTTCCTTAATTTTTTGTTGTTGTATTTACTCGTATCCTTGTTTTAAGGCAAAACAAAGTTTTGTCCAACTGTGTTACTGAGAACCAACGAGAAAAAAGAACAACAACATAAATTGGAGAAGTACCAAAGTTTTCAAAATTTATGATATTTGTATTTTAGTATTTTCCGAGAGTGTTTCGGGTGTTTTATTTTTTCGTTTTTGAGTTTTTTGTTTGGAATATTCCAAAAAATTATTTTTAAACAATTCTACATTTGATGCTCTTGTTCGACGTTGTTTGGTTGGTTGGTTAGTCTTGTTGTTTTTTGTTTTTGCATAATGTTTTAGAGAGTTACTGATTTTTGCATGAGGATATGGAAAACAAAAGTTTGTTGATCCGGGTAACAAAAGCGAGTATGATTTTTGTCCCTGTAGCAGCAGTAGCAGTAGCGGTAGCAACCCGCCACCCAATGGAACGGATGTGTGGAAGCAAATAACTATGAATATTGTACAATTATGAAGTGAATGAGGTCTTTTTTTTTTGTTTAATGGTCTTTTGAAAATGCCATGGATTTGAATTTTTCGGACAGAGTTGAAAAACTTTGCTGTTTAATTGAATATGGACGGTTTAACTCCATTTAACTGTGGCTTTTGTGCGAGCAAAACAAAAAATTCGGCTTAACTTTTAATGAGTTTTATTGTAGCCAACTAGGTTTTTTTTTAATTTCTTAACTATGGCGTGTATAGAGCCAGTTGAATGACGGTTTGTATGAAGGACTGTCTCTGAAATGGCAGAGGTCTGGATGCGATCCAGTATATGTATATAGACTGTCTGAATATTTTGTACGGACACTACTCCTTCAGAGGGAGTGTATTTTCCATTCGGATTATGTACAAATTTCTAGGATTCTTCTATTTCTAACGTAGCAAGGACACATGAAGCAAGGGCGGATCCAGAGTTTTAATCAGAGGGGTATCACGCACTTAACATATAGACTAGTTTTTACTCACCGCTTAAAAATGTTCTTAAATTTTCTGTACAGGAGGCTGACAAAATTTAAATAATATAATGTGTATCTTAACCTTACATTTACACATTTCAAGGGCTTAAGTGACAACTTTAGTTACAAAATTATTTTGGAACACTGTTGTCCAGTAAGGCAGTGGCGGACTAAGGGGGGGCGGTGGGGCGGTCCGCCCCGGGTGGCAGACTAATAGGGGGTGCCATCAGTAACAGAAAAATAACTTTGCACACTACTACTCATTCTGGTTCGATATTTTGGAAGAAGTTGATTCAGCACAGAAATACTTGCAAAAATCCGGGCTCACTCTAGAAAAAAGTGTAATAAAACTTAAGGCACTAGCGAGTTTTCTTCGTGAACACCATGATGAATCCGTGAAAAAGGCCGTAATACCTATACGCAAGAGAACAATGCACCGAGCTTGACTAATTTGGCTATACTTTCAATCGAAACGGAGCCTACAAAAAATATAGATTTTAATGATATAATCGAAACATTCAGTACAATAAAAGCTCGTAAGCACCTTTAAATAAAATCTTTGTTCGTGTTTTTTTCTTAAATTTTTCAAGGGGTGTAAGCTTGCTTTACCGCCCCGGGTGTCACTGCCTCTTAGTCCGCCACTGCAGTAAGGTATGGTCTAAATATTTAATTTGAAACAATAGTTTTCTAAATATGCCATATATAAGAGCTAAAACACAATAGTTTAGAGGGTTTCCTGTGCATTTCACGCAGAAATGTAAGGAATTGTTTTGAAACGTATTTTTTTTCAAACATAATATATAGTTACTTTTCTTGTTTCTATTTCTATTAATGCGAAGAGCGCTACAAAAATTCAAAAACCCAGAAAATGAGAGAGGATCTGATATGAAGAATTTTCGGGCTTTTTTTTACGTAGTTTTTTCGAACTCAATTTTCGGGAGTCTATTACTACTATCGCTATCAGTCTGCTTACTCGTAGAAGCTACAAAATATTTTGATCTTAGAGGAGTCAACAAAACTTAAAAATGTTAGAGAGTAAAATGTTTGGTTCTTGAATTTAAGGAAATAGGTGCATTTAAGTACATAATTTCTCTCAAAATTAAATAAAAACAAATTAAGGTAAACAAATAAGTTGCGAAGAAACTTTTGTGTGGTACTCATAAATTACACGTTTTAAAATCTCTTTTCAAAGCCTTTATATCAATAGATATGAAACGTTCATTATGTTTTTCAATTAGCCATTAGTTTAACAAAAGTGTCACTTTTGCTGTTTTTTTGGAACATTTATGCTATTGAAATTCGTGTTTAAATCTCAGTTCTAGAGCATCCAAAGCAAATTCACTTCAAAAAGTAGATTTATTTAATTTTTTAAGATCTTAAAAGTTTTTGTATTTAACATAAAATCAATTTTGAAAGAAATAAAATGCACGACTGAGTCGCTAGAACTTGCTAATGTCTTCAAAAAAGTCCGTTTAAAAATATTTGTATATCTTAAGATTCAAAAATGTATCTGCAAAATAAGTTTTTCTTAAAATTTAAAAGCCAATTTTATTTCTCAAAAAAAAAAAAACGTCGAATAACTTGTTTTTTTTTTTTGAAGATCAATTTTATTTCAATTAATTTTCATTATAAAATTTTTAAATTTTGTCATAAAAATATTTTTGGTATGCCCCTTTCTGAGATATCGAGTTTTGTAAACAAAAATCAATATATATTTAAAAATCAATAAATTTAAGATTCAAAAAAAAAAATAATGACATTCTTGAGAAAACTTAAAAACAAAATAACGGTTTTATGAAGGGTACCCTTCTGGGTCAATACCAATCAAAAAATCTTCTTGTAGAGAGAAGCCAAATTAAGAAAATAATCTAGAAAGTTTTACAAAAATGTATCGGTTAATTTTTGGAAAAAACTCGAATTTTCGATTTTTAACCAAAAAATTTGTATGGGGACTGCTGTTATTTTTCGTATTAAAAAAATGAAAAAAAAAACGCCTTACGTTTGGGATGTAGGCGCCAGAATCGACAGACAGGCAGACGGGTGGAATCGGAGGACCCACTTTTTTCGACTTTTCTACCATCGTCATGCAATGTTTGATTAAAAGCTCGAGTTCGAATTTTTTTACGAAAGCAATACTTGCCATATAGTTCCAATACGTCGGAAGTAAAAATCACTTCAATTTTCACTATTTATGTGCGTAAAAAAATAAGAGAAATTAATATCAAATTGACGATCTCTTATTCAAGGTTTCGTATTAAGAACGTGAATATTTTTTTTTAGAAACAAATGTTATGAAAATAATTTGAAGCATTAGTAAAGTTTTTCCAAATTCTAAATTGCGTGAAAAAAAAAATTTTAGTTGTTTTTGACAGCAAACTACTTTTTGGTAAATGCCGTTAAATTACTAACAAATCTTTAGATGAAATCTTTTATTATACAATTTAACGGTAGGTATATGTATAAGCTGTATGGCTAATATGGACCGTCCATTGGTCAAAAGTTGATGAATTTGTGTTGCGTTATGGGAAAAGAGCTGAATTTCCGATTCATATTATGATCTTGGTCTAGTCAGTTAAAAAAAAGTACTTTTAGTAAACAAAGTTTAAGGAAGTAAAATACAAATTTTGTTTTTATACATATATATAAAATAAAGTTCATGAGGGTTTTATTGTTTATTGTCATATTTAAAGAAAAGTGAGCTTCATCGCTACTTATTTCTAACAGAAACATGATTTCCGAAGAAATCTGTACAATTTGGAAGCATTGTTATGTTCCAAACCAAACTCAAAAAAATACAACACTTGACAGCTGACAAAATGGCCGCCAGTTAAAACAGGATTGCCAGCTTAAGGAACTTTTTTTCATGTTTATCATATTTAGTAAATTAAATTAGAAATTCGTTTTAAAGCAGTCTTCATTAAAGTTTTAAGGAATGTGAATGACTTATTCAATTGAATTTTATGTTAATCTGAAATACATAAGCGTATATTTTTTACAACTTTGAAATCTGCACGTTGGCTTTGAAGATTTTATTTTCATTTTAAAAGCTTTTATAACAAAAGACGAAGATACGAGCGTGTGTAAAGTAGAGTTGCATTAAGCTGCTAGCTCAATTATTGCCATGTTTTGTCCCCCATCATCATCGACGTTCTAAATCTCTAAATATACTCGTATATACAAATAAAGTAAAGTTAATGACCACTTCCTCTTGACTGAGTTGAGTATATACATATTTTATACATATATCCTTGCGTTCAGTGCGACAAATGTCCATTGAACATCCAACACTCTAGCTCCCTTCTTTTTAGCTTGGCATCATGTTGGCCATTTTATTAATAAAAATCTCGTATAATTTATACGATCAATCATAAAAATATTGAAGTGGCAACGAACTTCGAGTTCCGGCTGTAGAATACGAGTATAGTGATAGTGAGTAGCAACAGTGTCACGTCATAGGAAAACCAAACTATAGAAGGACTGACGGACGGACGGACCCGATGGATGGTTGCGATGATAACGATGTGGCAATGGAGACCGACTGAAATCGTTGCGAATATAAGAGCAACAGAAGCTAAATCGCGCGTTAGAATATATCAGCAAGGGGTCTTCGGATGCGGTGCCTGCTCCAAAGCCAACACTACCACTGCACATTGCACAATGCACATCCAATACCTTCAATCTTCAGCCAGAATCATCATCTAAATGATACTGAGTGGAGTGAATTGAAGTGAAGTGAGGAGTGCGGTGAAATGGAAGTCATCCTCGTAAAATATTTTAATGGCATCGCTCTGTGTGTCGTTCTGCAAGCACAAACAGAAATGCACTTAACCAGAAGATGCATTTTAAAAAAAAAAAAAAATGAAACAACAAACAATGTGCAAACGTTTAAATTTAATGGTGAACCGAACGGCGACAACGCGGTACTCAGTACGGATGGCCAGGCAAAGACAAACGAAACGAACAGATCGGACCTCTAACAACGACACGGACGACGGGAGATGTTTTATTTATTTTATACGTCACTCATTCTTTTCTCTTTCAGTTTTTTGTTATTTTATTTTGATTGTCTTTTTTTGTTTAATTTAATGCTGTAAAATTTAATGACCTTTCGCTTGTTTAAAATTTTGTTGATCAAATAAAAAAAAATAATAACTTTTCAAATAGAAGATATTTAACTATAGGTTTTTGTTAGAAGAACAGAACTATAAGCTGGCAACACTATTTTAACTGGCGGCCATTTTTTTAGCTGTCAAGTGATTTATTTTCAGTGAAGTTTTGTTATTTCAGTATGAAGCTTTCAAGTCGTGTACATTTATTTTAAAAATCATGTTTTTAAAAATCATGTCAGTCATTTAAGCTTAAATAAGGTAAGAATGAAAATTAACAAATGTTTATAATCATTGATTTATCGATAGTTCATCAACTATTTATGGCACGTTTTTGACCGGAGGCGCCGCCGGTTGACCTGAAGTGACCGTGTGACCGCGGGCTCTCCGCCCTCTATCTTGAAAACGGTTCACCGTATGAAAAGATTGTAAACAAAAGTTTTAGAGAATTTTGTATTCTACAATACTGATAATAAATACATCTTTGATCCTCACTCCTGTTGACAGTTGATTGATAGTTGACAATTATCAGAGTTTAACTATTATGCAGCAAATTGATAAAAGTTTTTTATAATTGAGATTGTTGATAGTTACAAGAAAATCTTAATAGTTAACTGTTGCCTTATTTCATGAAAAGTATGTCCTTATTTCAACTTATTAACCATCAACTGATAGTTGACAGTCGCAATAGAGGATGTAATGAGATGTAATGTTTAATTATTCTGAAGAACAGTGGCATTTAACATAGGTTCTTCCAAAACTCAGGAAAACTGTATTTGTTCTCTCCAATTGCAAATGAGGCTAGTTGAACTTAGTCATCTTCATTTTTTTCTGTTAGAAGTCCGAAATGTTCACCAATTTTTTTAGTTAGCTTCGAAATGGTTTCAGATTTTCTACATCTTTTCGTCTGCAAGTCTGCAAAATCCATATGCAATGCTTCATAAAATTTTCTTTTATGACTCTCTATTTTTCAAAAAAAAATTAACCATGCTTCATTTCAACAAAAACTGATTCAAATCAATTGGTTTAACATCAACAATAATTACTTCTTTCTGCCATCATAACCTCATCAACTATTAACATCAGAAAGGTTGAAGACCATAGACAAAACACAGTGAATAGAAACAGTATCCCATCGAAGAGACTTTCGTAGCCACTCTTTGGAATTGAGGCACACGTTTGGGATGGCTTATTTTTTGTTTGTATTTATTACCATAATATGTTTTTGGAGAAATGAGTTTTGGGTTTTTTCCATAACTAAATAAGTTTATAACAAAAGAGATTGTGTGAGTTTTGAAGGGAAGGGCGAGGAGTGCAGGGAATTATAATTTTCGAAGAATAATAATTCGACAAGAAAATATATCAAAACAAAACACAAAATTAAGCCATGACCATGCATTTCTATGGCCTCTTGAGATACACGAATAGAAGAAAAAACAATAACTTCACTTCACCATTTTGTAATCAATTCACCTCTGTTTTATAGTCTTGGAGGTTAAGTTGCAAATCTTATAAACTGTATTACATGTGTACATAATTTCCAATTTTGTCGGTTACAAGACTACATTGCAACTTTTCAGCTTTTTATTAATTTAGTCCCCGCTACAGGGATTCTATTATGAGACTGACGATCGCCATCGCGCAATGCAACTATGGCTAGTTTTTAAAGCTACCACGATTTGCTCATGCGCCGTAGTTTACTCATTATATTCTTTAATCCGTGATAATGACTAAATTTGACAGCTGCAGGTACCATTCAACACATTTTTCTTCCACCATTGACATTACATGTGTCAGAATTATTACAAACAATGGCAAAGGATATGGTTGGTAACCCATTAAAGTAACTAAAGTAGCATTAAAATTGAAATCACAAAATGGCTGCTTTGACTTTTAATAATTTGAAAAATCCATAAATCTTGTGTTTCTTTTATTTCAAATTAACAGGTTTGCTACGATTTTTTTCACAAACTATTACTGTTCGACTCCAGAATTAAAGATGCACAATTTTTAATAAAAAGGAATTAGCATTTCGTTACTTAGCAAAGGATTTAAATATTGGAGAACCTAGTAATTCACTAAACATTTAAAAAATTGCTGACTATTAAAATGCCAAGCCCTTAACAGTACGTTGTTTTAAATTTTGTTAAAGTAATTTCTTTCCCTTCTTAGAATGGAAATTTTGACAGTTCAAATTTTAGAACAAGATTAAAATCCAAAGAACGGAATGAAACATTACCATTCAGACTATAATCTGTCAGTTTGAAAATAGAGGAATATTAAACTTTTGAACCGATCTCTAGAAATGAACCCTGATCGGTGTAAACAGATTGATTTTATTTTTCAATTATAAGTGAATGTGATTTGAATGGCATGGTGCTGGTGCTGTTGAACTTTCTGCTATCCCACTTTTTAAGGTGCTTATACATTGGAAATTATAATTTCGACGATTGAAAAATTAGGGTACACTGTCTACGATAGTCGAGTATGGGCTAAGATAATCTCCGACGGACTGTGTATCGTAGATCTCGTTTTCGTGGATTTGTTTTTGTACGTGACATTCACTTCTTATTATTTATTTTTCATATATTTTACTGCAGATTAGATAATGTGGTGGGTTCAAATGACGTTTCTTATGGCTGTCAGTTTGAAGTTGTCAGATGTAACCAAGGTTAATGGTGAAAGTTGTTGTCTTGATTTGTTTTTGTTTTTTTTTTCGATACGGCGCGATGGTGGTGTGGATAAGGTTGAATTTAGAATTCTGTTGTTGTTTGTGTCTTCAAATTAATGGGAGATAGGATGAGTTAAGGAATTTGGCAAGACGAACAGGAATAGGAAAGCGAAAATGTCGTCAGCATCTATTCCCGTGGCAAAGATAAAAACAAATAATTTGCTGATAAAACTACTCGGTGTGTGATGTCAACAGTCAACAGAATTATAGAAACCCTCTATTCTATAAGAAGGGTTTTGGGGTGTTCAAGGTGGAGGAAATAGGAATAGGATGTGATTTTGGCTCGGGGGTTGGGAGTTCATTGGAGTCTCTAGTGGTTATGTTAGGGAAAGTAAACAAATTTCAGGACGTGTAGATCTTTGTAATCAATCAGAATGAGTTCGGTATGGAGATATATGCGGTGTATTAGGTTTTGTGATTGAAGACAGAACAAATGGTATTGTTTTCTTAAGCATCACATTGTTTGTGCAATGTGGAATTGTGTACAAATATCTAGGGTAATAAATCTATCTGGCACTTGATACTTTTATCGGTTCATGGGTATCTACGTATCAACGTTTTCTTTTGGACATTTGCCTAACTTTTGGCAGTATAAGAAATTGTCATATTATCCTCACACTGTCATTGGAACATTATCTAACAACTTTTTTTTTATATCCATCCCATTTTTGGAAATATGTATAGATATGTGGTTGGCTATGTAAGCTTTGTCTAAGATTTATTATTATATAGCTTAGTGTTTGATTGGAAGTATTTTTTTGATACGAAGCCTTTTAATTGAATGAGTTAAATGGAGCAATAGGTCAAAAGGTAGTTTCTCGGAGTAAGACCTCCTTCTCATAAAATAGTAATTTGTAAGGATTTTTTATTGCAACTACCCGGCTTTGTATATAATGAACAGAAAAATTTGTCAACATTTATGAAAATAAAGACTTCTCCTTACACTTTACCGAAACTTAAATAGTGTTGGGAATAGAACCAAACGGTGATCAAAACGTTTGTGACTTTCATAGAGCTTTTTTACCATTTTATGGTGACGATGAAATGACGAAAATGAAGAGTCAAATAATCCTATTTTGTGGAAATAGCCAGATTATTTAAATCGCAGAAATAATGAAGCCTGTCAGGGCAACTTTCAGTGGACTTTATTTCTGTTTTTATTTTTATTTCTTCTTTTTAATGTTATACCTTAGATAAATCCATCGGTACTCTCTGTCACTTTTCTGAAGTTTGTTTAAGGACCAAGCTACATATTAAGTTCTGCAACAATACTTTTCTTTTTTGTATTATCTACAATTTTGGATCCATTGTCGAGTTCAACGTGAACCAATCTGCACGATTGTTGTTTTTTGATTCGTTTGAAAACAAAATAACTATCAATTTTAACCTTAATCAATTAAAAAATCACAATTTTTAAAATTATTTGTTAGCTTTTACCAACTCATCGACTGCAAATTTACGATTGAAAGAAAACTTGACAGCTAATCAGTGATACAAATTGTTCTTAATAATACCGTTTTTTTAAAACGAATCAAATAATCAAAAATATTCAGAATAAGTCAACAATATTGATAATTGCCAGTCACAATGTTATTTAATAAAATTGATTGAAAAAAAACTCGTGTATTAATTGACGAAACCAAAAAAACGTTATGAGAAGCGTAATATTAAACTTGAAAATAGGAATATTTAAATCCCAGCTAGTTGAAGCAGTCTTCATTCCTAAGAACCGAATTATAAAAAAAAATCTTTATTATATTAGACGAATTATAACCATTGATGTTAAAAAATTTAGCTTTGCTTGAAGAATTTTCTATCGAGAATCTTAAAGGTTTTTATTAAAAGAAAATTCATTTGCAATGGGTCACATTCAAAAGGCCACACACAAAAAATGGAGAATATTATATCTCCCTGTATTAAATTGAAAAGGGTCTATTCATAACCTCTTTAGTCTTCACAGCCCAGACACAATACCTAAGTATATCTATGTACCTTTATTAAGAGTTGAGAGTTCCTCCAGCAGCAGCAATAGAACCATGTCTAGTTCGGTGGTTGCTTTTTGGTAAATTGCATTTATTCGTGCTCTGCCATCATCATACACTTCCATCACTCATTCCAAAAGCAGTAGAAGCAGTATATTTTCCGAAAGTGGTCCACCACATCAAGCAGCCATCAGCAAAGCAACCAAGCAGCGAAGGAGAAGCAGCCCCCAAACTGGGAGTGGAAACCCAATTTTCTTTCCTTGAAATAAAATACAAAAATAAAAAACATAGTCATCATACCACCGACCGACCGCACCAAAATGGAAAGCACATCAAAATTTCAGCTCAAAGCAAAAAGAGGACAACAAGACGAGGAAAAATCTCAAAACGACTAAATTCACGATTTGACACGGCAACTGACCCCCTGCGTCTTATTTCACTTTGGTGATGGCTTTGCTATGATGATGGAAGCTGAGGAGTGCATTCAGGCTCTCTGACTGTGGGCTTCCAACTTCCAAGGCGACGACGACAACGACGACGACCAAGATGATGACTATGACGACAATGAGGTCGACGACGACGACAACGATGATAATGCTCTGAAGATGACAAAACGACACTATGGAGTGTACTATGCTTATGCATTGTGTCAATGTCCTATGAACTTGGACTGTATGGCGCACGTTTGGCACGTTCTCAAGATAACCCCGAGTGCACACTCCTCGCTCAGTACAAGCACAAGGATCACAATTGAGTCGAGGTGTACAGCTGTTGAAAGGTGTTGGCACTTAGGCAGGCCGGCAAACATGGTTTTCGCGGGGCGCGATAAAATGAGATCTTGCAGTTCTCCTCAACCAAAAATAACAATACAAAACAAAAACAACAACAGCTATTATACCATGGAATGGATATACAAAAGAAGCATTAAGCCCAAGAAAAATTATACAAAAAGAATTGAAAAAAGTGAAAATGCCATTCAAGGGGCATTGCCTATAAACATAAATTTTCTGCACACAACAATCGCATATTGTGCATCCATCCGATGAGCTGATCCGGGGGCCACATCACGATTTCTCCATAAACCGCATCACACAGGCAGCGTACCTTATACTAGCTTTTACGATGGGATCCATGCACTCTTTTTCTTGACCAAATTCAATATCTGCTAAAAGTTTTATATTTTTTGTCTAAGTTTTAGCAGGAAGAAGATATATTGAAAGGTTATAGAAATAATTCTTCTATACTATAGTTTCTATTAAATATTTTTGTGTCGCTTCCTTTCTTACCGTTATTTTAAGGAATTATGCTAGATGGAAACAACAAGTTGCATTGCAATCCTCAAAAATTTCAATCGTAGTACTAACGCCTTTAGTAACGATCATCAGTATATCAATGAGTCTACCTTAGGTCGTAGTATCAAGTAGAGAGATACGTTCTTTAGCCGTACTACATGAATGTGGATGTCATTGCAATATACAGGAACTCAAAAACAATGTGCAAAAAACTTCTTTTCAAACTCCTTTTCTAGTTCTCACACGGTGTCTTGGCATAACGTTGGTAAGAAAAGTTTTTGGTGAGTTTAACTTAAGTTTGACATTTTTGGATTTATAATTTTAACCAAAAACTACGTTACAAAATCCCACTGTACTTTTGTTCGACTTCAACTACTATAAGAGGATCTACTGCTGGAAATTGAAGATTTCTGCATCATTGTATTGTATACTGTGTTGTGTGCGGCCTTAATGGAGAAAGAGAGAAACTCTGGGTCTTAGACGTTAGTATAATGCAGGAGGCTGGGTTGAAGCTTCATCGCTAGTACGCTATACCATCATCGTCATCCTTGTGGCCCTTTAGTCATGTGATACATTGTGATTATGTTTGGCACTGATGACAGTGGAAATAATTTAACATCGACATGCATTTGCTTGAGAGTTGTGGCGCGGTGGTGCAGTGTGGAGAATCTTGGATAATGTTTTTTCGATTGCCTTGAGGAGTGTAAGAAGAGAGTAGGTATAAGAGACACTTCTTCTTGACGATAATCACTTTAAGATTTTGCAACTTCTACGAAAGCACCCGCTTTACAGAGATAAGTGCAAAGTACCCATCCATATGTTATATGCAAATATATTTTTTGTATGTGTTTTTTTTTCTCGAGAAAAACTAACTTTCGAAAAATAAATAATTAAAAAAAAAAACAACCTTTAAGTTGGTAATTGCTCTTGAACGAAAAACCAAGATTAAGGTTACATTTGAGTTTGCTCACCAAATTAAAAGTGAATAACTCGACTTTTCTCGCACCGATGTTTGGAGGATAATTTAATGTTTTGTGAATGCAATCTTAAATGACATTAGTTCAAAGATTGCATTAATGGAGTTCGCTTTGAGACTGGAACTTCAAATTTTGCAAAAATCAATCATTTGAACCCCAAAATCTAACAATTTTATTCTCCACTTATTTGGCTGACAATCAATTGATTTTATTTGTATAATAATTAGAGTTCTTGCACATTGCAATGATAGCAAAAGACAGAGTATGGCAAGGAATTCCACATTCGCACAGTACGGCTAAGGAACGAAACTCTGTTCTTAACAGTACGACAGAAGTTGGGCTTAAGGGAAACATGGAGGACATTTCTAGAAGCGCTAGTATTACGCTTATGGGGTGGAATCCAACTTGTTCAATACTGACTTCGTCTGTTCAAATATATGTCAAAAATGGGTAAGTTAAGAAACATTGAAACGATGACGATGTTCGACTGACGGAAATTAATCAATGATGTTATTATTCTAAATTGTTTTAAAGGCACTCACTTTGAAAGCTTTCTAAAAGGCTGAAGTAAGCTTCTGGGGCACCAACTTAGAGTTGGTGCTTATACTTAAGCCTTAAACGTATATATGTAGGGTAAACATATTGTAGCTGGATCAATTTTAGAAATACATTTCTTTCATCATCTCAGAAACCTCAAATGTCCTCTTCGCTACAGATGGTTGGTAAAACACAAACCGAGAATGTTGAGATGTTAAGTTTTATTGATGCATATGCCACCTATGGATACTGGCAAAGGATGCAAATCTTTCTTTATCGATGCAAGACGGATTGGGCTTTCGAAGCTTTGAATTAAAAGCGTTTTCCTATTTCCTATTCTACAATGCCCCTTAGGTCGGAATTACATGAGCTTACCAAGAAGAGGATAGCTTACTATCATCAAATGAAAGAATTGATTGGATTCGAAGAATCCAATCAATATGAAAGAGTTTCGGAGATAGAACAGAGCCCTGTGGCACTCAATATTTTTTATTTTGTGATTTCAAACTTTCCCCCATCCAATACTATACTTATTTTGACAGACAGGTTATTTCTAATTCAAGTTTTTGATAAAAAGAACCTGATGTCAAGCCCTATGAAGAACTTTTAAGATATCAAGCGCAATAATCTCACTTTCTCTAAAACTCTGTAAAGACTTGTTCCACTGCTCGGTGAGATAAACCATGAGATCACTCAGTAGACTTCTATAGTTTCGAAAGGCATATTGTCGATCATTAAGTAACTTTCCCAAGACATTGCATAAGCTGACAGTTAATTATAGCGTCGCCATGAACTTGAGTGGACTTAAGTTCAAGTGGTCGAAAGTTTTAGGGAGGAAAAAATTCACGTTTTTTGGGGATTGACTAGATAAATGAAGTTTTCCAACTACTCGGAATGGGACCCAAAGACTAGGATAGGCGAAGAAGCTTTTCGAGCACGGAGCGAACATTTCTTCAAAATAAAATCGGGTAAACCTTACGGCAAAGGGTATGATAAAAAAAGTTGGTCCCATAAATGAGCCAAGAAGCTATCAGGGAAATTGACATCTGCGCCGAGCTGCCTAACAAAAAAATTAAACTTTCTCAATAGAATAAACTCATTGAAAACAAGCGTAAAGGTGTAACACGATATAAAATATCTCATACTTTTTTCGATTGGCTAAAAATTCTTACTGCATTTTCAGCACTTATTGGCTTATTTAAACCTTTGCAATCATCTGAGGCTTTATTAGCAATTTTTTGTAATAATTGCACTTTCAAAAATGATTACATTTTCTTACAACTAATGTAGTGTCGAACTTTAAAAAAATGATTCAAGACCTAAAAACTCCATAAGTTTTAGTGCAAATTACTAGCAGAAAAAGTTAAGACATCAAAGTCGTCATAAAAAAATCAAAATAAGGAGGAGGTCTGCCTTATAATGTTGATTAATGAACATCATTTTTTTTATTTTCTAAAGTTATATGTCACATGTTTCATGTAAAACGACGAGAAAAATTAAATTAAATTAAATGAAGCTTTGTTGCAAAACAAATTGCACAATACAATTCCTCCCATTTTGATGTTCAAAAAATTCTTGCAGAGATTCACTCATCCAACATTTGATGGAAGCAGTCGGTTGTTTTCATTTTTTCTTTTTTAGGGTCAGCCTGTTATATCGCATCTCCATTTCCAAGCTGTTTATCACTCCATCGCCCAATTAAACACCACCGCACCACATGCTGTGTTATAATATACGAAATCGTGTGTGAGAAAAACATTGACTTTTCTTGTAAATTTGACGTTTTTATTAAAAAAAGAATTTCTCTTCGTCTCGTTCCCGATTGAAATTAGATGAAATAAGAAAATAATAAGACATATGCCTCAACGTGATAGCTGGGTATAAGAATCTCAACGCAACAATCTGTATTTCTATCTGTATCTGTATTTGCCCCTTGCCAGCCCGCTTCCAAAAATACTGATGGTGTGCCAGTGCGATAAAAGTTCTCCAACGTAGAAATAAATCAAAGTACGCGCGTTTTTCGTGCCCCCCCCCCCCATACGCTTCTCGTTTCTGGATGTCATCCCTGCTGCTGACACAGAGCTCTTCGACGTCAACGGCAAAGACTCGATTCATGATGGAAATTAACTCTGCACTGAGCGCGAACAACCGACGCGACGACGACGCGACGGCGGGTGCGTTACGAGAAAAAGTTTTTCTTTTCCTTGAGAAAAGTGGGATTTTTTGTCGGTTAGGAAATTTATTAAAATTCCATTTCCTCATGCGAAAGCGCTGCCAGTCTTCCTGCTCCACCACACGCCGCCGCCGTTCCTTGCGCGTATTTTTTGTTTATTTGGTTAAGTCGGTGGTTCAGTTTAGCTTGGTGGTGATTAAATGGGGCACATGGTCCCAGGGACGTATTTATCAACTGAAAACTAAGAAGGGGTTCATAATATAATAAAATAAGTCTTATTTTAGGGGCTGTGTACCTTGGTTCCCTCATAGATCTACGTTCCTGTTAAACCGTCTTTGGTTGATTAAGAAATTTTCTAAATTCCACCAAATGGATAAATGAGTGCGTGTATGGTTAAGATGTGAAGTGGAAGTGGGTGTCGGGGTAAGGCATATGTGTGTATGATTCTTATATAGCTCCTCGGCTTGCAATGTGAGGCAATATGTGGCAACAACATGAGGTTAGGAATTAATTGGAGTTTTCTTTGTTTATTCAAAAACAGAAAGTTCATAAATATGTCACTAAACACACAATATATGGCCCATAAGCCTCTTCCACCATCAAGCCACCGCTTATAATCATCACCCGTCCGCCCCTCATGCGAATATATACACACATTTCTCGTGTATGTTAGTCTAAATAATAAATATCGCTATGCGCGCAGAGGACATAACGCAAAATAAGAAGAAAAAATCAAAATAAAGAAATGCAATTAAATTGGATTTAGTTGAAGACTTTGACGGAGGAAAAAAAGAAGAAGGCTGCGAAATCTTCTTATGTTTTGCAAAATTAAAAGTTTTATGTAAAGTTGCAAAATATTGCCTTGACTGTTAAGATAGATATATCCTTAAAAGCTGACCTTAAGCAATATGAATTGTTTGATATTGTATTTAAAATGTCACGTATACGCCACAGTAAGCATTAAATAAATGGTATGACTCAATTTAGTTAAAAGTAGTACCCGTGGCATGATGGGTAGTGCGTTGGACTGTCATGCTAGAGGTCTTGGTTTCGATCCCTGCCTGTGCCTTCCATAGTTTTTTTTTCTACGGGTACTGCCTCTTGGGAGGAATTGACAAATTCTCCAAGAGTAATTCTTGTCATGAAAAGTGCTTTCTCAAATTAGCCGTTCGGATTCGGCTTTAACTGAAGGTCCCCTCCATTCCTGACGACATTACTCGCACAAGGGAATGGTTGAGAATTGTAAGTCACTAGGCCCTAGTTAGATTAGATTAGATTTAGATTAGAATTGATTTTATTCATAATTAATACAATTAATATAACATTTTAATATAAAACAAAATCATTAGACATGGCTATCTGCCGTCTGCCGAATTGACTATTTATATATACTTTTACAATATTATTTATCTTTTAAATTTGACTTTAAATTTTATAACTAGCGATTTTTAATTTATTTTAATTAACTATTATCACATAATAATAAAAAAAGGTGTTTCATCAAAAAAGTCCTTGTAGGATTCTATTGCGATATCTTAAAGCAATTGTACAGAACTGATACAGTTTAGAAACATTCATTTGATTTAATTCGAATATGACTTCCTCAATGGTTAGAAAGTCTTTTCCAAAGATACATCTTCTCGTTTCTCTTAGAGTAGGACACTTTCCCAAGAAATGCACAACGTCTTCCCTCTCCATCCTGTTGCATATATTACAGATTACTGGAAGATCTGCTCTGTGAGGTATATAGTTCAGGTTTAGAATTTCGGCTCGTAGCCTGACCATCATAGATATTTCCCTGACACTAAGCTCATCACGGAAGTAGTTTGACTGCTGCAAATTGTGGTTTAGCTGGCAGTATACCGTACGATGTAAGGAGTTTGAAGCTTCATCCATGTACTTGGTTCTAGCTGCTTCATCTACCTTGGAAATAATTTGGTACATATCCTTTTTTAATTTGGAAAGGTCCTCGACATTACAAACCAAATTAATTCCACAATTTTCTGCCAATTCAAGCCATTCGCGATACCATCCACTCCTTGAATTGATGGCCTTAAGAGCTGATATTTTGGGTAAACGATAGTCTGCCAAATTTAAGCTTCTAATTATGTAATCCACTTGCAGTTTTAATGTTTTCACAAAAAGTGGAGAAATTCCCGTTTCTAGCATTATGACATAGTTCGGTGTGTTGGCTGGCAAATAGAATGCTCGTTTAATGTAGAAGCGCAATAGCTTTTCAACCATCTCATAATATTTACTTCCCCAAGTTTGTGCAGCGTAAAGCATAATGGATTCTGCTACCGTTTCAAAAATTTTGTATTTGCTACTATGAGCCACAGATTCATTCGTGAAACATCTTTTCCACGTGAGGTTTATCGCCATTTTCGCTTTGTTAAGCTTTTCACTCAAGTGTTTCTCCATACTTAAGTTCTTCGTGAAGGTAACTCCTAAGTATTTAAACTCTTTAACCACTTCAATCAATTCTCCATTGAATTTCCACTTTTCGTTTGCGCAATTTCTCCCTCCATGTTTTTTAAAGATCATCACTTTCGACTTCTCTAAATTGACAATTAATCCCCAACGTTTGGAATATTCGTGTATCCGATTAATCATTTGTTGAAGTGATTCAGGAGTATATGCGAGCAGTACAATGTCGTCTGCAAATAGCAGAGCTTTTATCAGCGTCCCCGCATAAACAATACCTCCGGGCAACCAGTCGATTAGATCCTCTATGAATATTGCAAACAAAAGCGGGCTTAGTGTGCAACCTTGCCTAACCCCTGATGCAAATTGGAACCAATCAGACTTTTCTTCACCATTCAACACAAATATATGATCAACAGTTGAATACCCTTGTCTAAAGCCGGCTTGAAATTCTTTTAATTGTTTATTTTCTTTTATCCATGTTGACAGTCTTCGTTGCATTATTGCGGTAAATATTTTATAGGATGCATTAAGAAACGAAATTCCCCGATAGTTTGCTGGATCCGATGCACATCCTTTCTTGTAAATAGGAAAAATCAGTGCTTCCTTGAACTGAAGCGGTATCACGCCTGTTTCAAAAACATTATTGAACAAGAGAGCTAAACTTTCAAAAAGGCCGCTATTCGCATATTTATAGAATTCAGCTGGTATTCTATCAGACCCTGGTGCTTTTCTATCTTTAAGGCCCTCAGCTGCCAGTTTCACCTCATCCGGAGTTATTTGTTGATCAAGGATTTGATTCTCGACTCCTGGAGCAGCATAATGAATGACAACCCGGTTCATAACTGGATTAAGAAGCATATTGAAGTGCCGCGATAAAACATCAGAATTAAGGTGTCGACCAATTGTGTATTGTACACCGTTAAGTTTCCATGCCAATTGCCAAAATTCAGCCGAATTTCTGCAGCTCACCAGTTTTTGGGCTTCCATTTCAAAATATTTTTTCTTTTTGCGTTTGCATAGCTCTTTAAACAACTTGTTTGCTTCCATGTATTGTTTTTTGTTGAAATTGCTGCTGTTGCGCTGGAAAATTCGCAACCACGAAAATGATTTCTGCCTTGTATTTAGGCACTCACTATCAAACCATGGTTCGACAAATAACTTATTACCTTTTCTTTGCTGGTTCGAAATAGGATATGCTGTTTTAATCACATTTTCTAGTTGATCAAAGTTGGTTATTTCTTGATTTCTTAGCAAGTTTTCTAAGTTCGCTCGATAATTGTTACCTTTTGCCTCTGACCACGCTAGTTTAGGAAGTAACGTCATGTTCCGTTCATCCTCGCTCATAAAACTATCAAGTTGAAAGGAAACAATTATTGGAAGGTGATCTGAATAAGGTAATTGTCCAATTTCAAAGTCTGTGACGTAAGACTTCCAATCTCCACCAATTAGACTGAAATCTATAACAGATGTTCCTTGCCGTCCCACAAAGGTAAAGTCTCCATTTTCGTCCATATTAGTAGTTCCATTTTGAATTCTCAAGCCAAAAGAGTTGCACAGTTCTAGTAATTTTTTCCCCCGTGAGTTGCAAATTTTGTCTTTAGACTTTCTTGTAATTCCAGCCAAAATATTTTCCGTACCTTGCTCCTCTCCTATTCTTGCATTCATATCACCAATAACAATTACATTTGAGTTTCTCGTCGTGGAAAGCATCTCCTGAAGTTTCTCAAAATCTGAATCCCAGGATGTACAATTTATATACGTGGGCAATATCCAAAAACTTTTTTTATCGAATTGCATACTAAGATAGGTAATTCCTGTATAAGTTCGAAATTCACATTTAATATTTTGTATATTCTTTTTATAACCAAAATAACATCCTCCGCTAGCTCTTCCCATTGAATGAGTTCTCGTTGCAGGGATCCACACAAATTCGTTATTACTTAATTTATTTTCACATAAAGAATAATTTTGTTCAGTTAAAAATGTTTCGTACAAAAAAATAAACTCAAAATTATTGACAAAATTATAGAAATCTACAAAAAGAGACTTATTACTAAGGCCTGATACATTATAAGATAATATTTTAAATTTTTCTACAATACTTTTCTTACAAGAGGTTTTTTTACTATAACTAATGGGGCAGACGGCATTTTCATTAAAAATATTGTTGATTATTATTGGGCCTAAGACCCCGCTCAGCATCCACAGCTGGCAGCCCGCTTGTGTTAGCGCCTTCAAGATTTAATCTAGTACAATCGTTTTCTACCTCAGCTGTCAATGTCATAAAAAGACTGTCACCCAGAAGTTTTTGAAGTTTCATCATGGCGCCATCATCATCACACATAAATTTGTTGTTTACATTAAAATAAAATATGTTTTCTCCAACTTGCAAAGAATTTCCTTTCATCTGTGTTTTAATAATGTTGCTTTTCTTTGTAATTTCGGATTTTAATCTAAGTAGCCGTCTCCTCCTCTCCCTGCTGGCAGCTGGATAGTCCCTGTGCATCGAAACACCTGTTTGTCGCAACTTGTTGGCAGCAGTTAGAACTCGTCCAACATCCCCCCTGTCGTGCATCTCAACAATTACATTTGCAATCCTATTGTTTCTCGCACGTAACGCTCTTACACCAGAGACCACAGCTGGATTACTTGATTGAAGCAACTCCAAGCATAGTTGCTTGGCTTTATCTGCCGGGTTCTCATCATTGTTAGTTGGCAAATGAACAACAATATTCTTTTCTGTTGACTTCTTCTCCAAATATTCAATCTGTTTCTCCAAAGAACTGCAGCGATTAGCCATTTGATTTAATTGGGTTTGCAATGCACAATTTGTTTGATGCAACGTTTGCACTTTAGCATGAATGCCTTCAATGTCGGCTTTAGTGGGCAAATTTCGAAGTCTCTCGTCCAATAACTCGGCAATTGAGCTTACCATTAGAGACTTAAGTTCAAGAACCGTCATACTCCCAACATCGGCACTCCGTTCGGAGCTCTGGATCACCATTTGATTGCCAAAAACATTACCATGGTTAGAAGTATCCATACATTTTCTATGTCTCTTTGCCGTAGATGTTAATTCCGCCATATTTTCTTGGTTGATTTTGACAGGAGTTCGTTGCAAGCCGCTAGGCCCTAGTTCTCAACGGCTGTTGCGCCACCTTTTTTATTTTTTTAGTAAAAAGTGCTAAGAAAACTTACTTCAGCAATTTATTAATATGATACTAAGAGAGCTGTGCATGTAGGCGAATACGTAATATTTTGTTTCGACATTGCAGTATATTATTTTAACTGGCGGCCATTTTGTTGGCTGTCAAGTGCTTTATGGGCTTGTGGAATAATTTGTCCGTACTTCTTTAAAAACGATGTTGGCCAGAACTTTACAATCAATGGTGAGCGCTTTAGAAACATGATTATTGACTTTTTCTTTCATCTATGGTTACAACTCGCAGACGACGCAAGATACAACACAGCTCGTTTTTTTTATAATTAACAGACACTCAAGGGGTTATTAATACCCTTAACATATTTAAAGTTTAAACACAGTGCGAGCTTTGTGAAAATATTGAAGGACTAAAGAGGAGATACCGATGCACATTGGTCTTAAAGTTTTGAATATCAAAATGATATTGAAAAACAGAGTTGGGTAAAGTATTCCACATTCTCGATGTGCGGTTAAAAAAGAATCTCTACACTTGACAGTACGTCCAAAATGGAGCTCAAGTTAAACTGATGAACTATCCCCCAAGATCGTGCGATTTAATGCCGCACCGCTTGACTATTTTCCGTGAGGATATGTGACGTTGGTAGTCTAAGTATCTGAGAAGCCCAAAATGATTGAAGGATAACAACATACAAATGTTGGAAAGAATCATAGAAAATGGGATTTCCAAATAAGAGTACGTCAGAGCCAGCAGTAGCGATCATATGCCAGAAAATATTTATTGTCAGAATCTTATTTCTCCAATAAAGTCAATTTGAAAAAAATCTAAATTTTAAAGAAACTGTTACGAAAAAAGCTAGTTGTTAAGACGGCAAAGCCACACTTTGACGTTTTTTTTTATACTACTGTTGAAAATTGTACTCTTGGAAAAAATAATAAAATCTAGTCAGGCCCGTCGAGAGGGGGGGGGGAAGGGGGGTGAAACCCCCCGGGCCCGGGATTTTCTAGGGGCCCGTAAAATTGAAAGCAATGAGGAGAGTGTTTTTTTTTCATTATGGGTAGTTTAAATTCATCATCAACATACCTATTCCCACTTATTTTTAGGGGCCCGAAAATTTAAAATCATTCATGCTTTCGCAATCGGGCCCCTGTTTGCATATTATCTAACAATCTTTCAGTCACAAGCTTGCCGATCTGGGCCCCTGATTATTATTGGCGTATACATTTTTGTTTATATTTAATGAAAAATTGGGCAACTCTGAACTATTGAACTTACTTAATTTAACGTAAATTTCAAATTTATTTTATTTTGAAAATTTTTTAAATCAAAATAAGGGGTCCGGCAACTTAAAACAAAACACAAAAATTTATTTCGGTTTCTGTTTTTATAAAGTTTCTTTTCTTCTTTTTTTGTTTCTGCTGGGAACGAAATTTTTGATTCGGTTTCAGGGGACCGGAAAATCCCACGCAAACGTTTTTCAATTGTGGTTTCCGTAATATTAATTAATTAATATTTTGAATAAATTGTTTACTGAAGATTTGAAGGATATCAAGTCACTTCAAAGTGTGTATATTAAACCAGCCATACAACAATAGCAAGGAATTCTATATAGAATATTGGACACCATTTTCTTCCATTGCGAAAGGGGACTAGGACTACGAGGCGATAGCAATCTTATTGGAGAGCCAATAATGGACATTTTTTGGGCATTTTGGAATTAATTAGTCATTATGACCACTTACTTCAGGAGCACTTGGAAAAAGTAAGAATTTCACAACAAGAGCACAAACGTTTGCAAGTCCACTACCTTTCCGTTGAGATTCAAAATGAGTTCATTAAAATTTGTGCCCAAGATGTGAATTCAGCTATTTTGAAGAAGAGAGAAATGCCAAATACTTCGCTATAATTGTCGATGCAACACCCGATTCAAGTGATGTGGAACAAAACACATTTATTTTGCGATATCTGCGCTTTGAAGAAAATGTATTCACCATCCAAGAACGGTTTTTGGAATTTGTCGATTGCAACAAAAAAAAACTGGCACCGCAATAGCTGATTTGATCTGCGAAACATTGGGCAAAGAACGGAATCCCTTTAGAAGACTGTTGTGCACAAGGCTATAACAATGGAAGCAATATGAAAGGACAGTATAATGGTGCACAAGGTCATATTTTAAACAAAATTTCGAATGCCGTATGTATTCACCATGTGCAGCTAACAGCCTTAACTTGCGTGTAGTCGATTTTTTGGTGTTGTTCATAAAAGTGTTTCAACTTGTTTAGCAGCAGTGCTCAACGTTAGGAAATTCTTAAGAAAAATGTGCCCGGATCCCTTCACAAACTTTCCGATGGCGTTTTAAAGTATATGCACAAATTTCAATGCGTCCTTATGTCTTCGATTTGGTGCAAGGTTCTTAGCGCTATAAATGAAAGAAATTCAAGATCTCGACAACTTGATCTTCGATTTGAACATTATTCAAAACGGATGAGATCAATTTTTATCTGAATGCAAAGCAGTTGCTACTGGATTGGGGGATGTTCCAGAATCGTTCCCATCGAACCGAAAAAGGCAATTAAAGAGACATTTTGAAGAAAACCGAGGAGCTGGAAAGCAAATTGAAACAGACGAAGAAATAAATTTCAAGAGAAACGCCTTTTACGTCATAGTTGATTCAATTATATCTGGAATTTCTCGTCGGTTCGATACGATGAAAAATTTAAATGCTACATTTTCATTTTTATGACAGTTTTCAACAATGGACGAACTTGAGATTAAAAACTCTACTACAAGGTTCATTCAAAAGTATAACTCGCATGTGTCTCAAGAGTTGAAAGAAGAAATAATTCATCTGAAACACATTTATGAATTTTGAAGCAGAACTTCCGCCATTGAGTTTGCTCAATGCTATTTATTCCCAGAACTTGGAGACGATTTTCCCCAGCATTTGTGTTGCTCTCCGTGTGTTTTCCACCATAATTGTAACCGTAGCTAGTGCCGAACGTTCATTTAGCGTCCTTGCCAGAACAAAGAATTTTCATCGTTCTTGCTCATCACAAGATCGTGTTTCCAGACTTGCTACACTATACATCGAAGCACCTTTGGCAAGGAAATTGAATTTCGATGCAATAATTATAAGTTGTTTTGCTGATCAGAAAGCTAGGAAAGCTCGTTTGCCAAAAGAAAATATTTCATTGAATGCAAACTCACTCTAATAAAGCATTGTAAATTGTAATAATATTTTAATATAAAGAAAAACAATAAAGAGTATTTAATGTAAAACTTTTAAAATACTTAGTTTTTTTTTTAAAGACAAATTTCAAATACTTTTACTTCGCTCTATTTCTTTTTCATAGTAGGTAATAGATCTTCATGCTATTTTTTTTTAATAGTTAATCAACCGTATTATCAGTTACTAACATGTCGTTGGCAATATCGAATTGAATGTACGATTCTGTTCCGATTCTGATCTAATCGCATGTAGAATTATTTTCTATCCATCCTCCATTTCAACTAAACTAAACGATACCCGTATTGATTGATTTGATGATTAACACTTTTTTCGGTTCATTTTGCTAACAAAAAATGATTATTTCCTTTAATTCCAACCAATTTCATGCTATTCGTAATGGAAATTAGAACGTACCATATCAGTAGGCATGAACTTTAAAAAAAATGGTAAATATGGGGGGGGCCCGAGATTTTTCCGTCCCGGGCCCGGAATTCCTCTCAACGGCCCTGAATCTAGTCACAAAATGTTTGGTTTTTTTCAAAAAGATTCCACTTCTGATTTTCTGTAGGTACTTGCAAAATGTTTAACATGTGGTTAGTGCGCTGCGCATATTTACTTTAAAGTGTCAGAATGCGTTGTTAAAGAAATTTATTATATCCAAACATATAAATCAATCTTTTCATTTGTTTCCTTATCGTTTTTTTTAATAGTACTCGTATCTGCGGCACCACGCGATTTCTCATCACAAAACATGTTTTCCATTAATTTTTAAAGCGTTAATTTATCTAGTGGAAGTGTGGAGTTATAGAGGAAAGCAATCACCACCCCAAACGTGCCCTTCTCCATTTATTGTTCGCACATTAATCACAGTCATTATTGCATTTCAGCCCCACCCCCTGCTCCTCATCTCCTGTTATGTTATTGAATCATATTTAAATGGGAAAAGCGATTGGATTGGCATTTAATCCTTGAAACATAATAAATAATACATATTGCATTAAAATGCAGAAGAATCGCCTCATCACAACACACTCTCCTCGTGTTTGTGCCAACGACCGACAACGGCGACGACGACGATGATGTGAGATTCTGCGAGTCGTACGATGGTAATCCGTACCGTATACCCCATGCTGGTATTGTTGATGGCGTTTGTAAGAGATGATGGTGTTAATGCAGAATCCAACTCCTTCTCCCAACACCACCAACATCACTGCTTCCATCCGACCACCACTGATGAACGAACCCCTTCGCTTGAGTGCGCAATTTTTTTATGGACCACAACAAGGACATAAATCCTTTCGAACGAAAAATTAACCGTTTTCTCATGAAAGGTTATTCAAAGCAAGAAGCGCTTCGATGATGTTCGGCGATGGGTGATGGTTTTGATTTAATGGCATCAAATGGGGTAGTAGTGGCAGCGGCAGCAGAAGTGGCAGAGTGGTAGTCTTTTGGTTCCATTAAATTATGGAATAACAACAATTATAAACAAACATACATATTTTGCAAGTTTCTTCTTCTTCTTCTTCTTGCCACAAGCATCAGCAGGCGATATCCTTTTAATGGAGGATTTTTTTATTTCCTCCCGCTGCTGCTGGGTTGAGGCTGACACACGCACAGCACAGTCACAGTTACAAGCGCCAATCCCCAAGAGAGCAGACGATGTAATCAAGCGCGTCTTGTCGTCCTTTATTATATTCAACGTTTCGTTTGATATACACACTTATAAAGAGTTTTAATTTCTGGACTCCTTAATCGATAACACGGGATATGGCACCAGTCTGACGGTCGGTCGGTCGGTAGGTTGGTAGGTCGGTGGCGTTATGGTGTGGGAAGTTGTCACTGTTTTGTACGTAATCATGTTCTTGAACGAAAGTTATTACTATTTCATTGCAAATAAATTATTAACTATAAAGCGCTAAGGGTTTTCTTCTTCTTCTTGTTCTTTTGATGCTATCACATTATTTTCCATTCGACGAGCACAGAATTTAGAAGGGGTAAGCTTGCGAAAGGGGGAGAGGTACTGGAATTTATAAGGGTGATAATGAAGTGCAGAGTCAAAGACCAGTTCAAAATAAATGGGTTAAGTTACGATCTGAAAATGAAACATTGAAACGAAACAAAAAAAAAAGTTGAGATAACATTAAATTACGTAGGGGCTTTTTAAGCTTTTCTAATTTATGGTAATGGGGGATTTTTCATGAATATCTAGGTGTATACTCTTTTAATATTACCTTACCTACAGTCCTTGAAGACGTTTTTGTCTTTTATTTTTCCACCATAAGCGAGCCGCTAGATAATTGGATACTTTGAATATTCATGTAAAATGTTTTTAATTTGTTTTTCATCTGTAAATTTTTAGAGGAAGCTGAGAAAATGAGATTTTGAGCAAGTTTTCTACATTTATTTCAGGCGAAAAAAAGGTTATACACTTCAACCTTTTAAAATATATATTCTCTTTTTGATTACGCATTACCTACTCTTGTTTGAATTCAACCTTTCTCATCATCAGGGCACCAGTAGATGGCAGTCGAAGAAATAACAATGAGGAAATTAAGTGACATCATAAAGTTATGATGAGACGTTGTTCAGAAATATTGCTAGAAAGTTATTAATAAGTTTGATTTGCACAAAACTGTGGACAGGACTGAAGTGACATTTACTTAAAAAATAAATTGGGTGGCGCAACAGTCCGTTGAGAACTAGGTCCTAGTGACTTACAAGTTACAATTCTTAACCATTCCTTTGTGCGAGTACTGTTGTCAGGGATGGAGGGGACCTACAGTTTTAAGCCGAATCCGAACGTTTATTTGAAAAAACATTTTTCATAACAAGAATTACTCTTGGAGAATTTGTCAATTCCTCGCAAGAGGCAGTGAAAAAAAAAACTTTAGATGGCATAGGCAGAGATCGAACCCTTCAATTATTAGAGCAGTATTGGAAGAAATTGTACATTAAAAAGCAGCTAAAAGCTCTAAAGCAAAATGTTTTAAAAGATAAATTCCCAATCGTGCCCGTATGTCGATATTTCTTAAAGTCTTAAGAAATTTTAATAATTATGTAATGTCAAAAAGGTTTGAAGTCAAATTCTTTCTCAGGATACCTGAATCCAAAACCAATATTTTGAAGATTTTAGTTTCATGCACGATAAACGCCAGTGTTATGAACCCAATAAATCAAATCTTTTAAGAAGACTAAAGTTCAACGCAATTGCTGATTTATTCATTTGAAAAACAAAAACTGGAAGAAGATCGGAAATCGAAAAATTTCTCCTGCTTAAAACAGTATTTTGTGTAGAGTGAAATAAATTCTATTCTCAAAAATCAGTTTTTTGTGCAGTACTTTTTGTAAATGTTTAATTTTATTAAAAACAAAACTGTGAATTAGATGTTTACTGTCGAAGAGTTACTGGGACAAGACTAGCGTCGTGGCTAGTGCTAAGCTTACCATTCCCTGCAATGACTTGTTACACTAAAAAAAAAAAATATACCAGGAGAATTATTTTTACCAGAATTCTGGTAGAATATACCAGGAATATTTTTTTTCCTGGTAAAAATGTACCAGAATTCTGGTAGAATATACTAGGAATATCTTTTTTCTGGTAAAAATGTACCAGAATTCTGGTAAAATATAAGAAGAATTTTTTTCCTGTTAAAAAAGTACCAGAATTCTGGTAGAATATACCGGGATTTTTTTTTACTCAAAATGTAGCTGAATTCTGGTAGAATATTAAGCTCTTCCCGCCAAATTATGGTAAGCGCCTTATGAAATCAACAAATCAACCATGCCTTTAATTGTATTGTTCCTACTAAAAAGAACGCATAAGATATAGGTAATATTCCTAAAGAAAACATTCACATCAACATCGTCTCTAATATGTCCAAGAAAAAAAGGAATAAAGATTTTTCTCTAAACTTAATTATCGGAAACTCCATGTAGTTTACGATAATTTGGCGGGAAGGGCTTGATAGGTATACTGTAATAAAATTTGATTTTTACCTTAGAGGAAAATATATACTAGACAATAAAATTCCTGGTTTTATTTACCAGAAAAAAGATAATTCTTAAACTCCCAGAATTTCTGGTATTAAGTACCAGAAGGCTGGTTTTATCTACCACGAACAAATATACCAGACAATAAAATTCCTGGTTTTATTTACCAGATAAAAGATAATTTTTAGACTTCCAGTATTTCTGGTAATAAGTACCAGAAGACTGGTTTTATCTACCAGGAAAAAATATACCAGACAGTAAAATTCCTGGTTTTATTTACCAGAAAAAAGATGATTTTTAAACTCCCAGTATTTCTGGTAATAAGTACCAGGAGACTGGTTTTATCTTCCAGGAAAAAATATACCAAAAAATAAATTTCCTGGTTCTATTTACCAGATTCCAGATAATCTTCATTTTACCAGGAAAAAAAATACTTTCTACCAGGACGCTGGTAATATTTACCAGAAAATTTTCTGTCAAAAGTTTTACCAGGAAACCAGATTTCTGGTAAATAAAACCAGATTTTTTTTTACCAGGAAATATGGAGTTATTTACCACGAAATCTGGAGTATTTTACTACATTTTTTCCTTTTTTTTCTACCAGGAAATCTGGTTAAAAAAAATTTCTTCTGGTACTTGTTAGATTCTACCAGATTTCTGGTTTTTTGATTTTTACCAATGCCATGCTTGTAAGTTTTTTTTCTATTGTAAATCATTATGTATCGTTTTTAATGAATAAAGATTTATCTTATCTTATTTTAATCTTAGCCTTGAGGAAAAGGCAGTATATGAAATATCGTGATATAATTGTTATGATCATTTATTGATTTCGATTTAAAGAAGTAAACTAGGTTCAATACACTGGACATCAACGAGTCTATCTCAGCCTTGAACAAAAAATCGTCACAAAATAACTGTTGGCTTCCATGTTAAGTTTTTTAATGACTGAAGTTTTATGTTTTGGAAAAAATCTTAACCTTCAAAATGATCTCTTAGCATTTTTATACTTCTTATCAAACCACTCCTCCTTCAAATTGTTTATAAAAGATATCAAAATAAAAATCCAATGGCGCCTCTGAGCATTAGAGAACCTCACATAAGCGAAAAACGATATCAACCAACTTGCCGAGCTAAATTGAAAGGGAGAGACATGTTGATTTGGGCCAAAGTTCATTCTGGCGTGTAAGAACCATCTATAGGTGGACCCATAAACACACGCAGATAAATAGTTTATGTTATAAATCTTAATGAATCTTATTCCAGTCCTTAAAAATGTCATGGGAATATATCCTTAGAATCTCTCTTAGACTATATAAAGACCCAAATAATTGCATTGAAATCAATTCAGCTTATAACTAAATCCTTTATAACAACAAACTCGGTTTCTTTATTTTCAACAACTCAATCAATTTTCCACGCAATTCAAGTGGAATACAAAATTGCAATGAAAAAATTACTTTTGGTCCAAAGAATATCCTTAAACCATTATCTATGGATTGCAAAAGGAACACCTCTCACTCCTCGTATTTTATATAGACTAGCTTATATAGCTATGATTTGTATAGTCTCTTCACAGGACACTGCGCCTGGTGCATTTTGCTTTCAATTTTTCCAGTCAACTGTGTTGCTGCTGCTTTTGCTTAGCTGTCATTGTCATTGTTATGCGTTCTTTATACAAAGCCCAGTGGTTCAGCGCATCCTTATTCTTATACAAGTGTCAAAGGATCCAATTTAGCATTTGCAATGTACACAGAATATTGTACACTATATAAGTATACCCTATATATACCATACATACACCATCCTAACCGAACAAAGGACGAAAAGGACGAGACGAGGTAGGAGGAAGGATTGGGGATTAGCTGACGGTTTACTTGTATTATTCTTACCCTACTGGCATGATGTGACATGAACTGAACAGGACAAGTCAAGGAGCAAAAGGATTTTTCGCACACACAAACCGCCTCACAATTTCTAGAAGTGCAAGTGCTGGAGAATACCTGACAAAAAAAAAAGAAACAAAAATATGTATACAATGAAAATAGGCAAAAGAGATACAACAAGGACCTTTATACTTATACTATATACGTAAATGGGAGGTGAAATGAAGGGGCGAAGAATTGTTGGAGGATTAGGCACACAATTCTCAAATAAGAACAAGAAGAAGTAGAAGTAGAAGACGAACACGAACACGAAGACGACGACGAAGAATAAGGTGATGGATTTCAGCTACTGATCCTGTTGTATAGCTCTCTGTTTGTGTAGTCATCTGAATCCTGGGGATTATAAACGAAGAAAGAAGGCTGTGCGGATTATTTTGGTTATATGACGAGAAAGATGGGAAAGTGGAAAATTTTAAATTAAAGGGAATAAAGGAGCTTATAACTGTCAAGAAACGCAAACTAAGATGTTGAGATATTTTATATAGGACTGATAGGGAAAAGTTGTTAAGTGCTAATATTCTCCAACACAAAGCTTAGTGTGGTTTATGTTTTAAAAAAATCAAACCTAAAATACAAATTCCATAATTTAATGTTCTCAAATTCTGTCCAAGAAAAGTTGATTTAGTTAGAACGGTCAGAACTTATTCTATTTTAACTTCAAACCTTTAACATCTATACATCTTACTTTCCTTAGTCATTATTTAGAGTAAACAGTTTTCTTAAAATAAATTCGTGTTTTGATTCTAAAAGGCAAGAGAAAGTGTAAAATTTTTCATTTCAAGAAAAACACCTTACAACACATAATCAGAAATCAACCGGAAGCACTTTGCTATTACTGCATACCTTTTCTTTTAACCCTTTTATAATATGTTTCTCCCCCATGCACTGCACATTCCTTGAAGTTTTTCTTCAAAGCAAAGAAAAAAAAATAAGAAGCTCATAGTTCATACAATATCAAAAAAGACCCCGATTTGAAAGTTGTTATAATTCTTTTGCCAGCAAAATATAAGGGTTAGAGATTGAAAAAAAATCGCCCTCTTTTAAAACGTTTTGAATGACATAAGGGCCTCCTTGGCGCATATTTTTTAAAAGAAAAACCTTTACCTATACTTGTGTTGTCAAGGAATATAAAATAGAGGTTGTATAGATTTTTTTCGCTTGCTTGGGACAGAGCCCCAGAGGTTAGTTGTTACATAATCACCGACTTTATGCAGTAAGGGATGAGAGGTATGATTATTATTTTATGTATAGCAGGAATTTGAATGCCGATGTGGGCTTGCTTTGCATACTACTTATCGAGATCTTAGCTCAGAAAAAATACGTTTATGTTGATTTTTGGTGTAAGGATGTAGAATTCTAGGTGAATCTATCGATGATAACTAAAAACCAGTAATTTATCATCGATAGTTTTTATTAATATTTCTTAACCAAGGAAGACATTTGGAGCAACTTTTACAGCTATTTGGTCAAACATAAAATAAAAGCCATCTAAAAGCAAACACAATCCCTTTTTATTTAAAATTTTCGAAGCTTAAAACAAAAGAAATTTTTTTTTTTTGTAATTTTGCCCGTTCCCAGTTTCCCCAAATATTATACAATTCTTAGCTTTCCCCCAAATTTGTCATCGGTCCGAATAATCGAATTTTGAATACAGTAGTACCTTGATAATGTGAACTAATTAAAACAAGGCGTTTTCGGATTTTAGAGGGATTCACATTATTGGAACTTTTGTCAATTCTCATTAAAATAATCAAAATAATCTTTATATCCATTGAATACAACACAAAATATTTTTTTAAATCACAGTTCCAACATTTATTGAATTCACAAAAAAATAAATAAATAAATTACAAGTAATTGCGACTACACTTCATTTAAACAAATTATAAATAAATCATTAGAATCGGTTAAATCAATTCTTCATAAAAAACTTGACCTTTCTATTATCACTACTCTTAGTTTCAGCAAACTGAAAAACGTTTCTGCGTCCAGTTCATTTTGATCTGAGTACTTAAGCACATGTTTGTGCATTGTATTGCTTGGGAGCTTGTTATTTTAGGAGCTGTAGTGACTTCGTCGGTTTCACTCTCCGAAATATCCTCAGTTGGTTCAGGTGCAGTTTTTTCTACGAACGACTACCCAGTCTCTAACTTCTTGTATCGAAATGTTTTGTTCTCTATCTATAATTGCAAGAAGATCATTAATTTCCTGCAACTCTCTTTGAAGCAGGGTTTCGGGCAGTGTCCTTCGTAATTGTAAAAGTGGAATAAAATCTTCTTTTTCCCAGTTTTCTTCACGTGGAAGTATACATTTAAAGCACTTAGCGGTAGAGGAAGCGGGAAGTTGGTCCCAAGACAATTTCATGTTCATTACAGCATGTCTCAAGTAAAATTTTTGTATCCCAGCAGCAATGTCTTCACTTTCTGTTGCAATAATTTCACTAAAGCAATCGTTTTTTGTAGTATGCCTTGACTAATTTTATAACATTTTTGTCCATAGGTTGAAAATGGATTAACTGCAGTTTTATTACATGACAACTTTTCGCCGCATATTTTTAATGTTCGAACACCATGCCTTTGCTTAAATTTGTGTACCCAACCATGAATAGCTTTGAAATTCCGGGCTTCTTTAAATCGCAAATTAAACTGATTTGCTTTTCGGCAGAGAAGATCTGTTGAAACTGGAACGTGGTTCTCTCTTTGTTTTTTTGAGCCACTCGAACAATGCATTTTCCATTATAGACATTTCGGATTTCCTAAGCGTCTTTCTCTTCCCTGGCCCTGATTCAGTTTTTTCGCAATGGTCCAGCAGTTTTTTGCAATTCAATTTTATTCCCGTAATTGTTGACCTGGACACACCATATTTTTCAGCTAATGCACACCCAGGATGTCCAGCATTTAAATCATGTAAAATTTGACACTTATCTTTTATAGATAAAAACCGATGGGCTTTTTGTTTTGGTGCCATTGCCACATGCACTTACAATTTTATTATACAAAATGACCCAGAGTAAAATTAAACAAACAGAGACCAAGTAAAACACAACTCAACGAAAAATGATAACCCGAAACTGATCAACAAAAAGCAAACAAATGTAAAATATACACACATAACTCTCCAGTCTGCAGCTGCATTCAACATTTCTGAAGATATGTCTAGACAAATAACAGTTAGCCGGTACCTTTAAATTGCATGCACGAATAAGAAAAATATAAAAACTTTTACAAAGGAAATTCACATTATAGAGTCTCTGAAAAATTAGAAGTTCACATTATAGAGATGACAATGTAAATTTTTGGCGATTCACATTTTATTATTATCGGTAATTCACATTATCGAGGGACTACTGTATTTACATTTCTCGACGTGTTAAGTCCCTAGAACCCAAATCTAAGGTTTTAAGAGAAATGTCTGTTAGAAAAAAAAAACTGCCAAAAACTGGTAAAAATTGGATTTCGACTCAATTTTCTTGAGAACAATGAAAAATATTGTCTTAAAATTTTGTTCATAAAAGTATTGATGTTTAAACTTTGTATGATTAAAGAGGGCAGTGTTTCTTACAAAAATCAAAGTCCAACTAAAAATACTTTATTTATCTAACTTTTCAAAGATATATCTACAGGAAACGGCTTAAAAAACTGAATTGTTATAAAAAAATTTTATTTGAACATTTTTAGCGGGCATCAATGGCAAGTTATCAGTGTGGGTCACGTTCCATCCATTTTTGAAGTAACATTTTAAACTTATCCTGAAATTTGTGTTTTCAGGAAAATGGTAAATGGAAAAAACAAGCATTCAACAAAACCAGCTGTTTTGCAGTAGACTTATTTGCATAGTATCATATTCTTCCCGATACCAGACAACAGATACTTTAATCATAAATAAAACGGGTAATTTTCCACTCAAAACGGATACCTCGGTAGAGCCGATTATTCAGCTCATTCCAAACAATACCTATTAAGTCAAATCCAAAAATACCTTTAAAGTCGATCGTATATTGAAGGTTATACATATGTATGAAAAGTTCACCCTCTGCCTTAACAACTCAGAATTAGAATTTTATCTTTTAATCGCTTCAACCCTAAACGTCCGATTGCGCGATTGAAATCAAAAGGAAACAACATCGCATGATAGTCATTCAATCACAAAAATCAATCAAACCCTTCGCGAAATCGAAAATTATACCCTTTCGCATGATTGTTGTCTTCCTGCCTGTCGACCTCTTTAACAACCAAATTACATAATCACCAATTAGAAATTTTTGAGGGCACAAAAATACCGACCATTATATTTATAATAGGTACACAAAAACAAAAACACATATCGCTGCCTTATCGACGACCATCTGGCCAATAATCCGTAAAACCTGAAAATCATTTAAGACTTTGCCATATTCCGCATGGTTTACAATTGTACACACACACACACACCACTCACATAAATAGTTACTAGTAGTTTCTGAAAACCTCCGCCGACGACGACTTTGGTGCTCAATGCTCAGGCTCACAGGAGGCGATTAACAACGGAATGGCCTCCCATAGTGCGATAAGGTTTGCAACTGTACGGAAAACAGTATAGAGAAGGTATACCCTCTTTTAAGCCAAGGCTTCAAGAAGGGTCCCTTGTAAGGACTTAGTCCAACTATTATACTAGCACGAGTACGAGCACTAGTACCGAAGAGTGCGGTCCCAGGCAGTGTGATGATGTAATCTGTATCTGGGGAAGCGTTTGGAAGGGTTAGATTCACCATTTGTTGCGTCATCATTATCGTCATTGCTCAAACGGAATGGAATCACAGAAGGGTTGTTTAGGGATAATAACTTTGAACAATTTTAAATCAGTTTTCACCCTCCAACCCCGAACGAGGCAGGCCGAAGATGTTCCCAATTTCTAACACCCTCTGGCGACCATATTGGCAAAGTAATAAATCTAGAAATCAGGCCCTGTGGTTCATTTGAAGGAATAGGTTCGGCTTCGGCTTCGGCTTTGGCTTGGGCGTAGTCCGTCGTCCTTATATGGGTTTGTCAGTTGGTCGTTTTGTTTTGTGATACTTAAGTAACAAGTTACTTTTCGCCAGCAGGAGCTGAACTAGCAGAAGCGTATGTTGGTATGCTTGTGCAGTTATGATAGCTGCTAAATTATTAACTAGGCAAAGCACCTCAAACCCGCTTAGATATCGTCCTCGGTGTTTGTCGGTTCGGTAAAGTGAGGCGAGTTTAGCAAATGATAGCAACCGAGCGAAAGGGTTGTTGTATACGTCCGTCGCTCGCCTCGTCGTTGGAGTTGTTTCCACGCCATTGGCGTTTGATAATAATCACATTGACTATAGGTTGAGTGAGTTTTCCCTAAACATATACATACATACGTACATTTTTTCTTTTTATTTTTTGAATTTTTCGTTTCTAGTTTGATGGAACATTGGCAAACAATGAAACGAGGTCGATGGAGGATTTTCCTTTTTGAAAAGGGATAAAAGGAATTTGGTTGATTTTGATCGAATGAAAGGATAAAAGGAATGAGTTCTTTTGGGGGCGTTTTCTTTTTCTTGTGTTGTCCTCGTCCTATACCTTTCTGTGTGTGTGCTGGGAATGATGGAAAAAAATATTAAGGAATTTCTTCAAGGCTAGAGACCTTATTAAAGTTTCATTGAAGACATTTTTTGCAATCCGCTATCCGCCTCTATATCCGTCTGCAATGAAGTTTTATTAACATTTTTATGTTATAGGAGAGGTACATATTTGAATATATGACGATTCTCTGAAGTACAAATCCACTAACATCTGAACACGGCTTATCGAACAGCTCTGTAAGAGCCTACAAGTTTGACAGCTGAAATATTTCTCTTTTACTTCCTTCTTCCTTGAGCCGCCAACTTGTCGACATCTGCGCATTAAATAACTCTTATTAAATTATAATTAGTTTCTTATAAATAATTGTTATAAAGTTGAATTTCATTGAATTATAAAAGTATTATAATTATTTAACCTTGAATTTCATTTGTTTAAACTCGGACATTTCATTTGGCGACGAGAAAAAAAAAAAAACCTAATCGCTTAGTTGGCATGTGCTTCAGCATATCAATTTATATATATTTCCATTGAATCTTCAAAATGGCAGAACTAGAAGATCTAATTAAGGAGTTTTTGAAATCGCAAAAAGAATACCTTAACGTATTGCAACGAGTTTCCTCAACAAGTGGTTCTACCAAGGTAGCTGTGCCGCAGTTCCAGCAATTTTCTCCCGAGAAAAACACGTGGGACGTTTATATGCAGCAGCTAGAACAACATTTCCTGGCATATAAGGTGGTGAGTGACGATGAAAAAAAAGCTTATTTTTTATCATGGCTTGGGCCAGATATATATAATTTACTTCAAAACCTATTGGGAGTGACCGACAAAGGCTATGCAGATCTGACAGCAAAGCTCTCAGACCATTTTAAAGAAAAAATTCATATTTCAATGGCTCGTTACGAGTTTTGGAAGTGTCGAATGCGTACTGGCCAAACTTATGCTGAGTGGGTTGCACAGTTAAGAATGTTAGCTCGAACATGTGGATTCAGTTGTCAAAAACCCAATTGCAACCACGAATTTGTCGATGAAATGATTAGAGATGTAATCATCTTACATACTCCACATGACGTAGTACGTTCAGCTACACTCCAAAAAACTAACCCTACGTTATCAGAAGTTTTTTCCATTGCGGAAGCGTATGAAGCGACCCAGAAATCGCTTAAGGTTATCAAGTCTGATAGTGTTGAGCCGTTGGAAGTGAACCAGGTTAAGGCAGAGAGTTGGAAGAGTTCTAGAGGTAGAAGCAGAAATAGGTGGCAGGGTAAGGAACAATATCGAGGTGGTAGTAAGCACAAAACAAAATCATGTCCAGGGTGTTGGACTAGGCATTCAAGAGAGTCCTGTAGGTATGCAAAAGTGGATTGTCGAAAGTGTGGGCGGATAGGCCATATCGCATCAGTATGCATCAGTGGTAAAGTCAATAAGATGAAGGGTAAAAAAGGGGATACTGAGCATGTTCAAGAAATAGACAGTGTACTTACAGTTGGTGAAATACGTCAAGCAGGTTCAAAGTGGGAAATTTTTGTGAATTTGAACAATCACAAAGTTAAGTTTTTGCTCGACACGGGAGCTAGTTGTTCCCTGATTGGTCTGTCGGGATATGAAGAGATAAACAAACCTCCGCTTAACGAAACCAGTCGCTCACTTCGCTCATATGGTAATACAACCGTTCCAGTTTTAGGCGAACTACATGTAAATGTCGGATTTAGGGGTCACCATAAACAATTAACTTTATTAGTTGCCGATGTACCATCCGGGCACAATATTTTCGGATTAGATTGGTTCAGTGCATTTGGTCTGGAGATAAAATCTCCAAGTGAGAATATTGTTTTAAATTTAAACTCAGACGTGGACCACGAAATACAAAACCTTTTTTCAAAGCATGTTGAGGTAGCATCTAAGACTTTAGGGTTGTGTAATTCTATGAAAGCGCATTTGTATCTAAAACCTAACACTAAACCCAAGTTTCACAAAGCGAGACCTATTCCATTCGCTTTAATGGATGCATTCAAGGGAGAAGCTAAGCGTTTAGAAGAAGCTGGAGTTTGGAAACCGGTCAGATTTAGTGAATGGGCCGCACCTATTGTCGTTGTTTCTAAACGTAATAAGGGCCTCCGCATATGCGGTGACTTTAAGGTTACCATTAATCCTCACTTAGAGGTAGATCAGTATCCAATTCCAAGACCAGAGGATCTTTTTAATAAACTTGCGGGTGGACAGCGATTTTCGAAAATAGATCTTGCAGACGCTTATCTGCAAATAGAGCTAGATGAGGATTCAAAATCTCTGACTGTCGTGAATACACCACTTGGGCTCTACATGTACCAGAGACTTCCCTTTGGAGTGTCGAGCGCTCCAGCTATTTACCAAAAGACGCTAGAACAGGTATTGTCAGGGTTGAATTGTGCCATATATCTAGATGACATATTAGTATCTGGGAAAGATGACAAAGAGCACTTACTTAATCTTGAGGCAGTTTTCAAGCGGCTTTTTGAAAACGGGTTGCGAATTAATCGAGAAAAGTGCATATTCTTTCAATCTGAAGTTGAGTACCTAGGTCATTTAATCAACGCACAGGGAATCCGCCCGTCCCAATCCGGAGCTCTTGCAATTAAAAATATGCGCCATCCGACAGACTTGAAAGAATTACAAACATTCCTAGGTAAAGTAAACTATTATGGAAAGTTTATTCGGAACTTTTCCGAAGTGGCAGCACCACTTAATCGTCTGCGTAAGAAAAATGTACCTTTTATATGGGGCTCTTCACAAGTAAAGGCGTACGAAAATCTTAAACAACAACTGGCTGATGCTACTTGTCTTGTTCATTACCGACCGGAGTTGCCAATAGTTCTAGCAACTGACGCATCTTCCTATGGAATAGGAGCAGTGATAGCGCACATAGATGAAATGGGAAATGAATCACCAATTGCCTTCGCTTCAAAAACGCTCGACATACATCAACAAAAATATAGCCAAATTGAAAAAGAGGCACTTTCTATCATATATGGAGTACAAAAATTTCATCAATACTTATATGGACGCACATTTACGTTAATAACAGATCATAAGCCATTAGTGTCGCTCTTCAACCCCGAAAAGAAATTGCCTATAATGACTGCCAATCGCTTACAACGTTGGGCGATTATTCTTATGGCCTATACTTACCGCATTAGATATCGGCCTACAGAGAAGCATGCCAATGCTGATGCCTTGTCTCGTTTTCCAATTGGGCCAGATTGCCAGTTTGACCGTAAACAAGAAGAAATCTGCATGGAAATTTCAGAGCCATATTCGGAAAAAGTTGAATCTTTTCCAATTGCAAAGGCGGATATCGTAGCCTCTATTGATAAAGACATTACCCTTAAAAAAATTCGAAATTTTATACTTTCAGGTTGGCCAGAAAAATTATCAGAAAAAGATCAGGATGTCAAACCATATTTTAATAGAAGAATGTCACTTTCCGAGTATCAAGGGCTAATCTTGCTCCAAACCGAACATCTTCGACTCGTGATTCCAAAAGCTTTTCAACGAAGGGTAACGGAGATGCTACACGAAGGACACTGGGGCATAGTCCGAATGAAACAATTAGCTAGAAGGTACTGCTGGTGGCCAAAAGTGGACCAGGCTGTAGAGGAACGAGCCTCCAACTGTAAAGTGTATCAATCATCTGCAGCAGACCCTCCGAAAGAATACAGTTCCTGGCCAACACCCGAACGTCCATGGCAAAGAGTCCATATTGATTACGCTGGACCGTTCGTTGATCAAATGTGGCTAATCTGTATTGATGCATACTCGAAGTTTCCATTTGTTGTGCCTATGAAGAATTCTACCACCACCACCGCGACCATTCAAGCCTTAACAAAAATATTCACCCTAGAAGGACTGCCGGAAACTCTGGTGTCGGATAACGGGCCACAATTCGCATCATCGGCCTTTACTAATTTTTGCAAACAGAACGGAATCCAGCATTTGCGGACCGCACCATTTCACCCTGCCTCAAACGGTGAAGCCGAACGATTTGTCCGCACGTTCAAAACACATTTCAAGAAAATCTTCAATGAGAACCCCAACAAAGACTTAGCCTTATCCCAATGCCTATCAACTTACCGCACCACCCCAAATCCAAAAACGGGAAAATCACCTGCAGAATTGTTGCACGGAAGACAACATCGTAGTATTATATCGCAACTAATTCCAGAACGTCATTCGAATACTACATCGTCACAAACTCTACCAAACAAGTTCAAAATCAACGAAGCTGTATATGCCAGAAACTTTTTAAAAGGTCATCGTTGGATAGAAGCCACTATTATCAAGCCTATAGGAACCAAGATGTACTTAGTTAAAACGAATCGTGGCTTGTGGAAGCGTCACCAAAATCAGGTCAAATTAAGAAGTGAACCGACTGATTCCTCGTATCATTTTCTTGAAGCAAAAACATCCGTTGATAATTTAAACCAACCACATGATCAGGCAAGTAACTCTCCAAATAATACTAATTCTCTTAGTAATTCCAGTTCAATACAACAATCAAAATCCATTCTTAAAATGAAGTCTCCAGAAGTGAGCAGCCCTCGGCGGTCTAACCGAGTCCGACGTCCAGTTGTCCGTTTCCAGCCATAAAGATGCAGGGACGTTTAATTGGTGTGGAGGAATGATATGAACAATTCTCTGAAGTACAAATCCACTAACATCTGAACACGGCTTATCGAACAGCTCTGTAAGAGCCTACAAGTTTGACAGCTGAAATATTTCTCTTTTACTTCCTTCTTCCTTGAGCCGCCAACTTGTCGACATCTGCGCATTAAATAACTCTTATTAAATTATAATTAGTTTCTTATAAATAATTGTTATAAAGTTGAATTTCATTAAATTATAAAAGTATTATAATTATTTAACCTTGAATTTCATTTGTTTAAACTCGGACATTTCACTTTTGGTCGCATGTTGAGCCCATTATAAAAGTGTCCTTACCATGTTTTTGATGAAAATGGCATCTTTTAAATTAAAAACTTACATGATTTTCTTAAGACTTTTAAAAAAAATTTGCCAAAGGGGTTCCTATTGAGTTTTCAACTAGCTTTTATAAAATCATGTTTCTTGTTTACTTTTTTTTTCAATGATCAATACATTACATTTTTAGAGGGTATATATTATTTCTGAAAGTCCCATTTTCATCAGAGATCTTGTAGAGTCTTAGAAAAGGCTGACTTTGTTGTACTCGGGCAAGTGTTAACGGCAATTTTGATATTAGTTTTTTTAACATGAAGGTATGTGGTTAATAGTTTTTAGAAAAAAACATTACAGCCCTATTATGGTTATCAAATATCAACACGATATTTGATAAATAGTTGATAATTATCAACAAAATTAATGAATCGGTATTATGGTGATCAATTATCAATATTTTTGATAAATAGTGAATTAAAAGACCTATTGTGAATAGCTTTATTGATAAACTCGGTATTACGGCTATCAAACATATTGATATCCATCAAATATTCTATCAGCTGCAAAATCTTCGTTGAGAAATGTATCAAATATTCGTAAATGGTTAAGAATTGTAATTTAAATACGATTTATAAAAGTTTTTTTTGTAGTTTTTATTGAATATACAAATCAAAGAACGAAATGCCTTCACTATAGAATTGTTGTTTGAAGGCAATTGTACTGAGGAACGAAGGTTTATAGTGCAAGCTAAAATAAACAGTATTACGAGATGCTTCAAACCCAAACCCATTTTACAAATTATAAATTCATGAATTAAAATAAGCAAATTAAACTTGGTATTACGGCTGTCAAAAATTATGATATCCATCAAATTTTCTATCAGCCACAAATTCTTCGTTTATAAATAGGCATGTACCATCAACTGAGCGCTCAGATATTTATGCACAAATGCCTTTTGCAACCTCAGGATTTTCCTCCATTAGTTTCACAAGCCTTTCTATTTGTTTTCTGTTGCTAACTATTCTACTCCAAAGTAAACAAAATATTATTAAGAAAAAAAGAGAAATTTATTTAATGAAAACAACTTACATTATTCCGCCAAAATTATTTATAGACCAAAACACAAGAACTCAACACAAATGACAAACGTCAAACACCAAACAAAACTTATTCACAATCGTATATTGATTAGTATTCACAATGGGTGAAAAATTATCATTTGATACTCCTAATACCAAATTATCAATAAATTGATAGAAGTTATCAGTTATCAAATAATTGATAGTTGACAGCCATAATAGGGCTGTTAGACTTTGTGATTTGGCTTAAATGCATTTAATATTTTTCATCTCAAGATTTATAAGTCAAAGTTTCAATACTGTTAAGTATTTTTTTGTATTTTAAGTTCATTTTATTGTCAATTGAATATTTCTTAAAATTTAAAAAAAATATTACAAACATCTTTTGAATAAGTTAATCTTGTTTCTTGAAAAATGGAAAAGTAGATACATTTTGGTGCAAGCAAGAAGAAATTTATTTTTTGTTGAAAACCTATGAACCCTGGTTAGTCCGTCATCATGTGACTTTTTCTTTCCAAGAACTACTTCCCACGCTTCTTAGAACTACCTATAGCTCAAGTACAAATAGAATAGTGGTATGAATGCAATAACGCAAGTATTGTTGTTCTTAAAGGTGTCACAAGTCTATAAAGAAAACACCATCAACCTAAACAAAGATTGTTTAAATCCTTAAGATGACCGTGGGTCATGTAGTGTGTAACTACAGTTATTGTTCCTTTTTTCATTTTGTGTCACTGTTTTGTTGTTCAAGTCATGGGAATGTGTTACCACGCACGTAACGTTTACAAAGTGCTACTGTTTGAGAGGGTGCCCGCTGCCGAGATGTTCAAATGCACATCTCATACTTAATTTTCTTCCCACAAAAACAAAACAAAACCTCAAAAACAGGTAGCGAGTTCGAGTGTAGCTATTTCAAGATTGTACAATTCGAAAGTACGGCATAAGCAAACAGACGTAGACGTTTTATTGTTTGGCAATTGTTTCCTTTTTCTAAGAATACGATTTATGGCTTTAGATAAGGGAAAATATATAAACAGTGACCTTGATGTTTTTTATGTGGTTTTATGAGGCTTGCAACCGCACGTAAATGTCATTTATTTAATGTTCTCTATTGAGTCAATATACAAAGCCAGACATAGACTTAGACAGTAAAGAGAAAAAACAAATCAGATACCTGATGTCTGGGTCTGGACAGCAAGAACACGTCAGCGAATTCTAAGGACATTGACGTTAATTGCTATTTCCTGATGCATGTACACGAAAGATGATTACTCAAAGTTTATTCATAGACCTGTCTGTCTATAAAATTATTATATATCCTGATTTGAAATAACCCATCAGCATATTCTGGCTGGACGCTTGAGTCCAGTCGCCATCGCCATAGCCACACAGAAAAGGCTCTCACAATGGGGTAATCTCAATCTCCTTTCAGTTTCCGATTGATTACACTTTGGAAGGTGTAGAGTGTTCTACTTCTACCTATCATCCTCCGTAAAGGTATATTCATTTGGCCAATGGGCTGAACTAAATCAACAACATTGCCTCATTCTATTTATGTTAAAGGGGATAACGATGGCAGAGGAGCCAATGCGTCCTGTTCAGTGTCCAGTGCCCATACCCGAGATGAGATGCTCTATCAATTAGTTATACCAAACTGAAAATTGTCGGTGACACTTTTCCAAAGTCCACTTTCGTTACGTTGCGTTGCGTTGTGCCCATCACCTCTCGCCTTCGGTATCTTTATAGATACTCCTATAGTATATGAACTGTACATAAATAGAGAGAAGACCAAAGCAGGCCATTAGTGCAAGACCATGGGATGCTGTGTGACGTGCGACAAGATGCCTCCATTGGGATAAACATTTATATAAACACTGACAGCGTATGTTTTTGCAAAACCTCGAGTTTATGTATATCTACATATTATAAAACGGTGCAGGATTTGAGTCAACAAGAAACCAAATGATAATCAAAAAGAAATTTCCTCATAAAACTGAAACAAGCACTAAGAAAAGTGACAGATGACAGAATGAAGCATTCACAATAAGCCGAACACACTTTTTTGGAAGTAATACTATTTATGCTGGAGACAAACTGAAATATTATACCTTAAAGCTTTTATTTCTTTAAAAAAAACACGTGTTTTGAATTTCCAAATGACGTTTAACGTTTAACCAGAAATCTAGTGAAGCTCCCTTTCTCTATTTTTGGTTCGTCATTATGTATTTCACTTTGTTAAGCTATCATTGGTTTTCATCATTGAAACCAATCATTTCATTTTTGTTGATAGGTTGGTTTTGGCTATCATTGGATGAAGATGATACTGATCGGAATCATGTAGTTAAGGTTCGAGTTGATAAATGAAAGTAAGACTGACAGGTGCGAACGCAAAATAAAATAGAACGCTTTAAGTGGAAAAGTAGTATTCTGAATTTCAAACTCGAAATCCATTTTTGGATTGAAAACGATTTCATAATTGAAAAATTAAAAATTATCTAAAAGAAAACACCTGAATGAAGGCATTTTTTTTCACTAAAACAAATTCTGCAAGTCACTAGCTTAATTTTTGACTCCAAACTTAACAAATTTTAATCTCTTTTAAACCTCAGAATAAAATATTCAATTATAAAAACCAATGATAGCTAGACTTGGCCCTTATAAGTCTGACTTTTATTCATGTTAATCATGTATTTTTGAAACCTATCATGGACATTCAGTTTATAAATCTGTAATTGTGAATTTCAAAACTTTAAATAATAAGTTATATTGTGTATTTATATAATTAGTTTGGCGGTTTGGTGGCTTGAATATTGTCTTTCAATGTTTCAAGAGTTTGCTGTTTTGTCAGCTTAAGCGATTGACTTAACAAAGACCTATACAAAAAATTCTAAGGAACAAGGGCAAGTAAACAACAACAGCATTTCTTGCAATAAACAAACTAAATATAATCAATTAAAATTTTAAAATGTTCAATCAATTTTATTAAATATAGCATTGTGACTATCAATTACCAATATTGTTGACTCATTGTAATGTTTATTGAATTATATGTTTTGATTGAAAAACTTGGTGCTGTGAAAAACAATTTTTATCAATTTTCTGACTAGCTGTCAATTTTTCATTCAATCGTTAATTTGCAGTCGATAAAATAGACATCCGTCAGACGACCATTTACAATATACAAAATTAAAGGTATTCACAATGGGATAATATTTTATCAATTCACTTTCACAATTCTGATTTATATTTTAAATGATAAATTCTATCAAACTACAAATCGTTGATATTTAATTTTCGCAAAAAGGCCTAAAGTTTATTTTGCAATAAATTAAAGACTTACCACACTGTATTACTAGTTACGCCATTTTGTTGTATAGAAATGTAGTCCATGTCTAGCTGATTAATTTTTTAAAATCTTCGGCATGGCTCGATAGAACCCGCCATTCAACGTTACTACAACACCTCATTTCCTTATTTCGAAAGAAAAATGAGACTCGGGATTGACCCACACTGATTACTTGCCATTAATTCGTGGCCTGTTGTCATTTTTTAAAGTTTTTTTTTTAGCTAGAATAAAGACATTTTGTGTAAGATAAAAAGGAGTTTGAAGTTTCTCAAAATATTGGAGTCGAATACCTTTTTTACCATTTTTTGTTTTTTGAAAATTAACTAAGAGCCAATAAACAATTTTTGGGGAGGTGGCTAAGAATCAGGAGACGAGCTTAGGATACTTTTCATTCTGTTGAACGACGATCCCTTCAAATGTAACATAAAGCGTCAAAATTGAAAATTCGATAATTCAAAACTGTGAAAATTTGATAATTATAATTTTTTTCAGAAATCAATAATCAGTTATTTGTATTCTCTTTTAATGCGACAAGGTTGATCGAATTTTTTCGACAAAGTCACAATGCAATAAGGGTACGAAATATTGTGAATAAAAGTGAGCAGTTTTAGCGGCTAAGATTGAAAATATAAATGACCTTAACTACTTCATTCAGAATGGGATCATTGAAACAATTCATTCATTCAAATCTGTTGACTGTGTGTGTGTTAAAGGTTGGCTCGCTGTATAGTTATCATGATTTGATACTTAAGCTTGCCTTAAGGTGGCCACAGACGACGAACATGTTCGCGCAACATGCTCGTGCTCGCGCTAAATTCGTCGTCTGTGGGGTTGTTCGCGAGCGGCTCGCTGTTGCCGAAAAATTTCGATTTCATCGTGTTCGCCGGTTTCAATGTTCGTCGTCTGTGGCGATGTTCGCGAGCAAAACTTCATTTTTATTCAGATTTTCGTAGAGTACACATCGCGGAAGAAAAACAATGGTGACAGTAAGCCGTGATTTCATTGATGAATTCATCCAAATTTTGCGCGGTGAAGATGCGATTTGGAATTGTGTGTGTGACAGTTATAAGAATAAAATTGAAAAAAACAAATCTTGGAACAATTTATTAAAAAAATATAAAGAAATAGACCAAAGTGCGACAATTGACAGTATGAAAAAAAAATATAAATCTTCATCCTTCCTTCATCCACTCTCTTTTTTTGCTTGATTTTTTTTTCCTTTCGTAAAGGTAAATCATCATAAGGGCAACGACCTGCGCTTTTTCATCACACATGATGTTTCCTCCTCGGAGATTCAAAACGAAATGAATGTTCGCCGTCTGTGGAGGAACGCAGGCGAGCATGTTGCGCTAGCCTGCTCGTCGTCTATGGCCACCTTTAACTGTGCAACATATCACAAATTGGATTTTTCGAAAACTCTAAAAAAAAGAATAAATAATGAAGTTTATACTGCCTAAGAAGATATTGTATCTTATTGTATAAATCTATGCGAATAAATATATGAATATATGAAAAAAGTTAATAGAAATGTATTTTTATAATATGAAATTAGTTTGAAACCGATATCTTTAATTGATGCCAAGATATTCGAGTCGACATTTTTACCAACTTTTAAAAGACACTCCGTCTTATTTAGGTTTTTATTTTGTGTAAACAAAATGTCATTTTTTATTTATTGATATAAAATAAAATTTATTTGAAGTCGTTATCTTTATTTGTTCGAGAGGTATTTGGGATTAAACCAATTTTTCACTTTTTTTTTTTAAATATTATAGTAAAAAACCTTCTTTTTAATAATCCTGTAAAATTATGTAAAACAAAATTTATTAAAACTCGATATGTCTAAAACCGTAAAATGGACGAAGTACTTTATGAATTCCGATGAACAGATTTATTACATTTTAGTATATTTCCAGAGTGGATGGATGGATTTTCAAACCTTACTGAAGATAATCCCTATTCAGCTAAAAAGCAATTTCAACACTTTCCTAAAATATAAACACATATATGCCGGCGCAGCTGTTGGTTTTGCATACAACAGGAAACTGCAAACCGTATAACAATTTGTTACTATATTTCTCAAATCCGGGGAATGGCACTTTTGATTCCAAAACGTTCATATTATCTTCAAGCTTCAAGCTTGAAATTTCAGATTTACCTTATACTGGAAATTTGGAGACAAAAAATATACCGTGACTTCCAAAGTGATTTTTCTTAACTCATCGTGCCGTTTACTTTAGGTACTATTTCAATTCTTAAATCATTTTCTTAGAAATAGCTTAAGGAAGTCGTATGGTTATTTCGTATACTTGTGGCTCTAAATCTCCTGCTTATATTGATCCTTCATTATTAAAAAAGCTTATCTCTAAATACAAATCTCGCAACATAAACTTGCGCCTTAAAATTAAATGCGACCCTGGATTCGTGAGTGAGTATAAGGAACGATGACATAGCACGCAATCGGTTTACAGGTACACTGTGCAAACAAACTCCCCAATCGATCGACCCAACATCCTTTCCATAGCACCTCCATCCTCCTATAGTACAGGACAGGTACCCCATCATCAGCTACCATATATATACTTAGGTTCGAAAATAGAAAAATAGGAACAAACAGCGAAGTTGAGAGGGAGCTGCGGAATGATTGCACAAAGGTGGCGGCCATAACAGGTGCTCCGGTGCACATATCACCATTTAGCAGTTCGAAGCACAAACACACCATGAGGACGACGACGACGACGTTATTGAGTGGACAACTGTAAATAGAAAACCTGATTTAGCCATCCCGCGATAGATGATGATGGTGATGATGATGATGATGATGATAATTATGGGTTTTCTAGGGTGGGAAAATGAAGTTGGACCCACAGCCTGGTTATAAATTGGATATCCATTCCAGGTGAGATGCAACAGAAGCTCCGAGTGGCTAGGCTCTGCGGCGCGGAGAGGTACGACAGCCGGCGGCGTGGCGGCCAAAGCGGAATGGTAGCTATATGAGAGTGTGCTCTGATGATTGAGTGGTTTTTCGCATTGCGTCGCGTCGTCATCGTCGCGTCGTCGTCGTCGTTGTTGTTGGAGTTGCACAAGTAGGTAATACACGGCAACAGGATGGACGACTTTATTGTGTTTGTTGCGAAAACGCTTGGGAATCGGAGCGAAGCATATGAAGCGAATGCAGATACTCCTATCTTGGAAATACATACGTTGTTAGAGTCATAGGGTGTGTGAGGGTATTGAATGTAGGTATTTGACTAAATTAATGTGTACGAAATGTACTTCGACCTTAAATCAATCTTTTTTAAAATTATTTGGATAAATTCGATGAAGTTTCTGACAGTGAACGTCAACCTTAATCTCGAGAATATCAGTTAAGTTTTTTCCCATAGCGCCATCTGTAGGAGAATTTTAAAATAAACCATTCACATTCCCCTTCATCGAAAAATCAATTAGAAATTTTTGGATCGATTAGATTTTCGAAAGGGTGCGATTTCTGGAAAATGACCGAATTACCCTTAGCTCCCCTACCTTTCTACAAATTGCCATTTTAAATGAATGATTAGAAGGTTGAATGTATCACATCGTTCGTTGGTCGTCCATGATGATGATGATGATGACGATGATGGCGATGGCTGGCCGGACGGACGGTCGGTTGCCTGGTTGATTCGTAATTGGTTTCAAGTAATTATGGTGGCTCGATTTATTGCGTGCAGATGAACAGGTTTTTGCTTACAGCTTAAAGTTTTTTGTTTCTATTTCAACTTTTTTGTTTGTTGTTATTAAATCTGCAACAACTTTGTTCAAATGTTCCCACTCTCTGATGGTGGCATGATGGCCAGTCCAGTCCAGACCAGGCCAGGCTAGGCTAGGCCATGCCATGCCATCGCAGACCAGGCCAAGTAAGAAGCAGGTCTTATGATCCATATCGCATGATGAATGACGTCCGTTTGCAATTGTTTGCCTTGTTGTTGTTGCTGTTGTTGCTGCAGAGTGTGGATTGATGTTGTTCCATGTTGCATGGGAATATGAGGTGGCAATTGCCAGCTGGGAATTAGTTAATTCGTGTGCGGCTATTTAATTGTTGTGACCAGCTTCAGTTGTAATCGGATTTTTTTCTTCAAGCTTATAAACAGAAGATCACTTTTTACTGCAGTCTCAGTGTATTATACCAACTTTGATCAGAAGAAGGGAAGAAGCAGAAAAATGGTGATGATGAAAATGTTTATTCATACTCACTTCACACGAAGACTTATTTCTACTTAGACTTACATATTCCTACAGTACTGAGCTGGAATAAATGAAAAAAAAAACACGGTTTGATAAATAAACAAGTGTTACAAATACTTGCACTAAATGTAGCCTTGATTTTGGTCTTGCGATGTGGGATTTGCAAATACGTAAATGGTTTTTAAATGCAGAGGTATAGAAATAATAGGAGAGTTTTTTTTTTTGAAAAATAAAATACTTATCAGAAATCCAAGTTACTATTAAATTAGAAGGAAAGGAGAAATTGTGAAAACATTATTTTAGAACCTTTGGAAAACACGCATCCACTTTTTAAAAGGATTTGATTCTTAAAAGACTTTGATCTAGTACAATGTTAACCGGTAACCCACGATATATCAAAAAGGCGTTGAAATACCCTTTTTTTGAGGTATTGAACTTTGAAATGGAATGAGGATGATTTTTTTAAATATATACATGAAATCGACTCTGTTCGAAATTAAATCTTCTGACTTAGAAGCAGACTATTCTGAAGGTCAAATTTTAGATGATTTTTTTTCCAACATTTGTGACCGTATATCTGCAATAATGCGGAAAATGTTGTCTTCCAAGTGGTCAATTGTTTCAAGCTTATCGGAGTGGATTAGCGATTTCACATACCTTCTCAGAAAACAGTCAAGAGGAGTTAAATCTCTTGATTTTGCAGGTCAATAACGTGAAACTATGCGGTTACCAAATTACCAATTATGGCACGAAATGGGTGATTTTTTCGCCTTATGTGTCTTGTTGAAACCACAGCTCCAGCATCTGCACATCATGGTAGTTCAATTGATGAACGAAAAAAGGCAATAATCATGGCTCTATAGCGGTTACCATTGACCATTGTAACATTTTGGCCAGCATCGTTTTAAAGAAGTACGGACAAACTATTCCCCCAACCCATAAAGCACACCAAACAGTCAGTTTTTTTTGGATGTAGAGGTGTCTCAACATATACTTGAAAATCATCATTACTCCAAATACGTCAGTTTTGTTTATTGACATAACCATTGACCCAAAATTGAGCTCATCGCTGAACAAAATTCACGTGATACGTATTTTGAACATAACCATGATTTTCAAAATAAATTTGCTCAATTTTGAAGCGTTGTTTAGGCGTTTTTCTATTCATGTTGAAATGTCTAACCAAACTTAAAATAAAATCACTTGACAGCTGACAAAATGGGCTCTACTTAAAAAAGATGTTCCCAACTTTAAGATTCTGTATCTCTTAAGAAACACAAGTTATTTTCTTCCAGACTTCGAAAACCTCTCTTTTACGGTTAATATCAAATAGCAGTCAACTCGAAACGGCTCCAAATGCATATCGAGTCTATATTATACTAAGAACGTAAAATTAGCATTTTAATAAAGTGCCAGCATTTTCGTGGCTATTTTAATCTGCCATTTCACGAATTAAAAACGCAATTTAAATTTGTTCTCCAAACCTATTAAAAAAGAGAAATAAAAATTCTTAAAAATTTGTTGAATATTTCAAAAAACATCAATTCAAAAGGGCACCGCCACACATTAAACTCGAAATGGAGGAAAAACAAAATTTCAAATTAACTGACCGGAAAGCATTCAATTTACTCGTATATCGTTTGTTTTTTATGTGTGTCTTAAAAATTCTTATCATTTTTTCGTAAAAATATTCACTTTTAAATGGGATGTATTCAAATTCCCTTCCCTTCGCCAAGTCCTGGACGGTATTTTCAATTTAACGAAGGTCATCATAATGTGTCTCGGTGTATAGTTGTTGGTGAGATTGCCAACTAAACCTCACTTCTTCAGCTGGTGTGTGAAGTGGATGCAATTTGTGAATGTCATTTCCCGCGCGTTACATTCCTACCTTCATACTTCAAAATTTACATAGCTAGTTGTAAACCCCGGAGGAAGTTTGGCTTCTTGTCTTATGTTGGGACTTGGGTTGTCGTTTGGAAAAGGTACTTTTCTTTCTACGAAATTCATACACCCGAGACACACATTTCTGCTTCTCAATTATCCGTGAAAATTTAACAAGAACAGCGTCGAAAATGGGGAAATGATAATGGCCAGTTATACATATACGTAGGTGAAGGCTCTAGCCCCGGGTCCCTGATGTATACTCGTATAAAAGAATATGAATGAAGGTAAAGAAATTCACGGTTGGTTGGGCATTTCTATACTACCCTGACTCTCTCTCTCTGGCTAGCACTATGTACCTACCTATAGTTAGGTATAGCAGACTTAATCGTTTCGGACAAGCTCAGTGAAGTGCTGGTGGATACGCACCTTTTAAAAGAATATACACGAGCAAAGGTTGCTGATAACTCGCCCCTTTCCGGCTGGGCACTACTTGTTATCGTATCGTATAGCCTCTGATAAATGAGGGTGTCTGAATTCCATTAAGTGTTTAGATGATGTGAAGATTTTAACCCTTCTTTTATTGCGTTGAAAGTGGTGATTCTACATAGGAAAGACTTTTTGAGAAAATAACTTCTATCTTTTATATGTTGGAGGTAAGACATACCTTTTTTTGCAATCCATATTTTTGCTTTTGGTATCCTTTTAGTTTAAGTAGCTTGTTAAATGGTTATTTGAGTGTTTGATTTGATTGGAAAAGTAAGCGAATAGAATGTGAAGTTGATTTGGGTTTGAGTAAACTTTTTTGGTACTTATTCGGAACTCCTGATGTAATCAAACTTTAATTAGTTAGATAGCTTTGAAATGAATAAATGTAGTACTCTCCCTGGGATTTGGGGCAGTTAATGCTTATTAGAGCGTTAAAATATACAACTTATTGACACAAACTTAAAGGATTTTTAATACCAAAAACGCAGTTTGAGCATTAGAAAAAAAGACAGTGTTATACACATTCCACATTCACGTTGTACGGCTAAAGAACGAATATGAGTATTCATAGTGCAACTGATGGGCATTTTTTTAAAGCGCAGTAAGTGCTATAGTCAAACTGTTTTGGGGGAGGACAGTTGAACTCTTTAAGAAGAGCATATTCCGTTAAAATAGCGCCTAAAAAGGTTGAGTAAAGAAACGTTACGACGATTACTCGAGCTCCAAGTATTTGTGAATCCAGTTAACTAAAAAGTTTTGCATTATAGACCCACTCGAAAAATGAATATTGCAAGCAGTTTTGCATAAACGGGCCACTGTGCGACGATGACCGAATGGCGTAAATGAGCCAAAATAAGAAGATTTTAGGACCACTAGCCCAGAGATTTTAGTTATACTCTTGTCTTGGACGTACATGCATAGGTTTTAAAGATTGGAATCAGATCAGAGGTATATAAACATTTCTTGTATCGTCTCAGAAAACCCAAACGGAAATTTTGACGACATTGCGCATATGATCATTCCACAAAAAATAGTTGGAGACACACATACCAAGAAATCATGAATATTCAGTTTCCTTGATCAACTGCCATATATTTTTAATGACAATACAGGATATCAAAAGGTTTTTGACGAATTAAGTTCCACTCTATTTTCAATTCCCCTTTTAACAATGCTGTATTGGTCAGAATAAAGATCATGGCTGTGAATCTAAAAACGAATATGAAAAGCTGAGTTTACTCATCGTCAGCAAAGCAGGGAAGTGAATAGCTTGGAGCAGAGTTTCAAATAGGAGATCATTCATAAAAATGAGAAAGAGTGTTGCAGACAGGACAGAGCCCTGAGGTACACCAGAATTTATTTTGGCTTGGTCCCATGAAACCATTTACGCTCGCAAGTATAGGCGGACACATATTGCTCTCTGGTAGTAAATAAATTAGCTTTCCCTCCTATTGAACTATGAAATGCAAATTGACAACGAACTTAAGAATTGTGGAAGCAGAAGAGCTCATCATGTTTCTTACAATTTGTAACGCTTTTGGGACATTGCAGAATTGTTGGACCTAGTTTTTGATCATGTTTTCAACTTAAACTAAAACTGATATCATTTTTGCGGCTTCAATCAAACCATAAACTTTTCCAATCAATGTGAAGGATTAAAGTTTTCCATCCCAAAAGAATAAACCTTTGATCATATTAGCACTGTAGTAAACTTCAGTATCGTGGGGTTGGATTTGAAGACGTTCGATAGTTCCGCACAATTGCACGAAGAATATAGGGCTGTCACTGTTGTGATATGTGGCCTGGAAATCGGTTTCATTCCCTGGATCTACTGTTATGTGGATATAGCGATTGTGGACTTGCCTGGTCTAAGACCAAAAACCTATCAGGTTGTCGACAAGGGGCTTTAAACGTTTTCATATTACTGATTCTTCTTAAGTTTGTGCAAATATTAAAAGTAATTTGTTTTAAATTTTGTTAAAACGTGTAGGTATTTGAAGAAGATCCGGAGTGACATATCAACTTTTTCCACTTCACATATGCCCCTAACTCTCATAATGAGCTATCATAAATCTCAAATTAAATATTAATTGACCGATGATATAATAAATGAGAAAAATTAACTAATGACAATAATTTGAAACCAACAAATTGCAAGGTGTATACATACGATTAAGTAGTAAATCAAAAAATTCCATACTAAAAATACAGCTTCCCGAGTAACTTTCCGTTAAAGCAATCGGCAGACAAAATTGCATCATCAAAATCATCATCATCATTACTGCAAATCGACACTTTATAGGGACAACAGAAGCAGCAGTTCTCTCCAATAAAGTCTCCACTATGTATAGGAGCAAGTCGAAGAACTACATTTTGGACATTTCAATGGGTTTCTTCCATTCCATTCCTTTCCAATCAAACGAAACGAATCTATATCAAAGATTCAAGCTGTTTTATATTTTTATACGAATCAGTATGAAGTAGCTCATCGACAATTTAATGATTAATGTGATTTGGGTGAACGCTGAACACACTAACTAAACAACAGTGGGCTTCTTCCTCTGCTTCTGTTTCTGCTAAAGCTTCTTAGCTTCTAGCCGAAACTAAAACTAATCACCTCGCAGCGTCAGCGTCAGCGTCAAAGTCAGCGTTAGCACGTCACTCCTTAATCAATATAGCCCGATCTAATGGCCTGATGGTGGTGGTGGTGGTGTTGGCTTGTGTTTGGTACCGCAAAATGGCTAGATATACATTTTTTGGTAAATTTCCATTGACTTGTTAGCTTCGATTCGAATGTTGTTTACGAATTTTGTCAGTTTTTATTTCTTCGGCGATTGTTTTTTCTTTTTGCTCAATCAATCTTCAATTCGAAAAGCAAAGAAACAAACAAAAATATAAGAACGTTATAGAAATGTTTTTCTAGGAAAGATATACTTAAGCCCGACCACCAAATAAATGGCTGGCACTTATTTACAGAGAGAGAAAAAAAAAGAAGTCTTTTTCTGTACAATAGGCTCCTAGGCCTATATAGAAAATAGAAATTATTGACCTTGATGTGAAGACTTTTTTCATCTTTTCGTTCGTTTTTCCATTGACGTTTTTTTTTGTTGTAGTAGATATGTAGATATAGGCTGTAAATTGTGTCAGGGAAATGTAAACTTTGGCCAGATAGATTGGAAGAGACTTCAAAGGAATTGGATACTTCAAAGGGAATATTTAAAGCTTAGATAAGGTACCTATACTCTTGTCAAATCACCGCCGCCATTACCATCACCATCAGTCCATATCACAAACAGAAGCCGCTGGATTTTTCGAATTAGAGTGAAATATTTAATTCAGATATTTCTTCTTTTTTTCTTGTATCTAATCTTCTTTCAATATCTCAAAAATGATTAATATCTTTTCAGAGAACTAACAGGTTCTTGTCGGTAATATTAGATTGGTTGCATCACTTTGTATTTGAGTTTTGTGAACCTTTAGCTGACATGGATATGGTTGTGTTCGGATTCAGATCGAGATGACAAACGGAGGAGCGACTTTCTTGCCCTTTATTACCGGAAACAACCGATTTGATTCGTATTCGTGTATTGGAGATTAAAGATGGTGTTTTCTTTTATGACACACATAACTTAACTGTGTCGATGACACTTTCAAGACAGGTACATGGTAGACCTATTTAGTTTAATTGATATGGTGTAATTAATTATGAGGAGCTCATTAATAGGTCTCGCAGAGGATTAGGAAAAACAAGTTTTTAATATAAATATAGTTGATGATATTCAGAAAAGCTATTGGATGGATATGCATTGCATAGGTTGGGACGTATGTTGGTGTATGGGATATAAGTACCTATGTCAGATATTAAAGGAAACGGAAATGAGTTTACAATTGTGTGTCATGTAAAAGTAGTCTAGTAAGGAATTTGAACTGTCAAAATTATGAAATGTTTCCTACTTTGTAACTTTTTTTTGAAAACAAAATTGATTTTTACGGTATTCACGTAAAACACTTTTAAGCAACTTATTTTGACATATCTTAAAAAAAAAGCTGTAACGGAAGACATTTTCAAATTTCTAGGTTAAAATAATGATAAATTTCAAAAATAATCTTTTAAGAAGTTTTAATGGGAATTCAAATATTTATGTTATTCTTTTGAATTAAACTAAATATTAGTAATGTATAGGCATTTCTATATTGACTAAGGGAACATACATACATACATTTCTGTAGTGATAACTGAACATTTAGGCGACTGGGAGCGAAACTCTGAAGTTGGTATCAACTATTTACTTAATCGATAAGTTAAAAATTGTGAGTTGGCCAATTTCCTAAATTTTCCTACTGGGATAGTTTTGACTACACTAAAATACAATTTCTTTATTTGAAAAAAGGCGTATAGCAAAAATGATTTCGTGGAATAGTCTACAAATGTTGATAAAATACGCCATCTTTCTTGCGAACACAAGAACTACGTGTGATATTCGTATAAAATTTCTAATTAGAGACTGTAATCAAATATGACATTACAATGGAAGAGAAGTCGAAAAAAGTAGGTCTGGAAATTCCATTCGTTCGTGTGTCCATCTGTCTATCGTCGCCCCTACGGCATTAGCCTAAAGGACGATTGGATTCAAACTTGAAAATTAAGGTTTTTAGCAGATTCCCTTAAGTCGGTTTTCTTTTTAATTTTTTTAAGACTAAAAATAACAGTCGACCATTTTTTGACCAACCATAGAATATTCGAACATTCTCAAAAAATGGTTACATAGATTTTTATAAAATGTTTTTCTTTTTTTTTAACTTCGCTTCTTGCAATATGTACATTGTACAATATATTTTTATTGCTTCAGAAATCATTTAAATTTTTAGCTAAGCTCTTATATAGGTATTGTTTAAATAATAAAGGGTTTTTCATTTGGCACTTCAATATCAAAATGAGTGTTCGTAAACGCGGTAGACGTGGTGGCCCTTCACAGTCGACTCCTCGCCGTGTACAAGAACTCGGCCTTTCGCAGACTTCAACGTGGCGAATTTTACGTCAAGATTTGGGCATACGCCTGTACAAGATCCAACTGACACAGGAGCTCAAAGTTCATGACCATAGACAACGCTCGCCGTTTGTTCGCTGACTGGGCTTCGAATCGTTTGGAAGAGGAACCCATTTTGGCCGAAAAATCATCTTTAGTGACGAGGTGCATTTTTGGATGAATGGCTATGTAAACAAGCAAGATTGCTGTAAATGGGACGACAGCAACCCACGCGAGGTTCACCAGGGGATAATGCATCCCGAAAAAGTTACCGTTTGGTGTGGATTTTTGGCCGGCGGCGTAATTGGTCCGTACTTTTTTGAAAACGACGTTAGTTTAAAATAAGTGCATACCATTAATATTTGTAAACAAATACTGAAACATTTTATATACTCGTATATAGGAAAACTTAATTTAATCGCCATACCGATTTTCGAAAAAAATTGATAAATTGAGGTTGTTTAAAAAATAAATGGTATTTTAATTATTAATATAAGCTTATTTTAAAATATATTTTGATACCTTTAAATCTTTAAAATATAGGTAGGTACTATTTTAAGCAGACTCTTTGGATACAGGAACAAGTCGTGGCTATGGATTGCATAGTAGATTTGATCAGTACAATTTTTCACTACTTTTTCCAATAACTTTAGAATATAGCGTGGAATATTTGCTTCAAAACCTTTTGAGAGTTTCTTGTTTGTCGGCATAAATCAATCATATAACATGGGCCTATAAATAGCAATCGAGAGGCCTTATGTCGCAAGAAAAACAAGGCCACATAGCAATAAATTGATGATTAATCTCGCTGAATGACAAACTAGAATAAAATGTCGTCGATGCTTAGCTAAATAATTTTAAAAAAGAGGCTGGGATGCGACCCACACTGATAACTTCCCATCCCGTCTATCGATTTGTCTTGCTTAAAAGTTTGTCTAAATATATTAATTCTTACCAAATTTGCGTTCTATTTTTTGTAGATTTTATTTTTTATGAAAAAACGGACTGTTGGATTTTTATAAAAAAAAATTACTGAATATCAAAAACAATATTTTCTGTGAAATAAAATAAGTTTGAAGTCAATATTTTTAATTTTTGAAAAGCTATATGAGCCGAAAATCAATTTTTACCAACTTTTATTAATTTTTTTGTTTAAGTTTTTATTTTTTGTAAAAAAAACTGTCAATTCGATTTTTCTCAAAATTTTTCCTAAAGTTGAAAACAATATTTCTTATATGTTAAAATTAGTTGGAAGCAAATTTTTGAAAAGATATTTGAGTCGAAAACCAATTTTTACCATCTTTTGTTAATTTTTTTTTCAGTTTTTAATTTTTCGTAAAAAAGCTGTCAATTCTATTTTTTTCAAAATTTTACTGAATGTTGAAAACAATATTTTTTGAAAGATAAAAGTAGTTTAAAGCTAATATCTCAGAGTCTTAAAAAGATATTTAAGTCGAAAATCAATTTTTACCAAGTTTTCTTAATTTTTTTTTAGTTTTTTATTTTTTGTAAAAAAATCTGTCAATTCGATTTTTCTCAAAATTTTATCAGATGTCAAAAACATTATTCTTCGTTGCACAAAATTGTTTTGGAGATGAAATCATATTTTAGTCGTAAAATTTTCGAAGTGACAATTTGATTTTGATTTATAAAAAAACCGTTAATTAGATTTTTTTCCAAAAATTTAATTGTTTTGTATCACGTTACAATATATAACATAAAATTTAAATCAAGTCTCTAGCGTCATTGGTTCATGAGATTTTTAGGGTTAACCAAAATGTTTACCTTTTTTTAAACTGCTATAGAAAAAAAACCACCCACGCAATTTTCTTGAGAGCCCTTTCTGAATCGTTCTGCCTTATTATCTGTATATAACAAAATTTATTTGAAGTCGTTATATCTTCTGGTTCTTGAGCTATGGACAACGAAAAAAACGTCGCGAACGTACACACGCACGCACAGGCATCTTTCTAAAAATCTTTTATTTCGACTCTAGGGACCTTGAAACGTCGAGAAATGTCAAAATTTTTAGTTCTACAAATCGGACCCATTACAATAACTTCATATGGGAAGTTAAAAATCAATCAATAAGTGCTCGGCATTCACCGCGACCGATGATGTTGTAAATTTGTGTTCTTTATTAAAAAAAAAAAAAACATTTTCAGGATTTTGAGCTATTTAGAAAGCCAAAAGTGTTTAAACCTTTGGAAGTTTCGAAGTTTGTAAATCTCTTGACGAAGTAGGAGCAACAGGCGTCTCAATATTTGAAAATATGATTTCTTCATCGTAATCATTAAGATTTTCTATTGTGTCAATTGGTGTTTCGTCAGAGAAAGTTGCATTCAACAAGTCTCTGTATTCGTCAACGGGATGCGGATGATCAGTAGCTGGACAGTCTTCTCTATTAGAATAAATATTTACAACTGGAAACACGGTATCACTGTCTATACAAATTGTATCCTTTAGCTGATCTGCTATCATTGCCTGAACCATCTATTCTGAAGGATCTGTTTTGGAAATAGGAACCATGTTTCCAGTTGATTTCAATGCCTTTTTTGTTGATGTTTTTGATTTTTTGGCTGAAACTTTCATTCATAACCATTGAGCTTGCATCTTTTTCTTTCGATTTTTATGTGATGATACACTAACTGTCGAAAGATTTCTTGATCTGTTCGATCCCAATTTTTGTAGAGAATTATTTAAAATTTTGCGGCAATATTTTTATTTTTATGCGTTGAATTCGAGATTCGATCAGATTTAAGATTTTTCTCAATAGTACCATAGACTACATTTGCCACTCTTTTTTAAACACAGTCTTTATGTCATGTGATATAAAAATCAAGTTGCTCTCGAAAATAAAATGAGACGTTTGCTTATAAAAATACTGCAAAAGGGAAATAATAATCATTGAATATTTGCTAAATTTGCATTGTCTTTATTTTTTGTAACACTTTGAGGACGATTTGTTTTAAATTTTCCATTTAAAACTATTTGTTAAACAATTTCTACAATTTTACAATTTAACCTGAAATGAACGAAATCACTAAACATAACTCCTTAGACGAAGTGGCTAAAGAACTTCGAGAACACATTTATTGTTGTTCTGGCGTCAACCTTGCTGAATAGAAATGGCTACACAGTTTGACATTCTCAACTGTCAAACCATAGACAATAACCATAATATTTTTTCATGCAGCTTAAAAAACACGTTTTTCTTTTACAAAAATTACATTCAAAAAGATATACGGTGCCTGTTTGATGTATACTGCCTGTCAGTTCATATTTTTGAAAGTTCACTGTACGAATAAGCCAATCCAATTTTTTAAGTTTTGTTAGAAAAAACAACATACTAGAGTTGTTGAACTGTAATCTAGAGACCCATTATTTCAAAAACAAAACACTCCTGCCTTGGAAAGTTACTACTTCAAAATTTATTTGAAAAAATTACCTAATTGCAGCTCGAATTTTCATATGAAGAGCTTTTTCAGTACTTATTTTTATGTGGGCCAGTTTTGAATTATAATTTTTTGTTTAGGTTAACTGACCAGCGAGGTTACTGTACTACTTTTATCTCTAAATTAAGCACAGCACAGCACAAAAATAAAAACAAAAACAACTTCAGTAACTTTGATTTAAAAACAAACAAAAATAAAAACATAAAACGATAACTAACAACTATAATCCTTTTATCTTATTGAAAATGTAACTGCAGTAGTTACTGCACTACATTTAGGATTACTTTCGATGTGAACTCGTATTCACATCTACAGCTCTCCATACAAAAATGCTTTGAGTTCGCTGCTTTAGAGCGCATCAATAGTGCAGTACCTTACATCTACCTATGTCCATATCCATGTCCATGTCCAATTGACCCAGCTATATGCTATACCGTCAAAATCAAAGAACCGGAAGCTCTTCTTCCAATGCAAAAGCGCTGAAGTGCAGAAGGGTACCATCGTAGCTCTATCTATACCAATGACTATGGCGATGAGTGTACAAAGTTAACAGGTTGGCAAGATGTATACGCTACGTAACGTAATTTTGTATTACATACTACGTGTATATCATCAACTGAATAAAATATGTTTAACTTCAATCTAATGTGATTCGCTCCAAAAACTCAAAATAGCAAACAAAAAGAATAAACAAATATAAAAATTAAAATAAGGAAAATAATAAAAAGTGAAAATCACAAAAAACATAAAAATAGGTACATTAAAAAAAGAAAACAATGACAGCTCCTCTTCGCAATGTCAGTCGTCTGTTGGTCGGTCGTGTAGTGTAGGTTGTAGGTAGTTAGATGGTTAGGTAGTTAGGTACTGAGGTAGTGACCATTGTTGCACAAAAGTTGTTTTCAGTTTCCAACTTAAATTACTACACGTTAAGGTTGTACATGTACATAGCTTCAGCTACTTCTCTATAATACCAACTTGTACCTTCCATTCCTATATGAAGTTACTGCTGGCTAAAGCTGAAGCTGAAGCCATGATGGTGATGTTGTTGCTTCACTGAGAGAGCTGTACGGATCGCCGCGGCCGCCGCGCCGCATGGATTTGGCTATATGCGATATGCGATGAGCTTCAGCTCTAGCTCTTCCACCGTCGCGGTCGTCTGTCGGTCGAGTCGTCACTCTTCGGTCGTGGTCGTGGCGGACTGACTACGAGTATATATACGTAACTGGTTCCATGTTCCATCGCGTGCAAAAGATGAGTCACTATACACTTTTTCCCATTGTGTAGATTGTAGGGTATGCTCCAAGCACACTATGTTTGTTCGTAACTTTTATTCGGGCTTGCTATGTTGTGAAGGTAAATTAGCATTGCAAAAACGATGTGGAGTTGGAGATGGAGCAAGATAACGTAAACAACATCAAAGTTAAAAAATAAAAATACAAAAAAAGTTTTTGTTTGATTTTGAAGATGTTAACTCATTGTATTGTTTGGACATTTCTATATTATATACATTATGTTCGTACCTTTACATTGTATGGAGGATAGTTTCAAAAACGTAGCTTAAAATGTGGATACATTCGCCTCTATTATACCTATCTTGTTTTTTTTTTTTTTAAGTAAATTTGCATGATTTTTAATTCGCTCTGTTTGAACTGGGTTACGGGTGAAAAATTTCATTCGGCTTATTGTTTTGTTAATTTTGTTTTTCGAGTTAGATGGCAGTTAAAATTGAAATAGAAATAGAAACTGATACAATACCTTAATGAGATGCTTATACAATCTGGAAATAAATTAACGGTTAATACATATAGTATCTATATTATGCGAAACTTAATAGATGTGGATGGGATGGTATGGTTGAGCTAATAAAGCACTGCCATCAGTGGTAGAATAGTTTATATTGTGTGAGATAGGCAGAATGTCAATATGATTTTGGCAGGAGGAAGATTTAGAGTGTGAGCGTATTTTGGTGATAAATACATAAATTTATTGACTTGTTGGGACTTATTTATGGTTTTCCATAAGCTTGACTGGAGATTTATTAACCATTTTTTGGTGTTCATTCCACCTAATAAATATTATGCTACTTTAAAATTAAATTATTCTGCAAACTCTTCTATACGTGTAGATTTCTTACAAAACAAGAAGTTGTCAATTTTAAACTTATGACCTCTAAAAATGTGTCCCTCTATAATCACATAGATTTGGTGTGCTGTTAAATTAAAGAAACTCTTCGTAACACCTTATAGGGTTTGGCCACCCTAGAATTTTCGAGAAATCGATTTTTGTATCCATTATTAGCCAAGATCTCAAAACTGTTGTGACAAAAGATTATTAAAGGTATTGTTGAATTACTCATGATTTTCTACTATTCTTAACTTCAAATGTGATTATCTCAATACTGCCTTTTTTAAGTTTGACTCATAACTGGGACAGTTTTCAACCGATTGACTTGAAAATATCATTGAAAGTACATTTTCCATCGAAGTACACTTCGTGTCGCATGGATAGGGACATTTTTTATTTGACGTTATTTTTCAAACCGTTAGGTTTTTTTTGGAAAACCCCAAATGTGGAATGAATGAGGCATGTATTAAGTTCGTATTGAAAACAAAATTTGGGAAGTAAATTGATAAATACATGTTTTATGGCGGTTTTTCCGAAGAAGGTCATAAGAAGTACCTGTTTTTTTTGGTCACATGAATAAGGACAAGATCTAGATTTACCTATTAGCGTGTTTTAAATCAGATAAAAGGATACTCTGATTATTTGGAAGCTTTGTACGAGTATTAATTTGATAGAATCAAGAAGTATGGGTCTAACCAAGGAGGAAATAGGCTTACCGAGATCTCGGGAAAATCATCCGTTCAAATGTTGTATATACAACTACCTCATGGCCTTAAAGAGGTATGGAAAAAACCAAAAAGGAAGAGTCAAGAAAGCCACATCATTTCATTTCGTGTCATGTGACACGACTTGTACGTAGGATTGGTTCAATTGATATTTTTATAACAATTGAATTCAAATTAAAACAGAATACTTACTTCCTTACTTAGGTGAATTAAAAGAGAATGCATTCTAAAATTTCAGCTGTTTTCAGTCGAAATATATTCAAGAAGTTAAATCGGTCAATAGTATTTTATGGTAGGACTTTGATTAATGCAAGAAACCTTGCTATTGTTAAGGGCTTTACATTTTGCGTTTTACATTTTATCAATTTACTATAAAAATATTTCGAAATCTTCGTCTTCCGAAAACATTTTTGTAGCTCATAAATAGCAAGAAGACGTAAATCAACTTATTCAAGTAAAATGTCCAAAATATTATTCTGGAATATTATAAAGAAAATTATGAGTAAGGTGAAATGGTTGTCTTTGTTCTCAAGCTAAATTTATCGAAATATTAACAACGATATTTTTAATAAAATAATATTAACTTGAAGCCAATACCTTTATCTGTTACCAAGATATTCGAATGGAAAATTATTTTCAATCAATTTTTAGGAGTTTCTTATTAAGAAAACACTGAATGACTTTTTTTTTTAATTATGTTTAAAATACTAGCTGATCCACTGAACTTCGTATCACTAACATCGTTTTCTTATAACTTTTGATTTATAATGATTATAAATAAAATTTTGAATCAACGTGCTGAGGTCATCGACGTCAATGTTGCTGTCAATATTTCTATTTTGCTGTTGATGGTTATGGTTGTTTAAATGCCGGTCTAAATCGAAAAAAATACGCTGAATAAGCTCCCCTTTTGATTCTGTAAGCTGACAAAAATCGTTAGGGAATGTAATAAATCCAGTCAAGATGTCAAATGATCTTGTTGTAAGAGTAGTCCCATATTAGCTCTCAATCTAAGTTTCTTTTTATATCGGCAAATATTAGACGATTTCAAATCATAGTTCCACCAAAAATGTTTGGGTTATCACTAAGATCTTTCAAAGTTCTATCTAGCGTCTCTCTTTCTCATTCGTCCCAAAGAGCACACCTGTTATATCTTTACAATTGCGCTTGTTTTTATCGATGTTGCAAGTTGGTGTATCGTTGATTTCCATGTTTAACGGTAATTTCAAGGCAGAATGTGCGGTACTTCAACCTTTCAACAAAGTTACTACTATTCTAGAAGAAGCCAATGCTAGGGCAATGTCTTTCTGCGATCGGATCCTTGCCAAAGGCAGTGACATCAAAAAAGTTTTTTAAGTTTTCCGTTAGCATCTAAGAAATAAATTCCACTAATTCCTTATAAGCAATCTTCTCCTGTTTATTCAATCTTAGAACGTTCCTATTAACTATACTTAAGCTATTATATCGGCGTTTTCTTTGTTATTAATTGCATAAAAGCGGAACTCAATGATTGTAGACGATTTCAATATTGATATTCTCATTGAAGACACTTTTGTTCTAAAATATCTGAACCAGTTTCGTTTGCACAATTATTTTAATGTCAACAAAAAGATTCCTACACGTATAGGTTCTAATATCGATCACTTTTTTGTAAACGACCCGACTTATAGCATCGTTGCACATCATGCTAAGCTTGATCTAGTAGATCACAATGTTATTATTATTGACCTAGAAATTCCCAGGTCTCAAAGAAAGCCTTGTACTTCGAGTCCATATCAAAAATACTATCATGTTATCGATCCTAATAAACTAAAGCAGAAACTTAAGGATAATCCCATAATATTAGATACAAACGTACCATGTGAAGAAATGTACACAAACTTGATAAGCCAAATAAATACTTACATCAAAAGCACATCCATAAAAGTAAAAACAAAGAAACCAAGATCTGACTGCAACGTTGAATGGATAAGTAACGAATTGTTATCCTTGATTAAAGAGAAAGACAAATGGTTTAGCAAATTGTGTAAGGATCCAAATAATATTTATACTGAGCGACAGTACAAATATCTCAGAAATCAAGTGACAATTAGAAAACGACAAACGAAGAAAGATTATTTTGGGAATCAATTTGAAAAATCCTTAACTGACAACAGGAAAACCTGGGAGAGTATAAATAGTTTATTATATAATAAACCCAAAAAGAATACGGATTGTCCATTGCTGAAAAATTGCTCTGGGAAAGAAAAACTTGATAAAATCAATGAACTAAACAAATTCTTCTCTAGCATAGGCAAAACAATCATCTGAAAATATCGTCTTTCCAATTCAAAGGCAACTAGAAAGTTTTGTAATCGAACCGACATCACCTGGTGAAATCAAAAATGTCATTTCTGGATTGAAGCCATCAAAAGCTAAGGACATTGATAATCTCTCTACCGAATTAATTAAGAAGTGAAAAGAAGAGTTGTGTATTCCGATTACAACACTCATCAACAAATCCTTCAAAGTTGGCTACGTTCCAATTATGATGAAAACAGCCCGAGTTATCCATGTCTTTAAGAATGGCGATGTTGAAGACTACAACAATTATCGCCCCATCTCAATTTTACCAATCTTATCGAAATATCAAAAAAGTTATTAACAACCAATTACTCAAATATATCGAGCGAAATAAATTGTCAAGCACAACACTATATGGTTTCCGGAAAAATTCAGACACAAAAACAGCACTGGTATACATGATATCACACCTTCAAAGGAATAAAGACAATCGCAACCTTGCCAGCGCGCTTTTCATAGACTTGTCAAAAGCATTCGACACCGTCAATCATAAAATCCTGCTACGAAAGCTTTTTGCTCTAGGAGTAAGAGGGTTTTCATTTAATTGGTTCAAATCTTACCTCGAAAATCGATATCAGTACACAAGTTTGGACGGATGTACAAGCCATAAGCAACCAGTTGAGATGGGGGTACCACAAGGTAGTGTACTTGGACCAACACTTTTTTGTCTATATATCCAAGATCTTACAAACTTGATTCCAAATGGACATCCAGTATTATTTGCAGATGACATCAGTCTTATGTATTCCGCACGAACTGCTACTGAACTCGAAGAACAGATGAATAATGATCTTGATAAGATTCAATCTTGGATGAATGCCCAAAAATTATGTGTTAACGCCAAGAAAACCAAATATATCGTCTTCAGCAAATCGAATACACCTCTTAACATTATCTAACAAGGCTCAACTGTGGAACAAGTTAGTGAGTTTAAATATCTTGGACTTTGGGTGGATTCATTACTGAACTGGAAATACCACATATCAAAACTTTCGAAATAACTTTCATCCCTAGCTGGCGTTTTCGGTCGAATTCGTAGTAACGTACCTAAAGGTCTAAAAACACAAATGTACTTTGCCCTTTTTCATAGTCATCTGACGTACGGAATCAATGTATGGGGTACAGCAGTTCACAGCTTGATTCAAAGTTTAAAAGTTGCCCAAAATAAAGCATTAAACAATTTATTCGGATTTGGATGGTATACAAACACTCGTTGGATTTATAATCAGCTCCAAATTCTAATGGTTAAGGATGAATCAGAAATGAACATGGTGCTCCACATTCACAAAATTGAACATTCAATAGTATTCTCTAACACCGAATTATCTTCAAGAAGTAGCTATCATAACCACCAAGTGAGAAGTCAAAACAACATCCATCAAGCCACAACCCACACTACAAATTTCGGAATTACAATGGATATCCTAACGAAATCAAACAAAATAGTGATATTGTAAAATTGAAAGCCCAAGTTAAAAGAAAGCTTCTTAGCAAATACAAATCAGAATAAAAGCAATGTTAAATGTGTCTAATGCAAATCATTTTTTATCTTTTGTGCTCATTTTTCTTTTTATATATATGTATAATGTTCAATACTAAATGATTCATCTTGTACTTGTTTCACTTTCATTGTTGTAATTCTTTCATTGTTCTAATGCGTAATTTTTATTTTTTTTTTTTTCCATTTTTGTATTCTCATTAGAGTTGTACTTGCCAATGTATATATTGTACAAACATTTTAATATCTACTTTTTTTAATCATAAAAATTAACATTTCTGTAAAAAAAACTTTTTGTTAACATACAGCCTATTACGAGATTTCGTCTCATAAGGCATTTTAAATAAAATAAATAAATAAAAAAAAATCATGCAGAGGAAGATTTATTTGAGATAGTTATAATGTCTTTTTTTAGATTTATTAACTTATCCAATATTTTGTTTTTCAAATTTGTTTTTTTAAACCATCCTTGGAAATTTGAAGAAAACAATTGACTTCATTTTTTTGGAAGTCCTTTCTGCATACCTTGATGTAATAATCCACATCTACAAAGTTTTCACTGTTCTAAAATCTCTTAACTTGTTACCTACTACAAACGATCTTACCATAAATTTCCAATACCATTATGTACGTATGAATATAGAGGTTACTTTAAACACTTATCTTATTTAAATATATTCAAAAAAGAAAAATTGAGTTAAAAGAGGAACCTTCAAAGCTCTGTCTAAGAAAACCTTGTTTTAGCAACTTTTAAAACTTGATTGGACCGAACACTTTTATTTTCATTGTTTTCTAAGTTAAATCCAGTTCTAAATTGTATTTTATGTTTTAGTTAAATAAATATAAAAAACAAAGTGTTCGCCCACAATTTTTTTCTATCAAAACAATTTCATTAAATTTAAATAAAACAAAGCAAAACCTATAACGAATGGAAATTTCCACTAACTCTCTACATACTTACAAACAAACAAATAATATAGGTATATAAAGAAATCTATCATAATATCGCCATTAAAGTCTTACGTAGGTGGCTCCAGCTATTAAATCAAAATTATTTGCATAACAAATGGTTTGCTCTGAGGTTGAGGTGAGACCTTTATCGTCTATAAAAATAAAATACCGAATCAAAACCTACGCTCTTTACCATAACTAGCTTAAAATTTGATTAAACACAATTTTATGACATACAAAAAGAATTCAAAAAACAAACAAACAAATTATTAAAAATATTCATAAAACTTGTCTTTGCATCCCCTCATATATACATAGCTTTGTCTTTGTTCTCGTTTTATCAGAGTCCATCGATCATCATTTAATTTTTGTGACAACACCCATTCGCCATCAGAATAAACAAATAATGAACTGAGCTACATTAATTGCCTTCAAAATAATGACCATATATGCTCAGCTCACTGGCCAAGAGTGAAATTGGCCTACAAAGTCCGGTTCCTAACCTGAAGCCTGAAGCTTTACAAATCGACAAAAGGAATCCAAAAACACAAACTCGAACTCATCCGTCCAATTGAGGTTTCGTTTTGCACGCAATGTACCTGCGAAGGTGCTGTGATGAGGCCAACTTTCTGATGAGCCTAAAGGAACTGGCCAGAAAGAATTATCCAAACACCTTCCCCCTGCCACCAAGCTGAAGGTAATTAAAATTCGTGTTTATTTTCGCCCATGGCTGTTAGAATACTTAGCTATAGAAAAAGATAATAATAATAATAATTTTCCACACCCCCAGCACTATATATACGAGTAGTTGGCAGGCCGAGGATGATGATGGTCGAGGATTCCAGCGCGCGATTGGGGTGTGGAACCACGCTGACGGACGAACGGAAAATTTTCCACTGACGGATTTATATGATAACCTTTTTTCCCTGTTTTTGTTGGTCCTTCAAATTACGTAGGCAGAAGGTTTGTTTTTATTTCTCGGTCGTCTTGGCTTATGAAGCCCACGCACATGCAATTACCGCCGTCATTGTCGTCGTCGCTGACTGATTAGCGTTTATAGACCCATGGGGTCGAAAATCAAATAGAACTTTCACCTAAGAGACCAAATATCTATTGGCTCTTGAGTTTGTGTTCACAAAAAACAACAACAACCTGAAATATTTTGAAATTTCTATTAGTTTGACATGTTATCGCTTCGGTTGATGGGGCATTGGACATTTAATTCGTCTGGGGCCACCACCGCCGCGCCGCACCGCCCGCACCGGTGAAATTATTATGGAACTTGAAAAAAGGGCATTAACCAAGCGTAACGTTCGCAGAAGACTCGATTTTTTGGTTCGATTGTTATCAAAAAAGAAATATTATATAAATCTTCAGGTACCTAGTCATATAACTACTTACATATGTATGTTAACATTTGAAATAAACATAATTTAAAAGGTGTTTTTTTTTAAGGTTTAAAACTTTTAAAACAGAATGAACAAAGATGATTTTTAACTTCCCATAGGAAGTCCGTACGTCGCGTCCGTACGTTCGCGACGTTTTTTTCGTCGTCCATAGCTCAAGAACCAGTAGAGATATCGACTTCAAATAAATTTTGTTATACAGATAATAAGGCAGAAAGATGCAGAAAGGGCTCTCAAGAAAATTGCGTCTGTGGTTGTTTTACCATAGCAGTTTAAAAAAAGGTACAAATTTTGGTTAAACCTAAATATCTCATGAACCAATGACGCTAGAGACTTGAATTAAATTTTATATTATATATTGTAACGTGATACAAAACAATTATATTTTTGGAAAAAATCGAATTAACTGTTATTTTTATAAATCAAAAAAACTGAAAAAACAAATTGTCACCTCGAAAATTTTACGACTAAAATATGATTTCATCTCCAAAACAACTTTGTGCAACGAAGAAAAATGTTTTTGACATCTTATAAAATTTTAAGAAAAATCTAATTGACAGTTTTTTTTATAAAAAATAAAAACCTAAAAAAACATTACTCAAAGTTGGTAAAAATTGAATTTCAACTCAAATATCTTTTCAAAAACTTGAGATTAAGGCTTCAAACTTATTTTATCTTATAAGAAATATTGTTTTCAACATTCTGAAAAATGTTGAGAAAAATCGAATTGACAGATTTTTTTACAAAAAATAAAAAACTAAAAAAAAATTAAGAAAACTTGGTAAAAATTGATTTTCGACTCAAATATCTTTTTAAAATTTTGAGATAGTGGCTTCTAAATAATTTTTACTTATAAAAAATATTGTTTTCAACATTAGGAAAAATTTTGAGAAAAATCGAATTGACAGTTTTCTTACAAAAAATAAAAACCTAAAAAAAATTAAGAAAAGTTGGTAAAAATTGATTTTCGACTCAAATATCTTTTTTAAATTTTGAGATAATGGCTTCTTAATAATTTTTACTTATAAAAAATATTGTTTTCAACATTAAGAAAAATTTTGAGAAAAATCGAATTGACAGTTTTCTTACAAAAAATAAAAACCTAAACGAAAATTTATAAAAGGTGGTAAAAATTGATTTTCGACTCAAATATCTTTTCAAAATTTTGAGATATTGGCTTTAAACTACTTTAATCTTTCAAAAAATATTGTTGTCAACGTTCAGTAAAATTTTGAAAAAATCGAATTGATAGCTTTTGTACAAAAAATTAAAAACTTAAAAAAATTTTAACAAAAGTTGGTAAAAATTGATTTTTGACTCAAATATCTTTTCAAAAATTTGAGATAATGGCTTTTAACTAATTTTAACTTATAAGAAATATTGTTTTCAACATTCGATAAAATTTTGAGAAAAATCGAATTGACAGTTTTTTTTTACAAAAAATAAAAACCTAAAAAAAAACAATACTAAAACTTGGTAAAAATTTACTTTCGACTCAAATAGCTGTTCAAAAATTACAAATATTGGCTTCAAACTTATTTTATTTTACAGAAAACATTGTTTTCGATATTCAGTAATTTTTGTATAAAAATCCAACAATCCGTTTTTTCATACAAAAATAAAACCTACAAAAAATAGGACGAAAATTTGGTAAAAATTGATACATATAGACAAACTTTTAAGCAATACAAATCGACAGACGGGATGGGAAGTTATCAGTGTGGGTCGGATGACTATTTCCAAGAATTGTGGCCGTATATCGGCAATAACTTGGCGAACGAAGGACAACCTTCAACTATTTGTAACCATTGTTTGTTTATGTTGAAATGCCAAATCAATCTAAAAAATCAATCACTTGACAGCTAACAAAATTGCTGCCAGTTAAAATTGTGTTCCCAACTTAAAGTACTGTAGGTAACTCAAAAAAACACCCTTTATATATAATTTCCCTTTGAGTGGATGATTTTGTTTTCTTCGTTCCATCGATTACGTTATTAAAATAATTGCACTTCAATACTTATTACGTTGGGGACGATACGGCGGCGTATGGTGATAGGAGGAAAATCAATAAATTCATGTTGGGCCTTCGAATTTGAATAATCATAAACGAAGACCGCACAGCACATGAAATAAATATGAAGTTATTGCGGTGATTATCTCATTATAAAACCCTAAATGAGAGGGCGATGATGATATTCAAAAGTATGTTATATTATGTTGAGTGGAATTATGGCTTCAGAGTTTCCTTTGAGATATTAAATCTAGATATCCAAAAGTGTAGACACTTATTTATGTTCTATGAGTTTATTTCCTAATAATTTATGAGAATGTGAATATTTGAGATAGTTATTCATACATTTTAAGGATTAAATTTTTGGGTAGCTGCAAGTATGTTTAATGGGACTGAGGAAAGGATATATTTTGATTAATGATATAGGTACCTTACCTACCTGCGTAATAATGGGTCAAGTTTTGTATTTTGTGTTTTGAACTAATATTTGATTGAGTTTCAATTAAATGTATACCGGCAATATGGACAAAAGCTATAGTTTAACGGTTATATCAACTTTAGTAATTAACAATTTAAAAGAGTGATTCGTATACAATTTGACAGAGGGGAAATTACAATAATAATCGTTGGCCCTGTTTTGTGTCAATTGTCTCCGATTTAAATAAACTGCCCATACAACGTATTGTAATGGGTCCGATTTGTCGAATTGAAAATTTTGACATTTCTCGAGGTTTCAAGGCCCCTACAGTCTAAAAAAAAGATTTTTAGAGAGATGTCTGTGCGTGCGTGTGTACGCATGTTAGTACGTCCGTATGTGTCTGTAAGTTGGGGGGGGGGGGGGTTTCGTCCATAGCTCAAGAACCAATAGAGGTATAGACTTCAAATAAATTGTTATACAGATAAATAATGCAGAAAGTTGCAGAAAGGACTTGCAAAAAATATGTTTAAGTACAAACAAGTATATTTTTGGAAAAAAAATCCAATTAACGGTTTTTTTATAAATTAAAAAAAAAACTGAAAAAAAAAAAATGTCACCTCGAAATTTTTACGAAATAAATTGATTTTATCCCCAAAATAATTGTATGCAACGAAAAATAACGTTTTTGATTCTGGTAAAATTTTGAGAAAAATCGAATTGATAGTTTTTTTTACAAAAAATAAAAATCGATATAAAAACATTACTAAAAGTTGGTAAAAATTAATTTTCGGATCAAATATCTTTTCAAAAATTTGAGATATGTCTTTTAAACCAATTTTATCTTATAAAAAATATTGTTGTCAACATTAGTAAAATTTTGAAAAAAATCAAATCGACAGTTTTTCTACAAAAAATAAAAACCTAAAAAAAAACAATACTACATAAAACTTTTTAAAAATTGATTTTCGACTCAAATATCTTTTTAAAAATTAAAAATATTTACTTCCAACTAATCTTATCTCACAGAAAACATTGTTTTCGACATTCAGTCAATTTTTTATAAAAATCTAACAGTCTGTTTTTCCATAAAAAATTAAAATCTACAAAAAATAATACACAAAATTGGTAAAAATTGATGTTCGGTTTTCGATATGAATAATTAAGTGAATAATAAAAGATATTGACTTCAAATTAATTTCAATCATCCAATTTATATTTGTTTATATAAGAAATAAAAACTTTTAAGAAATGCTACTAAAATTGGTAAAAATTAGTTAACGACTTAAAATCTCCTTATAACTAAAATAGATTTTGAAATCAAACTGTTGCTCCATATGCAAAACATTGTTGGTAATTTTTAGTTATTTTGTTAAAAAAATTCAACTGACAACTTTTTTAACAAAACCCGAAAACCTACAAACATTTTAAGTAAGACAAATCGACAGACGGGATGGCAAGTTATCAGTGTGGGTCGCATCCAAGTTTCTTTTTAAATCAGCTTACTACTAGCTTTACAAAATTCGGTTATATTTTTTATATGATTTTCTTTATAATAGAAAAACAAGCTTTTACATTTAAACATATTATTTGTTTTAAATTACAAGCTTTCTCGTAAAGCTTACCAAACATACGTTTTTAAATCAGATTAGATTAGATAATTGAAAATCTTAACAATCAAGAATATTTAAGGTCTTGACGATCGTGCGTTTAAATGATGCACTAAGAGTGAAAGGCAAATCCTTTTAAAACAAAATAAAAAGGAGAGGACCTAAATAACTACCTTGAACGAGTCCGGAAATAAAAATTGTTTTTTACATTAAATGTGTCAATGTACTTTTCTCCTAAGATAAGAAAAGAGTGTTCTTTTATGGAACTGTGTTGAAGAGAACCAACATGAAATAATTTCTAGCACCTAAAATAGTGTTGGAAATTTGTATCTTTAGCTTAACAGTTAACACCCTATTAGAGAAAATGTATCATTTTTCTATAGCGCTCAACTCAAAAGCAAACTCTTATGATATTACTTTTTTTTTTATTATAATAAGAAATAGAATTGAGCTCAACTTTAAAACATTTAAGATATTTTGAACTTAAAAGAGAAAAAAATATTTCTAGACCATAACCTTTGCGTAGGATGGTCAGATCTTGGTTTTGTTAAATAACATCTAAGCAAGAAAAGTGTCAATAAGTATTAATAAGTTTCCACTTCCTTACCGCAGTTTTATTTTTCAAAATCATTCCAGATATTATGTAAGACAAGAGTTTAAAGGATACAATTAAACCTAAATCATAGATAAGACTAACTTCTTTTCTTACGGAATGTATTTAAACTTTTCTGTTAATACAATTAAGCATCGTTTTTTGAACAATATTTCATTGTTATTTTCAAAGACATTGGCAATTAAAGATCGTTTAAAATCACAACATTTTCTAAAAAGACTAAAAAGACTAAGGCTACGTTCAGACGGCGACTATTCGATTCGATTTTTTCACGTATGCGATTTTATCGAATACGAGACGTGCGTCGTTTCACACGAGAAATATTCGATTCGATTTTTTCACGTACGGGTTTTGAGGCGTGGTAGGGGACACAGCACTGTCGACAGTCAACCAATTATCGTCATCATAGATCCACGACGTAATGAACGTAATGAACGAATGCGATGAAATTTTATTCGTGTGAACGACACAATATAAAGATAAGCGCTACTAAGGCTACGTTCAGACGACCATATTTTACTCGTATACCGTATACGGGATTTTATCGAATAGAGCAGTGGCAGCGAGTGTTATTATTTGTACGTTCACACGAAGCCCATGCGGGAAAATCCCGTATTCGTGAAATACCGTACGAACTTGTCACTACGATTCGATAAATCTCGAATGTATTTTAATAGTATACATGATTAGTAGCGCTTAAATGCATATTGTGTCGTTCACACGAACAAAATATCGAATTCGTTCATTACGTTCATTACGTTTATGACGTCTTGGATCCATGATGACGATGGTCGGTTGACTGCCGACAGTGCTGTGTCCCCTGCCACGCCTCAAAACCCGTACGTGAAAAAATCGAATCGAATATTTCTCGTGTGAAACGCCGTCTCGTATTCTATAAAACCGCATACGTAAAAAAATCGAATCGAATAGTCGCCCGTCTGAACGTAGCCTTATAGTGTGAACATGTATATTTTTTTTTTTATTTATTGTAATAATGTTGTCATAAGGGGATTGTTTGAAGTGTGTTGGTTGTTATTGTGGCTCTTGGATAGATGATAAGAAATTTTTAAATGTACCATGATGTGTATATAGTAATGAGAGAGTCGGTTAGAAGATACATTGAATTTTAAAAAGATTAAAGGGGAGTTGAGATTGAGAATTTAAAAATTTAGGGGTGAGAGGTGATAATAATAAATTTTAAATAGTTGTGGTTAACGTTTTCGGTTATATCTATATTTGTAACGAATTTTTATAAAGGCAATGGCAAAGCAATGTTGAAAAATTTCAATGTAAGACCGAAACATCCATTTTAAAAATATTTTGAATAAACAAAGTAATTGTGGTTTTGAGATAATATAATGAACTTGCACGTTTGTTATGTTTATCAATTTATTTGAAAACGAAGGGAGATAAAGTATTAGAATGTTTTTTATGCTTATCAACATTATTGTGGTAAACTCATTCTATATATGATTTCTTTTTGGGGGTATAAAAGGTTATGTTCCTTAGTTTTCTGTATTCAGTTTTATTAAAGCTTCAACAAGAACACAAAGACATTGTCTTCCCTTAAAAAAATCAAAAATTCTGTCAAAATGATAAAAAAAGAAAAACCTTTGTTTAGCCTGTCAAAAATTATACAAAAAAAACAATTTCCAATCGTTTCCTCAAAGAGGATGAGTACGCAGTTCGGGGAGCAGATATTGCTCGAACTGGATAATTGTATGGTCTTCCTCCCGAAAAGGTGCAATGCTCAGTTGGACAATGATGATGTCCAAAATCTGGAGAAATGCTGCCTAGAGGTAGTGGAGCCATATGGTGAGTTTTCTTACCATGTGGACTTCCACTTAAAAGAAGACCAACAGGTTGACTTTACTCAGCAACAACAACAACTAGAACCGCAACAATTGGTGCAAAAACAACAACAACAGCAACAACAACAACAGCATCAGCAACAGCAACAGCAACAGCAACAGCAACAGCAACAGCAACAGCAACAGCAACAGCAACAGCAACAGCAACAGCAACAGCAACAGCAACAGCAACAGCAACAGCAACAGCAACAGCAACAGCAACAGCATAAGCAACAGCAACATCAACAGCAACAGCAACAGCAACAGCAACAGCAACAGCAACAGCAACAGCAACAGCAACAGCAACAGCAACAGCAACAGCAACAGCAACAGCAACAGCAACAGCAACAGCAACAGCAACAGCAACAGCAACAGCAACAGCATAAGCAACAGCAACATCAACAACAGACACAGCAACTGGAACAACTTCTTTTTTGATAGTAAAAACAATTTATTAAATTCACAACATTATGTAAACTTAATATACTCGTAAATAAAAAAATTTCAATGAAAAATAAAAAAAAATTCAATGAAAAATAAAAAAATGTTTTTTTCTTTTGATTTGACTTACAGCGTTTTAGGATATTGACTGATTTTAAGTCCACTATGGTCAAGAGATTCAATTTGAAAGGACGAAAAATTGAGTTTTTGATCAATCCTCTTCCGGCTTTATGAAGAATCCACCTTAGGATTAAAAATGCTATAGAGAACATTCTGAAATTAGCCATTAACCCCAACGATTAAGTGCGAGTAACATTCAGTGGAAAAAGTTTTTCTCATAACTATGGCAACGGATTTATTAATTTCAAAAATTGCTCGGAGCTGACCTTCCTTAATGTATGGGTGATGATTAGCAAAATATTTCGAAGTAACTCCGAATAGAGGAGTTAAAAGGTTTGGCTTTTCTTTTTTTGTCATTTTGACAGAATTTTTGATTTTTTGAAGAAAAGACATTTTCTTTGTGTTTTTTTTTTTTGAAGCTTTAATAAAACTGAATACAGAAAACTAAGGAACATAACCTTTTATACCCCCAAAAAGAAATCATACATAGAATGAGTTTACCACAATAATGTAGATAAGCATAAAAATCATTCTAATACTTTATCTCCCTTCGTTTTCAAATAAATTGATAAACTTAATAAAAAAAAAATATATATATATTCAAACTATAACCGAAAACGTTAACCACAACTATTTAAAAATGTATTCTTATCACCTCTCTCACTCAAAACATATAGTGCTGTCTCTTTCTTACGCCGAATTCCCAGACGCATGCGACCCACTTCCTACTACTAAGCAATTAATATATTCGTGGTATACTGATTCCGTCTAAAAATTATTATCGTCACCTTTCACATAATACCAAAATGGTTTTTAGTTTACCCTTCATATATCCACATTTTATTTTTGTATGACACGTGGCGTATACTTATTATTTTTGTAATTTATAAAATGCTTTAACTATAAAGTTAAACAGAAATTATGTATCAATACATTTAAAAATGTTTGTCTTAAAAAATTATAAATAATATTCCCAGGTAAATCTTTATTATTCAAATAATAAGTCCGTTAGAGCCCTTTCATTATTTAATTCCAATATTGTTTTCGAACCCTTTTTATTGATATTCATAGTGACTCGAAAAACAATGCGATGTGATATATTTTTCATCTTTTCGAAAAATACGAACTCAATTATCAATAAAAAAAGTTGTTCTCCTATTATTGTTTGTTTCATTTTGAATTTATTACCCCTTTGTTGGTCTGATAATGAGAAACTATACAACTATCCCGCTATTCTCGAGCTCTTGTAGGTTTTCTTTTTCTAAAGAACCTTTTGTAATTCACATAAGATAGATTGCCACCCAAAGATTTTTCTTTGAAAGTTCACGGGTGCTTCTGGTCAGAAATATACCGCACGTGTCCGCTACCATCAATTCATTTGCATCTCTATAATGTAAGTAGTAGCACAACAATAAAATAAATACAAGAAACGCTCTCAAGTTGGGCCCCTCTTTCATGACTTTGCTTTATCTCGATGGATTTGGATACGCATCTTCAGCTTCAGGTCCAACTTCAACAATAACTTACCTATACTCTTGGGAAATTGGGATCGATTTCACTTCGTTCGAAAAACTGGTTTCACGCATCATCTCATCGACTCCTAAAATGGGCCCACCTCCCTCCATCGCTTTTTCTATATGGAAGTGGTAGATGACCAGAGCTAGGGCAGCTCAGCTCACCACACAGCTTATAGCACATAGCATGGTACAGCGCAGCGCAGCGCCACCGCACCGCAATCAGCTACTGGTACTGCTGGGGCACCGATTTCTGCTTCCTCCATCTCAGAGCTCACACTCTCGAAGTGCGGAAGTTCAATGGCTCCAGTGAAGAGTTACCAAACGACTTTGTTGTTTTTCTTTATTGTTGTACCCTCGCGGCTCTGCCTACGTGCAGCTTGAGCTGATTTTCTTTCTTACATGGACTTTTTTTTTAGTTTAGTTTTATTGTATTTTAAGTTCGCTCTGTTCAAGTCTCACCACTTTCTGAAAGTTGATCCAGGTCAAGCAATGCGTGCATTTGCAATGATTTTCTATATTTTATACGCGCACGCACATTGCGAGACCGCCGCGAGTGAGAGATAGATATACGCGTACAAATGGCCAGCCGCGGTCAGTGGCCTCTCCAGCTCAGAGATGGTGCTCCGGGCAAGACTTGGCAAAAACGTCGTCGTCTTCGTATACTCGTAGTTGAATAGAGTTTGCGCGTATCGCTGGCTGGCTGCGGCGAGGCGGTGGTGTACACCTGGAACAGATCTTTGGCATCGACATGGAAAAGCCGCCTGGCCGCTTCGTTGTTTCAGCAGCGCACAACCACCCAGCACCAGCAATGGATCCGTCACGTACACGAAACCAATCGAAAATGTGCATCTGAATATATAAGTTTTGCGCATTTCGTGTGATTTATGCGCGCTTCATGGAAGCCAAGCGCACTTCGGCTGATTCTGCCAATGTGACCAACATATACTCAATTTTAAGTATTTTCTATACTTTATTATAATAGTCATGGATTTTATTCCTAAAACTTTCCTTTGCTTAGATCAAAAAAATTACTTCTTGTCAAAAAAAAATTATTGGAATGGTCACCATAATTTGTTGCAATGAAAGCGTCCGCAACAAATTGTGACCATTGCATCGGCCGGGCCGGTGGGCTTTCAATAAATTCTAATACGCTGACAGTATGTCGAAAATAAATCAAAGGTATTAGATCGATGAGCATGACTTTTGCTGGCTTTGTATTAAGGCAGAGTTGGGCTTTGAATTCAAAATGGTTTCCTGGTTACGGGGATCTATGCTGATGAGAGAATGTATAATGTGTAGTCTTTTGCTTATTTATCATTTTTTTCCTGATGCCTGGAACGGAGGACGGTGAATTTGTGGGGGACTTCTTTCAAGAAGGAGACTAATGCGGTGTATAGATTCTAGATATTTTCTCGAGAACTGCGCGATCAACGAAGACCGATTGAAAGAAAGGGAACCGCGACTTAACATGTTCATGTTCATGTAGGTACACATGATTGCAACGTTTGATCAGAAATAATTTCTTTGTTTTATTCTGCACACGAAATTGTATGATTTGTTTGATTTTTCCTGAAGGCTTGAATATTTAAAGAAGTCGTTAAGATGCTTACATGAATTATAGGGACTTTTTCAAATTTTGCAGAAAGATATTTAAAGATAGATGGGAAAGGCCTTTAAGTACTTCCATTTGTAATAAGCTGAAGACCGTTTGATAACGAAGGTTTGCCAATTCCTTAAATGAAAATTTCTCAATATGTGTAAATTTTGAAGTCGAATTTCAAGGCCAAATATAGACAATTTCAATTTCAGGGTAAATGGCTAATATCCTTAAATATAGACCCTAATTGAATGTGTGAAATATCAATTGAAAGTAGTTGATAAATGTCAAAGTTTTATGTTTCACAATCCACTTAAATTTTATAATTGTCAATGAAAAGTTTTTTAATTTTATGATAAATGAAGTTATTCTGAATGTAAATTTGCATCAACTATCAACTGAAAATTGACACCCGCAATAAAGGTTTTATTTAAGACAAATGAGTTGAAAAATTTGAGAAAGTGAAAAGTAATTGGTAAAAGTAATGAGTAGAATTAATGAAATGTCGCAATAAGTAATTTTGTTTAATTCGTTAAATTATTTAAATTCTTATTCAATCTCTCCAATTCTTTGAATTCTTGCCAAACTTGCTTAAAGTAAACATAAAATAACCATTGTATTGTCTTCGTTGTCATTTCATTGGATACAATGTCATTTTAGGAGTCATGTGGATTAGGCAAATTTTTAAGTCCACGAATAAAAGCTAGCAAGAAAAAAATTTAAGAAAAGAACTTAGACCCGACATTAGTTCGTTAATTTGGTGTGTAATCATTTTGCATACCTACTATACCTACCTTATACCCCCTCAAGCCAATTGCAAACTTCGTTTTCAATTCTAAATCCCCCAAAATTGCATTGAGCCAGCTTAAAATAGCGCCGCGCTGCTACCACTGCCACCGCCGCCACCTCCGAGGTAGAGAAAGAGATTTTCTCGTGATTAACGTGGTACACCACAAAAGCATCGAGCAAAGCTGAATAGTATAAGAAAATTACATAGCAACGAGCAGCATCTAAATGGCAACCTATAAGATTCAACCAAAGCCAACTAAGCCAACCAACCATCCCATCCCATCCTCAGCATCAGCTTCAGCTTCAGCCTCAGTCACCTCCCTCCACCAAGATCGATGGCTCCTTCGATGGCACCATCACCACCACCGCCTGCCGTCGCCGCACACACAAAAGTAACGAGCATGCAATTAACCTAATTTTCTCAATTTTCTGTCTAAAAACCAAAAATAAAAGTTAAACTAAACGAATGGAAAATAATAAAACATATTAAGGCAAAGGTAATGCGTCGCATGAACTTGCCCTTATGACTGGAAATAAAAATTGGATTTCGTTAAATCGGTCCAGTCGTTATTTTTGAAAAATACTTATTCGATTGTTAAAATAGTGTCAAGCTTACAAAAAGCTCAGGATGTCTGGAAGATTTCCCAACAACTCATACAATTTATTTAAACTTCAGGACTAGGTTTTTGGGAATACCTAAGTTGCCCTTATTTGGTACCTACAAATATCAGAAGTTGGAAAAAAAACCTTCAAACGAAATTGTTCATAGTCTTTGGGTTGATGCCGTGGCTTGCTTGGTCTGTACCAATGTCTGTGTCTGTCTGGCGGCAACTATTTCTATATAGTCAACCAAATGCAAGAGAGACAGCGAAAACATCTTAACTTGAAGCTTGAACCTTTTTTCTGTGTCGTTCTCGTAGAGCCAGCCAAAGCCTTCGTCGTCGTCGTCGTTGTCGTTTTTCGTATAGTCATCTTTTGTCGAAGAATGGAATTGAATTGGGTTTTAGTTTTTGCCGCTGCTGCCTCTGCTCTGCTATACTCCCCACCGCGATGTTCGGTTCGAAGTTGAGCTGCTCCTTGGTTATGCTTGTGCTGCCTTAGAGCCCCGTGTCCGCCCTGTTCGGTGGTTCTTTTGCTTGCATCTAATTAAGTGGATTTGTCGAGTGCGCCTAACCTTCCAACCCCAATCCTAGAAAACGATTCAACTTTTTGGATATTATATAGTTTTATGGTCATATAGGTATACTTATACGAGTTTTGCTGCTTTTAATGGTCTTGAGATGAAAATTTTGCGCAGGCAATAGTTATGCCTGCGGAGGCTCTGTGTGGTGCGGCTCTGAATATTCTTTGGAAGATTTAACTTTATTTAATTTTTTTTTTCTTCGTTTTTCTTTATTTTAAGTTTTTAATTTTCTATCCAATCTTTTTTTTTGTGCAAAATAGGGAGAGAAACGTCGTCGTCGTCGTTGGTTTGGTTGGTCGTCTTCTACATGATGTCATTTTGATGATGGCTTGCTTGAACGGTAGATGTCGAGACAATGTCTTGACCTCTGGAAACAATCTGGCTAAAGGGAGTGAGATGATGATGATGATGAAGAAGTTTAAATCGGTTTAAAGTTTTCCTTGATTTAGATGAAAGTTCAAGCTAAAATGACAGTCACAGGACAGTAATTTTAAGATGGCTTAGCCAATTTGTGTTGGAAGTTTTCATGAAACTCCTATGACAAGAGAAATCTTTCCATCAGGAGTAATAGTATCTTTTGCTTTTCACTTGGAAAAAATTTGTGTAATTTTTTTTATGCTTGAAAATGTTTTCAAGAGTATTTAAGGAAATTTCTGTTCAATTTAATATATTTTCTGAAGTGAATATGCAAACATTTGGTATTTTTGTACATCTATGTGCATTTATATCAAGTAAATGCTGCATCTCCATCCATCTTCATTTCGATTTCTAACTGGCGCCCAGGTAGGGACAAACCATTAAGAAAGCTATTACTTTTACTCGACCAACAATTTTTGAGAGCGCTTTCAAATTTTGTACAATAAGCGACGCACTAAAGGAATTATGAAATATAGTAATATCCACGATTTTAAGTGTATGTTAAATGGCGCCCGGGAATAATCTTAAGTTTTTTTTCTTTCAAAAATTGCACTCTTTTTGCAGCTAATGCAAAAGAAGAATATATATTCTTAATTGGAAATATGTTTTTAAGGTTTTAACTTCATCCTTGCATTACATGCATGTGTTCCTTCATTTTCATTGGTAACTGGCGCCCGGTAGGTAAGGACGAAGCACTAAAAAAATCTATTTTGACTAGCCAACCATCTATTTTGGAAACTGCTTCAAAAGTAAGAACAACAAGTAGCTCATTTAAAAACTTTTGGGTTAATGCAATATTCAGGATTTTAAATAAATGCTAAATGGCGCCCGGGAATGAATTTTAGTTTAAATGTAATCGTGTTTGCAGCTGCTGCAATAAACGAATTTATCTTGTTAATGGGCGGTTTTAACGGCTATTTTTTTAAGTTCTATAAATCTGCTACCTTTTATTCGTTACATTGAGCCCCTTACACAAACTTTCGATGCTTGTGAGTATTTTAGTGGCTTCTGTGGCTTTGCAAACATCAAAAACCAAACCGAAAAACAACAAAAATTTAAAAATAAAAAGAAACAAAATTGACAAAAAACCACACAATGAACGAAAGCTGATGGGTAGGAGGCCAACACCATCAATATTAGTTTTTTCTTGCTGCTGCTGCCCGAAGACCGATGTATCTTTATACGTGTAGGATTGAAGTAGGTACAAACCTACTTGAATGTGAAGTTGCAAAACATTTTAATTTCTTTAACGGAAAAAGTGCAGAATTGCTTTCGTAATTAGAGGAAGTGCGACATGTTTTCTTTTTTTTTATTTATTTATTTCTTCTTTTATTTCTCTCCCTCATTATCCAAAGATGTTTAGCTTGCTCATAGCGCTGACTGAAGCTGATGTGCTGTTATATGTACCTCTGATGGCTCTGAGCTGTGATGCGATGTAGCACCATCTCGTGGAACGTACGTTCGTATTGTTTGTTGCTAGGCAGCGCAATAGTAGCAGTAGATACGATGATACGAGTACACAGTAGAGAGATGACGACAATCTTGTAGATTTCGCCTCCATCTTCATCCAGGGAGATGTGTCGTGTGCATATCCATTTATGTGTGCAAAATGCAAGCGCATTCATTCGCCAAAATGCTACAACCGACCGACCGACGACGACAACGGCAAACTGCAACGACGCTATATACCGACATACCGACACCCCGACATACGAGTACGAGCTTCATACAAAACGAGTGTGTTTCTGGTCCCTCAAAAGGTGGAGGATGGAGGATGCAGTGCACAAGACACAGAGCAACGGCAAACACCACCTACAGCAACAGCAACGTAATGACTTAAACTGCATGTATGGCTGCAACCTGGAAAAGGTACAGCAAGAGCAGAAGGGGGATTCTTGCTCTTGGGATCCCAGCTTTTAGGTACCTTTAGCTTCACAACACAAAACCCAAAGAACATTGAAATGAAAATACACAATGAAAATTATAGAAAATTGCCATAGCAGCGATAGCGATAGGGAACAACAGCCAGCGTGGAAATACTCGTACTCATAGGTTCAAAAAAATATCAAACAAAAAACTAGAACAAAAACTTGGCTGAGGAGAATATAATTTCAGAAAATTGTATCCTCCGTACTTTACACACGACTTTTGTAGCAACCAACCAACAACAGCCATAGGTAGATAAAGGGTATACAGGGTGTGCAGCAAGACAACAAAAAAAAAAACGATCACTTGCATTGTAATTCGTGAAGTGCACAGCCTCCTTCATGACTGGAAATGCCTTTCATTTGCACTTTGTTTTATTTAGTTTGTTCCTTTTTTTTGTTGGTAAGAAACTTTTACAAGCTTATGAATCTATAGATAGGTATAGCTCGAAGGTATAGAAGACTATATACATACAAGTAAGGTTAGGATAGAGAGAGAGCTGACTGACTTAATTACATGAAAAAATCAGGCGTGATTTGCAATTTTAGCCATCTAATCTAGAAATTTAGGCACGTGCAGCACGCAGCCTGCATTATCTCCGATGGCTTACTCTACTCTACTCTATTTCTGCAGAGCCTCCTCTGACTCTGTGAATGGTGATTACCTAATAATAAAAGGCATAATCTAATGGGTGCATCTATATTAGGCTTTTGGAGATTGTGTTTAATAAAGAAACTGATGGAAAGTTATGCCCTTGTCGGGAAACAAAAAAACAATGTGCGGCATTATGGGCATATGGAGAAGGAAGGCAGTTTTTGGTAAATATTAAAAGGTTTGTAAAAGACTGCTGATTTCACTCCAATTTACTATTTCTCTTCCTGAAAAAGAATTTGTATGAATCGAAGACTTTTTACTTCATAATAGAATGGTTTTGGATAGGCAAAGAAAAATAGAAACGGTACATATAGCAAATTACAGAAACCTTAGCAGTTTTTTGATTAAATTTTTCTTGCCTTACCCTTTTTCTCCAAGTGTTGTCGTTTTTTTTTTGTAGATGATGGAAATTATCCGCTATCTTAAGTATAACTCTTTTAATCCTTCATTAAATAAAAAACGACTTTCGGAACTTAAAATTTATGTAAGATCGTAAAAAAGTTGTTGCTCCTTTAACTTGCAACATGCAGGAAATATATGGCAAGTATTGCATTCATAGCAAAATATCTAACTGGAAATTTGTATTCCAACATGACATTACTATGGTAGAGAAGTTGAAAAGCCTGAGCCATGCGTCCATTGAGTTGAATTTTAAAACCGACTGCTGGAGCCATCTGTTGACAAACAACAAGAATTAAGTTATAGATGTACACCTAATACAATAGAAGATATTACAAATATGAACAAAATTATCAAAAGAATTTTACAATAATTTTCTTTTATTGCTGATAAATTGCAATAATTTATTATTTCAAAGATTTTCCTCATTTGGCATCACAACACAAACCCTTTCGCCACTTCATTACGTCCAAAGATAACAACAGCAATAAAAATAAAAATAATAATTTATCAGAGCACCCATTTCCCTAGTTATTTCTCAAATTTCCATATAATTTCATTGAAATTAACCCCACCACTCCGCCACACCACAGCGCTCCGCACTTTCTTAGCAGAAAGAAAAAAGTAGATAATATAATAATTTCGCTAAGACCCTTTGCAACAAAAGCCCGTTTTCACAATCCGCACGATTAATCATGCCATCTAGCGCAGCGTGCGCTTAATATGGAAACTTTAGCAGCAGAAACATTAAACAAAACCTAAAAAAAAAATCACACACAAAAGATCAGAGCACAAAAGCGTGTCAAAATCTCTTCTCTGAATCTTTGATGTATGACTCGAGTTTCCCTTGGCAACAGCAACAGCAACAGCAGCCAGCTATAGCGCAAGCAAAGCAATCCAGAGGCCAGGCCAGGCCAGGCATCAGCAGGCAATGAAAACCACCTAACTCATCGTCGTTCGACGACGTCGACGTAGCTCGTCGTTCGTTCATACGTTAGCTCCGTCATAATCTCGAAGACCTCTTTTTCAAATCACAGCACAACTCTTTGTTTCCCTTTTTTCGTCTTTGAACCAGTGGCTCTCCTCTCGATCGTAAAGCTTTAGTCGAAAGAAAGTGCATGCAATTAACTTAAACTACGCGCATAAAGGTTATTGGCACCTTTTAGGCCCATAGCAACAGCAACAGCAACAGCCAAAGCCGCAGTATACGAAAACTACTTTTTTCGGAGCCCATATTTGTGGATACATCAAGGCAGTAACTGGCTCGACTCAAGGCGGCCGGCAGCAGGAGGAGATGAATATATGAATACGCAGCAGTAACTGTGGTAGCTTTTGGCCCCCTTCTCTCGATCTCGAAATGCGTCTTCGCTCAGCAACATGCGACTCCAGTTGGAGCTGGGACTGCAAATCCAATGAATATGTCACAGTATCTGTCGGATACGATCGTATAAGCAATTACTTTTGTTAAGTTAAGGCAAAGCAAGGCAAGGCAAGGCAAAGGCAAGACAGACCAAAAGGCACATAAAAATTAATAATTTAAAATGGGAAAAAATAACAGTAATGGGTCGGCTTCAGAAGATTAGATTTTGAATTGAAAACATAATTTATTTTTTCCATCATCGCCATCATCATCATTATATGAACGTCGTCGCTCGTCGGAATCGTCGCGGGCGCTCGTCGTCGCTGAGTTTATTTGAGACTTGAGAGTCGCAATGATCGTGGAGTCATCGACATCAAGCTTGGGCTCGACTCAGCTCAGCTTGGAGGCTTGTTGTTGGCACAGCTTTTCAGTAAAATTAATATTTATTTTTTTTTTTGCTTAATTTTTTGACTTTCTTTGGCGTGGCCTTAGAAACAAAGTTGGCAGTACCACTGTTGCAGTAAGTAATTAAAACAATTTTTATTTCAACAGGCTGTCTAGCGCGTTTGGAAGTTGTGGAAGTTTTGCAAAACTTATGGGGCTAATGGTTAATGAGCGAAATTAGTCATGTTTCTGGTTTGAGTGGTGCACTGTCGAAGAAATATTAAATTTATAGTGAAAATTATATTACTACATAGTTTAGAGGTATCTGTATACTTATTGGGAGGGTAGATTGATGATGGACATAAAGGTTTATTCAACTTGATGATGATTATTGGCCTTTGACAAGTAAGCTTGAAGTGGGAGGTATTTTTTTCGAAACAGCACTTAAATTTAAGCACTAGTATTTGATTGCAAAATTTAAATGTTTTTTTATGAATATTGTTATAAGATTCCGAGCTTCAAATTTTTTAAACATTTTTGTACAAATGCTTTAAGAGGAGGATCTTGATCACAAATAGTCTTTCGTTGCTTTATCGATATGGTATGAGAAATATTCCCTCCCCCTACCCCTCAAAAAATTCTGTTATAATATTCACATTTACAAAAATACCCATTCGGACAGAAATTCTTTTTTCAGTCGCACATCAAGAATGTGTTTCTGTGTTTTCCTCTCGTGTTGATATTCAAAATCGTTAGATAGTTATTTTCTAAAATGTATTTTTTTATGTACAGTGATAATAGAAGAAGGTGGAAGGAAGAGTATTAACAAATTCAAACAATACCTATCAACTCTCCACACTTTTAGAAAACACTATCATATTCAAAATTTAAACTTAAACAAAAGGAAGGAATTATAAAAATATCAACAGAATTTTACACTATATTTTGACTGGAAAAAAAAAATAAAACAAATCATGAATGGTATTGTAAATTGTTTTCTAATAGTGACGGGTTGACTTTGACAGATCGTGGTTTCCATATTGAGTCTGTCAGAATATATTCTTTTAATCATCATAATAAGACATTACGGTGATACGAAATCGAACAACACGTGCAAATAATAAAACTTTATTATCAAATTGGGTGTTCTCTAGTAACAACGATGAGAGCTTTGTGCCCTATCCATGGGGTAAATAGTCGTTCTTGCAAGTCGACAATTCAATGTTAAGTGCAAATATTCGAGCCCACCGGCTCAGTGATCAATCAGCCAACAGTCTATGAAACGCAAGATCTGCTGAAAACATCGCCACTGTTCGTAAAAGTGTTCTTCAGAATCCTTAAGTTGATCCCAATTTTGACCGAAAAATCATCTTTAGAGATGAGGATCATTTTTGGATGAATGGTTACGTGAATAAGCAAAATTGACGACATCAATCCACGCTAGATTCAATAGGATCTAATGCATCCAAAAAATTGGAATTCGGGTTGGAGGCGTCATCGGTCCGTAATTCTTCGAAAATTCTGCTGGCTAGGCCATCACGGTCAACGGCGATCGCTAAAGTTCGATGATCAGTAACTTCTTGTGGCCTAAGTTTGATGATATGGACGCCGAAGACATATATGGACATAGCTCAAGACATACAGTCTATATTCTGCGCGAGCGGTTATCTATACTATATCTATATACTAATATACTAATATTATAAATTTGAAAGTAACTCTGTCTGTCTGTTACACAATCACGCCTAAACTACTGAACCAATTTGCATGAAATTTGGTATGGAGATATTTTGATACCCGAGAAAGGACAAAGGCTACTTCTTACCCGGGAAAATGACGTATTCCCATGGGGAAATTTAGGTGGGCCGATCGCTTTTACGCTTAAACTATTGAACAGATTTAAATGAAATTTGGCAAGGAAATAGTTAGAGACTTAAGAAAGGACATGAGTTACTTTTGACCTCGGTAAAACAACGCATTCCCATGGGAAAAATTACTTTCCGGGGAATCTGATCGCTTTCACTCCTAAATTACCAAAGATTTGAATAATATTTGGATAAAATTGGTATTACGGGAAAACAACGCATTCCCAACCCTTATGAAATAAGTTGTCGAACATGTTAAACTTATCAACCAGCATTTGCAATAACAATAAATAAAGCTCAGGGGCAAATGCTGAAAGTTGCAGGTGTAAATTTGAAAAAAAAAACTGTTTTTCCCATGGACAATTATATTTATCGTGCTCACGAGTCTCAAACCCACAAAATCTTTACGGTCTTTCCAAGGAAGGAAAAACAAAAAACGTCGTATATAAAAATGTATTGCAGTAACCTATCTTCTTCTTAAAATGTATTAACATAACCTATCCTAACCTATGACAATCACACTTAGTATGGCCTCATCTTATCTCGGCACAATTCAAACATACGTACACAAAAATACAGCTCAGGTTTTTTCATACTTCTATCCAAAAAAAACTATCTGATGCGGACGAAGTCGCGGGTAAAAGCTATAGTATGTTATATTTCAAACTTTCAACAACTTAAAACCGACCCTTGATTGCTTACATTTTTTATTTTATACAAAATATAGTTGTTAGCATTCGGTCAAATATATTAAACATTTCAATTATTGAAATTTTTTACAACAAATAAGACACTAAATCGGTTTAACTAGCGGAATACCTCAACAAAGAAAAAGGTTAAACTTCAGTTTTTGAATTGAATTGCGAAAATGTAAGAAGTTACCAAGAAAAAACTGTTGTTTTTTTGAAATATTAAGGTGTTCGACTTGAGTAAAGGGAAAATATTCGAAGTGTTTTAGAAACACTAGAAAATTGCTGATTGCTAAATTGGGTGATTTCATTCGAACGCTCTGAGGAATCAACTTATAAATCTCTCTTATAATGAAAACATAAATTTATAAAACCCATTGAATGTTGAAATGCCAAATGTGTTGTTTGCACTTTTGAGGCATAAATTTTAAAAAGATATAAAATCTATAGACCACGTCCTTTAGCTGTATGTAGCTGCTGAACTCAAGAGTCATAGAGATTGCTATTGTTAAAATCATAAAAAAATACAACCTCAAGGCAAGGCATTCCCTCAATCTCCTGTTGGGACTTCCTTAGGTCGAATTTTGTGTGTGTTGGGTTCCACCCACTCAAAATAGAAAACATATCGACACTTCCTTGCAATCAATTCACCGGAAAGCTTCAATATTGTCCACAAACTACATCCTCCCAAAAAACCAACCATATACCAACCAACCCACCGCACCAAAACTCCTCCCATTCTGACCGTAAGCAAAGATGTACCAATTTGTTTTATTTTTCTTCCCTCGACTATCATCGGGTAAGAAAATGTACTATCACAATTTATGTAACTGACAATATGTATATTATACCTTTAAGTAACGTATGGTACCGTCACATGAATGTTGCTAGGCAAAACCCCCCAACATCGATCGATGGTTGGTATGCGGCTACGGCTACCAATTTTTTTCAATTTTTGTTTGTTCATTTTGGAAGAATAAAACGAGCCAGAATTTATTTAGGTATAGGAACGATACGAGTCCTCAGAAATGAGAGAGAAGAATGCAAGAAAACGGAAGGTAATGATGACATTCATTTCGAATCCAATATCCTGTTTCATAAATCAATTCTGATCATTACCTGTGCACGAAAGTATAAAGAAGATGTAGTAACCGCCAGGCGCTACGTTATACGGAACTTGTCGGTCTTATATACATATGTTTGTATACTTTTTGGTATTATACTTTATTCTACGAGTCGAGTATTGTAGTACCTTCCCGAATGAACGAAAAAGAATCATACATCCAAGAAAACTGTTTTACATTTCTTTTTTGTTTTCTTCCTGGGGTTACCAAAAACCAACCTCATTTTATTCCAACCACTCCCAAGCCCCCTTATTCCAGTTAAGCTTTGAAAAGGTCATGTTAGTACATCAGTTTTTTTTCGAGTTCGAGTAGGTTAGGTATATACATATAAACGAGTAAGAGGGTACTCGTACTAATGCCCCGGCACTGGGTATTTCCCTTGGTAATTGTGTGCACTGGGCGAAGGACAACGATATCGAAGGAAATGGGAATTTTTCCAGAACAGTTCCTTCCGAAGGTCGTTTTTTAAACAAAACAAAAACAAGAAAGAAAATTGTAGGCACAACAGCCCCAACAAAACTTTGCCTTCTTCTAAATGTAAAGGAGCTGCTAAAGTAATAGGCATATGTAATATCATGCATATTGATGAAACATTTTTGACTCGAAATCGATGAGCTTAAACTATGTACGAGTATATCTACTATACCTAACCTATATGTATGGACAGGTAGACCTTTGAGAGCGTTATTCTTTAAAATAACAACAGCAAGGTCTGAAAGTTTTCAAACCAGAAACTGATTTTAAGTAAAAAGCGCACTTTTTCGAAAAATGTCAATAGTTTTTACAGTGTCTGATAAAAGTTTTATATTTGGGCTCTAGAGGCTGAAAATAAACCGTTAAGTGATTTTTTTTTTTTAAATTCTACAAATAGATCGAGATTACAGACTGTAAAGGAATGCTTCGAAACGCTGTGAACCGTTTTTGCAATGACGTTTTGTCTTTATTTTAAGGATCTACGTTCCGGGTTAACAGCTCTTGCATTTTTCTATGATAATAAGCCAATGGATTTTTCTGACCCAATAATCAGCTCAATTTTTGTAAGTAATTTGACATCACCGGAGGAAAAAGGGCACCCAAAGTCTCAAGCCCCCTTATGTTTTTAAATCATTCCCAATGCAATTGCATAGAAATGGCTTAGAGGTTATATTCCTTATACTGAAGAACATTTGTCTTCAGTTTAGCCCGGACCCCTATCTAACAATATTTTTAATTCAGCGTTCTTGAAGATTTTTGATCTAACTTCACAAGGACTGTATTCAACGTTGAAGAAACTGTTTTTGAATATACGAAACCAATTACAGCACTTTATTAACTTCCCATAGGAAGTTATTGTAATGGGTCCGATTTGTGAAATTGAAAATTTTGACATTTCTCGACGTTTCAAGGTCCCTGGAGTCGAAATAAAAGATTTTTAGAAAGATGTCTGTGCGTGCGTGTGTACGTACGTCCGTACGTCCGTACGTCCGTACGTCCGTATGTCCGTACGTCCGTACGTTCGCGACGTTTTTTTCGTCGTCCATAGCTCAAGAACCAGAAGAGATATCGACTTCAAATAAATTTTGTTATACAGATAATAAGGCAGAAAGATGCAGAAAGGGCTCTCAAGAAAATTGCGTGGGTGGTTTTTTTACCATAGCAGTTTAAAAAAAAGGTGAAAATGTTGGTTAACCCTAAATATCTCATGAACCAATGATGCTAGAGACTTGAATTAAATTTTATATTATATATTGTAACGTGATACAAAACAATTATATTTTTGGAACAAAATCCAATTAACGGTTTTTTTTATAAATCAAAAAAACTGAAAAAAAAAATTTGTCAATTCGAAAATTGTACGACTAAAATATGATTTCATCCCCAAAACAATTTTGTGCAACGAAGAATAATGTTTTTGACATCTGATAAAATTTTGAGAAAAATCGAATAGACAGTTTTCTTACAAAAAATAAAAACCTAAAAAAAAAATTAATAAAAGTTGGTAAAAATTGATTTTTGACTCAAATATCTTTTCAAGACTTTGAGATATTGGCTTTAATTTACTTTTATCTTTCAAAAAATATTGTTTTCAACATTCAGTAAAATGTTGAGAAAAATCGAATTGACAGTTTTTTTACAAAAAATTAAAAACTGAAAAAAAAAATTAACAAAAGTTGATAAAAATTGGTTTTCGACTCAAATATCTTTTCAAAAATTTGAGATTATGGCTTGCAACTAATTTTAACTTATAAGAAATATTGTTTTCAACTTAAGGAAAAATTTTGAGAAAAATCGAATTGACAGTTTTTTTTACAAAAAATAAAAACCTAAACAAAAAAATTAATAAAAGTTGGTAAAAATTGATTTTCGGCTCAAATATCTTTTCAAAACTTTGAGATATTGGCTTCAAACTAATTTTATCTTATAAATAATATTGTTTTCAACATTCGGTAAAATTTTGAGAAATGTTGAATTGACAGTTTTTTTTTTACAAAAAATAAAAACCTAAAAAAAACAATACTAAAACTTGGTAAAAATTTACTTTCGACTCAAATAGCTTTTCAAAAATTAAAAATATTGGCTTCAAACTTATTTTATTTCACAGAAAATATTGTTTTTGATATTCAGTAATTTTTTTATAAAAATACAACAGTCCATTTTTTCATAAAAAAATAAAATCTACAAAAAATAGTACGCAAATTTGGTAAAAATTGATACATATAGACAAGCTTTTAAGCAAGACAAATCGACAGACGGGATGGGAAGTTATCAGTGTGGGTCGCATCCCAGCCTCTTTTTTCATGAAATCTTGATGTGACCTGACACGGCGTAAAATGCATAAATGCGAAATCTTCTGCCTACTTCTATGTTGCTATAATAAATATATTAAATAAATAAATAAACTAGGTGGCGCAACAATCCATGAAGAACCAGGGCCTATTGACTTACAACTCTCAACCATTCCTGTGTGCGAGTAATGTTGTCTGAGATGGAAGGGACCTACAGTTTATATGCCGAATCCGAACGGCTAATTTGAGAAAGCACTTTTCATGACAAGAATTGCTCTTTGAGGATTTGTCAATTTTTCGCAAGAGGCAGTACCCGTGAAAAAAGTTAGGTGGCACAGGCAGGGATTGAACCCAAGACCCCTTGCATGACAGTCCAACGCACTAACCATCACGCTACGGGTACTACTACTAATAAATATATTACTGGAGAAAAATGCATCCAATCTCCTGATATTTTTTGAACTTGAAAATGCATGAGTGGTTACTTCTCCGTGGATTCTCATCGAACAATTCTCACAGTTCACCGTTTTCTACACGCACGTAAGAGATTGTTATAGCTCTTCCTAGTTCTAGGAAAATATGGAAGAATTTAAGAGGAGTTATCAATGAACATCGGTCTTAACGTTTTAAATATTAAAATGCGAAGAAACAGAATTGGGTAAAGCATTCCACGTTGTTAACGTCTACAGCTGAAAAAAAATCTCTATACTTAACAGTACGGCCTAAATTGACCTCAACGGTAAATTGATTTTCATTCTTTAAAACTCAAGTATTACGCATGCAATATGTTATTTAAATAAAACCCGAAAAGCGTAAACACTACGTATCGTTCATCTATCATTTTCAAAGTTCTTTTTGGATTCTTTCCAAAAGTCTAACGCCTGTTATAGGAGTACATGTCTAAATATGATAATTGTACTCAAGTTTTGGAGAAATGAGGGCTTCATGCCGGATTAATTCTACGAACTCTAGCCAACTCAAATATGTGAATTTTATATATAGAGTGATCTTTGATACAACAAGTACTGAAAACCGGAGTACTTAATAATACAGAATTGGTCATAAACGCATAATTTTTGGAATTTTAAAATCTAGAAGACGAATTTTGTTTTTTCTCTCAATGTATTAACTTCTAATTCCGATTTATGAAAAATCTTCTCCCTTAACTTTCCTGCACAACTGTTTAATACTAGACTCAACTCAAAAGTGCCCTTTCAGCCTTATAAATACCTTCCTTTCAGTAAATTTATAAATTCAGTTTTTCAAAGCATAACAAAATGACAGCTAAAATGATAGAACATTGGCTTATTTCACCTACGCCAAAAACAAAAAAAAAGTGATTGAACGTTGAAATAGGTAAAAGAAACAACAGCACTGCTGTACCCGCAAGACCTTGCCAATCTGTACGACTATGTAGATGTATGTAGTTCAGTACCTGCCGATGCCGAGTTGATGAAATCTCTAAATGGTTTTGTTACCTCTATTGTCACTTCCGTAGGCTTAAGCTAAATGGGTAGTTTGCGTACCTTGAAAATAGCACACTTAAGGCCAAAAATGCCACGCCATAACCTTTTACCCGAAAATATTTCTCCCACCCCCACCTTCCTGCCCAATGCCATCAGTCCCCATCCCCGTCCTCATCAGTAACCAGTCCCTGAACCACCATCGATGTAACATAATGAGAGTGTTCTGGATACAGCATACTCTCTTTCCTTTCCTCCTGAACGTGGAAACCAAAAAAGCTGAGGTAAAAATTTTAATAGAAAACTTTTCCATAAAAGTCATTTTCTTCTTTCGGAAAACTGACTATGCTCCTACTTATGCCTACTAAAGGTTGTTTTCTTCTTTTTTGGTTTTCATTTGGTGTAGGCATTTTACCTTAGATTGTACTCGTCTACGGGAGTAAAATAGGGGGAAAAAAAAAAACAAAGTTCTTCAGAGGTAAATTGCTTGGAAATTAGCCCCAGAAGATTCCATTCCAAACCATTTAGGCTGATGAAAGTAGTTTGGGGAGGTTAAGCCTCATAGCATTTTTGATTTTATTAAATTCTTACCAACTCCATGGAAGTATAAAGTGGGCTTCTTTAAATGAGCCAAAAGATGTGATAATTAATTTCCTGGGTCTTTTTTCTCCAGTTTTGTGTTTTAATTGAAAGAATTTTGTAATTAAATAAATACATGTCCTGTCCATTGTCCATTGTTACAAAGGTACCTTCGAGCTTCAATATATTTATAAGTGCTGACTATTTCAGTTACGAGCTTATGGTTAGTACATATATAAGAAATGATGTAATGAAACAAAACTGTATGCAGAGCTATAAGATTCTCAAAATGTTTACAATATAAAATTTCAGAAGGATTTGTAAACGAATGCAATCTTTTCTTTTGTGAATGCGATATTTATCTATCTTAAATTGAATTTATCTTGAAGAATGATTTATTGCATTCACTTTCAAATCAATATTTGTAGTAGTTCAAATTTTTGCTGAAGGAGTTATATAACTTATGGTCTTCTAAGTCCTGATAATGTTTCCGGAGAGCTGCAGTAGTTATTCATCTAGTTTCTAGAATGTCATTCCTTTGTCGTGGTCGTTCGTAAACTAGATGGGGAATGCATACGTCGAATGGATGAGTTGTTTGCAGACAAGCCAATTCGTCCTTTTACTGAGTCCATTCTGCCTTCTGTGCAGTTGGTAGACCAAGTGCAGAGAAAATTTGGCTTTCTTGGACATCATTCAGATCAGTTCAGCTTGTCAGAAGAAATATTTCAAAGTTTTTTGTTGTAAATGTTATTGTTTCTTCGATGTTGTCATAGAACTTCACTTTGGTAGTATCACAGCTTCTCTTCTCCTTAAGACAATCATTGGTGTTCGAAAGCGTATATACGTTCCTTTTTTGTCGTTGTTTAGCTTAAGTCTCCGTTATAAGTTTTTCATGTGCTATTGTACTCTTCTGGCAGTGATTTCTGTTGAAGAAGATGTTAAGGTAGATGCTACGAGCTACTTTTTTGTTCGAAGCACGTCGGATAGTTGGAAAGAGGTTTAAGTGTTGGATTTCAGAGGGCCAAGTTCAGATACCTGGAGCACTCCAGATCACATTATTCTGTTTGATGATTCTTGTTTTGCTATTTTTGATCTATTGAAAGTCAGAGCTAATGATTGCATTCAAAAGAGATTGCGTTCTTTTCAAAGCCTGATTTCAGAGAGTGCTGGAAGAAAGTCATCTTCTTTTGAATTTCAAAGTCAAGAGAGGCTCGGGATTTTTATTTAAATTTTAGGGTGTATATCGGTTCAACATATTTATTTGGTAGTTCCGTTTTTGTGAGCCTACTACTCCTCGTATATTTGGCACAAATTTAGAAATGTATCGTTTAAATTTGATCATTTTCTGGATTTAAGATTCTTGGGAAAAGGATGCTAAAGTAATTTGTTTTAAATCACAAAAACTATTTTTTCTTAAGTGCACTTACGGTAGTTTTTCTGACAAAATATTTTTCCCGAAATGCAATTCAATTCCAATTTCAAAATTAGGGTTTCAAAAAGTAAAATAAAATGGAGCGGTACTATTCATTTTTGAAAAAGCGGTCTATATCTTTTGTGAATATGTATTTCACGGCTTTAATTTTTAGCAATAATGGTAAGAACACCCTTAAAAAATATAAAAAGCTTTTATTTCGAAAAGAGTGATGTGATTTTTTTAAAACATGTACAGCTATTACAATTTTCCAAAATTCGTTTTTTAAAAAGTAGGGTGAACAGATCGGTTTTTCGGAAAAATAACTTAACCCGGAACTAGATTAAAAATTAAAAAAATCAAAAAAGGAGGCTAACTTTACGCACTAGACTTCAAAATTTTAACATAAATGTACATAGTATTCAAATTGTATGTTTTTCCAAAATAACCCCCGTTTGGTGTTATTTTTGCAAAGCTACATGTTGCTACTAGTTCCCAATTCGTTTTTTAACAATACATAATATATTGAAACTTAATAGTAAGAGCTAAGAGCTTTCAAAAAATGTCTCTCTAAAAGTCATCATATATTAGATTTTTTCCACTCATTCTTTTCGTAGTCAGACGTGATTTTTTCTCTCATTACCTATGTTCTTGTTGAAATCTTATAACTTACTTTGCATGCAACAATGTATGTACTTATATATTATAGAATGGTTTAAAAAGCGTACCCTTTGGATATGTGTATCTTACTGCTAAACTAGACCCTCAGACGCAGCCACAAAGTACAACCCAACCAACTTGACTCTTTTATAAGAGCCAGGGACTTATCTTGTTTCTTTGCAAATATAACTAATTCCACAATTGCCAAGAATAACTACAACTTCCGCCTGGTTACATTCATTGTCGAGCCCTTTGTGTGACAATCGTTTCGTTACGCACATTTACCTGGAACAACAATTTTCTTGTTGTCGTTTTTCTTTTGTTTTTTTAATTTATATTTTTATTTCTTGTTCGGTTTATCTTTGTTGCAAGAAAAAATAAATGTTGCAATCGGTAAAATGGCAACATCATGTTAAGAAAGCAAGTGAAAATTTTCCACTGCTCCTATCTCCGATTACATTGGCATGGAATAATCCCTTCTTAGTGGTGATACTGATGGTAAGGCAGGGCAGCCGGTGGCGGCGGCGGCGGGCGGTCGGCAGCGGTACGGTGGTAGTTGTGGTGGCGGTGTGGGTCGTCGTTCGGTCGTTCCGTTCCGTTCGGGTTCGGTATGGAAGGGCGAGAGAGCTGCAAGTCGTGCGCAATATCCATTTACCGGCAACACAGCTCCACCAAAGCCATCGATCTCGGTCGGTCTTCCACCATCGTCTCGTCTTCGTTGTCTTGGTCTTCGTCGTAGACGTTGGTTTAGTTGGTTATACAAAAGGCCTCCTCCTTCCGCGTGCTTCTTCTTCAACTAGGTGCTACCTAGGTATACACGGATACAGGTAGACGTATAAAGGTACACACAAAACACAACCTTATATTTGTTGCTTCAAGTGATTTTGATTTTAGCTTTTGCTGTTGCTGTTTAACTAACAATGTTGTGTAGGTAGCACAGGGATGTTATACTCTGAGTTTAGATTTCTGTGCAGTTTTAAAGAGAAGTCATATAATCCTTGCAATTCTAATGGTATTCTTCTAGAGGTTTGAAATGGAATAAAAACATTCGCTTATGAAATTTGGGATCAACGGCAATCTTGTTTTGTTCCCATTCACTGAATCTGGGCCCTGCTGGGTAGTCCAGTGGCTTCAATTCTTGAAATGCCAAACCAAACATAAAATAAACCAATTGACAGTTGGCTAGATGGATACCAGTTAAAATTGTGGTTCCAACTTAAAATTCTTTATGAAAGCACCCGTTGTTTAATGATGGTATAACAACGCTGCTTTGGGAAAATATTGGTTTTCAGACCAAACAAGCGCTCCGGTTGAGCTGGTGCTGGACGCTTTAAGGTTCCACAATATGGCCAGGCTACCACGACCAGGCCTGGTGATATCCACGTACCTACAATGTAGTACCTATGTAGCTTAGCCTAGGTACACATTATGTATAGGTATGTTTTGTATGGTGTTTGGCTTTGTCCCTTATTCTTCTTCTTCTTTGGTGTGATGTGTTGTTTCTTTTTTTGTTTTCATATACATTTTTCTGTTTTCTTTCTCTAATATTATCATGACATTAAAATCATTAAATATTTACTCATTGTGTCGTTTGTTAGGAAGGACTGTGCGATGACGATGAACGACGACGAATAGATGGACAGCTAAATGATGATGACGACGAAACGAAGTCTTAAAACTACTAAAACTATCACGGAGGACAACAACAACTGCTACGATGCAGTGTAGTGCGGTGGTTGCAGTGTTGGACGTGGCCATACCTATAGGCCAGACGAGGAGTTAGCTCTGAAGACGCGGGGGAGTACAGTGCAGAGTTATATTTGTTTTAACATTACCTTCATGGGCTCCTATAAAATGGATATGGATACAAGCCTTATGGGAAAGCTACTACATATATACCTATTACCTACCTTACCGACTCTGGTGTGTTTGTGTACCTTTTGCAATGGCTAGGCTAAGGTCTGGAGAGCTAGAAGGCTTAGCTGTTTCGTTCGTTAGATTTACTGGCTGCATTTGCCTCTATCGCTGGTAAATAATCTCAAAGTTGATGTTTACATAGAGTACCTGGTTTGTTGGCGATAATAATAAACGAAATAAAAGAAAACGAACGAAGATTTAAAAGATTGTCATGGACTTAAAATAGGCCTATGGCACAACAAAGCTGACTCTAATAGTTTGTTAATTAGCTTGCATTGAGTGTGCTTTGTGTTGACATAATAAACTTAAGAAATTAGTGAAATGAAATAAGTCTTAAAAAAGTGTAATTTTTAAAATTTAACTGTGTTTATAGATTGTTTTATTTAGAAACGGTGTGAGCTGTTAATTTCTGTAGAGGAGGTATTTTTTTAGTGTTCCTATACCCTCAAAAAGAAGCATACTTACATCATATTTAATTTCATACGAACATAAGTTTCGCATCTCAGCAAATCTAATCCAAGCCTAGTTGAACTTACATATACAATATGGTATTGGGCCCAATTTTGCACCAAGCTTACGCACAATTTATTTGAAGCGTTTAAATTGAAACTATTCACAAAATTGATTATTTTTTCTTCGATATAAATAAAGTCTATTTGCACCCCGAATTTAGACAAAGAAAGCTAAAAACTCGTTAAAGAGAGCTAAAAACTCGTTAAAACTAAAGTTGCGTTAAAAGTCAAATTAAATTTCTTTTTATCTTCGTTTCCATAGCTCAAATTACGTCAATATAAATTATTAAAAAAGCCATAAACGTACGATTTTCGACCAGTTCACTTATTTCTCTATACTTTCAAAGGTTTGCGGGATAAACCGGAGGAAGTGTACACAGCTCAGAAATTTCTTGACAATAAATTGATTTTGAAAAAATAATTAAAACTTTTTTTTAAAGAATAGGTTTTTGTCTGCTAAATAAATTAGGTTGCGAAACAGGCCGTAGAAAACTAGGGCCTAGTGACTTACAAATGGGTTTTTGTCTGCTAAATAAATTAGGTGGGGAATCAGGCCGTAGAAAATTAGGGCCTAGTGACTTACGACTCGCGACCATTCCTGTGAGCGAGTAATGTTGTCAGGGTTGGAGGGAACCTACAGTTTTCAATCCCAACTTCTAATTTGAGAAAGCACTTTTCATGACAAGAATTACTCTTGGAGGATTTGTGAAAAAACTTTAGGTGACACAGGAGGGGATTGACCCCAAGACTTCTAGCTTAAGAGTAATACTCACTAACGACTATGCCGTTAAGAACTAGGGCCTAGTGACTTACAACTCTCCACCATTCCTTTGTACGAGTACTGTTGTCATCGATGGAGTGGACCTACAGTTTTAAGCCGAATCCAAACGGCTGATTTGAGAAAGCACTTTTCATGACCAGAATTACTCCTGGAGAATTTGTCAATTTCTCGGAAGAGGCAGTAACTCAAGACCTCTAACATGGCAGTCCAACGCAATAACTATCACGCCACGGGTACTACTTTGTCTTTTTACCGGGCATAGAAAAATGGTAATGACATGATTCTGAGCTTTAGGAATGAGGCTGAGCGCTTCTGGAACCTAAACAAAAAAGAAAAAGCGACCATTGCTGATAACTTTAAATGCGTTGCTGTTTAGTAAAGTTTAAAGTCAGTATGTTTCCCTTTAAATGCTCATAATAATATTTTGAATATGATAAGTCCGTTTTCAATATCTTTTTTTGTTGCCGAGATATTTTAGTCGAAAACTAATTTTGGGTGATATTTCATGTAGATTCTTATTCTTCAATAAAACTGTCCATTGAAATTTGAAAATTAATTTGAAGCCAGCATCCTTAATAATTAATGTCAAGATATTCGAGTCGAAACCAATTTTTAATATAATTTCTAAGGTTTTTATGTTTTTTGAGTTGACAAATACATTTTTTTCAGTTTTTTGTATATTAATAGAAAAACCGTTAGTTTATTTTTTTCGAAACTGTACCAATTTGGTTTTACTAGATGTACAATTTAATTGGAGTCGATAATGTTATTGGGTTATGAAATTTTTGGGACCAGAAAAATGTTTCACTCTTTTAAATTGATATGGTAAAAAACCGAACTATGTATCATTTTTTTGAAAGTCTTTTTCGCATCTTTTGATGTTATTTTCTTTAATGTAACATTTATTTGAAGTCGATATCCCTGCCGGTTCTTGAGATATATCCAATAATAATTGTTCATTCAATAATAGTTTTTAATAAAATGGATCTTTTTCTCCAAAATACTTCAAGCAATAAAACAACAATAGGTGAAACCAAGCAAAGTTGCTAAAAACCTAATAAAACCTGAAGAGCTATTAAAAACTAACTTAAAACCTCAAATGTCCTAACACTGCTATAAACAGTAGCTGAACAAATTAAATGAAAGAAGATAAAAAACACACACAAATGATTGTTAATTCAAATAAATGTTAATGTCCTCGTGCTTCGCCAAATCCCCCGTTAAAGGCTATCTATAAAAAGCTTAAGAAAAAATTTACAATACAAAGATACAATCTTGAAGTTTAAAAAAAAAAACATAAACACATAAACTGACATTGTATCTGCTACTTTTTTATTCGTTATTTCAACGATGATCATCAATATTGGCAATGCCAGAGCGTACGAGTACGAGTACAGTGTTTCGTACGAGTACAAGTCTAAATGCATTTCTCTTCAACCTCCTAGGGACAAGTTTCCAAAGAACCGTAAAACAAATTACCATCTTGCCAGAAACCAAAAGATGATCATCCAACCAACCAACCAACCGACCATCGAAACAGCCAACCAACCAACCAACCAACCAGGCAACCGACCATTTATTGCCCTATTAAGTGAAAACCAGAAGCAATTTTCTAACTTGCAAGCTCCGATCCGAACTCCGAGAGCTCTCTCAAAACGACACTGCTGTCATTAATTTCCACACAATACCCCTTTGGCATCGTCGTCGGTCGTAGACAATCTATGCTTACGATCTACCAAAAACAATAAAGTAAAACAACAACAATGGAAGCAGAAAAAACGGATCGTTCACCAGGTAGCAGGCAGAGCAGCACTCGCGCGCTACTTACCACAAAGATATGGACCAGATCAGCCAAAACAATTTTGAGGTGAAAATCTTTAAGAGGGCTCTGGCTTAAGCTATGTTTCTGGCCTGGCTTGTTGTTGATAGGTTCCCCTGTGCCCTGGCTTCTCGCTCTTGGTATTAACGAAAAGGTAATAATCATTTATTACCTCTTGCTGAGCTCGGTTCCGATCATCGTCGAACTAAAACTAAAAACTCTAAACTCCAAACTCCAAAGGCTATCATCTGAAGCCTCAAAATGTGACCAAAATCTGCACAGGGCCTTTCATTCGAATTAACCACAAAACATCAGTTTGTCGGTCGCTCTATACGTCTCCGTCTCCGTCTCCGTCTCCGTCTCCGTCTCCGTCTACGTCTACCTATGCCTTGCCTGAGCCTGGCCCCAAGTGGCATATAAGTTTTCTTAACCTATTTGATGGGATGGCTTTGCCATCAGAGTCTCCCGCAGTTGAAATTAAAGTCAGAGTCGTATTCGTACTCGTAGTCGTACTCAGATTTGTTATCGTCATCGGCATCATTGTTTTCGTCTTCGTCTTTGTCGACAGCTCTGCCAGCGTTTGGTGGGGAATAATTGTGTTGTTTTGGTAAAGGTATGATTATGGCCCAAAGCGTTTTGTGGTTTAAAGTTGAACTTTGTACACTCTTTCGAAAACTTAGGCCCAAGAATAGAAATAGACACGGGAGGAAGTTTATTATGGTCGTACGCGATCAATAAACCCGCAACTAAAAACAACTTTTAAGAAAAAGATGTATAAGAAATAAAACACCATTTTGATGAATCGTCTCTTGTCAATGTAAAACAGTAGATTAATTAGTTTCGAAAATCACCTCAAGCTATGGAAATTTTAATTCGTTTCTTGCTTTTTTTGTCGAATGGAGAGTTTGGGATTAAATGGATTAGCAAATTCGTTTTAAAGGTGAATTCGTTACATGACTTTAACAACAATCACCTTTTGTTAGTTTCAGGGTCGGGGCGGTGATTGAAAACAATTTAAATTGTAACTTCAGAACTGAACTCAGCGACTCGTCGCTCGGTCGCTCAGTCGCTCGTCGCTCATTGCGTGGCCGGACCCTTAGGGAATAAAATACATGATATGAAAAAAAAGCTTTTTTATAATGGGTGAACATTCAAGGGGTTTTTAGTACCCATATTATGGCAAATACAAATGTATTCCAAGGCAGTATTAGAGTAAGTTCCTTCTGCACAGTTCTTAGACATTGAAACTCTTTGTATGTTTATGTTGTAAAGCTTGGTCATTTTGCCTTCAATAACTTACATTATCGCTTTCATTTTGCAATTTTTGTGTAGCCTTCGTAACGGATTTATCTCTCAACAGTATTCCAGTATTACCAGCAAATGTGGCCATGATAGCGTTATTAAGTCCACTGAAATATCACTTGCTTATAAAAGACACAATATTAGCCCTATGACACTTCCTTGTGGTACACCGGCTTAAATTTCCTTTAGTTCCGAGTTACGCCTTTTTAGTAGAAGGTTTTCGAAAACTTTTGCTACGATGTTGGTTTGGTAGATGCAATTTTTGTCTGGTAGTATACCTTGTTTAGGTTTAATATTACTATGCTGTGATTTTTATTGAGATCATAGCTTAATTTAAAGTAAATGTAATATTTTGTTTATAGTTAATAAATATATTTAACGGAGTAGGTTCTTTTAATAATTGCATAATATTTGGTTATATATTGCAAAGACAGAGCAGGTGGCTAGTGGTGAGATTGCTTTGGCAGATAGAACAAGTAGGTGGTGACTCTTTTTTGAGAAGATGTTGGTGGGTAAGACAGGTGTGACCTAGTCGAAGCCGAATAAAATTAGTTTCCACTTACCATACCCTTTGGACTTTGTGTCGGGTATATTGTATGGGTTTTGTTAGGATTGATCGTTGTTTAATGGTGGTGGTATTCTTTCCATTTGGCGATTTCAATTACGAGTACAAAGTTGTGTATTGACCTTTGCAAATCACGTTCGGAGTATTGGTCAAAGGTAAAGACAGGACTAAAATGAGTTCCTAAAATGAGTTACTCTGGATTCCAACATGTCCGGGAGTCCACATAAGTTTTAGTTTAGATAGTTTTGTGATTATGATGTCTCTTATTTTTGATATAATGGGTGATTTTTTTGAGGTTAGGATTTTCATGCATTAGTATTTGACAGATCACGCGGGATTTCAGACATGGTGTCAAAGAGAAAGATGCTCAGTATGCTTTGACATTTCATCATGAATAGACTTACTAACGAGCAACGCTTGCAATTCATTGAATTTTATTACCAAAACCAGTGTTCGGTTCGAAATGTGTTTCGCGCTTTACGTCCGATGAGCGATGAGGCTCATTTCTGGTTGAACGGCGTAAATAAGCAAAATTGCCGCATTTGGAGTGAAGAGCAACCAGAAGCCGTTCAAGAACTGCCCATGCATCCCGAAAAATGCACTGTTTGGTGTGGTTTGTACGCCGCTGGTGGAATCATTGGACCGTATTTTTTCAAAGATGCTGTTGGACGCAACGTTACGGTGAATGGCGATCGCTATCGTTCAATGCTAACAAACTTTTTGTTGCCAAAAATGGAAGAACTGAACTTGGTTGACATGTGGTTTCAACAAGATGGCGCTACATGCCACACAGCTCGCGATTCTATGGCCATTTTGAGGGAAAACTTCGGAGAACAATTCATCTCAAGGAATGGACCGGTAAGTTGGCCACCAAGATCATGCGATTTGACGCCTTTAGACTATTTTTTGTGGGGCTACGTCAAGTCTAAAGTCTACACAAATAAGCCAGCAACTATTCCAGCTTTGGAAGACAACATTTCCGAAGAAATTCGGGCTATTCCGGCCGAAATGCTCGAAAAAGTTACCCAAAATTGGACTTTCCGAATGGACCGCCTAAGACGCAGCCGCGGTCAACATTTAAATGAAATTATCTTCAAAAAGTAAATGTCATGGACCAATCTAACGTTTCAAATATAGAATCGATGAGATTTTGCAAATTTTATGCGTTTTTTTTTTAAACGCTATGTATGAGACGGGTTCATAATGGTTTTTAGGACTGAAAGGTAGTCGGAACAGATCGTTCATTTTCCAGATGTGTTGAAACATTTTTTATGGCTTCAAATATTGCGACAGCTTCTGCAGTAAAAATAGATGCAATGTATGGCAAAATACCTTGTTTAAGTGTTTTCCCTTCCTTGGAGACGACTGAAAATGTTGTGTTATAGTGACTTTTGGAACCATCTGTGAATACGAAATTCCAACCACTATTGTAGAGCTTCCAGTGGCGATTCCTGGTCATAATTTTAGGGTTAGCTACTGGTCTTCTAGAAAATCAAAAAAAACTTTTTCAAGAATAATAATTCATTTTATTCAAAACGATAGTTCAATAAATATTGATTTTCGCTAAAGGTTCGAGTATACTCTCTGTGTCTTTCCTTATGTGTTTTTTTAAATCTGTAAGCTTTGGACATGGACGCCCATTATTGACTACTATTAGCTTCTCCGAAAACGATCTTGTTCTAAATGGTTTTTCTAGTAATTGTTCAGTTATGGTCTTTGCTTGATAAGTATTGGATTCCATTTTAATTCCTATCAAAATAAAAGTTCCTATTTTTAAACCAATATCATTAAAATAAAGTATCTATTTTTAAACATACAAAGAAGAATCTGTTTAAAACTACTTAGTATAGCCTAAAACTGGATATAATGTGTCCATACACAAGTTATAAAAATTGAAAATTATGATAATATAGTTATGTATATTGATTGATACATTATTTTATAAATGCCCAAAATTGTTTAAATAACTGTTTTTTAATATATAATTATTTAAATCGAAAATATCCAAAATCCAAAAAAAAATAACAAAAAATAATCTGAATCACCGTCCTTAAGTCGTACAGTGTACCGATTCATACATGCTAAAAGTAAAACAGTCGATTGGAATTCACTGCTCTTTATACTTACAGTGGTTAATAATTCCAACCAGCTAGATGGCCAAAGAATTACAATTCCATGGCTTCAAAGTGAAATAGCAATTTGTATAGAATATAATTATTTGCAAATTAAACTTCATATAATTTGTATTATACTTTTTAATTGAAAAAGAATTGAATTTGATCCTATGCAGGTACATATGTAAGTCGTTATGTTCTCTTAATTTGTTATTTTTTCGTTCTGGTAATGTTAAATTTATCATATAGTTTTCAGTGTTTCTTAAAGAATAAATAAGCAACGAATTAAATTTTCATAAAAATCCAAAAAAATGTTGACATTATTGATCATCAAATATTATAAAGACATTATAAGAGCTTGTGACGAAAAAAATTATTGATATTGGTTCATTAGTTCTTGAGTACCCTTCTGAAACAATACCAAGCAATTATTTTTCTATAGAAAGAAATTAAGTTAAGAAAAAAATTAAGGTAAAATTTAGTAAAAATTTTTGGCATTTGTATGGAACTACTGTTATTTTTACTCTTAGAAAAAAAAATAAAAAAACGCCTAAAGCGAATCTGCTTATAACCTTAATTTTCCTTTTTGAACTCAATCGACCCAATAGTTTGGAATGTAGAGATGAGGGCAGACAGACAGATGGACGCAAGTAGGGGACCCACCCTCTACCATTCTAATGCCTTGTTTGATTGAAATTTCTACCATTCTAATGCCTTGTTTGATTAAAATTTCGAGTTCGAATTTTTTTACGGAACCAATACTCGCCATATATGTACATAGTTCTTATATGTCGCAAGTAAAAATGTATGTATTGTAGATAGGTACTTAATTAAAACTTTGAAAAATTACACTTCAAACTGATTTTTATTCATTTGTTTCCAAATTTTGACTTAATAGTTTCACTTGAGCCCGCTTATAATTCTTAGTTGTAAGTAGGTACTACTGTTATTTAAAAAAATGTCTTCCATTAAAAATTAAATGCTTGTTTTGATTTGAGCTGTTCTAAAAAAATCAAGTAGCCTACCCTCTAGCATGTATGAATTGGTATGGAATTATGTATGTTAATAATAATTGCAATAAGAAATATAAACATAAAAATCATACCGATCATAACACATCCAATATTCAACTAATAAAACACTATTTATAATAAAATGCACTTGCTTCCTTTCAAGATAAAAAACGCTTTCACACAAAAACTATTTCTTATTAAACTTTTGAAAAATCCGCCTATTAAACTCAAACACCACCTGTGTTCCATTTTCTCCTTCCCCACACATCGACACCAAAAATCAGTATTATCTCTAAAAAGAGCGCTAAACAACGAACATAATTCCTGTCGTATCGTAGTACTGGGTCAAGTTCGCTAGCAAACCTCATTTTCACACAAATTAAAATAGATAACACAATTTTCTTCTTTTAAAAACGAATATGATATGATATGAATTTCGACGATCATGTTCGATTCGTCGTCGGTCTTGTTTTTCCTCACATAGTCCATACGATGTATAAAGAAAGGAGACATCAAACTCATGGTTGCGACTCGTGCAACTTGTCTTTTGTGTCAGTTGTGTCTTGTGTGCCTTTAATGTGTCGTATACTTCGCCGGGTTATCGCTTTTATTTGCGCTCACCCTTCTGTTTATTTTTATAGGGTTTTTTTCGAATGTGTGCATAAATCTGTGTGTGTGGAATGTATGAAATTTGGTAGCGCAAATTTTTGCGCTGCCCAAAGCCCAATGCTTTAAGATAAATTATTGTATGCGAGTTTTATTTCATGAAATGAATGTATGAAATTTGGTAGCGCAAATTTTTGCGATGCCCAAAGCCCAATGCTTTAAGATAAATTATTGTATGCGAGTTTTATTTCATAAAATGAAGATTTGTAGAAAAGTTGCATATAATGTAACTACAACTGAATTTTTTAACATTATAGTCAGCTGTTGAGTAATTCAATTACCAAATAATATACATATTAGAAAATTATATTTATTCTAAAATTCTTGGTTTAGCGCCGCTAAACCAGCTAACTATGAGGAATCGCCCCTGAGCTTCGATGATGTTTCAAGAAACATATGTTTGTAAATAACTGCGTTGGTGCTTTCATATTTGTGGTCGCAGGAGCTGAGAAGTGTGGAGCTGCTATCTAGCAACCAGGGTGGCTGAGACGACGAATATTTGGGATAGCACTTGAATGTAATTTCCATTTTTGTACCTAGATCCAAAATGGTGCTAATTGCAGAAGGCATGCGTCTTTTTTGTCTGTGAGAAAGGGCTTGCTTTGTGGATTTGTCAATTATTGATCCGGTTTGAAAGGTTAGCTAAGGCAGAAGTAAGGCAGTGACCTTACAATAACGCTCTTCGACTGTTGGAAGTCCAGCTTGGGCCTGAATGTTTTTTATTGGTGTTGTTGGGATAGCGAAAATACTTCTCCTTGCCGATGATATGTTGGTTTAAAGATCTTTTAGTTGTTTTTGGACAGGATCCGTATAAAGCAAGTCCATTGTGACAATGATTTTTCCAGTTGTATTTATTGTAATCCAAGAATATTTAAATTCGTTTTCTATATTCTAGATTGATATTAATACAATGTTTCCTTCTACATACATGAAGAATTTTGCATTTGCTTAGTGAAAGTTTTGATCCGGAAATAGTGGTCCAGTCATTAATTTCTCTGAGGAGGTTTGAAAACAAAATTTTAGGTTTTTCTAGTTAATAACTGCTTTATCATCTCTTTTTACAGGATATTTTAATTCTGTTTCCCTCTAGTTGGAAATAGTTGGAGTATTTTTCCTGCAGCCTATTGCATCAGTAATAAATTTACTTCAAGATCATGATTTCAATCATAAAATTTCACGAATTTATTAATCTACATTACTATAATCTATAACATTTTAAACTGTAAGGGTTCAGAAATAAAAGATTCAAAACTTCATGATGTTATTGATGAATTGTTACTCTATCAAGATGAAATGAACTTTAAAAAATTCCATTTAAGCTTAGATAGATGTAGATCTACAATTGAAAAGTCTGTAAATGAAAAACATAATAAATTGTTACATATTTAAAATCCATAATAAATGTTAAATGGGACGATGCTGAATTCCTTCAATAAATTTTGAAGAAAAATGAAAAATCCCCTTAAAAATATAACTGGATATAAAAACAAATTTATACGAAACTTTTAACCTGCATGGTTGGCTTTTTCAGTAATTTAAGGTGTGTAACAAAATGTTTTCTAACCCCAAGCAAAAATATCTTTGCAAAGAAGGAGCTCAACCTTTTAAGACTCCCATTAAATTATGTTTGTTGATATTGGTACGCCACGATATATACAAGACTTGGTTTATCACTTTTTTTTTATATCAATCTTCAATTTAATAATAACAAACAAAATTTTGCTCTACTTCAAATTTAATGTCAAACAGTTAAAGATTGACAAATGTCAAAGCATTCTCCCTGATTCATTCCCTTCCCATTTCCAAAATATCATATCTTTTTTTACATTTTCAACATTACTTAAGTGTGTGCCTTATTTCTTATAAAAAGACTAAAAAAATCATCATCAAATATCTATACATGTTCAAAGTATCTATCACTGTCTCGTCCTCATCGAAAAAACCCTCAGGTGAAAGTCAGTCAAGCATCAAAAAAGAAGCAAAGAATAAAAAAAAAAAACTCTGTCTCATTCTACACTTTTGGAAAATAATCCAATATCCTTAAGATATGTGTGTGCAGAAAATCGAACACCACTCAACGGTAATTATCCTTTTTGCTTCCACACACAAAAAGCTCATCATCCACACATAACACTTCCTGTCAATATAAAGTCTCCTTTATACCTTTCTACCTTCTGTCTTCTCTGCACTTTACATTTTACAAGACTTAAGGTAAGGTAGAGTGGATTTTACAAAATATATGCACGTGTAAAGTTAAACGGATGGCACTACCTCGCTCCGCGTTTTACTTGCGTTTTATACATTATAGTTCTGTGTGTCTGACGTTAAATACGCTAAATCAATTGATTTAAAATGCTCGAAGGATAACACACAACTCCCATTTCATTGCATTTCCTTGTTTTTTCTCGAGTAAGTCTATGTATCTACCCGAAAGCTTACATTCCGGCACTCATTACTTTGAGCTGGAATCCGAATAATGTATGTAGATGTAGAAGCAGAACAAAAGTGTACAGCTATACCCATAGGTAGTTAGATTCAGACAAAAAAGGTAGAGACAGCAAACGGAGCCAATTTCAAGCCTGCTCTTGTTTTCTTCTTTGTTTTTTTTTTAAAGGTGCGTGTATTGTTTTTGGAACAAAACTAGTAAGGTAAGAAAATAAAGAAACTAACTTTTGAAAACTTCCTCTCAAAAACAAGGATTAACATTTAATACAGCGATGTGTAACTCATGCAGCTAAGTATAACATCTCCAACAATTTGTGGTGGAATCAAATAATGTTAATCTCAGAAAATTTAGCTAATTAAATTTAAATTTTTTGGGTTTTCAGCTTGGTTTTTGAAAAATTGAATCTCATGCTAAAATAAGTTTGAAGTTAGGACTAAGGAAGTTAGTTGACAAAAGGATTCAGTGTTCTTCGTTGATAATTATATATCAATTACTTTGGCAGTAGTAAAAAAGTTTAACGACATCTATTTCATTTGATGGGATGTTGCTTCTATAACAAAGATCTTCTAGTTTCATACAGTACTTAGCACTTTCCGATAAAGTGAATGACATTTTCCTGTTCTCTTAAATTATTTATTTATAAATATTTACAATAAATTAAAATCTATTGTTAACAATTTTTTTAAGAGCGCATCAAATTACTTTCAGCTCTACCTCTTAAGTTATATTGACTACACTCTAGCGGTTTAAATCACAGAAGTAATTAATACTATAATTTGACCGAAACAATGACTCAGCTTTTCACTATAGACTCGGTTGCACACTGTTCATCAAATTTAGAAATAGCTTCATAGAGATAACTTCTACTAGCCGTTGCGTCATCAACATTAAAATCCAGTGTCATAATTGATCTTTTCTCCTATCTCAACTATTCTTCATAACAACTACTACGGTCTTGAAGAGATTTCAGGATTCATTTTTCATGGCAATGTACTTCGTAGTATTTAATGCAAGTTTAAACATTCTATAGCAATATAAATACGGGGATTTTTGAGTCGAACTTATAAATTCCCCAATTCTGGGTACAAGACAGAAGTATCGCCTTAGATGCTGATTCAATAATCTTGTATTAACTACAGTTCGATATGTTGGCGTTTTTAAAGCAGCTCTTTTTAATTGTTTTTATTGCTGTCTTAACCTTTTGCAAACTACACTGAAATTCTTCTCCATATTCATGCTGCTCGTAAATATCAAACCCAGATATTTCACAACCTATAAGAATAAAAGTAATCTAAGTAAAAAAAGACCTTTGACACAATACTGAAAATCCTATTTTATGGTCCGAAGCTTCGGGAATTTTGAGCTTCTAAGGGTGTCATTTCTACTTCTTGACTATTCCAATGGATTCTCCTTTTATGACCCATCTATCATTGACATTTCATTTTTTCTGTTAAAAATCATCACTTTAGATTTTGTAATAATGACGAAAAGATTCCATAGATAATATCATATCTATATACACCTTGCTCATCAAATGTTGGAGTGTTTCTGGCGAGTAATTGAACATAACAAACATCATCATCATCAGCATTTAGGAATGCTCTCGTTTCTACACGCGCAAAGTAAACTCCAACAGGTTACCTATCGCATCATCCAAGAAGAAATCAAATAAGCTAGGACTCCAGCAGTCTTACGCCTGAAGTAGTTGCAAACAAATTCGGCAGATCAGTTGCTGCCCATAAATTTCAATAAGCATTTTCAAGGATCAGAGTTCTAACGCTTAAGAACTTGATGAAGAAATGAGTTAGAACTCAATCGAGTTCTAATTTTTCAATAAACAGAGTTTCAGGAATTAGAACTTTTTCAAGAAATTATTCGTAAATTAATAGCGTAAACTCCAATCTCTTATAGATTATCCGGTTTTAGTAATATTTAAGTTTTAGCTCAACGGTGGTTTTTCAACATACAACAAAATGAGAAAATTTGATATCCAGAAATTTGTTATCGCTTCGAACAAGATGAAACCCATAAACAATGATTTTATAGCTCAACTTTATTTTTTAATTCATTATTCCTCAAAAATGAGACGAAAACCCATGTGTTAAGGTACAAATTTTCAATCTTTCTCAGTACTTGTAACTTTTGTATAAAATTTAAATAAAATAGCACTAAAGACCGCATGACTATAAGGGCTTAATAAAAGTAAGGCAAATAAGTTGTTTACTAAATACATAAGTTTAGATTAGTGTTGAGATTGCTTGAAATTCTCATTCAACCGGATTTATTTTTTTGAGCAAACTTAAGCAACTCCTTCATCCCTTGGTGTAATATTTTCTCTTCTGAACACAAAACTTGAAGTACTTGATCCGAGAAAAAGGTGAAGTAAATACCAACAAAAAAGTGTCAGTATTTTGTAGCTACCAGATCGATTTACATTCAAGAAAAACTTCCATGCAAAATACCATTCAGCTTTCTGGGGAGGCAAAGGGAAAAAAAGGTACATCGCATGAATGAGGAGACAAGCCGAGCCAAACAGGTACCCCAACCCTAACCCCAACTCCGCATACCCTTGTATGACACATGCAATATATTAAGGACTAGTGTTGGGGGCACCCATATACATTTATAATATAAAGCGAGCTATTATCGATGTTGAATGAACAGAACAAGAAGTAAAGAAAAAACGAACGAACGAACGACAAATGAACATTCACTTTGAATTTTCTCTCTTTTAATTAAAATCAAAATGAATGACAAGGAAATGTAACAATTTGTTTTAATGATTATTGAAGTCCTTTTCATCGACATCAATGTATAGTATAGTATAGTATAAAGAGGGTGGTTGGTTGGATCTGAATCTGAACATCAGAACATCAGAACAGCCTTGGCAGGCGAGTTTACGAATGGGCTATCTACTACACAGACTTTATACGTATGTATATATATTATACAGGGTAAAGTTGATGGCTAAAATACACCTCCACCCATCATCCTTGTCGTCCTTTTGTGTTGTCGTTGTGTTACCTTTTGCATTATCGATCGTCGTCGCCGTCGTCCTATGACTTGTATACCGTTATATGGCACTATATATAACAAGTGGCCTATGTATATAACTTCTTCAGTGGTAACATGTATACAAATGACATTCACGTACGCATTTGGGTTCGGCCGAACGCCACTGCCTTTGTCGCCGCCGCCGCCGACGCCCGGTCGAAGGCTGAAGGCCGAAATGGGAAATGTATTCTTTACACATGGTTTGATTGTGTATAAATGTATATATGTATGTATGTATTTATATAAAAGAGAGTTGAAGGAAGTAGTGACAGGGCAGTAGAGCACAGAGTAATATAAGTATAGTCGGTTAGTTGGAAATCGGATGAAATTTTATGTAAATTACATTGGCTCGATGTAAATTGAATGACCTAGCCATTGCTTGATATTCATTTATATAGTTCCATTTTCACAATAACAACAACACAATACAAAACGACAACGAAAACCAAACCATCAGCAATGGAAATGGATGATGGTAAATGGTAGAGTAGCAGAAAAACAGGAAAAAGGAGAAAAATATGTGAAATTAATTTGAATATCAGTTTAATGTAGATGAAGTTCGAAAGGACCCTTTTTCAACCGGCGGCCAGCTATGGCAACGACAACGGCAACCAAACCTATAACCGAAACGAACTTAACCAACCTACCTACTTCACCAGCAAACCACTCACCCACCCACCCACTAAAGCCATCTCCTCTCTACTTTCTGTTGAGTTTGCTATAAAAGTTAAAATTGGGTTTTATATTCTAGAATTAATTTAAGCTTTGAATATCGTCGCAGAGGTATAGAGGTACTCGTACCTACCGTAATTATAAAAAATGTATATTATAATAACCTAAATTTTCTTGCGTTGATAAACTTGTTGTCACCACTAGTAAAATGGACTTTAACACCAAAAAAAAGCCATCGAGAGAACTAGAAGCTTTTCTGAAGAATGTTGCGCAAAAATAAAAATTTAAGGGTTTTTTTAAGGGTACGAAAAGACAAAAGTTTAATGTAAATATTCTTTAATGGTATTAATTTAAATATTATTATATTAAACTCAGTTCTTTTATAGCAGTATTCAAATATTTTCAAGTTTAAATTTCTACCTAATTAAGCATTATGGGCTCTCGAAAGAATGACTAATCTTTTTTCCTAAAATTATTTACATAATAGAAAAAAGTATATTTAAATTCAATTTCACAAAAATTTTGTATTTTTATTTATTTAATTTAATTTTATTATATTGTATTTATTATAAATTCTTTAAGATACATTTGTTTAAACTCTCTTCCGTAAAAAGGGCTAAATTTGATAATTTAAGTCCAAAGTTTGTACCCGGGCAAAAAGGACTATTAACTAAAAAAGAATCGGTTTTCAGCTATGTTTGAAATAAAGCATCAATTCGCTTTGATCAAGAAAATGGGGGACCATCTCAAAACTTTCGTAAGCTGTTGTAAAATGTTCTTTCTCTTGCAATTAGTAATTTATGTTTTAAAATCTTACCCCGGATTTATGAAGAAAATATACATAAAATTAGTTATTTCAGCTCCCGTGTTTAGGAAAACTACACCATGGAATAAGAATTTTCCGAACTCAAACTAAAGGCAGTTGCCTACCGTTCCATTTGAGTCCGGAATAATTGTATTCCGTTGTGTAGATTTTCTAAACACGGTATCTGAAATAGTTAATTTTAAATATGTTTTCTTTATAAATACGGGTCTTACAGTCTAAGTCACTAAGGTGCATGTAACCTTTTCAATTATATGCATAATATTATAAAATGTAATGAAGTTTGTACCCAATCCATCATTTAAGGCTCTGAAAATATAAAAATAACCAGTGGCCAACATCTCGGCCAAATGCAATACTAAAAACTTCAAAGGATTTCATTCAAGAAGGGACCTTCAAATTGAAGCTTAAACACTTTAAAGATCAACCCTATGTTACATACATATTGTTAGCCGTTACTATAGCTGCTCTGACAGACATTGATTTGATCTGTCATTTTAATTGCAATCAACGTCACAAGCGCAAGGATAAAACAAAAGAGAACTAAAATTAGTTGAAAGTTCAAAAAAAAAAAAAAAAAAAAAAAATACGTATACGCCCGAGTGACCCAAAATGAAAATATAAAAATACCACAATAAGCTTTTAATTTATTTGGGACTTAGTAAATGCTTATTTTTAATAGCATCTAAAATGAACTGAAACAAGCTTACTAATTGGTAAGCAAACAGTTTTGTAAATTTTCGTTGCGTTAAAGCGTTTGATCTTGGGACACAACCATCATCATTTACGGGAAGTTTTGGTTTCTTCTTTCACTCGAAAAAAACAGAACAAGGAGCGCTTTGAGAGGTCAAAATATTTTACAGAGATTGTACCGGGTTTTTAACAGGAACGCTACAAAAAAAGAGCGACAGGGACAGCAAATGACGGCAAATGCCGCTCTTTTGACATTTCTCTTCAGTAACGTTTGCCATTTCATGATGGAAAGACAAACGAGCCAACAACAAGTCGAAATTATTAAAATTTACCACCGAAATTCGGAGTCAGTGGACTCAACGCTAAAAGCGCCACGTCCAATTTATGGTCGTTATAATCGTCCTAGCAGATATACAATTTAGCGTCTAGTAGACAAATTTGAATCCACAGGCACAGTACAAAATGTTCCCGTGCCAGTGCCAGTGAGACAAAGAAGTGCCCGTAGTGTCGAGAATATTGCTACCGCTGAGGCTTCAGTTGCAGAAAGCCCAAATGTGTCAAGATTAAATTGACGCAAGAACTGAACCTGCTTGACTACCAGAAGCGTCGTATGTTCGTGAATTGGACTGAGCAACAACTTGAAAATTATTCGAATTTTCATCGAAAAATCATGTTCAGCGATGAGGTTCATTTCTGGCTGAATGGCTTCGTCAATAAATAAAATATGCGGTATTGGTCAGGCAGCAATCCACACGTACATCATTGCATCCCGAAAAAATTACGGTTTGGTGTGGTTTATGGGGCGGCGGGCGGCGTCATACTTCTTCCGTCATAATCAAGACCGGCACGTTACTGTAAATGGGAATCTCTACCATTCAATGATAACCGAATATTTTTGGCCCTAATTGGATGATATGGAATTAGGCTTGTTTCACACTATACGGTTTTGACCGTACGGCAAAAAACCGAACGCCGACATTTTGCTAGAGACCGTGACCGTATAATATGAAAGCGTATAATATGCTCTTCTTCGCGCCTCTAACAAAATGTCGCCGTCCGGTTTTTTTTTTCCGTACGGTCAAAACCGTATAGTGTGAAACAAGCCTTAGAGGACATGTCGTTTCAACAGGACGACACCACAAGCCACAAAGCGAATGACACAGCAAATTTATTAGAAAGCAAGTTTGGAGAACGTGTTCCCTCGCGAAATGATCCAGTCGCTTGGCCGCCTCGGTCGTGCGATTTGATGTCGTTAGATTATTTCCTGTGGGGGCTACGTCAAGTCTATGCCAACAAGCCAGCGACGATTTATGAACTTCGTACAAATATCGAACGTGAAATTGCAGCAGTATCGGTCGATTTATGCTTGGAAACTGTCGAAAATTGCGTTCAGCGTCTGGACTTCTGCAAGCGTGCCCGTGGTGGCCATGCAAAAGAAATCGAGTTCCATTCATATTGGCATCAAACTTACTTTCACAGGAATATAGAATTTCATTGATATCCAAAACCATTTTTGTTTTATTTAAAAAACTTTTGTAGCGCTCTTATTGAAAAACCCGATACTTTAAGTGAAACAACTTGTCCTGATTTGTGTCCGAGTGGCTTTTAGGACTACCGTGCTCTTAAGAAATGGCTAAAAACCTTTTAAGACGCCATTAAGAGATTTCTTCAGCATAAGGAGGTGTCCGTCAAACTATTTCCAAAGGATTGAAAATAATTATAAAAACAGGGAACTTCGAACCCAAGAGACGGTTAGTGTTCATTTTTTCACATGTGAACAGCTGCATCAAAGGAAAAACACAGAATGAATAAAAATGGATTCGTTAGAACTGGTGACTTTCCAGTCAGTCTACGTTCAATCAGCTGGTTCAAATATTCAAGGTTATGTTGTGTATTTGGTGTGTAGCATGGGTCGGTGTTATTTAGCATGAGCTATTGATACAGAAAAACATCACTGAAGAATAGTATCGACGTCAATTGATGCAATTGTCCCGAGCACAAAGCGAAAAAACGTCTAAAACATAAGCAAAGGAACAATAAAGCAGTTTTACACTAGGTTTCATGTTACCAAACCTTCAAAAAACATCTTAAAGCACCGCTGTTGATTGTGGATGTCACTAAGTTTTTCTCATCACCAGTTCCATTCATATGAAGCCATCAACGCATGGATTGTTTTGTGGCTAGTGTCAAAAGATGAACACTTTTAACCAAAACGTGTTCAGTTCACGATGTGCAATATTTGCTACAATTTTTTATTTTCCTAAAATAGATAGAATTTTTATAAACGATTTCAATTTTTTAGTCTAAGAAAGTAAGTAAGTAATGTTGTTTATTTCACTTTATCCATACATTAAATTGTTTCTTATATTTTTATGATTGAATTCAGTTCTTATAGAATTAGTAATAATTTAACAAATGTGTTATGAGTTCTTTAAACAAAAAGGTTCAACAATGACTTTTGTCGTCTGTCGCAATCAATAAATTTTTTTCTAAAAACTTCCCTAGATTCATAATTATTTTTAAGGCAAAAATTTAATTAAGATACGTTTCAAATTCTAGTTGTTAAATTCATTTATGAGTTGTTGGCGATAATTCAGTGCTATTTGTAAGTATTTGATGATGCAGTTCCAATCCTTTATTCCATTTAAGAAATCTATTATAGTGTTCATATCAAGTGAACCACTTTATAATGTCTCTCGGCGAATACTTCTTAAAATTGGGCAAGTTCCCACAAAATGTGCAAGGGTCTCTTCTTCGTTTGAATTGCAGAGAGTACAGTTTAGATTTTCAGTTTCTGTCCTTCGTGTTCCATTGAGCATAATGAGCCCTGCTCTTGCTTTCAGTATCCAGCGAATTTTGGAGACATCCAGTCATCCGAGACGTAAACTTCACCAGCAGTATAATCAAGCAAATGGTATAAGCTGTGTGTTCTAGTTTGTCGTGCTCTTTGCAGAGACTCTAAGTACTCACGCTCGATTATTTTAACTGATACGCCATCCACAACCAGCTTTAACAGAGTTTTGTTGGTCACGATCTCATATAATTGTTCTACATCTTCCCGATTGAGGCTATTTTCCCAGCTCCTAAACCAGAAAATCTGCTTTTCAATTATCAGCTTGGCTAAAAATTTTGGTAACCTGTTATTTGCGTAAGCACTGAGAACTCTTCCCACATAGTACATATGACATCTCATCGTGAACTCAAAGACAGGTTTCAACTGGCATTCAAGGTTCAAGATAAGTTAGGCGTCACACTAGGCAGACCCAGTACTTTTTTGTAGAAGTATCTTTGCATCTTTTCCACTTCATCATGTTGTAAGTCCCCCCATACTTGTGCTCCATAACCGAGAATAGCCCTGGTAACCGCGTTGAAGATATCGATCTTAGAAGTTAATTTGACATCTTTATTAGTGATAAACCGATTCCATGTAAAATTTAAGCTCTGTCTTGCTTGTTTAGATCGTTCTTTGAAGTTCTCCGTTAGGCTTAGTCCGGAAGTTAGCCATATACCAAGGTACTTGTATTTGCTAACAACTTCGATGGTTGCTCCATTGAGCTTCCAATTTTCTTGTTGGCTAAGTCTAGTATTCTGCTATCTTATTTATCATGCTTTGTAGTATGTCTGGCTTATCAGCTATTAGCACAATGTCATCCGCATACATTAGCAATCGAATTTGCATTCCATTCACCGAAATACCTCCTCCTATGAACTCATGGATATCATTTATATATAGAGTGCGAAAAATAGTGGACTCAGCAAGCAACCTTGTTTAACACCCATCGTTGTTTCAAACCAGTCAGTCTGACAATTGTTCCCCATCCCATACCGTAGCTGTTGTTTTATCATACAGATCTCTTATAATTCGGATGAGTTTCTCAGAAATCCCTAAGATTTGCAGTTTGTATAAAAGTGCTCTTCGGTCGATATAGTCAAACGCCGCTTTAAAGTCAATGAAGAAACAGTAAACTTTCTTGTTGTCATTCATTTGAAGTTTTATGATATTGAAGAGGTTAAACAGATTATCAGCAGTGCTGTAGCCTTCTCGAAATCCAGCTTGGAACTCATTTAGGATACTATATTCCTTTTCCCATTGCTTTAGTCTTGTTAATAGAACTCTGGCAAAGCTTTTTGCAATAGTGTCCATAAACGATATCCCTCTATAGTTTTGGACGATGTTCTGATCACCTTTTTTGTAAATTGGGAAAATAATAGTTTTTTTTGAAATCTGATTCCACTTTTCCAGATTCAAGCATTCGATTGAAAAGTTTAGCTAATATATTTATTGCTGATTGTGGAGCTTTGGTAAGGAACTCATATGGCACTCGGTCTTGACCTGGCGCTTTATTCCTTTTTGTATTTTGAAGAAATTCATTTAATTCGTTGACTGTGATGGGGTTGTCGAGAAGAGGAACAGCAAGATTTTGAGGCATGCTTTCGATATGCACTGGAGGCATGCGTGGGTTGAGTAAAACCAAGAAATATTCTTTAAAGTCTGCACTAGTCAAAGCATTTCCTTTCACAAATACAGTTGTTTTTAGCTCTTTTGCTAAACTCCACCAGTCCTTAGACGTCTTCACCTCTTTCAGTTTTGCGCCAATCAATTTTTTAGTCTATTTCACCATACAAATAAATATTATATTTTTGAAAAGTTTTCACAGTTAGTCATTTTTTTTGGTGTAGTATAAAACAAAAAACTTGTTAAATTTTTGTACCGTTATTTTCACTGACTATTCGGCCATCTGCATTCCTCCTATTCAAAATTTTAACCATAATACTCGCGCTCCTAGAAATACCCATCAGTTCACCCTCAGCTCCAGCTTCGATTATGTTATGAAGTACAGAGATTAGTTCTCTAGCCGTACTAAGAGAATGCTTAACACGCTCAATCTTTCTCTGTCAGTGCGATGTTCAAGAATTCAAAGCCAATGTACACTGAAACCTCTCCAACCCCTCCCTTGAATTCACCCACTATGTTTTTGGCTTATTTAACCCTTTAAGTGTCCCCCAAAAATATTAAAAATAACCATAAAAAATTTACTATGCTGAGAATATTATTTCAAAACCCCTTATGATATTGTTCACCCTGTAAAATCGGATGTTTAGGTTTCTAGATGTCTATATCGTATTGAATTAACCTACTCTAAGTATATATTTAAACTTAAATTAAAACTAAAACATGTCATTACGCTTACGCATTCTCTTTTCAGTCACTATGTTATTCCAATGTTTTTTATTTTTCAGAATGTATGCAAATCTGATAAATAGAATTTAATTTCGAAAACAAAAACACAAACACTTTTTTTTCAAACACGTGTGATTTATCACAACAATGTTCGCTTGATTTTGTTTTTCAAAATAAAATTCTTTTCCTTGATTTAAATGGAAATGGAAATCGATGTGGATGTGGATGTGTGTGCATATAATTCATTTGAAAATACAATTTAGAAAAAAACAAACTGAGAGATTCCTCCTCTCCTCATTGAACAAACATAAGCGTTTCATTATTCTCGTCACTTGACGTTTCTATTTGAAACTGATGGTGGATGACTAAAACGAGATAATTTCCGGTTCGGCTCGTTAGCAAAAATACAAAAAATAAAAAATAAAAACAAAATACGATACGACACAACAGCTTCATATGACTTGGGTTCGGGTATTCCTAGCCAAGCCCCCTTGTTTTTATATTATGTTGTTTTTTTGTTTTTGTTTTTCAAATACTGACATATCGCTTTTGGTAGGCTTGGTTGTTGTTTGCGACACAATCTTTCAGTACGAAAAAATAACAAAAATAAGCTGTAGATACGACTAAAAAGCATATAGATACAAATGTATCTGTAGTTCATATGCAGCGAGATTATTAAGCGAATTACGAAATCTATTAAATGCCAATTAGCAATTCGGTTCTGCAAATGCCAGTGGCTTGATTGTATGGCTGTGGCAAACGCAGAGTGGCAGAGTGGCAGAGGCAGAATGGCAGAAGGCAGAGTGGATTGTGATGTGATTAGCATAAAATGCATAAATAGTGCGCAGAATTTTTTTACATAGCTGACTGAGCCGTTGCCGTTTGGTTTGGTGCGAGATATGTATCTCGTTCTCAATGGATTTTAGTGGATGTGCCTTATCTTGCCACAAACAGTAATGGAAGAGCGCATAGAGCCAAAGCTAGAGCCCATAGCCAAGCCATAACTGCGAGAATATAAAAACATAACAAAAATAATTGTATTATACTTGACCCGAAGAACGAGGTGCAGAATAAATTAAATTTTATTACTGAATCTTATTAACGGCTTTGAGCACCACCATCATCGTCGTCATCGTCAGCAGGGAATGAAGGTGTTTCATTCACCTCTTGCTCGTATATTGATGGTCTAGATGATGATGGTTTTTGTTGTTGTTGATTTGAGAGATGCTTCTGGGTTTTCGCCTTTATTTTCTTTTCTTTTTTTTGTAAGATAGGGGTCTTATGGGAAACGTGATTCGGCGTAATTTAGTGTATTTTCTCCTCTGTATTCAAGGAGATTGTGTGATGATGCCTTGAAACACACTTAACACTTCATTATATGACTTGTCATATGCATATAGCTCGCTCTGTTCTTGGTCAAGTAATATTCAATGGTTTTATTATAGTTTTATTTTTGTTGTTTTTGTTAACACTTTTTTTTTGTAGATCCTTATATCCATAAATTACCTTAAGCCATTGGGGTATGATATAAGCATGGTTGGTTTGCCATATTTTATAGCCATCGGACCATTTTGAGATCGTACAACAACCTGAAGGTGAACATGGCTTTTGTTGTGAGTCAGTTTTCCTTTACAAAAAAAGAATACGCCGTAAAAACTATCCATCCGTCGAAATAACACGTTTTTTAGTAATAATTTCTGTAATAACGCAAGGTTTAATGGTAATTCATTTGTCTGAAATGAAAATATAGTAAACTTCATGAGATACGTGGTTAGGTAAGTCAAATTGTAATAATACTTTGAAATGATAGCCAAGAGAGAAGGTTTTGAATTAGTAAAATGTATTTGCGTCTTAATAATAATTTTACTATAAGACTGATTTTGAGGAGATTCAATAGGGGTAATTTTAATTTTCTTTACAAAAATCAGCAAGTGTTGTGATTTGTTTCGTGTGTACATTAAACTTAACAACACAAATTATTTTACTCGATGTTAAATGTAAGAAGGTCCTTGATTTACTCCTGTTCTCATACCAGTTCTCCCCTTTTGCAGTCGTATATTTTCGATACAAAATAAACTATTTCTGTCGTTAAAAACCTACGAACTTTTCTTTCCAAAATTCAAGGGGTTCCACAAGGTTGAATTCTTGAACCACTTCTTTTTTCGCTCTACATTAAAGAGCTTCTGCAGCAAGTTTAAAATTCACCTGGTCAAAAGCATGAAGACGATATTTAATTATTTAAAAGTTGTCTCTATTATAATAGTTAATAGTAGTACCCGTTGCATGATGGTTAGTGCGTGGGACTATCATGCCAGAGGTCTTGGTTTCGATCCCTCCCTATGCCATCTAAAGTCACGGGTACTGCCTCTTGCGAGGAATTGAAAAATTCTCCAAGAGTAATTATTGTCAAACTATAGCCGTTCGGATTCGGCTTAAAACTGTTCAAGAATACCACTCATAAATAAAAGTAGTGGTCCCAAATATCTCCCTTGAGGAACCTAAGACAGCATTAAGATTTGTTCTAACACTTTATTCTCAATTTTAACAATTTTAACCCTAAAATTTTAATAAAAAGCAAACGCATTTGCAAAATTGGTAAATATTTTATTCTGTTTGAAAAATAGACTTGTAATTATTGATTTAGTCCTTAGTAATTAACAATAAGTTATAACTGGCGTAGAACGACTGGATTAAAACCATGTTGGTATATAGTAATATAATTTTTATTTCAAACAAATTTATATTTTCATATAACTAAAAAAGATAGGCCTATAGTTAGAAATATCCTAATTTGATTCTGAAGTTATAAAATACAATATCTAACTCTCTATGAATACACCCGAGAAAGCGAAGAAGGTAATTAAAATTTTGGTCAATAGAATAGCTGTAGAAGATGGTGGAATTAAATTACGATCTTCATTTTTAGTTGAATCTAAATTCAGCAGTGCTGGCATTACTTCTGAAACCTGTAATGTTATTGAACCTATATATTAACAGATGTGGTAATTCAAGACTCTTAGGATGGTTAAATGGATAATCTGACTGAATTAGGTAGTAAAAGTACTCGTATTGGGAATCTATTGTTAAAGTACTTAAGTACTTCATACAACTAAGATACCGTTTGATTTATGTTAAGAGATTTTAAAGTTCCATAAGTTTTTGCAAACATTTCATTAATATTATATTTAATAAAAAAAACATAATTATAACAATACAAAAATGAGTTATGTTTATAAAAATCTGTTTGGAATAAGTAAATGACCAAAGATCATTATTTTGGCGGTCCCTTTTGAATTTTTTTTTTTTTAATTAGCGAACACTAAAAGGCGTATACCTTTAATATGCCAAAGACACAGTGTAAGCATTAGGAAAAGAGGGAAGGGTTGGATAGGAGGTGTCGGTGTACATTCCTGAACATTGCAATGATAGGGAAAGATAGAGGGTGGAAAGGCGTTCCACATTCGCGTAGTACGGCTAAAAAATGAATCTCTGTACTTTATAGTTCGGCCGAAGTTGGGCTCAAGGGTAAACTGATTGGCATTCCTAGAAGCGCGGGTATTACGGTTAAATTGTTTAAGGGCAGGAATGCAACTGGCTATTTCACTAGAGAATAGTCCGTTAAAATAACGGTAAAAAAGGGTGAGACAAGAAACCTTGCGCCGATGTTCGAGTGACGTAATCGAGTTGATGATGTTTATGTCACCAATCATTTTAAAAGCTCTTCTTTGAATACTATCCAAGAGGCTTAAATAAGTTACTGGAGCACCAGCCCAGAGATGAGAGTTGTATTCATGTTTCGGACGTATATAGGTTTTGTAGATTGTAGCCAGATCAGACGGAGAGAAAAATTTCTTGCAACGTCTCAAAAAACCTAGACACCTTGTGGCATTTTTGGCAACATCGTGTATGTGATCGCTCCACAAAAGGTGGTTCCTGATGCATATTCCGAGGATGTCAAGATTTTCCGTTTCGTTGATGCAAGTGCCACTCATAGATAGTGGCAAAGAGGGTTTATCTCGCTTTAACGATACAAGACAGCATTGCATTTTCGAAGCATTAAATTCCACACGATTTTTTATTCCCCATTGTACAATGCTGTGTAGGTCGGAATTTAATGAGCTAATCATATTTTGTCGTTGCAGTTCCACATCCGAAGAGGAGGGTTGTGACTTTGTGAGTCTGGAAACGAATATGAAAAGCTAAGAGTGCTATCGTCAGCGAAACAATGTATTGGATTAGAAGTAGCAGACAGAAGATCATTTATAGAAATGAGGAAGAGTGTCGGAGACAAAACGGAGCCCTGGGGCACACCAGCATTTATTTTCTGGGTTTCAGACTTGAATCCGTCCAAAAAAAACTTGTATTGAACGGTTCAAAAGAAAATTTCTAATCCAACGAAGAAGAGATTCGTCGATACCGAAAGCACGCATTTTCGATAAGATAAGAATATTAATTTTAGCTTATTAAACTAAGCTGGATTTGAACAGGACTTTGCTTTTTGGAGTAATTATGATTAAGAACTTGTTTAATTTGCCGATAGGTAAAAAAGGTTTTAAAAGGCCAAATTTCAATATGTTGTAACTATCAATTGACATCTAGACAGCCACTCCAACCTAACCTAACTATCAATTGATATGTGACAATCACAATAGATGTAAGTTCATGTATTTTCTGCCCACTGCTTCTTTGCTTTACTCAGTCTTCGAGCCACAATTAACATCTTTATCAACCAAGGTAAATATCAACTAAAACACTATATCAAATTATCACTCAGAACACTGATTTTTGGCTATTCTTCGATAACAATCAAATTTAAGCTTTGACGTAATCCCATAAATCTATAACTAGTGTTGTTTTGGTTTCAACCTTAACCATAATTCATATATAAAATTTGTATGTAGCTTCGTACCTTATGCTTTTTAATCAGTGTATAATGTTTGCCTTGTGAATTTCTGATAAGATTAATTAACCCTAAATACAATGTGAGGTATCTTCAAGTTCAAACTGCATGCCCTTATAAAATATATGATATCTCAACTAGTTGGGCATCCGTAACCATTCGTTACTTTGTTTGATTTTAAGCCTAGATAAGAAAGCTACATTTCGTTAGCATTCAATGTTATTTAACCCTTTTTCTAGCTTATAGCTTTGATTACAAAAGATCAATAGAAATAAGCCGCCACCTATGAATAACACAACCTAACAACCAAAACCAACCCATTTTGTGCTGATTTCACTTTAGGTTACGTATACGCCCGAGTATACCCGAGTTGACTCACAAGAAATAACCAAAGAGAGTGCATCAGCAACACCAACAGCAGCAGCACACTGGCTCAAGCTATGTATATCGTTTACGTTTGTTTGATGGTCGCCCCGTCTTGAAACGAAGCCCAGCTTCAGCGATATTATAGGTAAAGGTGATGATTCATCAGTTCAATAGACCAGAACCAATAATACAAAACAAATTAGAAAAACAAGAATAATAGTTGTTCCAGCAGAACCGGCAAGTAAGCAATAAAACAAACAGAACTACTAACAGCACCAAACGTATATAAACGTATACACATATACGTATACATAAATACAAGCTTATATATGTATGTATGTAGGTATAGAGCAACTGAATTGATGGAGGTGGCCTCGTTCGATGCGGGCGGTTATCGACTTTTTCACCTGATTATTGTGTTTGAATGCACTTTGTTCTGCACACCTCACACCTCGCACCTGTACAACTGCACAACTGAAAACCCCCATCACTCCTCATGCATATACTGCTTCGGTGTTAGCGTCAACTTAAGCTTCAGCTGCAATGCAACTAACTTCGATGCTTCGTTCATTACCTTGATCGATGGAATCGATTGATTTACTCACCTGTGCTGTTTTCTTATTGTTGTTGTTTTTCTTTTGTTTTAACTTTTCTCCGTGTTTTTCTTAGTCTACCACACCTCCTCCCCCTCTCCGTATTCCTTACTGCACACACAATTTGCCATTAGATGGTCATAGCTATAAAATCATTTCGACATATGTAGGTATAGGCAGCGATAGAGGAAAGGGGTACCATCAGCACTCTTGCTACAGTTTTCTATAAAAATGTCGGCCATCACATAAACATCGGGTGATATCTATTGGACCACGTTTGTCGTCGTTGTCGTTGTCGCTGTCTTCGTCGGTCGCCGTCTTCGTTATTGACGTAGTTCTATTTATTTATTATTATGATTTTATGAAATATAAAAATAGATATAAAAACTTGTAAAAAGGGGGTTGGTATTATTTTAATTGGCATCAGTGGCTTCACTTGCTATGTTATCAGGTAAGGAAGGTTTTCCTTTTTGCTTCTATTGTTGAAGTAGGTGGTGTGATTCAAAAATACATATATGTATTTGCACGCTATACTACTTGTTTATGATTTATTAGATAGGTAAGTACAAGTACTTGACTTGGATTATTATTATTTTGTAACTTTTTTATTTAAAGCAGAAGTTCTCATGAACAGAATGAAACTTTAATTAAGTCTTAGATACTTATGTGAAGGTATTAATGATGATGTAACTTTGATGTTATAAAACTTGTGAAATCAAGAGAAATGTTATAATAATTTAACATTTTATTGAAATATTCTAGATATTGATGTTGAATGTAAAGTTAAAGTCAATAATTTGTGTATGGAATTGGTAAATTTAGGTAAAACAGTTAAATTTTTATTTTTTCCTGTCAAAATTTTTCGAATGGTTAGTTGCAGTAAACGTGGTCCAACATTCATAATTCAGATAGTAAAATGTTTAAACAACTTGTTTTTAAAATAAATTAACTAATTTATGGTACAGAGACTTTACTTTAAACCTGTCCGTTCTCATCCAAGTTTCTGACTCCGAACGCCTAAGGTAACATGGTTAAACAGAAAAATTTCGAAATTTGATGCGTTTTTCATAGTTTGTTGAATTAAATCTACTACAGTTATGTTCTATGATTTGTACGGCCAATTTCTTCACATAGTCCTAACGTTAAGATCAGTTCTAGTCCTTAAATTAATATTCAAATCGGTAGCAACTTATTTCTTCACACAAGTATAAGAACCTTTAGTCCTATCAATTTGGAACCAAGTATTTGTTGGGACTCGTTTCTTAGGCACAAGCTTGGACCAGGTTATTATACCAATTGTTAGTACTCGAAACCAATTGATACCTTTATTGAAGTACTAAGCTGTAGTTCTGTCAAATAGGCAGGGCGTAACGTACCCAGTTAGAACTGGGTATTATCTGGTATATTAAAATACTAAAATTAAAGCAATAAAATTCATTCAATTTAGCAATTTTTTGACTGCGTTTTTTTAAGAAATAAGTTGTCAGTTTTTGTTGTTTATAATTCGGAGGTATTTGCTGTCCACTTATGTTTAAAATATCAACTTTGCTGCCAAAAACCTGGCGATAACTTCTTTAATGATTTTTAAAATATCATGAACTATGAAGAAATGGAGAAATTTGTTGGGGTTGTTCGTCGAATATACCATACAATATCACAAAACCATGAGCTTTGATAGCTTTTTTCGACGTTATCGGTTGAAATAATGTACATTTACAATTTATTCTTCATCTCAGCTAATGAATTGCAAACTTCAACAGACTTGGTTCTAATGGTACTTTTCAGAATAATAACCTTAATAAAGAACACAGTTAGAGTAAGTGTGATGACTTCTATTATATGTATAGTATGTCTGTAAATAAGTAGTGGAAACGTTAAGGAAAAGGCTATATGGACATAGCAAGAATAATAGATGATATCTTTGGTCGATGAAATATCACGTACATTTGTATGTAGGGGTAATTGGGCATATGCACAGATGCAAACCTATGTACATAATATCATGTGCATCAAAAAATATTTTTAATATCTTCAAAATGACCAAACTTTAAAAATATTTAACTATTGCATAATTCTATTGAATACTTATAAAAGAAAAACGCAAATGAATTACAAAAATATGCAGCCAAACAAAATTCTTTAAATCCTTGTTTTGAATCAGGTAATTAATTAATCAATTTTATTTTTAATAATTTTTACATTTCTATGGATGCAAATATCAAATATACATGAAAATAATTTTTGAAACGCAAAAACTAGCACAGTGTTAGATGAATGTTAAGAAATAAATCAACTCTAACATGGTAAGATTTTGTGAGTAGATCATAGGTTCTCAAACAGCTGGTCAAAAAATAGTTCAAATACGTTTTTTTTTTTTAAATGAAAGCATGTAAAACAAAATAAAACAAAAATTGGTGCTCATTAAAATTTTTGAAATGGAACTTTTTTCGCATTTTGGCAATTTTTGCATTTAAAGAAATTGAAAGAGTAACAATCAAAAACTTAAGTTTTAATTGTTTTCTGTCGGGAGATAAGTTGAAATTGTAATTAAATCAACAGTCCGTTGAGAACTAGGGGCAAGTGACTTACAACTCTCAACCATTCCTGTGTGCGTATAATGTTGTCAGCAATGGAGGATAGCAGTGGCGATGGCACCATATAAGTCTATTCCCATCGACTTACCTTTTGTAAATCTCAATATCAACAAACAAACTTCATGCAACATGTATATAAACAAATCATACAACAATCGACATTACTTTACAATAATTCAATTGACATGTATTTTCTTCTTTAAAGGTATGCCGGGTTATTATTTTATCGCTGAATAGAACAAATTTGTTTTCTCTCCCGTTTCCGCTTCTACTTCTCGCTACGCGTGTGCTTCCTTATTCAACCAACGCTTTCTTAAGCATAGAAATAATCCGATGTTCACCGACTTTCATCGATGAATTTGTATGTATCTGAAAATTCACTTGGTTGTGCAAAAAACAAACAAGAGTGTTGGAAATGGAGAAATACGCATTGCGCATGCGCATGTCAGGCTGAGCCTAAGCAAAGCAAAGCAATACGTTGACGCAATACACTTGTTATTCATTTTCATAGAGTAAATAAAAATTCAAATATTCTGTATAGGAAAAAAGGCAAACGTAACCCGTCTCTTATTGGGCATTTTCCTTCATTCTCGGCGGAAGAAGTTTAAGAAGTAGGGGTTGCCACTTAAAGAAAATTGCGTAGTGGAATAATTTTTGGCAGAAAGTTACTGTAATTTTAGTTAAGTGGCACAAGTAGCCAAAATGAACTAGGCAAATGAGATTTTGTTCTAAAATACAGTTTACAAGCAGATTGCAGTGCAAGGTGTATAAATAAAAGCGTGAACAAAAAAATTATTAATTGAAGATAAAAAGTTAATTAAAGTTTGAATTGGAAGTGATTTGTGAAAAGTGGTTGGTGGTTTAAATTTTAGCTACTCAAAAGTCACAATGGCTCTTACAGGAATAGATTGCTGTTTGAAAGATTTTCTGTTATAGATGAAAATAATGACTTTGAGAAACTTAATTTCTTAAAGAAAAAAAGTGATAGAAAAAGGACGCTACCCGTCCTTTGAGCTTATCTATTAAATTAGAAAGCATTTTGTTTTTTCCTCACAATTCTCTCCGGAATTTTTGCCAAAACTGGTGTTCTTTTCAATTTGATTCAAAATAAACAAACGGATATTGAAATCGCAAAAAGAGAAATAGAATGTTTTAAGTCTTGGCTTGGCTCTGATTTCTTAGAGAAATTTGAATCAATTTTCGAAAGTCTAAAAGGTTGCGCAGAACCGCCACGAAAAAGAAGATTACTTGAAATAGATTCAAAAACGCGATATAAATTCCTTTTTATAGAAATTAAAGGTAATATTATGACAAACTTAATATAAAATATAAATCTTTTACTAATTTAGTATTCTTAGATTTACTTAACAAATCGAAATATGATTCTTTTGCAGCAACAATGCCGGATGAAAAAATATCTTCTTTAATAAATATTTATCGTAGAATATTCGATTTTGCGACTTTAAAAAATGAAATTAAAGTTTTGTATACGACTCCATCCCTTCGTCACCTTGAAGTTGTAGCACTCCATAAACATTTAAAGAATGATATGATATATTTGAGCAGATTGGTTTTAACGCTTTCGATAAATGTTGCTTCAGTTGAGAGGCCTTTTTCAGGTCTCAAAAGAATACATATTTATTAAAGAAACGCCAAAGAACAACGCCGATCTAGGATTCATTGCTGTAGAAAAGCAACTTCTCCTTAAAATTAGAAGTAAGCTCGACTTTTACGAAAAAATCCTTGTAGAATTTAACAAAAAAGACCGTAGATTAGCTTTAGAATTTAAATACAAAACAACTTTGGACATTTTTAATTTATGCTTTTATTTTTTCAATTGTAAATAATATACTATACATATGCTGAAAACTATCTTTTTGTTATATTTATTATATCTTTTTTTTAGTTATTTTAATTTCTGAGTGAAAAAAAAGTTTTGAAGTTCCTTTTTTTTCTTTTTTTATTCATTTCAATTTATTCAAAACATTGCATTTGCATGTGCCAAAAAGGTTTCTTTCGGAGCCGCTTTTGTAATGATTTAAGATCATTGAAACTTAAATGTAAAATGACTTGAGGTACGAGTATAACAAAATTGGCTTGAATGTTCAAACTTGTTAGGCGTTATTATCAACAATGCACTTTATTTATTTTTTTTCTTACTTGTAAAAAGAATATTACTTAAAAAAACACTTTGCCCGAAAAAAAGTGAGTCAATTTGTGATATTCTTTTCTAGTCGCTCATTTTTCTCCGACTGACCCTCAGAAATAAGTCACGCCTCGCCACTGGAGGATACCTACAGTTTTTAAGCCGAATCCAAATAGATTATTTGAGAAAACACTTTTCCTGGCAAGAATTACTCTTGTAGGATTTGTCAGTTCCTAGCAAGAGTAAAATGGCACCAGCAACTATTGAACTCAAGGCATGACAGTTTTACGCACAAACCATCACGCCACGCATACTACCCCCATATAAATTGTTCGGTCAAAAATCGAAAATTCGAATTTTATCAAAAATGAACCGATAGATTTGTATTAAATTTTATTAAAAAGTTTTTTTCTTAATCTGGTTTCTTTTTATAAAAAAATATATTTTTGTATTGCTTTGTTTTTAAATTTTCTCAGGAACTCATGAATCGATTCCAATAGTCTAAATAACGTGTGATGATCAAAAATGTCATTTTTTTTTTATTTTTAAAAATGTATTCATTTTTTTTGAAAATGTCTTTATCTGAAAAACAGGTTAACATTTTTTTACAAAAATCAAATATAAAATTCATAGTAACATATTCTAGACAATTGTACACCAAAAATATTTGTAAAAAAGAATTGAAAATATTTGTATACAAAAAATTAATTAAAAAAAAATAACTGCTTTAAAGATTTTCAAAAACAAATTCTGAAAAATTATTTTTTTTTGAAAAATCAAATGGCATTTAAATTTTTAAAGACAAACTTATTTTGCAGGCATCTTTTTAAATCTCTAATTACAAGTACTATTTTTAAACCAGACGCTTTCAATACAGAAGCAAGTTCCCGCGATCCAGTCGTACAATTTATTGGAAAAGTCCTTTCTGCATTAAAACAAAATTTATTAAAAGTCGATAGCTCTTCTTATTATTCAAATACATATCTCAAGGACCCATTGATTCTGATTTTAATATTCTTAAAACGTCGCCGTCGCTTTGTTAAATTTTAAATTAACTTCGGAGAATACAAATAAACAATGTCCTTATTCTTAGATTTAACACTGTAAAAATATCGAATTTAAAAAAAAAAGTTACATCTATAAAAATGATACGTCACGGTGGCCTAGGTATAGATAAAAAAACTAAAAAATCAAACTGAAAACTGTCTTCAGGCATAAAAAGCCTTGTTTTGAATGGGGAATACAAGCTTTTTCGGAGGATATTTATGAAGTTGTTCTACTTTATGAAGTTTGTAACTTGCAGCCTGATGATGGACTAGATTTTTGATTATGTCTACACTTTAAAATTTAAACCTAATATAATTTTTCAAGGAGTGCTAAAATTTCCAATAACTGGACAAAAATGAATTTTGCGTTATTGACGATTTTTGTATTGATAGCGAAAATACCGTTTTCATAGCCTTATTACAAACTTATTACCATCTTTTTATGTAAGTATTGTAAAACACGACTTACGTAGAATTTTAAAAGACACTCTTCATCGAATACGATTTTTGAGTCTACAATACCGTAGATATCTCTGGGATTTTCAGAGTAATTAAAATTATTTAGGAGTTTGATCAACGACAAATATCTAAGGGGAGTTTTTCTGTGTTATCAACTTAATAAAGGTCAATTTATACAAAAAAAATTAAAATTATATTGTAAGGTGGGGATTTTTTTTTTAAATATGACATGCAGTTAGTTAAATAATAAACTGACCATATTTTGCGATTAACAAATTGATAATTGCATTATAAACCAGTTCAAAAAGAAATCAGTGATTCATCACTTATTCTTTTCTCGATGTATTATATGTACATATTATATCCAAGGTATCAAAAAGAGGGGTAGATGTGAGGTAATAAACGAGCTCTATAAAACACAGCTGATTAAATAATTTAAATATAAATTAAATAAATACAATATGGGAGCAAGTTTCTTGTGGTGTGTTTTTGTTTCTTATTGTTTTTTTAATTATTTTTTTTTAAACAAGTCTGTCGATGAATCATGAATCTAAAACCAAGGATACTGAAGTAAGTTAACCGTAAGAGAATTAAGATTACTCAAGCAAACAATAAAATAAATGAGTCATTATTTTGTTTGCAAAGTCATGGTTCAACAAAAATGTATTTATTTAATTTGTTTATTTATAATAAAGATACAGGTTAAGAAGATTTATACAAAGGTATATGGTCTGATACCATTTAGTTATGAAACCGATTTTGACATCTTTTGTATAGGTAATTAAAATAATACATATTCATGAACAAAGCTTGAATTATATGCATAAAAGTCGAAGGTATTAATTTCGACACTGTGATCAAATTAAATTTTTGAATTTTCACACCTCAAACGATAATTCTATGTTTTCAAAAACGAACTATTCTTTTGAGTTCGATCATTTGATCAGTATGCATTTGTTCTCATTTCGAACTCGATCTTCGAACTCATTCTTTTGAATAATAGTTATTTGTATGTACAATGTACAGCACATACAAACTTTAAAACTGTCTCCATCCCCATATACTTTTTTTTGTTATTTTACAACTAGTTTACGGTGTTGGTTTTCTGGTTAAGTTGTACAAAAACAGGCTTTCAGTCAAGAAGAACAAGAAAACAAAATAAAAAAGGACTATGAAAAGAAAACTCGAAAAGAAAACTCCATCTCAGTGAATTCTTGACAACTTTTCATGCTGGTTTTTAACAATACCAACTTCCTTCGCCCAACATCATCTGAACTATCCTTTCCACCCACCACCCATTACCGCACCGGTCCCATTCTACTTCCGTGTTTTGTTTGTTGTTCAGTTTACGTCAGAATAAACCTAAGAAAGGAAAAAGGCCAAAGGTCTCTTGCTTCAATGTCCACCCGCCAGCGCCACTGGCTGAGGCTGGCGCTGCTATAGAATACTCTATATATACCGTTGTAGGATATATTGAAAATGATTTACGACCTTAAAGCCAATTTGAGTTGCATTCCAAGGAAGCTGAATGTATCCGTTTCCCTTTGACATCGAAAGTTATTAGGTAAGTAAAGTCTTTCGGTTCGTATATATTTAGATATTTTTATAACAAGTAATAAATTTATCTCTCGAATAACTAGATTCTAATGTTGTTTTTTAAGGGTTGTTTTTTTCTGTTTTGGAAACCATTCAACAAGATATCTTTCACCACCGTTAGTGATGGAGAAGAAAACTCATCAGCATATCATCAAAGCAAAATGGCAATTTACTCGAACTCATGGTCCTACGGCGTTCGCGTTCGCGTTTACGTTCGGCATATCCCCAGAGACAAACTGTGGAAGTTTTCGATTTTGGAAAACGTTATAAGATGGCAAAAACGCTTACGTTAACGCTCCTGCAAACTAATTTGAAATTATTTCACTCCATGTTCTCGTTTTTTATTTTGTATTTAGAAACAAAAAAAAAAGTCAGAGAGTTGGGCATGGGCAGTGCTGGTGTAAAGGAACCGTTTCACGCTTTTATTTATACACGCGTTATAGAGTTCCGTTATTTTTTTTTCTTAAGTGCGTGTTTTAAATTGATTTCGGGTATCTTTTTCGCATGTTTATTGGGGAGAAAATGGGATAAACTTGCGAGTTGTTGTTTTTTTTGTTTTTGTTCATCTTCTTAAGTCGAGAAACGAGAAGAAAAATAAGGACTCTGGCATTTAATTTAGCATACTTTCGGGGTTATTGAGGAGAGCGGATGAGATGATATTAAAAATGAATTTTTCGTTTTCATTTTAAATTTAACTTTTCTGAAGTGGAAAAAGTGGATATAAAAGCCGTTAAATGGAATTCGGAAAGATGTGCCTTTAAGAACTTCAATGGGGCTTGCAAATGGTTATTTCTTGTAAATGTCCTAAAAAGCGACAACAAGGGATGTAAAACCGAAGAAGATGTCATTCAAATGAATCGTTATTTTCTCAAAGATGAAAATCCATGTTTAGAGGAAACTGTCAAAATGTCTTTAAAACCTCTGGGAAATGTTTAAAAGTATTCTTGGCACGTTTAAAAGGTCTTTCAATGAAAAGCGGGATTTGACGATTGAAAATATATCTATAACTATGATAGATACAAATTAAACTGTGTTTTTAAGTACAAAATCTTAGCTTTTTTTTAGGGTCATAACTCAGAACATTTAGAAAGCTTTTGAATCCCCGATTGAACTTACAATATTTACATTTATGTGCATATCAAGAGCAAAAGCTTCTCAAACTCTTTTTAAAATCAATTAATGTTTTATCTCCAATGTCTTAAATGTGTAGGGCTATGAAATGGAGTAGAACCCAACAAAAGTTGTAGTAATTGACATTAAATTTGAATTCTTTGAACTACCTTAGCGTGATTTGGTGTTGTCCAATATCGAGGACGAATGTTCGATCATTTCTTGAGGCATTTTAAACTTATGGAGAATTTTGTTATAATTCTTTAAAAAAAATTTTAAAGTCATTTAATTTCTCAAAAAAACTCAATTTATGTATAAATTTCTTTCTAAAAGGTTTTATTTACTTAATTAATTTGTTTAAAAATAATAAGAGAATAAGCAACAATTTGTGAGACTTGTTTAGGTGTTATGGAGTGTACGAGCGTAATCAATGGGAGTGCTGGCTAAAATAAGCGACCAACATTAAATAACACTTTGTAAATTATATTAAATACAAAAATTGTTTTAATTTTATAAATTCACTAGCGGCCCGTCCTGGCTTCGCACGGGTATAGACATAAATAGGTACAGATATTTAAGTTATAAGCATGCTAATTAAAACGACCAAGAATCACTAAATTAGAAAAAAATTTTATGCTTATCTTAAAGCCTCCCTGTACACAACGATGGCTGTGGTATTTGTAGGTGGCAACAAAACGTATTGATTTTCAGGAGATTCTACTCGAGAAAGTGCCACATAAAATTGCCCGTGGGAAAAGCACTCTTTCCTTAAAGTCGATACCAACTATGGAAAAAGTTTGTCCCTGGGATTTATTTATTGTTGGGGCAAAGGATATTTTTAAAGGGAACTGTAACCTTTTAAGAGGTATGGGCAAATCAGTTGGTATCATCAGGATCCGCGGAACATGTGCAAGCTGACTGGCCGCGGGAACCGTAATGATAGCTACAATCACATTATCTCTTAATTCTTTGATCAATAGTCTTGTATTCAATAATATTGTCGAACATTTTTTTTGTCCTATTATTAATACCCTTCCCAGCGTATGCGATGAAAGACATTTTATGGCTAATTTTTGTACACCTTTGGTTGGTTTTAATTGGAATTTTGTTCAATACAACAAATTATTTGATGCTCATTACTAGAAAAATGTATCTGTTAAAACCATTCTGCTCAAAAAGAGTTTTAACTTCAATTTATTACGGGCTTGCACACTCCAAAATTCAATATGGTTTATCTAGCTGGGGTGGTTTTTATGCTACTACTTTAAGACCCTTGTTGATTGCTCAAAAACATCTAATTAGAATCATTTGCAACAAAAATCGATTAACTGAAAGTTGGCCCTTATTCAAGGATTTGGGAATTCTAACATTAAGACACCTTTACATTTTTAAAATACTGAAATAATTTTTCAAGCAAAGTGGTAACATTCCAAGTAGGAACTCGCAGTTATACAATCTACGCATAAATAATATGGATCTTGTCAATATACATACCCACTGCTCATAAAACTCATTTCTCTAACTTTTATACTGTCGTATCACCCAAGTCATTTAATAACTTACCAATATCTATCAGAACTTTTCAAAATTTAAACTCTTTTCTGAAAAAATTAAAAGAAAAATTGTAATTGAAAAATTGACTTAAATTGTATAGATAATATTTGTTAAAGAAACTTTGATGTATAAAAACTGAGTATCTACTTTTTATTATATTTCTTTTTCTCTTAATTTATATGAATATGTTCTAATTCTTTTTCTATTTTGTATGTAATATTTGAGATAAAAAAATAATAATAAAAAAAAAAAAACTTATTATTATTATTATTTAGTATTATTGCAGCACTGATTGTCACCCCACATCAGTTTTTGTTTATGTAAATTTAAATTCGCTATGTATCATTCAACACTAGCCTTAAAGCTAAAGGATGATAACTATTATTTATTCTTTATTTATTGTAAAAATTTTATTAACTACCTAGTTGTAAAATGAAAATGAATGAATAAAATGTATTTCTAATAAATAAAAATAAATCTAATAATTTCTAAAGATTTTTATAGTAATCTAGTACTAAATATAGCCTATGTAACTCAGTGATAATGGAGCTTTTTAATGAAAAAAGAATTATTAAAATCGGTCCAGTACTTTTTGAGGTTATTCGTTACATACAAAAATAGAAATCTTTCCTTTTTTTATTAGTGTAGATTTGTGCTTATATGGGCATATCCACAGTATTTTTAACTTTCATGTTACCACAGTATATTAAGCCTTAGAAATGAAATTGGCACTTTCTAAGTGGATAGATTTTCGTATCATGACTTATTTCAATTATGTAATCTACTTGTGACTTGATTGGATTACAAATTTTAATTAAAATTAAAAAAAAATTGGCTTAAATATTGCAAATTTCAAGCGTACCAGATGCAAATTTATTAAGTTTTATAAACAAAAAACATTTCAACGACCTTTGAAACAACTTAACATCATTAATATATAATTATTTATAATATACACTAATAGAAAAACCTCGAAAGAAAGGTGCGCTACCATTTAAAAAATAGTACAAAGCAATTAAATTAGAGTACCTCCGTTTTTACAAATATTAAAATCTGATCTTTTTCTCTATATAACTTTCTCAACGATCGATTCTGGAAGTATTTTATAGGCTTAAATTATTCTCTATCAATCAATAAATCAATTAAAATTTAATTGGATCATGTGCCTCTATTTAAAAATAAGTAATGCCATTTTAAAGTTTAAAATTGAAAATGTGATTGGTATAAAATATGTGATTTTTTTAGCGGCACACCTATCGATAAGATCTTACAGTTAAATAAATGATTGTGAATGATAATTTTACGAATAATCAATAGTAAAAAAAAATTGTTGATCTAAATTTTGAAATTTCAAAGTTTGTACGACAGTACAAAATCAAAATTTATTATGAAATGAGGGTTTTTTCATTGATTGCTTTTCAAACTATCCTCGGTACCGCTTCTTATCGAGTGTCTTTTGAAAATTTTCATTGGATAGAAAAAAAGGTTTATACAAAAATATCTGATATAAAAGGGTATTTTTTTGAGCGTTATGGAAAGCTGTTAAACTTCTTCCATGTTTTTGAAAATTAATTAATATGTTTGATTACTCGTGACACCCAAATAAATCAAGTAGACATATTGATTTTTAATTTAAAAGGGTGTTTTTTAGTAAATATCAACAATTTGGAAACTCTATGTTGGTGTCAAAAGATCAATGATGAATTGTCAAACCATAAACAAGAATCATCGAAACTTCTCATACAGCAAAGAGAACACCCTTTATTTGAGAATCAAAAGAGCTTTGAGTGCTTTTGGATGCCTTCCGCATGTCAATAACGCAAGACGAGACTTATCTGTTATTTTGATAAGTATACCTACAATTTAAAAAATTGTCTAAGATAAAATGAGTTTAAAGTCAATATCTTTCTTTGTGCTCAAGATTCTTGAGTAGAAATTAATTTTTATTAGTTATTCGTTGGCCTTTTTTTGTAAAAAAAATTATCAATCTTAGTTTTTAAAAAAATAGATTAAACGCAAACAACAACATTTTGCATATTATAATTTCAATATCATTTTATGTTAACGAGATTTGTGTCAAAAATCAGTTCTTACCAATTTGTTGTAGTATTTTTTTATACTTTTTATTGAAAAAGTGTCGATTTCTCTAAAAAGAATTACCTAATGTTTATAACAATATTTTATTTAGAATGCAATCAAAGTGATATTGGGTTAGGGTTAAGTTTTAAGCATTAAATTCTACACGGTTTTTGATTTCCCATTTGACAATGCTGTTAATATAAGAATTTAATGAGCTGCCGTTAGTAGTCCACATCGGAAGTACAAGGATGATAATCTTAAAACGAACATGAAAAGCTGGAGGAACTGTCATCAGCGAAACAATAAAGTTTATTAGAAGTTTCAGTCAAAAGATCATTGATAAAAATAAAGAAGAGCGTCGGAGACAAAACGGAGCCTTGGGGCACACCAGCGTTGATTTTGTGGATATCAGATTTAAAACCATCCAATTCTACTTGAATTGTACTGTTCGAAAGGTAATTTCTAACCAAACAAAGAAGAGATTCATCAATACCAAAAGCACACATTTTTGATAAGAGAGCTTGATGCTATCCAAACTCAATTGGCTTTGAAAAATCAAGTGCAATAATCTTCCTTTCTTCAAAACGATGTAAAGATTCCTTCACTGTTCAGCAAGATAAACATATTGCTACGAAAGCCATACTGTTGGTCATTAAGAAGCTTTCGTTCTTCAAGATATTTCATAAGCTGAAAATTTATCAGAGGTGAAGAGGATTTGATTTTTTTAGTGACAGGATGGGTAAGTACTGTTTTCCATTCACTCTGAAAGAGACCTGTAGAATAGGACAAATAGAAAAGCTTACGCAGTGGTTTTGCCAGTGTTGAAGAACACCTTTTTAGAACAAACTGTGCTGCAAACAAGTTGGCTTACGACGATGATGTAGAGTTACTCACGTTTTTTACATCTTGGATCCTAATAACTTATTTACAACTCGAATCAAACCATGATTTTTCTTTGGGTTTCACAGATTTTACCCTATTCGGAATAACATTTCTCATTCCACAAAGAATTAAGTTTGTTACCATATCTGCGCTGGAATCTACGTCACCATCGAGGAAGCTAGTGACCGGTTAAAGTTACTGAAGATGTCGCTGAGATCATCCCAGTTGGCTTTCTCATATTGCCTAACGGTTTTTCGTAGGGGTTTTTACTTCAATTGGGGTTTTTTGGCATGAGGAACTTGCAGATATATTTGAAATAAGTTGAGTGCATTTTTTTGATACTAAATCTAGTGAAAAACCCCTGATGAAAGACTGATAAATTTCTTGTTCTTGTGGTATATAACCAACAATGTTTTTTAATCGGAGTACTTGCAGACGAAGTCGACTGTTTAATGATATAACTTAAAATATTTACTTCTCCTATAACCAGATGGTTTTTTGGCAAGATTAATGGTTTAAAAAAAGTCAAAACAAAATGACGCCCTTTTTCCCATGCTTTCACTATTGATAAATAAATTTTCTATTAAAATCGAAAAGAAAAGCCATTTCACTGAACCAATTTGACATACTTCGGTTCGTAATTGTTATTGATAGGTATAGGAATACCTATATCTACCACCAAATAGTCCTTATTTAAAATTTTTAATTACCACTTTCTTCTCATAGCCATTAATTGGCCTGCCATCCTACCACCACTCGTATACGTATATGTACGTATAATTGCCCCCATGCAGCGCCCGTTGCCACAAAACGAAACATTACTCAAAGTATTAATGACTTAAAATATATTTCTAAATTGATCGACGAGATTGAGTGTGTCAATTGCAATTGCCATACACTGGACAAAAGTGACAAATGCTCACACATCCAATTAATTATCTTTTTTCATGTCCTGCTGATGCTGAATTTCATTCTCTTCTCTTATTCTTGTTTGCTGTGCAAAATACTCGTACTTCAACAAATATCAATACGTACTCGTTCTCCAATACTTATAGTTCTTGTTGCTATTCTCATCGTTGTCGTTGTCGTCGTCATCGTCATCGTTGTTCAATTGATGCATCTTCCTCTTCTCGTTCCCGTAGCGCGCACTCAAATGTCCAATTTAAAAAACCGAACTAACCATTTCTATAGATTGCATTATGATGAAGCATTATATTCCCAGCTAAGCTACATATACGAAATACGAGTATTGCTGTTGCTGTCCTGGCCGCCTGCAGCAGCAGGATTCAGATATAATATAGGACTCCCCATTGACACTCTGTCACAACTCTATCTGTACTACAGTTTGCGTTTTGTATCACTTTTTTTCCACACCCATTTTGACAAATTTATGGTGAAGTCTTCTTTTATGAAATTTATAGTCGATATTCTTTACTTTCTTTTTTTATTTTTTCTAAGGTGTTTTTCTTTGCTCCTTCCATGAGGATTTCAAAAAGGAGACAAGAGACAACACATAGAAAATTCGAAGGCAAAGAGTAAAAGATACACAAACCCAAAACTAACAAAACAACAACAACAACAGCAACAAAAAACAAGCATGACACCACAAAGGTCCTTATAAGTCCAAAAAGATTATCATTCAAAGCAATCAATTTAATTTGATGATGTTAACTTCGGAATAAAAATATGTCAATCAAATTGATTAATGGTTATTTTTCGTCTTTCCAATGGTTCTTCCTTCCTTCTACTCCCCTATATTCTAAGATATCCTCGTTTTCTTGTAGTCGTTTTGGTCTTCGACTCGACAGTCGACATTCGACGTTTCTGCTCCCTGCTCCCTGCTCCTTTTTCCAACTTCTACTTCTGCTTCTGCTGCTTATCTCGTTTTTGTCATTCGTCGTAAACGTAAAATAGAGAAGAGGGAACAAACTTTAAAATTGAACACGAAGAAGCAAAGATACATTAACATTGACACAGATAGAAATCTCATCGATTCGAGTGCCTGAGTTTCCTTCCAAACATTTCCAATCCTTTCTTTCTTTTTATTTTCTTCGATACCCATACCCACATGAAAAAAGGAAACATAACACACATAATGATATTGCTGTTCATCGAACTGAAAATAGAATGAAAAAAGATATTCCGAAAGAAAATTCGGTGAATGGAAAACAAATATTTTAGCAGAAAAATGGAAATATCAAATAATACACAATACCGTGAATAGAGACACAACTTACACAAATGTAGGTGGGTTGGGTTGGGTATGTTCTGTAACTGTAGGGATATTCAAGGAAAATTAGAATGACATAAGAAATAACAGCCCAAGGAAGGCTGATAAAAATATATTTGGAAAAACACTGAAATTATAAAATAGAAAACGAATTGAAAGGCTTCAATCTCAATCTGTCCAAATGGGAGAGGGTGGGCTTTGCGATACGATAACCCATCCAATTTTAACCTTACACCCTGCAGGACCAAGTATCCTTAAAATAACAGACAGGAGAGTTCAACTTTTCTGTTTCTTTTTGGTTGGTACTTATGTACATATACTTTTTGTTGAAGGGTGAGAAGGGTTTTTATTTTGATCGACGGAAATTAAGTATTGAGTAAATAAGGCTTAAGGTACAAAACCAATAGGTATTTTTAGACCAGGCATAAAAATCACCTTTTTCACTTAATCTTTTGTTTTATTCTTTCACCTAGTTACCTAATTCCTTTTATAGAGCTTATACACAATCAATTTTAACGGCAAAAATTTGTATAAGACAGGTACCTTTTTATTTATAGTACGCTTCGTAACACCTGGAAACGTCAAGATGTATAACGTCTAAAATGTGACAGTTTAGATTTGGAAAACTACTGAAAGTTGAAGTGAAATGTTTGAAGTCTGCCCCTCTTTTTGGGGCTGTTACCGTTTTTTTTTTTAAATGCTCAAAACTTGACTTTGAAAATTGTTGTGGTTCTATTTGTTCGGAATATTTTTTAAAATGTTTGGACTCTATTCAAAATTCCAAATTCTAGCCCAGTTTTTTCTTAAACTTTAAATTTTCAATTCTTTTTTCAGATTCTTAAAATTCTCGTTGTTACAAAAAAAAATAAATTCGTGAAGTGTATATTCAAAAAGATTTTGAGATTGATTATCAAAAATGCAAAATACGAACCAAAAAATTTTTTTGTTTTTGGAAAATCTGAAGATTTGAAGAAAGGTTAATAACAAAATGTGCACAAACAATAATATTGTAGCATAAAAACTACTTGAAACGCAGATAATAATCGAACTTTTTAAGAAACATCACAAAGTTGTTTCGTTTTTTAAAAATTGTTTTGGATCCGTTTTTCCAAAACTCAAAAGTGCAAAAACTATTCCAATTTAACCCATAATTAATCTTAATCATGGTCAAATCAATCAATCTACGTCAGAGTTTTGTGATATAAACTTTTAAAATTAAAAACAAAAATGTTATGTTAGGTTTTTTGAGGCTTTGTTCAAGTTTTTGTTTCAATAAAATTCGTTATTATTTTACGAATCTATACTCTCATTCTTCTATATTCCGTTTAAATATTTTGAGTACCTTATAAACTCTTTAAAAAATTAACAATTTTTAACAATTTTTGGTAGGCTCTTTTTCTTCAAGGTTTTTATTGTTTATTATAAAAGAATATAATTTCAATTTCAAAAAACAGGCTGTGACCCACATTGATAACTTAAAATTCCGTCTGTCGATTTAACTTGTTTTAAAGTTTGTAGGTTTTCGTGTTTTGTTAAAAAAGTTGTCAGTTGAATTATTCTTAAAAATTTTTAAATTACCAACAATATTTTGCATACGATGAAATAGCTTGATTTCAAAATCCATTTTTGTTAACGAGATTTTTAGTCGAAAACCAATTTTTACCAATTTTAGTATCACTGCTTAAAAGATTTTATTTCTTGTATAAGCAAATACAAATTGGATGAATGAAATTAATTTGAAGTCAATATCTTCGATTGTTAACGAGATACCGAACATCAATTTTTTCCAAACGTTCGTACTATTTTCTGTAGATTTTATTTTTTTTATGAAAAAACTGACTGTTGGATTTTTATAAAAAATGTAATGAATGTCGAAAACAATATTTTCTGTGAGATAAAATTAGTTTGAAGCCAATATTTTTAAATTTTGAAAAGATATTTGAGTCGAAAATCAATTTTTAACAACTTTTAGTAATTATTTTTTGTAAAAATACTGTCAGTTCGATTTTTCTCAAAATTGTACCGAATGTTAAAACAATGTTTCTTATAAAATAAAATTAATTTGAAGCCAATATCTCAAATTTTTGAAAAGATATTTGAGTCGAAAATCAATTTTTGCCTACTTTTACATTTCGACGTTTCAAGGTCTCTAGAATCTGAATCAATACGTTCCTAAGTTCGTGAACCATTTTTTCTTGGGCCACAACTTAAGAACCACCAAAGAAATAAAGAAATCGACTTTAAATAAATTTTGACATTCCAAAAACTCCAGTGGGTGTTTTTTTTACTACAAAGTAAAAAATTTAAAAAAAATTGGTCAATTACATTTAAATTAAAACCATTTTACGAAAATGAAAAAAAAAAATTATTCGTCACCTCAATTTTAAGAAAAATGGAAATCACATTTTTTTACAATTGACAGGTTTTTGGGCCAAAATATCTGTGCTACAACAAAAAGATATTGAAATCAAACGTATGTTATCATAAATAATATACCTTCGAATGTGAAGTTAGAGGATGCTTCCCATCAAAGCCTCTTTAATTTATTTTTTTTTAACATCAAATACCTTGTGAATGGTCATTGGACTATCAAGGACTACCATGCAAACAGAATCGCCCTAAAAATCTCCAAAAAAACAACCTTAAATCCACATTAAATTGAAGCAACTCCATAAACTTTGTAATAAACAAAAATCCGTCAGTTGGAAAACTAATATCCTTGAAGACTATTTCCGGAAGCCAAATCGTCATTAGTGATTTTTTCTGTAAATATTTTGTCTGAGGTGTGTTCTTGGAATACTCTACAATATCCATATGCCTAGAAATTCCAGGAAAAAATATAATAAAAAACGAAAATAACCCATAACAGTCAATATCCTGGAAACACGTGCTTAACATTTCGAAAGCCACTCTTTGTATCCTCAGTTGCAAGTGTCTACATACCAATATCCGAGTCTCAGATAATAATTATTAGTTCCAATTGTTTCAAAAACCCATCTGAAGTTACTCCCACAAAAACAAGACGTACACAAGTCGTCGTCGGTCGGTCGTAGGTATAAAAACAACATGTTTTTCACGAATAATCTTGGGTCAGAGAAAGGTTACTTGAAACCGAAACGTGATATAAAATAAATTTAACGATTTCTTTCGAAAATATATATGTACGTTAAGGGTACATCTTGAAAGCAATAACAATCCCTCTAAGTACCTACTAAATTGTTGTTTTCTTACTTTTTGTTGTTGTGATGTAATTTTGTTATTTTTATATATGTATCCTTCTGACCATTTTGCTGTTTGCTTAATCGCTATAAAATTCTCATATCACAAATAAACAATAGAATTTGCTTCAAAAATATAAAACACAAAAATCCCCCAACCTCTCCGACCGATAACAGAACACGTGCAATTCTATTTTAAGGAAGAAGAAAAAATAAAGGAGATTTTATTTTTCTTCAATGGAAATCTCAATTCAATAGACGATTTCCTTATCCAAGGATATCATACTCCTATATACAGCACCTCCACCACACTATGTTGTTGTTGTTGTTTTGGATGGATTCACACAACAAAAACAACAACAACCTTAAACCAAAGAAAAAAACCAACCGATATTGCCAAGTGGAATTGAGGCCGAAGTTGAAACTTTAATTAGGATTTTCCTTGCCATTGTTTGTTTGCCCATTGTCCTGCTCAGCCCAGCCCAGCCCATGTCCATATTCCCAGTACCAGGACGAGTTTACGGTGCGTTGTCGTCATCATAATATCGTCATCGGTTGTACATACCTTTCATTTTTGTATGCTCATTGGACTATCAGTCGTATATTTTTCCTGATCGGCTGGAGACGAGGTTCCTATTTTTCATCTCCTTCTCTCTCACTTTAGTCCTGTTCCTCATCCGATTGATGTTTGTTGAGGGCAATGAAATCCTTGTACCTACTTTAAAAGGATATCTGATACGATTGAGGGTGTTTTTTCTTTTGTTTAGTTTTTCACCTCAATCGCTAGTCATAAGCAAAATCAAAGACAGTACCATGAATAGGAATGGGGAGAAAAAACAACAACAAAAAATGAAAAACAAGTCCATCTTCGAATAGCCCACGTGTAGGGCCTGTGAAGGCTCCCTCTTGGATTGAAACGTGCCCAGCTCACAAATTGGCCTGGAATACATTTCCCTGTGTAGATTTTGTATCCAATGCCAATCCCAGTCCCAATCCCGACCCCGAGTTCTATTTCTTGAAGTTGCCTTTGCCTTCTTCCTTTGCCAGTGTGCTTCCTTCAGAGAAAGATGAAAAGATTAAGAGAAGAAAAAATACATAACTAAAACATAAAGGATCTTCTGCTGGTTTGGTTCTTGTTCTTGTTCTTCTTTGGCTTTGGTTGAATTCGGTTTGGTTGCCTTGGAGTGTAGTTAGTTATCTGTGCGTGATTTAAATACAATTTTACAATCAAAGACACAGCACAGAAAAACAAGAAAAGAAAATTAATTACTCTGTGCAATGCCTCAAGATATTCTTATTCTTTATTAGATATTTATTATTTGTTTGTGTTTTATGTATGTATGTTTGTGTAGTGGAAAAAGGACAAGCTATATACAGACTAAAGACTAAAAGTAGGTTGCTATGGTTTTGAGGAGATTTTTCTTTTTTTTTCATTCAAGATTTTAATCACTTTGGTTACTTTTTATATATTTTTTTTTTTGTTTAGAGAGGATATTCTCGTAAAGTGAATGAGTTTTGTTGTTCAAGTGATGTCCTTAATAAAGCACTCATTCAAATTCAAACCAACTGCGAGTTCTTCACAAAAGAATCATAATAAATTGAGTTTTTGTATTTTTGTTTTTATTTTTTTTTGTTTTTGTGAAATGTTGGGAAATAGAAATAACCCTCAATTTTTTTTTGATTATATTTTATAACTTGGTTAAGTGAAATATTTGAACTTGATTGTGTCCTATCAGATTTGTTTGGCAAGTCTTAGTTATCTTTATTTCTATATAATAACATGCTTATCCTAGATGCCTGACAATTAGACAAAAATACGTGTTTCAGGTTTTAAATAGAAGTAACTTAAGGGTTTTTTTCGTTTTTTTTTTGGAGTTAATAAACTTTGAAATGGAATAAGTCAAAGATCATGTAAATTGACATAAAATTCATTTATTTGAATTATGACTTTTGGCATATTACCGCCACTGCTGACTCGGACATATGTCTTATGTGGAGGTCCATTTGTCGAGTGGTCAATTGTTTGGAACTTACCGACCGCAGCGTGGAAAATAGTCAAGCGCACAATCTTCAAGGCGAATTCACAGGTCCGTAACGTGAAACTATGCGGTTACCTACCAAACGTTTTCGTTCAATAAAGCAAATGTGGCACATATCCACTCAAAGAAAAATGACCTTCATCGTTAAACAAAATTCCCTGAATACGTATTTCGAACACAAGCATTATTTTTAATGTAAATTTTGCACGATTTGAAAGCTTCGATATTCAGGTGTTAGGTCGCGACTTAAAAAAGTGTTGCTAACTCAAAGATCAAAGGTCTATCCGTTATCTTAACAGTAGCATAAAGATATAGACAAATTTTGTTGTTAACATCTGTTACTATTTAACTTCCCATAGGAAGTTATTGTAATCGGTCCGATTTGTGGAATTGAAACTTTTGGCATTTCTCGAAGTTTCAAGGTCCTTTAGGGAAATGTCTGTGCGTGTGTGTGTCCTTACGTTGGGGAAGTTTTTTTCGTCGTCCATAGCTCACCATATAGAAATTTAAAAAAGGTGGAAATTTTGGCTTACCCAAAATATCTCACGAACAAGACTTGCTTTAAATTTTTAATTATGTATTGTATCGTGATACCAAACTAGTATATTTAAAAAAAATCCAATTAACGGTTTTTTTATAAATCAAAAAAACTGAAAAAAAATATTTATCACTTCGAATATTTTACGTACAAAAAATGATTTTACCTCCAAAATAATTTTTTGCAATGAAAAAAACGTTTTTGACACTTGGTAAAATTTTGAGAAAAATCGAATTGACAGTTTTTCTTACAAAAAGTAAAAACCTAAAAAAAAATTACTAAAAGTTCGTTAAAATTGGTTTTCAACTCAAGTATATTTTCAAACATTTGAGATATTGGCTTCAAATTAATTTTTTTTATAATTAATAATTAATAAAACCTAACAAAAACAATGCTAAGACTTGGTGCAAATTTACTTTCGGCTCAAATATCTTTTCAAAATTTAAAAATATTAGCTTCAAACTATTTTTATCTCACAGAAAATATTGTTTTCAACATTCAGTAAATTTTGTATAAAAATCCAAAAGTCAGTTTCTTTTTCATAAAAAATTAAAATCTACAAAAAATAGTACGCACAATTGGTAAAAATTGATGTTCGGTTTTCGATATCTCGTGAATAATAGAAGACTTTGACTTCATATTAATTGCATTCATCCAATTTGTATTTGTTTATATAAGAAATAAAAAATTTAAGAAATGCTACTAAAATTGGTAAAAATTGGTTTTCGACTGAAAATATCGTTAACAAAAATAGATTTTGAAATCAAACTATTTCATCATATTTAAAATATTGTTGGTAATTTTAAAATTTTTAAGAATAATTCCACTGACAACTTTTTTTTAACAAAACACGAAAACCTATAAACCTTTTAAGCAAGACAAATCGACAGGCGGGATGGGAAGTAATCAGTGTGGGTCGCATCCCAGCCTCTTTTAATTTAAAATGTAATTGACAAAATTTTTAATTTCTTACTTTGTAGTAAAAAAAAAACCCCATTAGATTTTTGGAAAGTGAAAATTTATTTAAAGTCGATTTCTTTGCTGGTTTGCTGGAAAAAAAGGTGTCACGAACTTGTATTGATTTAAATTCTAGAGACCTTGAAACGTCGAAATGTTAAAATGTTCAATTTGACAAATCATTACATTAACTACCAAATTCTTAGTTAAATATTCATTCTGGACATATTTCTGTCTAATTATTATTTTTAGTTCTCAAGTTCTTTAAAAACACCAGATATTACGAACGCTGTTTCTTATGCGTCCAGCCTTGGCAAAATCAAGTTCTCTACCAACTATATTTGCTAGTTGGTTACACCTACTTGGACACTTTGTCTCTTTAAGAAAATTAAAAACATTTTTCGTTAAAACAACTGGATTTTTTAAATTGACAAAAAAATGTTTCGAACACTGATTTTTCAATCCACGACTGTTTCTTCTTCACAACAAACAACAATAATTAAGTGGTTTTAAAGAATTTATTTAAAAATACAAGAGAATTAATTAAAAATGAAATATAACAATCACCATAGAAAAATATACATACATAAATTTAATGAAAATATCATATGCAAGTATTTAAAATTAAACGTTACAAAAGTTCTGCCGCAAACTCTTCCATATAAGATTATGTTAGTAATAATAAGATTTTTCAAGTTCTATGGATTGGAAAATTTGATCGTTACGTCATTGCGCTATACCCAAATTGGGCATATCTAAAAAAACACTCCAAACTCTAATAAAAGTTTTTATTTCATTTAACATTAAACGCTCATCAAAGTAAGAAAATCAATTTTTTTTAATTAAGCGCTTTAAACCAAATCCCAATACTCCAATGCGGGTTTTCCAAACCGTACTTAAAAAAAAACCACCTACACCAAACCTACCTAACCAATCTTGAATTATTTGTGCCCCAATAATTTTTCATCTCAAAAATTCTAAAAAAAGAAAAAAAAAAACACAAGACTACTTTTAACAGAAAATGAAATATCCTTTGATGATCCGCACAGTAGCAGTCTTACTTTGATATACCAATAGCCTTTTACTGCAATTATCCGAAAAAATATTGAAAAATTATGAAAGGACCTACACTACAGTCTCCTTATACACCAAAACCAATGTAAGAAAAAAATAAATAAAGATGAAAATAAAAAAACCATAAGTATCAAGAGAACCTCTAAAGGAATCTTGAATCTTTTGAATGGAAAATCAAAGATTTGCAATTGAAAATATTGGTGATTTTGTTGGCCGAGGGTTTTCCATTTTTACTTTCTTTTGCATTAGGTATTATACGTACCTACTCTCTACACCTCATAAATATAAAGATAGAACATGGATATAAATACGACGACGATATCGAATCCAAGTCAAAGCCCACACAGAAAAAAAGTAGTAATAATGAGCTTAGCATCAGAGGGAACAAAATTTCCACTTTCTGAAGAGTGATCCTTTAAACAATTTTTGTTTGTTCTTTTTACCTTTTTTTGTATAATGTAACGTTGGAAGCTTTAGAATTCAACTGAAAAATTCCCTGTACCATCCCCTCCCTTCGTCGTCGTCGTCTGCGTTCCTCAGCTCTGAACAACACAAAGGGTATGTGTACCTTACCTACATTCAAGGCAAATAACACATGAAAATCCATCACACACGAAAACCGAAAACGAAAATCCATCCTCTCCTCACAAAAGGACCAACTCCAACAGCAACCATCACAAGACGAAAAAAGGAATGAAAATTCAATATGTTGTGTTACTTCGTCAATGTCCCCTCCTGGATTGTTTGTTAATGGCCAAAATAAGAAAAAACAACAACACAATGGATGGAGGAAGGTATTGTATATAATTTCATATTTGAAGATGAGTTTCCTCCATCCATCCATCTATCCATCCCTGAATCCTGAACGACCGACCGAACGACGACGCGACGACGATGACGCAACGCTACGACAAAGGCACTAAGGCGAAGAAGATGAGAGGATTCTTGATGTTGAAATTGGAAGATTGGAATAACCCGCATCTCATTCCCGAAACGAACGACACCATCATCGCTTGATACTCTCCAACTCCAGCAACAAATAAAATAATAAATAAGAATTCAAAAAAAAGGACCTCGAATAAATTCACAAAAATCGAAAAAGAGAGAAATAAAAGGGACAACAACAGAACAAAAAAAACACCTGATGAAATATATCGAATTACTAAAAGAAATATAAGATACCTTTTCTTCCTTTTTTTGGGTTGTGGTTCCCTTCTTGAGCTGCGCTGGTCGCTGTGCCATGCCATGTCTGCTGGTAGCTGGTAGGGGTTTGTTAAAGGTTTCTGGATTTTCGGGTTGCATTTTATATTGTTAGATGAGCCGATTGTATTCCCGAGCCGAGTGAACATGAAACTTAAGATGATGAGGAAGGGCAAGAAATATATGGACGGGAGGCAAGGGAACGCAGCATTTATTTAGTTTAGGTATACCTGCCTACTCCAAGTCAAACCGTCCATAGAAGGTATCCAAGATTCAAGCAAAACAAACAACCGAATACCGATCAACCCGAAGCCATACAGTTTGGAACATCCACATACTCGTGCATGATGGGTAAGGTATACGCCAACGCCAATAAAGTGTGGTATCACGGGACGGGACTGACTTTAGGCAAGACCGATGGGATATGGAAGGGTAAAAGAATTAAATTGACTTCTGCATTTAAAGAAATGATATCGGTCCCTGGATGGTGCATAAATAATCAAATTTACGGTTCTAAAATAAGTTGGGTTTTTAGTCTTCTCAATTTTCCATTCTTCAAAGATCTTTTTTCTAATGGTTTGGGGGTCCGAAGGTTCGTCCCGAGGTGAAAATAAGTGTTCTCTTATTCATTTACACGAGGAGGTTATAAGACCCCATGCGTCTCATCGTCGGTCGTCGTTGGGTCATAGCTAGAGCTATACTGAGCAACTTAAAGTTGTTATGTATACCTTAAAGATTACATGACCATGACGAAGTCTCGAATTGGCTATAATGATGACAATTTACCGAAGAAGGTTTTAATTTTTAAAGTAAGCTTAACTTAAAATGGTCTAAAAGCATTATTTGAGTGACAAAGTATCTTTTTATTTTCATTAAATAAGTGAAGCCCTACGCCTAAGTCTATTTATTTATCCTAGAATTTATTGTGTCATAAATAGAAGATTGAATATAAAGTATTAGGGCTTATGCCGTAAATACTTTTAATGGGATATAAATATGTATAAGGCTTTATGAGTATCACTATCTTTCAATTTGTTTTGGAAAATGAATTTAAATGTTTTTTGAAGGTTATTCCCGTTCAAGCGAATAAGAAAAAAAAAATAGGGTTTAATTTCTGAGGAAATGATATTTTAGAACTGATTTAGTAAGATTAAGATTTTAAATAAAGCGCACAAATTCTAGAACGTTAGTTGAAAATTGATGTATATTTACTATTTAAATGAACTCAAGGTAGAATCTCGAACAATTAACAAAGTACCATTTTAATGAATTTAAAAGTCAGATAAGCCACTCTTAAATTAAACAAATATAAAAATAAAATAAAAATCTGTTAAAAAAGGCCAACAATATGACCAAAAATTGAAGTTAACGTTCTAAAAGTTGCGGACGTCGATTAAGAATTTCGGTAGAAATTTTTTATAATTTTAAAAATATTAAAAACAAAGTGTTTTAATTGTAACTCAAAGAAGTATTCGATTTATTTTATATGAAATAGTATTTTTTTTATTTAATAAACCAATATTCTTTATTTTAAAACGAAAAAAAAAACATAATTTTCTTGAACGGGTTGTTTATTAAATTTCTCTGGTTTTGAATGTTATACCTGATATGCAATTAAAAAATAAGTAAAACAGTCCAATTTTATTTAATTTTTGCAATCGAAAATTTCCACCGTGAAAAATAGAATAATCAAACAAATATCTTTTGTTTAAAATAAAGATAAATTTGTTTAGATGTGATGGAGAAAATAATTTCTACGTTTTAAAACTTCAAATTAGCTGAAGAACACATTTTTAGCAGGATTCTGAACCTTGTATAAAGGTTGGGTGAGGTTAAAGTGGCCGTCCGTGATGGAGTAGGACACACTTAGGTCACTTTAATTGTGATACCACATGCATTTTGAGGCTTTATTCTAAGCTCAATGAAACCAGTTTAATTCCTTTACGATTCGAGACAGGCTAATTATTTTAATATGATTGAGATCGTTATAGAAGAATTCTCCTAGGTAATTCTTGTGTTTTGAACTAGAGCAAGGCATGTACAGAGGAGGTGAAGAACTGTTTCCTCCTCTTCCTCATCAATACCAGCTTCTGCAAAAGTCATATGAGAATACGCCTAGCCACGTGGCGTGCTTTTCTATTAAACCAGTGCCCGATTATTACACCTATTATCGAGCGTATACGTGATCTGCTAAAAGATAGTAAGCACCCTGATCGCTTTAAATCTAGTGAAGGCCAGATGTTTTTTGTGACCTGACACGTGGTAATGCTGTTCCAGTGTTCCACCTGGTGTTTGCAGTAATTTACATGTAGCGATTAGTATGCCAGCATTAGCCAAACGTGGTAGAATAGGTTGTACTGTACCATTTCTGGCAAGTTCATCTGAATTATAATTTCCAGGAATGTCTCTATGGCCCGGCACCCACCAAAGGTGAATATTAAACTATTGTGCCATCTCCATTAGTGATAATGATAATCGACATATATGGACTGATAGAGTTTGTAGAGACAGAGTCTAGAGATGTGATAGCAGCATGACTATCTAAAAAAAATACGGATATCAGATGTTGATATCACGTTTTCTTTAAGCCAGGACAAGTCTTTTTTTTCACCAAAAGTTCCACCTGGACTCGCCACAATGATTGGGAAGGCGGAACTAGAGACTTAATTTCGGTCGTTCAGAGTACACGGAGAGAATTGAAAAATCACTAATTGCTAAATTTTAGGTTGCAATTTACGAAAACCCTTTTTTTAGTAAATCAAGACGATTTTATTATAAAATGAATGAGAAAGTTGTAATTCAGCATTCAAATCTTCGTAAAATACAAAATTTTATAATTTGGTAATTATTATCAAAAGTTGTAATTCGAGCTTGTTGAAATGAAAGTAAATTGCAACTTTTGAGTCGCAATCTACTATTTTAGGGGAATAATTTAATTTGACTACTCATTAATCTTGTTTTGCGAAATGTATGCGGTGATTTAAGCATTCTCAATTCTCAAATCAATAAAATATAATCACAATATAAATATTCAATCTGCAATATTGTAATTTACGAAATACATATTTGCTGATTTAAGAAAAAAGCTAAACAGTAAATTACAATTCTTTTAGTCTTAATCTAGTCTTTTCAGGGTAATAATTTAAAAATATTTATATGGTGATTTGCATGCACTCAATCCAATTTTTTATTATGTTTTTTTTTCGTTACTCCGCTTACTATCTAGAATACAATACGCTCTTCGCGCCAACCGTCGCGTCGTGGAGCCACATTTTTTGTTTGTGCATGCCAAAGTGCTATGCGTATTTAGGTATGCATTTACATTTACAATTGTACATAGCTACATAGATTTTTGATTCTCTCGATGGAAGAATTGCAGAATACCTATTTCTCAATGCCAATATTTGCTTTGTCTATTTGATGATATTTTATTATTATATAAATATCATGGGCTCTTGCTGAGTTTGACAAGGTGGGACAAGGGGGGACGGGGGTCTATGGTAACGTGACGTTCGCGATTCATTAAAACATTTTCTATTAGTATTTCTTTTGACTATTTTTTTATTTTGCTGCTGCAGCTGGCAGTTGCCCGTTGATATTTATTTTCTTCCTTCGATGACGTCGTTCTCGGTCGCAAGTACCGCTTATCACGACACTATGAAAAAGGGTGTGGCCTGCGCACGTGTATGTTGATGGTCTGATTTCGATTCGATCGTCAAAGTCGTCGATGATGAGGATGCGCAACGTTAATGTGGTTGTTGTTGCGCTCGTGCCCAAAAATCTGCTGGACGAAGAATAATTTCTTGTCAGCGCCGCCGTTGCTCTGCACATTATGGTTGATGTGCAATAGAATTTTCACTTAGTGATGATGTTTTTGGGTGTCCCGCTCCCGAATTGCATTGTAGTGTATATACACACATACAATCTTAGCATTTTCAGCTATGTATGTGGCTGGCTTTGCACTGGGCTTCTGAATTGAAATTCCTGAAATTCCACATCATTCGATTCATTCGTAAACAGTCGCGCGTGCGTTAATGTATTGTTTTTGATAAGTGGTGTGAAAATAAAAAGTTCAACAAAAAGGAAATTAATTGTTCATTTAACTATTTTTGATATCCGGCCTTGCCGATTCATTCGTAAACAGTCGCGCGTGCGTTAATATATTGTTTTTGATAAGTGGTGTAAAAATAAAAAATTCAACAAAAAGGAAATTAATTGTTCATTTAACTATTTTTGATATCCGGCCTTGCATAGGTAAGTAAAATAAAGTGACAAGTAATTAATGTTTATTAGTATTTTTTTGATGTTTCATTCAAGACAGCGCTTTAAAAAAAAATATAATAACTTTATTCAACCACAAAGCCTTTCACAAAATTAGCAAAAGTATTTAATAATTTTCCCTTTTGTTAAAAATACCTAGTAATTGAAAACCATTGTGCGTCTTTCGAATTTATCAAAACGTTTTAAAGTTTTGAACTTAAATTTTATTTCTTTTTTAGGAAATTTTTAAAAATTTTTTAAAATGACGTCAAATGCTGGGTCAAGTGACCAGCCAGATATAAATGAACTGGCAACTGACAATTTTAACCAAAACACAAAAAATGTGTATGATTTACTCAGTCTCTGGGGACTTGATACCTTATATAATCACTTTCTTTGTAAGTAAATAATTGAAAACAACGTTCCACCTACATAATGTATGTATATACATATATATAGGTACATATGTATATTTGTCTTTATAAAAGAAAATCAGGCTATGTCGTTTTTCTTGGGTTTTTCCGTCATTTCGAATTTGATGTCGACTTCAATATCTTGGTTGGAAAACAATTTTATGTGGTTATTCACCACAAAGGACAAACTGAGAAATGATAAGAATTAATTTAAAATTTCTCCTTACGTTTTAGAATAATTTAATATTAATATCCCCGAGAAAACAGACATAGAAACCTACAAAAATAAACATAAAGCTAATGTTGCTTTAAATAGTCATGCATATCAAAAGTGGCATAAGTAAATATTTTCTTTTATAACTGTTCATGGTCCAACGGTCACCCAAATCAATATTACTGACCTAGGTATAATCCAATCTTATTAGTAAAATCGAAAAATTTTTGGATTTTTTTTTTTTCAGCTTTTAATATCACAGATTTGGAATCCTTAAGGTTACTGAATGAAAGTGATTTGATAACACTATTTCCAACAGATGTGGGCAACCGGGCCAAATTGCGTTCTAAAATAGAAGATTGGCGAAACAGTGTAAATACATTTTAATTTTTTTTTTACCGGTTTATCTGACGAATAATTTTATCCCTCGGTGGGTTTATATAAATCATTTGTAAGAAATTCGTATGATTTTCTCTTAAAATTCTTGTAAGTGATACCCACGCCATATCAAAACTATGCATGTACCTATAGTGCAGTGCCTGGAGCATTCAAAAGCGTAAAACCTCGGATTAGAGTTACAGCGAATGAATTAATATGATCGATGTGGGATATTGTTTTTTAAACTATAAATTGCAATGTTTACCCACAATTTTTTTGTGCACTCCATTTTTTCATTGTTTAAACAAATTCTTATAAAAAATTAATGTTTGACCATATATTTTCACTTTAAACAGTAATTTTTTTTTAATTATATGTTAAATCTTACCTGAATAGACCTATAGGAACATTTTTCAAAGATACCTGTGTATAAAAATAGCAGTAGGGATCTCGAACAGGTAGAAAAACGTGGAGGGGAGAGCGGAGCGACAGCTACTATGTACAATGGAATTTCTCGGCTAGTTTAGTTGCAAGTAACACGTGTTCTGTGAATATTGTGCATATATACTACTTTTATTTTTTAAAAAATATTGTCAACATTCAGTAAAATTTTGAGAAAAATCGAATTGACAGTTCTTTTTACAAAATATAAAAACTTAAAAGAAAATTTAACAAAAGTTAGTAAAAATTGATTTTCGACTCAAATATCTTTTCAAAAAATTGAGATTATGGCTTCCAACTAATTTTAACGTATAAGAAATATTGTTTTCAACATTCCGAAAAAATTTGAAAAAAAAAAATGGAATTGACAGTTTTTTTTACAAAAAATAAAAACTTAAAAGAAAATTTAACAAAAGTTAGTAAAAATTGATTTTCGACTCAAATATCTTTTCAAAAAATTGAGATATTGGTTTAAACTACTTTTATCTTTTAAAAAATACCGTTGTCAACATTCAGTAAAATTTTGACAAAAATATAATTGACAATTTTGACAGTAATTTGAGAGATATCAAGAACGGAACATCAATTTCTTCCAAATTTGCGTCCTATTTTTTGTAGATTTTATTTTTTTATGAAAAAACGGACTGTTGGATTTTTATAAAAAAAACTACTGAATATTAAAAGCAATATTTTCTGTGAAACAAAAAGAGTTTAAAGACAATATTTTTAATGTTTGAAAAGCTATTTGAGTCGTAAGTAAATTTTTACCAAGGTTTAGTATTGTTTTTTTGTTAGGTTTTTATTTTTTGTAAAAAAACTGTTAATTAGGTTTTTCTCAAAACTTTACTGAATGTTGACAACGATATTTTTTAAAAGATAAAAGTATCTCAAAGTATCTCAAAGTTTTGAAAAGATATTTGAGCCGAAAATCAATTTTTACCAACTTTAATTAATTTTTTTGTTTAGGTTTTTATTTTTTATAAGAAAACTGTCAATTCTATTTTTAAAAATTTTTTCCGAATGTTGAAAACAATATTTCGTATACGTTAAAATTAGTTGGAAGCCATAATCTCAATTTTTTGAAAAGATATTTGAGTCGAAAATCAATTTTTACTAACTTTTGTTAAATTTTCTTTTAAGTTTTTATTTTTTGTAAAAAAAACTGTCAATTCGATTTTTCTCAAAATTTTACTGAATGTTGACAACAATATTTTTAAAAGATAAAAGTAGTTTAAAGCTAATATATATGCACAATATTCACAGAACACGTGTTACTTGCAACTAAACTAGCCGAGAAATTCCATTGTACATAGTAGCTATCGCTCCGCCCCCCCCTCCACGTTTTTCTACCTGTTCGAGATCCCTACTGCTATTTTTATACACAGGTATCTTTGAAAAATGTTCCTATAGGTCTATTCAGGTAAGATTTAACATATAATTAAAAAAAAATTACTGTTTAAAGTGAAAATATATGGTCAAACATTAATTTTTTATAAGAATTTGTTTAAACAATGAAAAAATGGAGTGCACAACAAAATTGTGGGTAAACATTGCAATTTATAGTTTAAAAAACAATATCCCACATCGATCATATTAGTTCATTCACTGTAACTCTAATCCGAGGTGAAAACCCCCAGGCGCTCCACTACTACTTGATTATGTTTATTGTAATTGTTCTGAGTTGCAATTTGTGTCATATAATTATTTCTAACAAATATTTTGAATTCAAAAAAAAAGTTTTTTTAGAAAATCCATATATGTACATATGTATAGATATGATACATTTCATTTATTTTGGAAAGGTCTTATGCATATTTTTGGATACATTTTTTTTAAATCATCATAAATTTAAAATGGTTATAAGAAGAACTTAGATGAAACGATTTGGAACTCAGAACTATTTCAATATTCAAAATCAAGTACAAAGTTTTGACATGGCGCGGGTTTAAACACTATTAGTTATCATTTTTTATCTATTTTTAAACTGATTATTATGAACTCACACATTTTATGATTCTGATGGAATCATTTTGTGGACTACCGTCGCGTCGCCCGTTGATATAGAATTATTAGACGAATTATTATTGAATAATTTTTTTTAATAGCAATCACAAAAAGTAGAACAACTGAATCTCGGAATTGAAAGCTGGGTTCAATCGCAGCCTTCATCACCTTCATCATCATCCGCCTATAGCAGCGTTTCCACTTTTTCGGGGCGTACTTTTGTAAGATAATAGAAACAAATATATTAACAAACAAATTTATTTACGAAATATATTATTTTGTGTAGAACCTCGACGCTTTTATTAAAAGTAATAATAAGTACATCATAGCATATGAAGCTCAAAATATTCTGCCAGAATATTTAAGGACTGAATTGATTGAAGAATCTGTGAAGCATTTTATCAACAATCAACAGCTGATGAGACATGAAGACTTTGTCTTACTTGCTAATAAAGTTTGTTTAATTTTCCCGAATGAACCAAAGGTAATATGATTGTTTAACAAAAATGATGTTAAAAATATTAATATTATGCTTTGTAGTTTGTGTACTATAACGAGTTCACTCGGAAAGGAAGGCTCCTATCAGCATACAAAACAATTCTCGCTCGACTTCGTCGAAACGGTCTTCCTATTTTTAACAAGAGGAGGAAATGCGAAACTTTAAGCAAAGTTCCTGAAGAAAGAGAAGGTTTGTACAAGTATAAACATTGTTTGTGTGTTTTTTGTTTAATTTTAAAAATTTTTGTTTATACGTTAGACCTGCCCCCATCTGATGATAAAAAGTGGTTGAAATCACATTCCACACCATTTTCCACCTTGGAAAACAAGTGGAAGACCACGCTTAGGGAACGTGCTGACGAGATAGCCCTGAAAACTAAGGATATATCAGGGTTAATTCAAGAATGGCCAGCATATAAAATCCCAGAAGGCCCACGATTGGTAATACCTACTAAAATTGTATGAAATTATTTAAATTAAAATGTTTTTTATTTAATTAACATAGGTTGATATAGATTTCGATTACCTCTTTCCCGGTAAAGACCTGATTTTACTCGAAAAATGGGATCATGTCATGGAAACTGTAATTCCCCTGATGAGAACAAAAATTAAGGACAAATTAAGTTATACGAAACTAAATCAACTGGACGCGTATACTGGACAGCAAAAGGACATCCAATTCGCTCTGCTCTTACATGCACTACTGCCACCTGGAGGGCATATGAGAGATGTAAGTACAAAAAGGGTTTGGAAGTTCAGCATTCCTGACAGCCAAAGATCATTTGTAACCAGAATTGAAGCTGCCAACTTATTTCAAGAAACTATTCAAACAAGAAAGTGCATTTTAGGTAACTATAATATGAGAGTTCAACCATTTATGTTAATAGTTGCAAATGCAGAATTTTCAAATGTAGAAACAATTCATGTTGTGTATGACAATATTATGTATAACTTCGATTCTTTTACAAAAGCTTTGTCATGTGCATTTAAAATTCATTGGGTTTTCAACTTAGAATACCAAAACGAATGCAGGTCTGTTTGGCAATTCCTACAACACTATATTTTTAATATAGATAATAAAAATGCATGCACGAATGTTAATAATATACTTGCACTTTTAAAAGCATAAGTTAATATAAATATTATTTTTTCCTTCTTTTTTAAGAATTTTTTTTTTAAACTAAAATATACAAATAATACATTTTTCTTTTAAAAGTATTATATTTACACTTATAATATAATATTTACACTTACATTAAAAAAAAAATAGTTAGTATAAATATGTATTTTTTTTCTTTTTTAAATAACTTATAAGTTTTTCTTTATAAATTCCTGAAATACAAAGCCAAGTTTAATGTAAATATTTTGAAAAACATTAACTCTATACATAACTATTAATTTCTTGTTTATACATGTGCATTTCTAAATCATATACATATGTATAAATCTTAATATTTCGGTTAATATACAATTTTATATTCAATCGGAATAATGTTTTTTTCTTCTTTTAATGTTTTACATGAAAACTTAATTCGTTTATTTTAATTTGAACATAGATACATTTATACTAATAAAACAATGTTTAAGTGCTTCGAGTGTAGTTCGGGCTGCGATTCAGTCAGCGCCCTTATAATTCATTATAAATGTATTCATCTGTTTAAAACAAACCAGAAATATAAGTGTTCACAAACGAACTGTTCATCTGAGTTTCACAACATTAATAAATTAAAAAGACATTTACAACAAATGCATCCGACGGATTTACAGGATCATCATTCAGTTATGAATGATTTTGATATACCAAATGTTCTTGAATCAAATCTGGTTGATTCTATAGAAGCCGTTCCAATGAGCAGCGTACATTTAAATGATCTTTTTGGTGAAGAAACCTTTCAGGATGTTTTTAATTCCAGTCTTAACTTCGTTTTGAAGTTGAACAGCTATAGTCATATGACTAATAAACAAATAGAAGAAATAATATCTGATGTAACAAAATTATTCCAAGAAATTTTTCAAACTTTCAAGCCCATTTTTCCACATATTAATACTGACATTAGAAATAATTTTTTAGATTTTTTTCAATACTGTTCCGATCCTTTTAAAAAAATTTCTACAGAATATAAATTAAAAAATCAATTACAAGAATTAAATCTGATACAAGAACCAAAACAATTTGTTATTGACAAGTCGATTAAACTGGTTAGTAAAAAAGGTATATCTACTTTTAACGATGATGAAATTTCTGGAACAATTCTTCCTCTGCAATTTATGTTTAAGAGCTTGTTTGAAAGATCGAACAATTTGGAAACGGCTTTAAAATTTATTAATGAGTTGGAAAATCAAAATGATTCTAAAATATTCGATTTTTTACAAGGTATATCATGGAAAGAAAAAAGAAAAAGGTATCCCCAAGACGTTTGCGTTAATTATAACTTATATTATGATGACTTCGAAACTGGAAATCCTTTGGGAAGTCATTCAGGGGCTCAAGCACTTGCTTCTTTTTACATAAATTTTCCATCGCTTTCCCGTGAATTAAGTTCTCGTTTAGATTATATATTTCCTGTAATGTTTTTAAGAACTAGAGATTTTAAACAGTTTGGATGCAATAAGAGCATCCAAGTTTTAGTTGATGAACTTGTTAAGCTTGAAGTAGAAGGAATAGAGTTCACACTAAATAATGGGAATATTTTAAGGGTTAGGTTCATTTTAGGTTTAGTAGTGGGTGATAATCTCGCGGTGAATCAATTATTAGGGTTTTCCTCATCTTTTAGTCACAACTATTACTGCAGAATTTGTCTGAGCCCAAAAGTTGAAAATCAAAAAAATACTATAGAAAATAAACATCTTCATAGAAATTTCGCTAACTATACAGAACAGACAATAAATAAGACATACCCAGAATCTGGAATAAAATTCAACTCAATATTAAATGACATACCATCTTTTCATGTTACAGAAAATTTTTATTCAGATTTAATGCATGATGCATTTGAAGGGGTTATAAAATACGGAATGATTAGCAGTATTTCAGGACTAATATCTGAAAATTTATTCACTATTGATGAATTAAACTTCAAAATAAAATTTTTTGATTACGGTGAGATACAATCTCGAAATAAATGTCCGCAAATCAAACCATCCCATATCAAAGACAAAAAATTACATTTCAGTGCCAGAGAAACCTTCTCATTTTTACACTTTTTTTCGTTGATGTTGGGTCATAAAATTCCAAAAAATAATAAAATATGGAAATATGTCATGCTCTTAGAAACTTTGGTTGAAAAATCAATGTCAACATCGTTCACTGAAGAAGAAATATGTGAGCTAGAACTTATAATATCGAAGCATCATTCTACGTATATTCAACTTTTTAAAGAAGCACTTAAACCAAAGCACCATATAATGACCCATTACGGTTCTATTATAAGATACTCGGGTCCCCTGAAGTTGCTTTGGTGTATGCGTTTCGAATCAAAAAATAAAGAAATGAAAAATTACACATCAGTGAATATGTCTCGGCGAAATTTACCGTACTCAATGGCCAAAAAATGTTGTTTAAAGTTGGCTTCCTTTCTTCGGTTTGATATAAATAAAGAAAACTTTAAGTTGCTGAAAATTAAAGAAAAGATTGACTATTTCGGATGTATCAATAACAATCCAATTTCATTAGATTGTTTTGATCAAATTTCCTTTTTTTCAGAAATTGAATTCAAAGGAAATGTTTATAAAATTAGTTATAATTTATTTAAAAGTGACATGTTTTTTAAAATTGTTGACATTGCTTTTTTTGATAATAAAATGTATATAATAGTTAAGGAAGTAATAATAGAAAGTATAGATAAGCACTATGGATGTTTTGTTATATCCCATATAAAAGAAGACATTGAAATATTTGACATCAATACTTTTGAGAGAAAACCTTTCTTGTGCTATAAAATAGCCGACGGCCGAGATGTCTTTAAACCTTCAAATATGTAATATAATAAAACTGTAATGTAAATAATAAAACTATCATGTAAATAATAAAACTTGGAGTAAAAAAATAATAAAAATAGTATAATATATTTTAATTTTAAGTTTCTAAATTTGTATTTTTAGAAATAAGTTAAAAACAATAAAAAAAATAGAAATCTTTCAAATGTGTCGTTCTTTTATATATTATTGATTTTTTAAATTATTATTCTCTAGTACAAATAAAATACAAATACAAAAACAATAAAAAAATAGAAATCTTTTAAATGTGTCGTTCTTTTATATATTATTGATTTTTTTAATTATTATTCTCTAGTACAAACAAAATACAATGGTACGGAATTGAAAAATAAGTAAAGGTTTGCATTTTCTTATTGCATTACTACTGACAGAAATTATTTTCAGTTTCCTTCATAAAGATAAAGATAAGAGTTTTCGTTCACAACTAAGAAGAGTAAAACCACTCAATTTTTTAACTACCATAAAACTTCAAAAGATAAGACTACACTCTTGAATTCAAAAATAAATATGATATATTTGTGAATTAAGAACGATAGTTTTTTAAATTAATAAGAAATATTCTTAAATTGCGACGAAAATGATGAAAAAAATAAGCAAATTGATATTCAAAAGTTGCAATTACGAATATATTCATTGCAATTTGTAACAAAAACTTGTAATTCGGCGCGCGATCAACTAAAAAAATATCCCTGAGAATACGAAAACCAATAAGTTTATGTTGTAAATCATAATGAAGATCGTTGATTTTGCAAAAAATTGTTCTTGAATCCCTACATGATTGCTTGAAAATAGAAAGTAAATTAATCTTTAAAAGCTACAAATTGCTGCAGAAACTGTTTCAAATTACGACTCAAAAGTTGCAATTTAAAGATAACTAAGTATCAAAACTGTGACTGTCATTTGCAAACTGCAGAATAACCTGTTTCAAATTACGACTCAAAAGTTGCAATTTAAAGATAACTAAGTATCAAAACTGTGACTGTCATTTGCAAACTGCAGAATAACCTGTTTCAAATTACGACTCAAAAGTTGCAATTTAAAGATAACTAAGTATCAAAACTGTGACTGTCATTTTCAAACTGCAGAATAACCTGTTTCAAATTACAACTCAAAAGTTGCAATTTAAAAAAAAGAAGTAGCAAAACATTAGTTGTCATTTGCAAACTAATGTATATTGTCGCAGTCTAAGAAAACAAGGGTTGAAATTTGCCACTTGTGTGTTCAGGTATTTAAAAAAACGAATCATAATCTACAAGAAAACAATTTCAATCCACAAACTCCTGCTGAAATTCACGATTAAAATAAACATTAAATTGATACAAATTAATATCAAATTGCAATTCGCTGTTTGAAATATTTGTTTTCCTCGGTCGAATTATTGCTACTCAAATGTAGTGAAATATGATTTTTGAGTGTCAATATCTTCATTTTGCTCATTTTATGAAATTGCAAACAAAAAGTAGCAATTTACTTATTTCGAAGCCAAGGTCCAAAACTGGATTCATTTTTCGTGATTTGTAGCTTATTTTTCTTGATCTGATCTAAGAATTCTTTCCGTGTACACACCTCCACCAACCCCTTCATTTGTTTTTGATCCATCTATGTAAAAGTGGACAGACTCGTCTTCTAGGAATGCCCTATCCTCCCAGAAAGATAAAAATCTGAAAGTTTCTGTCGAATTGCAGTTGGGGGATGGTGTAGTCTGTGTGCTTTGGAATTGATTCTAAATACTTAAGAATTACGGAAAAGGCCAATGTTGTTGTTAACTCACTGCGATGAAGCTTTGAGGCAAATAGCAGAGCTTGTGTTTGCCAAGTATATCAAAGAGGTATTAGGTAGAATAGGTTGTCCAGTGTCGCAGATGGTGTAGTGTGAAGCGATCCACTTAAACATAGGCAAGCTACCTTGTATAAAACAATTTAAAATTTTGTTTAATCATGTTTTTCTTAGTTAATTGCAATTTAATATTCTTATTCACTTTCATAAGTGCTTCAACCAATGTTTCATTCAATAAAACAATTGGCCTAACTTATTATTATTGAAATTTCTAATTTGTATGTGAAAAAAAGCTACAACTATGTTACGAAGCCAAATCCTTCAAAAATGTCAGTGCAAAAATCTTGTCTAGACTATAAAAAAAAAAGAGGCAATCCCGTCTGCCGATTTGTCTTGCTGAAAAGGTTCGTATAGGTTTTCGTGTTTTGTTAAAAAGTTGTCAGTTGAATTATTCTAAACAATTTAAAAATTACCAACTACATTTTGCATATTATGAAATAGTTTGATTTCAAAATCAATTTGTGTTAACGAGATTTTTAGTCGACAACCAATTTTTACAAATTTTAGTAGCATTTCTTAAAAGTTTTTATTTCTTATATTAACAAACACATATTGGATAAATTACGAGACCGAACATCAATTTTTAACAATTTGGCGTACTATTTTTTGTAGATTTTAATTTTTTATGAAATAACTGAATACTAGATTTTTATAAAAAAAAATTACTGAATGTTGAAGTTTAAGCCTATATTTTTAGTTTTTGAAAAGATATTTGAGCGGAAAGTAAATTTTTACCAAGTTTTAGTAATGTTTTTTTAGTTTTTTATTTTTTGTAGAAAAACTGTCAATTCCATTGTTCTCAAAATTTTACCAAATGTCAAAAACGTTATTTTTCGTTGCATATAATTATTTTATAGAGAAAATCAGTTTTTGTTCGTAAAATATTCGAGGTTAAAATTATTTTTTTCAGTTTTTTTGATTTATAAAAAGAACTGTTAATTGGATTTTTTTCCAAAAATATATTTGTTTGGTATCACGTTACAACATATAATATCAAAATTACTTCAAGTCTCTAGCGTTATTGGTTCGTGAGATATTTTGGGTTCACACAAATTTTCACCATTTTTTTAAATTTCAATGGTAAAAAAACCACCTTGAGAGTCCTTTCTGCATCTTTCTGTATTATTATCTGTGGAACAAACCTTGAAACGTCGAGAAATGTCAAAATTTTCAATTTGACAAATCGGACCGATTACAATAACTTCCTATGGGAAGTTAAAAAACAACAACAAAACAAAATTATGTTTTGAAACAAAGTGATATGGCCTAAACATCGATATTTCAAAAACCCGAAGCCAATCATCAGATTGTCTTGCTTTTAGTTTTAATTCCAATTTCTTCAGTTGCCAAAAAAAAAAAAGAATCGGTTTTTTTAAGGATTCAAAACTTTCAGTTTTTTAAAAACGATCCCCGATAGACTAAAGGATTCAGATGAAATTCGAGTTAGACCAAGTAAAAGCGTTATGAAGTTATACAATGTAATATAAAAAACGCTTTCATCTTTAAGGTTCACAAATTTTACCACGTTATAGAAAGAAATTATGTTGCAAATGACATATCTTGAACACGAACATATTTTCTTCTCTTATTTAAAAAAAAACTTTCAGCATCACTCATTGGACATGTTGTAGCGATTTTACATTTCAGGGTCAAGCTAATTTTCTATAAAAAAGATATTGACAGACTGGAAACTTTCTAATAAAAAACGAGATGAAGGCCAAACACCTCTACTTGCAAATAGTTACAAAGTATAAGCGTTTGTTCAATATCTATTGAAGGTTGAATATCAAATCTCTAAGCTACTCATAAAAACTTTATTCACAGTTTAAAATACTTTATAAAATAGTCTAAGCTCTAAGTTATTTTTTGTCGTGAAGGGAAACCAGTCGATATTAAAGTTCAGGTAGTCCTAGTAAAGGTCATAACAGAAATGTTCGTCATATTCGAACTTAGGAAGTCGAATGTGACCAATCTCAAGTAGAATCCCAAAAGTAAAAAAATAAAAAGGAAAAACCGTTATTTCTTTTAATTTAATTGAATGCGATTCATTGGACTACTAAAGAGACCATCATTGAGACTACCAATCAAATTTGAAAAAGGAAAGCCAAAGAAATATTGTTCTGAAAACTTGTCCAAAATTAATAAAAATGTTGATTGGACTTTCTTATTCTATTAGTGTTTTATTTTTCTATCAAGAATAACTTAAAAATTTTAATTCTAAATTGTCCGCTTAATAGAGATTTAAGTTTTGATTAACATCACTGATTTCCCACCTGTGCTCAGTGCCCAAGTTTGGAAAAAGCTGGGATGGCCAATTGCAACTTTTCCACTCATTTTCCCATTAAACCTATTTACCTTAAATGTATTAGAAGGTCAAACTTTTGCTTAAAAAAAGTTATAAATTCACTTTTTCTTCAGACTTATTTGCCTTTAATTTGGGCTTTCCTTTGAGGAGATAATAATAAAACACAATATACTATAGCAACAGCACTCGTTTTTCATGTTCTTCAAAAAACAATTTCTTATAAATCTTACCTCAATTCTACTCCACCAACGACTCCAAGAACCAGATCGATCCAGAACTGAGAGCCACACCCTTATGTACATCAGAAAACAAAAACTGTAAAATGAACCTAAATTTCCGTCATCCATTTTAAGACAGAAGCAGAAAAGAGAAACAAAAGAAAATAAAATAATATAAAATAAAATAAAACCAACTCCAAAAATTATATCGGACTTGTGTGGTCGTATTTATTTAATTTTTTTTTCCGCCGCTGAATTTTTATTAATACCCGCACTATACTCCTTCTCCTCCGTTTTGTCCCGTTTGTTGTTTCGTCAAGGCAAAGGCAAAGAATCGAGCAAAAGTCCATCGAAAGCCGAAGCCGAAGCCGGATGGGATGGCATGTGGGCGTTATTGTTGGCCAACAAATTTATTAATTTGGAACAATGTTCACTTTTGGGCGAGTACACACACAAAATACATACTTTGTACCTTCACTTCACTATAAATAAATATTATACTCAGCTACCATAGACTCCCAAGGGAGAAAGACAGGACATTCCAATTACCACACAGCGGTGTTTTATTATCCTTTTTATATGGTAGATAGTTGGAAATGGGGGTGGTGGCATAGTGGGAGGTCACACATATAAATGTCTTTTCTATATACGACCGAAAAAAGTTCCTAGCTATAGATGTTGGATCTCATTTGCATTTCTGACAAAGTTAAACAGATTGGGCACAATGCCACTACCTTCCTTATTAAGGACTCAATTCTCATTCTCATTCTGACCTCGTATTGGCTTCAAAAGTGAGTTTGTTTGTTTTTTCTCTTTTGTTGGTTCATCTTTTTCTTTAAATTATAATTATAACACACACACGTGCTAATTTCCAGTAGTCGTGAAGAGATAGGTAAATACCCCTTACCAACAGGACCAACAATTTTATCCATTCTTTTTTTTCTTTGTTTTTTTTTTTTGCGAAAGGAAATTAAGAAGCAAAAAGGACTCGTTTGGGGTAAAGGACGATTAGGGCTAATCTCAACGTGTCCAAAAATGTTTTCTCTTTTTTTTGTATGAGTGAATAATTTTGTGTGCCCTTTATCCTTTTTAATATTCAAAACTATGAAACAAAGAAGGATTTCCTCGTCCTGCTATACCCAAATGTATGTAAATTAACAGTGAGGTGTCAAATATTTAAGCATAATTTAATTATGATTCATATCTTTGCATATTTTTCTTTTGTTTGATTGTACATATTTTGAGCTTTATTTTGAAACAAAAACTGAGCAAAACTTATTTCCAAAAAATCTGATAGCTAACTTTCCCGTTGGTGCTCTTTAAAATGATTTTGTTGTACAAAAATCAAAAGTCTTGTTTAAGGAATTTTAAATAGTATGCAATCAATAATTAAAGTTATAGCTTTTATCTGACGTAAAATCTGCTGGTTCCAAAGATATGACCAACGGAAAAGGTAAAACCAACGTTCGGTTGAACAGACGATAGATAGAATGAAGCCGAAGGTTGAGCATATTTTAAGCCCGTTCTTGTACTGTATTTTCTACAGCTGACGGCAACTTTTATTTTTCAAGTACCTACATATTGTCAAAAAATCGTAATTAAGAAAAAAAGTTGTATGCCTGCTTCCTTGATCAAAAGTCAACCTTTAACACTGCAAGTCAACAAGCTCTTATTTACAAAACGGCTTCCTTTAGTATATCTAGAAAATGTTTGGCAGTCTATAAAACTTTTTTGACTAGAACAAGAGTTTTGAACGGCTCTGATTTGAAACATCTGCTGGTATCCCGCAAGGCTGTACACTGAGTACAGTATTATTTGCTTTTTTTTATCGTAGAAATGAATGCCTACTTATTTGATAATGTTCGCTGATAACACTTCTTCTCTTCAACAACCGATTAACTGAAGATAAACACTTTAGAAGCTCGGTGTTCGAACCTGGAGAATGTAACGTCGAAAGCTGATTTTTTGATGGAAAACGTAAAACAATAGTACAAGAATTAAGGTATTTCTGAGATCTGACCTTTTCAAGCAGAAAAAGTATATGGAAGTGAAGATTGCAATAAGCGTTATGTTGCCAAATCTTTTTGCCAACTAAAATATAGACTAAGCGTTCAAAGTGTCTAACAAATACCACTCCAATTATATTCTATTTACGTTAAATTAGTACATTACTCCAATTTATATTACAAATCTTGAAGCCAATTCTGACTAATTTATTTAGACCATGAGCAAGCCAGATATATAAGTCTCTACAAGTCAATTATGAAAAACATTTTGAGTACAAATTCTTCATCATTCAAGGAATAGTTGGCTCCTGCACGCTCACATGGTGGTCCGTGAAATAGCCCCCCCCCCCCAAAAAGTATAAAATCACCCCTCAAAAAGTTGTATGGGAATGGGGAGATCATTCACTTTATCAGCCAGAAATATGACCAACTGACGCATTAAAAGAGAAACCAATTGGTAAGACAATTCTAAAAGTTGGGGACTTATTTCAATAATTTTTGGGGACTTATCATTTTTTTTAGGACTTATTTCATGCTTTTTGGGAAATTATTTCTTTTTTTAATTAGTTTTTTTGACTTTTCTTAATTTACCAATCTTGTGTAATTCTTATAATAGATTCAAGAGCGATGATGTTTATCACATCATTTGATTTCATTAAAGTGTCTACTCTAGAACAAAACGTATAGAAATTTTGAATAGAATGTAGACGTGACGTGATGGTTATTTTTTCTTTGCAGGCAGACTGAACAATTCACTTATTATTCCCGAACTTAAATTAATTTTTAAATGTCAAATATACACTCATGCACACCCATCTCTCTTAAAATCTTAAATTTACCTTTAAACTTCAGTTTTACAAATCAGACCCATTCAAATAACTTAAAATGGCAAGTTAAAAAAGAATTTAAATATAAAATGAACAAACATTTTTCCACACCACTGTAAACGAACAGGTTTCTAGAATGAGTAAAGAAGAAAAACAAAAAAATAACAGTACCTGAGTCCCGGAAGGAAGAATGAAAAAACTCAAAAAAAAAAAACAGAAAAAGTAAAATCAGAATGAACGTGGAATTAAGGCCGAGAAGGATTTTTTTTCTCTGTCTAAGTATAAAGTGTGGAATTAGGAGATTGAGTCCGTTTGGCTACCTTTTATCCTTTTTTTGTCAGTTTCTTTTTGTTTTTGTTTTGCTGTTTGCTGTTGTTCCTGTTTTATGAAAGATTTACCAGGCTACAAAAATATACAAGAAATTTAGGAAACAGAAAAAAAAAACAGAATAAGAAAAAATAACACAAAAGAAAGCATTTAAGGATTTTACATTTTTATTTCCTATATCCTGTTGTGAATACAGTGAGCGTAGGTAGATAGATAGGTATAGATATAGACAGAGTGAACATTTGTCGGGATGCGAAAATCCCTTTTCGGAACCGAGAACAGATGTACTACGTGGTAAATGGAACACAGAGTGGCATAAACAAATACATCTAAGTCGCACTCACTCCACCTCAATCTGCATAATGGACAGTCAGCCGTCAGGATATGAACAATACGAAAACGTGTGTTTCTTCTGGTAAGGAAAAGGATTCAACGATATTGCAACATACCGGCCCGGCACAGAATGAGGCACTTGAGTTTACAAAAATTCCAACAGTGTTAAACATTCAACAGCAGAGAGATAAAAGCTAAGAAAAAAGGACCAACAAAAAAAAAACGAAGGAAAGGAATAAATAGATCCTTGAAACAGGAACTATCCCAATCCCAACCACCCGCATGTTCCTTTTTCCTTAAACATTAACACTAACACCCACCCGCACGCATATATGTAGCATATCCATGCGCGTAACTAGAGTGCAACTTCATCATATGGATACGTGCAGGCACAGCACAGCACAGCACAGGCCCCAGAAAACGAACGGCAAGCATCCAAATGTAGTTCTCTGCCAAAAAGAAAAACTTTCAAAACTCTATTGTTGCACAGACAGGCAGAAAATCCTTCAAAAACTACGACGGAGGATTTCGGATCTCGAATATATAGAAGGAACTTTACCTTTGCTTGTCTGATCCCGATGCCAACAAAAATAAAAGGCTAACAAAGAAAAAAGAAAGAAATAAGACGAAAACGAATGCAATCGAAGTTAGTTTGGATGCGGATGGAATTTGGATACTTGGTTCAAGGCTCGCATATCCTTTTTAGCCGTTCTCGTCGTCGCGTCGTCGTCGACACCACCATCGGCGGCGTCGGAGTCATCGTTGCTCGTCGTTGTTCCCCTTCTTCGTCGTTCGTACATATCTCCTGCGTTGGCAGCCTTCAGTAGTGCGCCACTTTGACTATTCATCTGTCCATTTTCTTGTTGGATTTGTGAATTGTGTTTGAAGGAGCACACAGCAGAGCCGAGTCGAGCCAGACCCAGACCCAGAGCCATAGCCAGAACTAGAGTCAGAGTCAGAGTCAGAGCGTTCTCCAGTTTATGGTTCTTTTTGCACGGAAGTTATTTATGTGCAGTCATCCATTTTAAATAGCATTCTTACGCTAGGACGGTGATTGAGTGTTGTACGTACTACGTACTATACTATATTGCTGCTACTGCTACTGCTACTACTCTTGCTCCTGCTCTTGCTCTTAGTCCTGAATCCTGATGTGGATCTGGGATCCTTTTCCTTTGCTTTGGCTTGGATTTGCTTGCTCTCGTTCTGCATCTATCGTGTCGAAAGGGAAAATTACAAAGTTTCACGGAATTAAGCTTTGAGTGTGCCTCAATGGGGCGACACAAACGAAGGACGAATAAAATGAGAGAAGGAGTTCAGTTAAGTTGAGTTGAGTTGAGTTGAGTTGAGTTGAGGTGTATATCGTATAGAATACGGAGGAGTAGGTAAGGTTGGGTAAGAATATAAAAGGGGGAAGAGCGAGAGATGAGTAATGAGAGTTTAGGGAATTTGTGCGGAACAGCTTTTAACTCTTGGCAGTTTTCTGTTTTGATTGAAATTTGTTTTGGAGCAGGACGTGTCGGTTGAACATTTGCACTGTCTAGAGTCGAGTCGAGTTGGACCGGTCGGCGCAGCGGTGGATGAGAGTTGTGTTCTTTTGTTGCAAGTCTACGGTCCAGGCGTCCCAGGTCCAGGTAATATCTATATCATTTATAATAGTAGGTACGATGACTCGAATGAATTTTCATCTTCTTTCACGTGCTACTTAAGTTAGCATTAGATTTGATGATTTGGCTAATTTTATCCTGGTTTCGGTATATGGAATACGCTATAAGGACATGTACAATGTATATGTACATCACATTCGTTTTTTTGCCTTAACCCTCTTCTGCAACTATCAAACCCAATTTTTCGTCTGAATTTCATTTTAATTACATAATTAAATCATGGAAAACAATTTAATTGGTTAAATTGGAGCAATTTAATTGAATTATTTTATTTTGATTGATGATATAAGAGCAGTTTCTTTGAAATGGAGCTTATGTGAAAATGGAATTCGCAGGAAAATGAAAACATTAAAGAAGAACATCACTTTCGATTGATTCCGAGAAGAATAGAAATTTAATTTTATTGTAAGTACATAATTCAATAAGTTATTTCATAGAATTTAGAAGCTGGTTTTCGTTATAATTAATCAAGGATGGGACATGGTTGCAATAAAAACGAGGTCGAACTTAAAGGAACTTAAATTAAACTATACGATCGATAGTTGAAGTTTAAAGTTTTATTTGAAATGTTCAGTACCTACATTTTAAAAGCTTGGTGTGACTTTTTTGGTACGATTTAATTTTGTTTGTCAACAAATTTTACATTTTTTAAATATTCCCAAAATTTAACGACAATATTTCGTATAAGATGAAATAAGTTTAAAGTTAATGCTCTTTGTTTAAAAATTAATAGAGTAGATAATCAAATCTTAACCATTCTACAAAAACTTTCAATCAGATAGTGAAATAAGATTAAAGCGACCGGCTCTTTTCAGTATCAAGACATTTGAGACGAAATGTATTTTTTTACATTAGTTTTTTTTAGAATTTCATTTCTTGAAAGAAAAAGTGTCATTTTCGAAAATGTTGTTTTACGTCGAATAAAAAAATTTTAGGGTTAATTTATTTTTTTAAATACGGTTTTTTTTCTAAATTCAGTATCTCGAAAACGGGTATGTATAAACCGAATATATAATAAAACTGTTTTTATAAAATTGAAAAATGTCATATATGTAGCTTAGCTATGTATACAAAATTAATTTAAAAACTTACGATCTACCGGTTTTCGGAAACAAATTAATAAACTAAAGTTTTTTTTGAAAAATTAAAATTAAAAAAAAAATACTGTCGTTTTTATTTGGACAGTATTTACTTTAGTATTCTTCTTATGTATAAAGTTTTTTGGGAAGTTAAAACTGGCACTACTCTATTCTAGCTTATTTATGGTACTAAAGTTAGCAAATTTTATTTCTCAACAACTTTTGCTGTCAATTTTTCGATATTTTGATGACCTCACTTTAAAGATCGCATTTAAGGAATTTATTTTGAGGTGTGGACTTCAAGTTTTGCAATCACCAATCATTTGAAAAACGGTAATCAAATTACAATTATTTGAGACCTTGTGCATTCAGGTCCCTTTAAAATAATTGTAGATAGGCAATTGATTTAAAGGCTTCAAATGAATGCAAAGATTACAAAAAAATATTCAAATATTTCTAAAGAATTTAAAGAGTTAAAATGAATGGTTGGAGGACAAAATCGCTACTATCTTTCTGATGCCAAATTATATTTGATTAAAAACTTTGAAATCCAAATCTTGAAGTTAGTAATTATCGGCCGATTTGTAAGATACCAAACATTTTTGAAAAATTTGAAAAAATACTTATATGAAATTAATTTTTCATTTCTCCTATTTCAGCATGGTATTGTAGTTTTTGAAATGTACAGTGCCTCCCAGCCAAAATGATGCACTCAATTTCTTTGCTGAAAAACTTAAATAAAAAAAGAAGCGCTTGAAAATGAAAAGAAAACCATACGGTTTATTCAAACGATGTTTTTAACGAAAAATGAAGAATTTATACATTTTTAATAGCTTGACAAGTCATAACAATTATTTTGTTTAGAAACAATGTCTCAGCTAAAAGGATGATGCACTCAGTTTAAACGGTAAAATTTATACTTTGTTGTATAATGAAATTGAAGTATCAGCTCATTTTCCCTTTGATTCGTGTTTCAATCGCATAATTAAATATTTCGAATTTGTATCATACGAGTATCGAAACCAGCGAACTAATAATTACATATTTTAAAGATGGAAAAAGCCAACGAAAAATTGCAGAAATGGTAAAAATTAGTTCTTCGACAGTGCAACATATAATTGAACGTTATATCCGTGAAAATCAAGTCGTCAGTAAGGCAAAAGGAGTTCCAAATAAAATATTTTCCGATAGTGATTGCCGGTGGATTGTAAGAAAAGTGAAGGAAGATCCTACTTTAAGTGCACCAAAGTTAACCCAAGAAGCAGAAAAATATTTACATAAAAAGTGCGGCGCTCAGACAATACGTCGGATCTTAAGGGATGCCGATTTAAATGGAAGGAGTGCCCGAAAAAAGCCCTTCATCAGCAATAAAAACAAAATAGAAGGAATCAAATCTTAACATGGACGAAATTTTTTGGAACACTGTAATATTTACTGATGAAAGTAAATTTAATCTTCACGGATCGGATGGTAAGGGGTACATTTGGAGGCAGCCAAATACGGAGCTCCAGCCGAAGAATTTGCGTGGGACAGTGAAACACGGTGGAGGGCATGTTATGGTGTGGGGCTGTATGTCTTCTGCTGGCGTAGGAAACCTGGTTTTTATCGAAAGTAATATGGACAAAAACATGTATCTAGATATTTTGAAGCAAAACTTGTTGCAAAGTGCTGAAAAGCTCAAAATCAAGGACAGTTTTCGACTATATCAAGATAACGACCCTAAACACAAGTCTGGAATTGTGCAAACTTGGTTAATCTGGAACTGCCCTCATGTCATGCAACCGCCTGCCCAGTCGCCAGACCTAAATGCCATCGAAAATTTATGGTCGAAGCTGGAGCGCGAAATTCGAAAACATGCGATTTCATCCAAGGAAGATTTAAAAAAGGCACTTTTGGAAGAATGGGACAGCATATTCTCGGAATACACCTCAAAGCTTGTTAAATCAATGCCAAATAGACTGGAGTCGGTGCTTAAGCAAAATGGGTATCCGAACGAAATATTAAGGAGATTTTATGACTTTTTTTCACTATTAAAACAGTTTTTTTATGAAACTTTACACTTTGCATCATTTAAGCTGAGACATTGTTTCTAAACAAAAAAAAAATGAAAAAAACGCCTAACGCGAATCTGCTCAAAACCTTAACTTCCAAGTTTGAACTCAATCGACCCAATGGTTTAGGCTGTAGGAGCGTGGACAGACAGACAAAATTTTGCACGAATGCAAAACTTGCCATATAGTTCCTATATGTCGCAAGTAAAAATTAATTATGACTGGTTAAGCTATTAAAAATTTATAAACTCTTTATTTTTCGTTAAAAATACCAATTGAATAAACTTAATAAATAATATAACGCATGGTTCTCTTTTCATTTCGAAGTGGTTCCCTATTTATTTAAATTTTTCAGCAAAGAAATACAGTGCATCATTTTGGCTGGGAGCCACTGATGTCAAGCGAAGTGTCTAGGACGTATTTCTCAAAGGCTTTTGACGTTTTTTCTTCAATTCTTAAATGATTGGAGTAGGAAACAACTGTACAGGTAGAATACAACTAGACTAAGTATTCCCTCAAGTAATCGCATGGGTACTTCGCTGTTTTCGATTTTTATAAATGAAAATTTTTGAAAATTCGAATTGTTCGAAGACGCTGACGAAGACTATACAAACCCTTGACTCTATTTTTCTACAAAATGGCTATCATGTTGTGTGAAATCAATTACCTTTATCTTAAAGTGTCTTAATATCAATGTATGCCCTTTAACCGAAACCATAGTTAAAAATTATTTTCTTGTATAACGCAGGGGACTTTAATTTTATGTTTTTCTCTTGTGTGGATACATTGACTGTATTGTTTCTCAAGAAAAATTCTAAGATCACCTTATGTCAGCGTTGTGAGTTCTATTTTGGATTAACCATGCATCGTAGAGAATTCTTTCTATTCAAATCATTCATTTAGAACTGAAATAATCCAAAAACGGTTTACTAAAATGTCTATTAAGATTCTACGTTGGAACAATGATTTTTAGTTCGACGGTCAGAGTCCTGAAAGTAGAATAGTGGTCTTTGAAATTATGTTTGTCTTGTTATTAATTGTCTTTTCTTGGTCTCCTTAGTCTGTTTGTATAGACCCTTTTAAAGACAACGTGCTCGTTCCTTATTTTACATCCCGTTCCATAGATTAATATTATGGTTACAATGAATCAATGACTCATTTAAGGAAGGCTAACTCAGTTTGTAGTAGCCGTGGAGAGATGCTTAGTGCGTTAGACTGTCTTGCAAGGGGTTTTGTGTTCAAACCCTTTCTGTGCCATCTAAAGTGTTTTTGCACGGGTACTGCCCCTTGCGAGGAATTGACAAATCCTCCAAGAATAATTCTTGTCATGAAAATTGCTTTCTCAAATTATCCATTCGGATTCGGCTTAAAACTGTAGGTTCCCTCAATTCCTGACAACAATACTGGTTGAAAATTGTAAGTAACTAGACCCTAGTTGTCAACGGTTTGTTGTGCCACTTATTTTATATATTTACCTCATTTTGTAATGTTCTTTCATTTTGAAGCTCCGGTGGTAATAATTTGGTGTTTATTTAATTTTAATTGCATAATTTATTCTGTAATTTATAAGAGATATGGTGACACTGATTGAAGAAATGAATAGATAATGTTTGTTCAATTATTGTGATTTTTTAGTTTCATTCAATGAAAGTGTTAAAAAGATTGCAAGTCTCTTACAAGCCTTGAGCTAACTACTCCATACCAAAATTAAAATATCAGAAGGGCAAAATAACAAAAGGCAAACAAAAGTAACATATTAATATTTCATGGGTCGCAATTTATCAATTAAGTGTAATTTTTTCTGAAACTGTCTTCTAAATAAAAACTCAAATTTCTATACCCTATACCCGCATAATTACACATCTTTAGTGTTACAAATTCAAAAATAAAATAAAAGAATATTGCTTATTCCAATCACCAGGTTTAATAGGTATCTACATATACATATAAGTATACATACATAGGACTGTAAGTATCCTTTATCCGTTTCAACACTAAAATCGATGATGTGGCTAATTTGATAATACCCACTCCTTCTTTTCTTTTCTGTTGTGTTTTTCCTTTTCTGACTAAATTACCATACAACAAATAAATAATTTTGTCCTGTGCATGATGTGGTTTTCTTTACGTACACAAAAGACCATCACTCAACCTGAAACCTTTCTTCCTTTTCGATAACATCAGAAATTACCACTCTTCCTATGAACCTACCTATATATTCATTCCACAAGGACCCTTCTTTGAGTTTTCCTTATACTTTTTCATCTATAGGTTAGGTATAGGTACGAGTATAAGGTACATTATATTCAGAATATTCCTGGTTCGGAGTTTGTTTAGTTTCTCGGATGTATTTAATAATTTATGAGTAGATATCGAGACCCCAACCTTCTTTTGTCGAGTTGGTAGGTATATTAAAAGCGACCCTTCTTTCCCTTCTCCCTCTTTATTGGCCGAAGAACAATTATAATTGAACAATTGATGGACACGACAACTTGTATACCTGTGAACAATTTATTATAAATGAGGCCAAAAGCAAAAGGCCACTCAAGCGATTATTTCGATTTGGTTTTTACCTGGAAAAGTTTTCTACAACAAACTCGAACTCGAACTCGAAGTCGTATATGAACCTAAATTATATTGATGAAATGGAAAAATCAAATTATTTTTAAAGATCATCAAATGGGATCAATTAGAGTTGCTGAGTGATCTTCTTACCCTTTGCACGTAAATGTTGTCATTAAATCATTAAATATTTCAAATATATTGACATAGTATAGCTTTGCCCTGTTCTAGAAAATTGAGGTTATCCTTTTGTATAATTTTGTCCTGACCGTTAATTTTAATGGCTGGATATTGGAATAGTTGATGAAAATGCTAAAGTTGTTTTGTTAAGGGTAAAAATATACAAAGGAAAGTGGAAATAAAAGTGGGAATATTTTTTATTTATGAGCATTTCTTTGGTTAAGGTTTTTTTGAAAAGAACAAAATACTGTACTAATTTTTATATTACCAAAAAGATGATTACCACTTCACCGGAACAAATTTCAATGCAACATTTGTATAAGTTATGATTTGCATCAAACAATGTTGCCAAAAAAATATACTCTGGTGAAAGTGAGTTTAGTTTTTTTTAATTTCCTCTGTCAACCAGTCAAGTTGCTTATTGCCATTTAGCTCTGTCGTAAAATCGTATTTTGGCAAAAGATTTCATACGGTCTAAAGAAATTATAGTAACTATGCTAAAAATATGATTTAAATAATTACTGTCAATAATACTTACCAATCTAGGTCTTCAAAACTTTTACGTCCGTGAAGTTCTTCTCACGGAACTTAAGTCCCCTAATACTCCTACTTGCATGATTTCTGGAGCTTTTTATCAGATTTTTCCAACTCTTCCTCAGTAGTGATGATTTCTGTTTGACCGTTCTTCACCAAGTATTTCTAGGTCGGTCCACTTTTCTGCCTTCCCGTGTAAGAGGGGTTCACTACATCAATTGGCCAGCAATATACCCGACAATGCGTGTCTAATGCCTAATCCAAATGCCACTTTCGTCTTCGTTTAATAGAGTCATTGGGTTCGCACATAAAGTTTAGCATTAAAGATACACTAAATGCAGAAAATGCTCTAGTTGTTTCTAAGTAATCTTAGCTTTTCTGATTCGACAGTTTACATCCAGTTCAATTCCGCCATATGTAGAGACAATACGCCAGAGGTATTGAAAATCTTCTACCATCCCTACCGGTTTATGAGGAAGTTCTAAGGCTGATCTCTTTGGTTTTTGACAGTTGATCTTAAGCGTCTCTCTCCACCTTTGTTGTTATTTGATAAATATCCGTGAGGTGAGAGAATGTGCATACGTTGTTGATGTAATCAGGGTTTTTGAGGTGAGGTTGCCTAGTTCACTGAAGAACTCCATTGTCATTGACAAAGCTGTATTCAGTGCGTCAATTATTTTCATCGACATAAACTGGATTGGTCAGACAATACAGCCTTGCCTAACGTCACATTATATTTCAAACTAATTTGACAACCATCCTTTATGAAAGAAGTGAAATTTTGACCTATCATATAAAGCCTTGATAATGGCAATCATTTTAGAAGCCCCTCCTCCGCAAAAATAGCAAGAAATTCTCTATTGACAGTGTCGAACCCCTTTTCGAAATCGGTGAAGAACAGACGAAGTGGTGATCGCACTGTGCAATGATATGCTGCAAGGTGTTGATGTGATCCATTTTTCTGTTTCACAAGCTCTCTTATTAAGTGAATGCCGTGGTTTTGTTGCGGCTGTTCGTAGAAACTCTGCAGGTATACCGTAAAGTCCAACCACTTTGTTGTTTTTCAGTGCTTTGATGACGGAATGACTTCTTCTTATTATTTTGGATGGTTCATTAGGCAAAGGGTTCACTTTACACGACTTCTGCAGAAAATTATGGAGGTATCCGTTTTTATCTTGTACGAACTGTTGATTAGAGCTCTGAACTAGAAATCGCTGAGTTCTTTCGTTATTCTGTAGACGGTCCTATTGACAAACCTTCTAGCGGCCTCATCTGATTCTATCACTTTTGTTAATTTGCTGAATCTTGAATGCCCTCCGATTCTCTGACAAATCAAAATTAATAGTTCCGTTCCCCAAATTAAGATTTGTTTGCAATGTTATTTTCTTTTTGTCACTCCTTAGACGTGTTCTGTTCATGTGTACCAATTTTTAACAAGGGGGAACAGCCGTGGCGTGATGGTGAGTGCGTAAAGGACTGTCATGTCATAGGTTTTGGGTTCTACCTGTTGCGAGGAATTGACAAATCCTCTGAGATTAATTCTTGTCATGAAAAGTGCTTTTTTGAATTGGCCATTCGGATTCGGCATAAAATCTGTAGGTTCCCTTAATCCCTCTAATGACTCGCACAGAGAAATGGTTGAAAGTTGTAAGTCGCTAGGCCCAGGTTCTCTACAAGCTGTTTCACTACACAATTTATTTATTTTATTAAAATCAATACTTTACTAGTTATAAAGGGTGATTTTTTTGAGGTTAGGATTTTCATGCATTATTATTTGACAGATCACGCAGGATTTCAGACATAGTGTCAAAGAGAAAGATGCTCAGTATGCTTTGACATTTCATCATGAATAGACTTACTAACGAGCAACGCTTGCAATTTTCAGTGAATGGGCCCTAGAAAAGTTGGCAGAAAATCCGCTTTTTTATCGACAAATTTTGTTCAGCGATGAGGCTCATTTCTGGTTGAATGGCTACGTAAATAAGCAAAATTGCCGCATTTGGAGTGAAGAGCAACCAGAAGCCGTTCAAGAACTGCCCATGCATCCCGAAAAATGCACTGTTTGGTGTGGTTTGTACGCTGGTGGAATCATTGGACCGTATTTTTTCAAAGATGCTGTTGGACGCAACGTTACGGTGAATGGCGATCGCTATCGTTCAATGCTAACAAACTTTTTGTTGCCAAAAATGGAAGAACTGAACTTGGTTGACATGTGGTTTCAACAAGATGGCGCTACATGCCACACAGCTCGCGATTCTATGGCCATTTTGAGGGAAAACTTCGGAGAACAATTCATCTCAAGGAATGGACCGGTAAGTTGGCCACCAAGATCATGCGATTTGACGCCTTTAGACTATTTTTTGTGGGGCTACGTCAAGTCTAAAGTCTACACAAATAAGCCAGCAACTATTCCAGCTTTGGAAGACAACATTTCCGAAGAAATTCGGGCTATTCCGGCCGAAATGCTCGAAAAAGTTACCCAAAATTGGACTTTCCGAATGGACCACCTAAGACGCAGCCGCGGTCAACATTTAAATAAAATTATCTTCAAAGTAAATGTCATGGACCAATCTAACGTTTCAAATAAAGAATCGATGAGATTTTGCAAATTTTATGCGTTTTTTTTTTTTTAAAGTTCTCAAGCTCTTAAAAAATCACCCATTAAAAACGATAATAATTTTATATAGACGTAGCTTTAAATATTTAGAAAATTTCTAGATAGTAAAATTATAGGCTCCTAAAAATTGGTTGGAAATTAGATAGTGTCAGTTTTGTATGCTCTTTATAATATCGATCCCATGAATCAGTTTTTAATGAGTTCGAAGTGATTTTTTGACATTTTTACTATGATCAAATGTCAAAATGAATTTGATTTCCTCCACAGCCCACAAATAATCGGTTAAATATATTTTATGACCTGCTATTGCAATATTTAAAAATAGTACTGTGGGAAAGTTCTATGCTGTATTTTTAGAAATGTTTCTATTAAAAAATGAGATGAAATTCAAAGTATACAATTTCCTTTATACATTTTGTATACCTTACCTTTTTTAAGTACTTTATTCGACTCGTAAAAAATTTAATCCAGGTGAAATATTATATGATCAGTAAGTTTTTAACATTTTTGTAGAATTGTAAATCAAATAAAATAAAAATATGAATTCCATTTCGAGTTTTCAATATAACAATTCTTTTAATACCTTAAGACGTCAGAAATCAGAGTTCCTTTTTCGACCAGCTGCCTCAAGGTACTTCTGTCAGAAATTCATCACGGTCACTGCATTCAATACTATACTTAGTTTAATTTTGTTCTTTCTCATAAATTTTAGGCCATGGTCATAAACTTTTCTTTTTGTTATCAGTTCTTTCATTCAAGCACATATTCTCAAGACATAAAATTAAAATCATCAAAGTACTTCCCCTTTAAACGTTTTTAACACGCAAACTACTTTGCTCATAATATTCATTGTCTGTATAGTTTCGTCTTTGAGCAATTAAATTTTCTTATAAAACTATTTTATTGTTAGTTATTTTATTTGTTAATGGTAAATCCCTTTGAACACAATATCTTTTCTATAAATGTTTGTCTGCTAGTTTATGTCTTTTAACTATTTTCTATATCCATCTTTAGGTACCTAACCTATGCGAGTATAGTGAATGAAAAATCTTTTCCAATCCAAAGTGATTGATGATAGACTACGCAATATCATAAATCTCAAAAAATGCAATCCCAATATCCAATCTACTTTGGAAGGCAATAAATCCACATTCACACATTTTTAAAGTGCGAAAAGAAAATCTATTACTATATGGTGTGAGATGGCAGCACAGTACAGCAAAGGGAAACAAATATTTTCCCCTGAGAAGACGAAAAAAAAATATAAAAATGAAATAAAAAAGATTTTTAATGTTTTTTAAGGTGGCAGAGAACAAAAGTCAGAAAGGAGAGAACAGCTAAAGCCAGCACAGGAGTTTGGGAAAATCTATCTGGCTGAAAGTCGATTCAATAAATTGAACGCCGTTTCCTATAAAGCGTTATAAAACGAAACAATTGAGAGAAAAGCCAGCATTTTTATAACACCACCACCACCACTACCACTCCTGCCTTTTTCGTTTTTGTATAGTCCTGGTCGGGTCTTTAGGGTATGGCTTAACCTAGGACGGATAAGCCGAATCTTTGATGCAGTTCAGATTCAGAAAGCGGAGGTACGGTGCTGTTCTCGATTTGGGTACAAAAGCAGTGTGACCGTGCTTGCTATAGACGATTTGTAAAACTTCATTTCTTTAAGTTTCAATATCAGCCATTTTGCAAAAGATATCATGGAAAATGTAAGGGTTTGTTTAAACTTTTAGGACAACATTTAAAAAAAAAAAATGTATTTCCTTGTTGACTAGGTTTTAGTGCTAGCAATTAAATTGCACTTTTCCAATGCGTTTTGAAAGCCTACTAAATAAGGTCGGGTTTTTTGAAATATTACTTTTTAAAATTCGAAAAAAATGCATGTATATAATACTTTCTGAGAATTGTATTTCAAAAGAATTCGTAATCGTTTTCAAAATCTATAATCCCTTTCTTCAATTTTTAGTTGAAACATTTATAGTAATTCATAAAAATCGAAAAATAGTCTAAGCACATAAATCTTTAAAAAAACGAAAAACGATTTTTAATAGGAAAACACAAAACGGTTTAAAAGTATTTATTTTATTTGAAAAAAATCCGTTCTCAAATGAATAATGAAAACTGGTATTTTTTTAATTCGAGAAGATGTCAGAATTTGAAATCAGCACTAAAATTTCACTCCAAAACGTATTTTAAAAAAACATGAATGCCATAAATTCAAGGTTTCTCAAAACTTCATTTATATTAAAATTAAAACTCATATCTAGTGAGGCTTTTCAGAAACTAAGCAAAATACCAACATAATTTGAACTATAGGTACGTATAGAACATAAAGAGTTTCAATTTGCGAAACCCTCATACAATTTATTGTTAGAAATTAAGCTGTGTTTAACTTTAGAACAAAAAAGCCGTTTCTGGTTGCCTTTGACATTTTTGAAAAGACGCAAATTTAAAAACTTAATTAATTAACTAATTCGGTACAACTTAATCCTTTTAAAATGTATTACAGTATTTGTAGAACTATGTTAATAGGGTTGAAGCATGCAACCGTTCCGTTAACAAACTAACAAATACATTTTAAAAATATTGTTATTAAAAATGGTACATCTTTTGGAAGTTCATACAAAAATGAAAAACAAAGCAAACAAACCTAAATCTAGCGACTGGAAGTCATGTGGATTTAGTAAATTACTAAAAGGTAAATCCGTTTTGTTTTTTTGACTTAAGTAAAATATTAAAATCATTTAAAACTATACAATTATCTTTTGAAGTGAGTTACCTACTTTTACTTAATCGTTCAAAATTTTGCGCCAATGCCTTCAAGAATGTTATGTTTTCCTTTTTCTTTATTTTTGAGTGAGCACTTATCAATTTTAAGGATTTTGAGTCAACAGATGTTAAAAAATAATAAAAATTTAAAGAAAAAAGCTTTGATATGTATATTTTATGACTGCAATTCGTTTATCGATTCGACAAAAACAAAACCAATTTTTTGTTTAATTTTATCGGAAAAACCTTGACACATAAAATATTAAAAAATAAAATAAAAACCAGCAAAGGTCACACTAAAAACTCACATACAGAAATTGAACATTGTTCTGTTCTTGTGTCGTCGTCGTCGTCGTTCGGTCTCCCTGGTTCGTTGTTCTATTATTTCCATGATGGGGATTGGTTTGGGAGCCATAGGGAGCCCAAAATGCGTGTATTGTGTTGGTTTTTCGAACGAATGTCCTCGGAATATTATGGTTCTCTCAATGCTGCTGCTACTGCTACCGTTGTCGATGCCATACATATAGCAAAGCCATTGAAGCTATAGCCATTTTTTTGCTGCCTGTTAACTAAAGCTGCTGCAACCATTAAAACGATTCTTTATTCAGTTTTATTATATGGTCGTCGTGCTGTCATGCAAATTGCATCGTTTGCATCGTAAAAACGTTCAATGGTAACCTTGTTTGTGCGTTTAAATATTTTGTTTTTATTTTTGTTTGGTTTATACAGTTTATGATTCTATTTTTTAAGTATTTTCCTTTTAAGCAAAATAGAACTTACAGCGAGTTGAGAATAATTTGTGTGTCCATAAAAAAAGAATTGGCTATCAATTTTAGTGAATTGATATCAACACCTTGAAATTGGAACAACAATCTACAGAACCAGATATGTATATGCAATTTTATGATTTGCTAAAGTTTTTGTTTTTTAATTATATGCTTGATACTTGAGTTGTGCCTCAGTCTAGATAATGAGAACCTTCTGTTTTGTACTTATTTTTAAAACAAGATCCATTAAAAAGAAAAGCTTATTCGTCCTCGATATCATAAGAAAAAGAAAATATTACCTTTAACTTATTTTAAATTTACAGATTATACGATCCATACAAACGGAAAGCATTTTACGAAATATTCAGTGGGCAGTTTTCTTACAAAATGTATTTAAAAAAAAGTCTCAAATATCTTAGAAAAATTATATGCTATCGACTTAAAATAATTTTTACTCTACACATCATAGCGTTGTATCGGAACTGATATACATTTTCCAAAAAAAGACCGAATATTAGTTCTTTTTTTTTAAATATAAAAATTGTAAATTTTAAGAACTGAAAATAATGTTAATTTTAAAGTAATTTAGGCTACGAAAATAAAGGTTTTTGAAATCTGTAAGTTTAAAACAAATAACAAGATAATGCTGAAAATTTGTGCAGGTTGTTTTCAAAATCGAATAAATTGAGGATTTTATAAACCATTGCGTACAAAAATGAATTTAAAATACAAAAAAAAAACTGAACAAAGGCTACTAAATTGGATGCAAGTCTCGAAGAAAAACAGTTTAAACTTCAATATTTGACTATATACCCTTTTCGAAGTTACTTTTTAAAACTAATTGAAATCACAGGATCTTTCTGTTATTAATTGTTTAATCATAACACTGCTTCAAAAATAATAAAATGAAATGGCTTTTAAATTGACGTAGTACTTGTTTTAATTTTCTGAAGAATTTAACAATCTCTTACATTTATTGACTAAACAAACATTTTTTCGGATTGAATAGAAAAATTGCAAATTTTGACTAATTTTTTTTAACTTTGACTGTATTTATTGATCTTATTCAATGGTATTGAATTAGTTAAGTAAATACATATAATGGGTGATTTTTTTGAGGTTAGGATTTTCATGCATTAGTATTTGACAGATCACGCGGGATTTCAGACATGGTGTCAAAGAGAAAGATGCTCAGTATGCTTTGACATTTCATCATGAATAGACTTACTAACGAGCAACGCTTGCAAATCATTGAATTTTATTACCAAAATCAGTGTTCGGTTCGAAATGTGTTTCGCGCTTTTTTATCGACAAATTTTGTTCAGCGATGAGGCTCATTTCTGGTTGAATGGCTACGTAAATAAGCAAAATTGCCGCATTTGGAGTGAAGAGCAACCAGAAGCCGTTCAAGAACTGCCCATGCATCCCGAAAAATGCACTGTTTGGTGTGGTTTGTACGCTGGTGGAATCATTGGACCGTATTTTTTCAAAGATGCTGTTGGACGCAACGTTACGGTGAATGGCGATCGCTATCGTTCAATGCTAACAAACTTTTTGTTGCCAAAAATGGAAGAACTGAACTTGGTTGACATGTGGTTTCAACAAGATGGCGCTACATGCCACACAGCTCGCGATTCTATGGCCATTTTGAGGGAAAACTTCGAAGAACAATTCATCTCAAGGAATGGACCGGTAAGTTGGCCACCAAGATCATGCGGATTGACGCCTTTAGACTATTTTTTGTGGGGCTACGTCAAGTCTAAATGAAATTATCTTCAAAAAGTAAATGTCATGGACCAATCTAACGTTTCAAATAAAGAATCGATGAGATTTTGCAAATTTTATGCGTTTTTTTTTAAAAAAGTTCCCAAGCTCTTAAAAAATCACCCGATATATAGAAACAAAAATATAGGAACTACAAGGCAAGCATTGTATTCGTAAAACATTGGAACTAAAGATTTTAATCAAGTATGGCAAGACGATTGTGATAATAGAGAAGACGAAAAAGTTAGGTAAGTCCGGTTTTGGGTCAAAAATCGAAAACTCGAATGTTCTTAAAAACGGTACAATAGATTTTTATGTTGTGTTAAATTTGGCTTCTTTCAATATAAAAAATATGTTTATGCATTGCTCCGGAAGAGCAGCCCTCTAAGAACAGTTATTTTGCTATTGTTTTTTTCGGGAACCTATGAAGAAGCTCATATACTATCTATATTATGTAAATAATATTCGATGGTCAAATATGCCTTTTTTTCTTTGTTTTCCAAAACAATATATTTTTATTTTTTCAAAATCAAACATTTCAAAAAACCGGTCATCATTTTTTACAAAATTTAAATGCAAAACGTATAAGAACTAGATAACTGTATACCAAAAATTATATGCATAAAAATACCCGTGTTTTTTTGGAAAATCTATCCGCAGTATAGTAGAATTTTACACGTAGTATGAATAACACCGATAAAAGTTAGAGTATAATCTTACGATGGATGGGTTTTTGACATTTATACGAGTCTCGAATGGATCTAATGTGATTTCCTTCTCAAATGTTGGTTGTTGCATTTGTACCTCGAAGGCTGTGTTCGTTGAGTAGTTGTACATTTGGAATCATGTGTGTTTTAAATTGGGGAAAAAATCAATCTATTACTGTTGATATTATTTAGTTTTGTTAGTGAAAATGGACTAACTGGGCTTATTTTGCAAGAGAAAACAATAGAATAGATAATTAAGTTTTGCTATGTTTCCACCAAAGGTTAATCTCAGTTTAGATTAGATAAATCTTTTTGGTGTTTCCACCGCACAAGAAGATTCAAAAATGATTAAGTTTGACAGCACTTTCTGAAATGCTAATGGTGTTTCGATGTTTCCTATGAAGTGCAAGTGAGATAGTTTGATTCATATTAAACGATGAAAAACTGAATAGTTCAGCACCATATAAGAATATGCTATCTACTCCATGTGCAAATTTTTTTTTTATTTGATTAAAACAAAACTATATTTTTTGTACACAAAAATGCAAATAAACAGACCATTACGCATTATCTGTAAAACAAACTCCTCCACACAAATTTTGACTCGACTCCGATCCCCGACCGGAATCGAGACGAATCAAGCTCATTTCAACTCGATTCAGGTATATAAAGAATTTACCTTCAAGCTCGCTTCAACACCACATGTTAATGTAGTAGTCTACATAATTGAAATGAGTGATAATTAGAGCTCCATCAAATTAATTTTATTTTAATTTTAACAACCGCGATTTTGTAATTAAAAAGTACATTTTCAGAAAGCTTGTATAAACAAGTAACAGTGAGAAAAGTTAACTAGGTGAGTTTATCCTATAAACATCAAAAAAATTGCAACGATGCAGCGATCACCTCCCTCAAACGATTTCAACCCATCGAAGCGACCGTATGCAGTATTTTCATCACCAAAATCTCATTCATCGAGTAATTCACTTGTAAATAGTACACCTGTTGGAAATGTGCCGCTCTCTGAACTGGACAAGATTTTCCAAGTTTCTATGGCAAAATTGTTAGATGTCAAGCTGAAAGACGTTGCTACAAAAACTGACATTGAAGGAATCAGCGCAGAGATTTCTACTTTAAAACAAAACAATACAGAACTGAAGACCCAACTGAACAAAATGGAGTCCCGATGTGTGTTGCTTGAAAAACAAGTAGAACTGCTCGAAAAAAAAGCCAACGAGAGGAATTTGGTTGTTCATCTGAAGCCTACGCAAGCTGATGATGCCCAGAATTCAGTGGAGAGGGCCAAAGCAATCTGCCTGGATCTTTTACAGACAACAAACCAATCAAAAATAAATGCGGCACGTCAAATCAGCTCGGGAGGAAAAACGACGAATGTCATTGTTGAAATGTCTAGCACAGAAGATGTATTCCAGATACTTCGTGCGAAAACAAAATTACAAGACACTGGTACCACAATACATAAGGATTATCCGGCAGCAGCTAGAGAGCGTAGAAGGCGTCTAATCAAACTAAGGTCACACATTTCTGCTAGAAACAACAACATCAAAAGTCAAATAAGAGGTGAAACTTTGTATCTAAAAGAAAAAAAGTTTTATTTCGATAAGAATGGAAAATTAGTTTCGGATGCAGAGGATGGTTTGTTTATGATTCAACAATTGACTGGTGACACTTATGATTTGACAGCTCTTGAAGACAGAAATGATTATGGTGGAAACCAAATGCAAGGTGACATCAGAACTTCTCAAACTGTGGAGAGCGTTCACACGAGACATTTTTAGTTGTAATGCCGTCTGCCATAATAAAAAATATTTAGCTAATTCTACCAAAAATATGAATACTTTTAAGACTTTTAAATATAAAATCCTTTCTTATAATGTTGCAGGGTTAAATAATAAGGGTATTTTTACGGATTTTTATAATTTTGTCAATCAATTTGAATTTGTTTTTCTATATGAAACATTTGTAACCGAAATTAACTTTATTAATTTTGTTAGCAAATTTATTAATTTTGAATTAAAGTGGATACCAGCTATTAGAACGCAGGCAAGGGGAAGGGGAGCTAGTGGCGGATGTGTTTTTGGTGTCAAGAAATATATAAAAAATTGTACATTCGAAGTAAATGAAGACGTTACGTATGTTAAGCTCCAAATTAATGGGAAGAGTTTTCGCATCCTGCCAACATACATCAACTGCAACCAATGGAACAACGATTTCGAAGCACTAGAGAGAGTGATGACTCAAGGCAAAACCTCTGATATTTGGGTGCTAGGTGATTTAAATGCAAGAATTGGAAACGAGAACGGAAATGAAAACGATGCACTTGGAATTGAGCGAAAATCTAAGGATACAGTGTGCAATGCAAGAGGTCTTAAGCTTATTGATTTTTGTAACTCCTACGGGCTAAGAATACAAAATGGTACAAGCTTGTCGGATATGGAGGGTGAACTAACCTTTGTTGGAGGCCAGGGTAGCTCTGTGATAGACTATAGTCTAATAGGAAACGAATGGGCTGAGCACATTGTTGATATGAAAGTTGAAAATGTACCGTATTCGGACCACCTACCAATTGTTTTGACTTTTGGACATTCATCTATGGAGTCGGAGGAAGCAAGGGTTATGAATCTCTTGCCTAAACTGAAATGGAAGCAGGCAAAGGCGATAGAATACCAAGCAAGACTTGATAACTCACTGCGTAGGCAAAGAAACTGCAATCTTGGTCAGCTAGAGGAAATCATCAAAGCATCATACCCAACAATGACATCCAACAACAACTCTCGGAAGAACTATATTGCGCCTTGGTTTGACGGGGACTGTATAAAAGCTAGGGAATTATCTTTTGGTTGGTTGAGAGCTTATAGATCTTCAAGTGACGGATATTTCAAGAATCAATACTTACAAGCTAACAGTGCTTATAAAGCAATCTGTAAACAAAAAAAGGCAGAATTTTTTGAATCGGAATCTAGGCAACTGACACTGTGTAGGAGCTCAAAAGATTTTTGGAACCTCGCAAAGAGTCTGAACGGCAAAAAATTTACCATCCACTGTAGTATAAGCCCAAATCTTCTTGCATCTTACTTCGAAAACTTATTAAATCCTATCCAAGAGAAATTTAACTTTCAGTATGCGTTGCCGAGCTTTCACAATGAAACTCTGGATGCTAAAATAAGTCAACAAGAAGTTATTTTAGCTATTACAAAGCTAAAGGACCGAAAAGCATCTGGTTCAAATGGCATACCAGCTGAGTTCTACAAATATGGCACAGCGGAGCTTATTAACAGGCTGGCAGATATATATAACAATGTTATGGAAACCGGGTTGATACCTCGGGAGTTTAAGGAATCCATCATTTTCCCAATTCATAAGAAAGGAAGTTTGTCCGAACTGTCCAACTATAGAGGCATATCCTTTTTAAATTCTTCATACAAAATCTTCACCTTGATTTTGCAAAAACGCTTAAATAAATGGATCGATGATTGTAATTTGCTTAAGGAGTTCCAAGCTGGGTTTAGGGCTGGGTATTCGACGATTGACCATATATTCGTTCTTAAAAGTATTGCGGAGTCATTTCTTCACAAAGGAAAAAAGCTGTACACGTTTTTCGTAGACTTTAAATCGGCGTTCGATATAGTTGATCGGCAAGCGCTAATTTACAAGCTTTATAATCTCGGTATGTCATGGAAGTTTGGAAGAATAATTCAAAACCTTTATAGAGACACTTTGGCCAAGGTCTGGAATGGTGAAGAGTTGTCAGAAGAGTTTAAAACGGAATCGGGAGTCAGACAAGGCTGCACATTGAGTCCAAGCTTATTTGCTCTGTTTATTGAAGACCTAGTGGATCTTTTACCCTGTGGCATTGAATACGCAGGACATGTGATAAAAGCGCTGCTATTCGCGGATGATATCGTACTTCTGGCATCATCTCCTGAATCATTGCAGCTTATGATAAATCGACTTTCACAGTACTGCAAGCTTTGGAGTTTGATTGTGAATTTGGATAAGTCCAAAATTTTGATTTTTAAAGCTGGAGGAGGTCGTAACGAAAAATGGCGCTACAATGGTGAGGACATAGAAATTGTCAATGAATTTAAATACTTAGGAGTTTTGCTAACGAGAAACTTAAGTATGGAAAGACATCTCAAAGAGAAACTGGAACCTGGAATAGATGTTTCTATAACAAAAATATCGCACATAGCAGCAAGTTCAAGATATTTGAGGCAATATCAGAATCAATTTTGTTTTACGCAGCACAAACTTGGGGAGCGAAGCAGTATGAAACGGTGGAGAAACTTCTTCGATATTACATCAAGCGAATTTTTCAGCTGCCACCCAATACACCCAACTACATCATTATCCTTGAAACAGGTTTATCACCTCTTTTCACACGAACCCTGAAGTTGCAAATAGATTACATCCTGAAAATATTGAAAATGGGAAATCACCGACTCCCAAAGATAGCAGCTCTACAAGTTATGCAAACAAAAACAAGTTGGTGTAACGATTGGATGGATTTAGCTAGGGATTGTGGCATGGAACTGAATCTCAGCGACCTAAACCATGATGCCTTGAAAAGTTCCCTATACGATCTCATTTCCGCAGTAGACCTAAAGCAGCGAGATAAATATTGGATGGACGCAACAGGATCTCTTTACAGACAAGTCTACAGTCAATTAAATCACAACTTGGAAGAAAAGAATTATTTCAAAGATGAAAACAGCATTGCTGAAATATCAATGATGTTGAAGTTGCGAGGAGAGCTATTACAGCTTAATTTCGTACCACATAGAGAGGATTTACCCATAATATGCTCTTTGTGTAACTTAAACGAAAGGGAAGATGTTTTCCACTTTATGGGAAGATGCCCAATTCTTAAAGAAATAAGGAGGAATACCTTCGGAAGCGATATCCTAACGCAAAGCCAAATTATACTCTTGCTTAACAATATGGAAGTTAAAAAATTATATCAGTACTGCAGACTAGCTCTTCTCTATAGAAATAGAATTATAAATGAAAGTTTTTAAATATTTCAAATTGATAACTTTATTATTTTGAATGTTAATATTATTAAAATTCGTTTGATTAAGAATCTATTTTCAATGTAATAATATTTATGTTTTGTCAACTAGGCAGACGGCAATAAAGCCATGCTTTTTGTTTCTTGTAAAATTTGTAATGAAATCAACGTTAAATAAAAAACGATCTAATCTAATCTAAATCTAGTAGTCTACGAACAAACCCCCTACCTTTCTTGAAGTTTTTATTTTATGTCAAATTGTTTGGTTAAAACTTTCAAATCGACATTGCACAGACGTATTTTCTTGATTTTAATAGTCAACTATCAAAAATCAGCTTACACGATTTCATCCCTGGTCTGAATTTCGCTATTTTTTTGGAATTTTTTGAAAAATTATTCTGGCAAATATTCAGTTATATCAACTTTTAAATATAAAAACCGGACTACTGCGGATCGTTTTTTTGGCAATTTCTCACTGTACTATATATTATGGAATACGAAAAAAACGCACTTAATCTAATAAAAGAAAACCGGTGTTACGATTTTGAAAAAAAAAATAATAAATTAAAATTTGTTTGGAAACTGAAATTTAAATTTTTGAACAAAGAATTATTTTGCAGGATATTTTTTAAAACAAAGGAATTATTTTTAAACAGTTTTTTTGGATACAGGAGTATTTTATTTATTATAGCAATTTAACATCTCACGAATTAGAGTTAACTAAAATAAATTAGGTGGCGCAACAGTCTGTAGAGAACCAGGGCCTAGTGACAACTCTCAACCATTCCTGTGTGCGAGTAATTGCAGGGATGGAGGGGACCTATAGTTTTATGCCGAATCCGAACGGCTAGCGTTAATCCGAATTAGCGTTAACGACTTCAATAAAATATCGAGAATGGAAAGTTGTAAGTTGTAAAGTGACACCAAATAAGTGTTTTAAAAACTATTTATAATTTTGAATATCTTACGAAAAAAAATGATAAAAGTCATAGAATCGAAAAATAATATTTTTGAAATCTGTTTAATGTTTTTTTAGAAAAATCAAATTGAAAGTTTGTTTCTGCAAACAAATAAAGTCTACAAAGATTGCTACTAAAAATGGTAAAAATTAATTTCGACTCGAATATTTTGGCAACAAATAGAGATATTGGCAACAAACTTTTTGTTTTTTTTTTATATATGGTAAAATTAATAGAAAAATCCAAAATTAAATACTTCAATTTCAAAATTATTTATTACTAGCGGCCCGTCCCGGCTGCGCGCGGGTAGACATAAATAGGTACAGATTGTAGCTTTCTAATGAAAAAAGAATTATTAAAATCGGTCCAGTACTTTTTGAGTTTATTTGTTAGATACAAAAATACAAATCTTTCCTCTTTATAATATTAGTGTAGATTATTTCTAAGATTCATTTTCAACTTAAAAATTTATATCTTTAAAACTAAAAAAATATTGTTTCATCCCAAATAAATGAAGTTAATAATATTTTGTAATATTTAAAGATACAAAAATGATTTAACTTCTCGAGTATATTTGGAATAAAATTAAAATAAAATCCCAGCTTCTTTTTATTCTACAAACATTTGTCTTCAAACAAATTAACCTACAAGAATTTACATATGATAGTTTAAAAATGCAAAGAAAATATAAATGAATATTGGTTCAAAATGTATTTCGATTCGAACTTTAATTTTAAAAAATATAAACTTTTTGAAACAACACACTAAATTAATCGGCTTTGAAGATAGATACGTTTCGAATACTATTTTTGTAATTACCTTGAAATTAAGTTTTCTTTTTGCGTTGAATTAGTTGAGTTATTTTGTGATTTTTCAGGATATAACCGAAAGTAAATTTGGTACATTATCACATGTTTTATAATTTGATATTTTTAAAAAGTACATTCATTTTTTAAGCTTTCAAACTTTAAAAAAATTTTGAGAGTAAAAAATAGTTTTCTTAGAATAACTTACAATTTTGAAGAAGTACTCTACTAGGTCATTTCAAAAGTAAAAATTTCACTGTAGCTCAGTCTAAATAAGATAATAAGATAATAATAAAATAATCATTTATCAAAAACCTGGAAAATAGCAAATAGTAACTGTTATGTTCATTGAGACATATTTGAACCCATTATTTTATAACTAAAAGAAAATAATACTTCCTTTACACTTAAAAATCTATATTATTTAAAATATTTGTATTAAATTATTTTTTTTTATTTTTTTTCTCAAAAATCTTAAATATATTCAATTCATATTAAATGAATTATTTTTAAACCACACTGTGTCACTCCCCTCTCCCCTAAAGCTAACCTATTTTCAAGTGAATAATTTCGAGTCAATTAAAATTCCATTCAAAATGATTCATCGGAACTGAAAATAAAGCTTCAATTCTAGGATTTGTTTTGTTTTTTTTTTTTTTCAAACTAAAAATCGAAAATATAATTAATAATGTTAATTATTGTAGCGTGCAATTGAAAACAAACTTTATTTGCTTTAGCTAAAAACTTTTATTTTTTATCAGTACGTATATATTTTTAATGTAGGTTTCTATATCAGTGTGCACACTTCTTTTTTTAAATAGAAACAAAATAACTTCAGTTAAGGTAATTAAATAATTTTTTTTTTTAAATTCAGGGCTTTATTTTTGAAACTTTGAATAACAAATAATGCCTTTTTTCATCAATGGGTGTTTGCAAATATAAAAACAAAATCGTGAAATTCCAATTTTAATGCAATTCGGTTTCATTAAAATTCTATTTCAAATACTGTGTGTTTTTTTCTTCTGTTATTGTTGTTGTTTTTTGAATATTTGTTTTTTTACCTAAGCCATTTGCTATGAATCATGATTTTTGATTTATTATGTAGGATATAAGCAATTTATACACAACTACCCTATATATACATTTGTATAATTAAACTGTATATATTTAAAAAACTTTGCAAAAGTTTCAAAGTCGATGCATATTTCAATACCCAAGTGATTAAAACACGCGTATAACATTTTTGAGTCACTAAATAAATTAATTTGATTTTAAGTGAATGTTTTCATTAATTTCCACCATAACACAGAAATCATGAGTTAAAAAATAATTACATTTGTCTGCCACCTAAAGGAATTATTAAATAAACAAAACAAAAAATATGGGAAAATACTGAATATTAAATTTAAAAAACAAACATTCATCAAAAAAAAAAACACATGATGCAATTTAGTGACCATTTGTAATCAAATGTGGACTTTGATTTATAGGTTTATAGAACTTAATAAGTTTTGAGGCTTAGCCTTAGGTTCTTAGGTAAGGTCTGAAACTGAACGGTTCGAAAATAATCATAATTCTATGGTTTTAAAATTTTATGATAAAATATAGGATTGTTTTATAATTTCCCACCTTATTCCTCTTCAATATTCCTTTGCATAAAAAAAGATAAAATTGAAAATTATCGACCAATAGCTTAACTCTCGGTACTCCGAAGCTTTTTGAAGCAATGCTCTGCGAAAAATTAAGTTTTTATTCAAAATCGATTATTGTTCTCAACCAACATGGTTTCTCGAAGCTCCGGTCGACTGTCACTGTTCTTATGGAGTTAGCGAAGTTCTGTATATGTTCTTTCAAAAACTAAAAGCAAACGGACTGTATTCTTACAGAATTCAGCAAAGGCATTCGATAAACTTTCACGTACAATTTTGTTACAGAAAATGAGAAAGATGATGGTTATAGCGTGAACTTTATTGCTTCGCTCAAATCTTATTTACTTCACAGATACTATTCTGTAAATTTTAATGGCTACAATCCAAAAACTTTTGTTGTTAACTCTGGAGTTCCCCAGGGCAGCCATTTGGGTCCAGTTCTTTTTGTTTTATTTATAAATTATCTTCTATCAATTTTAAAGTATCCAAACTAACTTATTTATGCTATTTTTAAAACCATTTCTTATAAACTTCACTGTGAGAAGCTTAAAATTGATCTAAATACTTCCTTCGATTAGTCTGCACGAAATTATTTGTTGTTAAATATCGACAAAGAGTAAGATTATTAATTTTAGAAAAAAGTTACCAGTTTTATTTGTTGGTTATAGTTATAATGGCGTGAGTCTGTTAAATGTAAGTGAGGTATCTTTTGTTGGTGTCTTTGTGGATAAAAAGCTCGAATTCGCGCAACATGTTATTTTTACTGGCAATAAGGCCCATTCAATATTAAGCTGGATTAAAAGTTTACCTCATTCGTCAGACCAATTATTGAGCGTGCTTGTTAAGTATTGACTCCCTATGAAAAAATTCAAAAAACGTTCTTAAAATTTGCCCTAAGAGGTCTAGGCTGACATATACGCTAGACATTTAGCTTGATTCAAATAAATAAAATACATTGAACAAGCAATGAAAAGACAAACAAATTTAAGACAAAAATACAAAATTTATTTAAATTAAACAACCCAGAAGCTCCATGATACTCCATGATACCGCAAATCATAGTGAAATCACCTTCTATAAGAGATATGTTTGTACAATTGCTATAGCAGTTAGTTCGACCTAGATGACAATTGGCATATGTCTCGCAAATCACTCTTGGTATATCTTCTATGAAGCAATCAAATAAATTACGATTATTTAGAGCAATTTGTCATATAGAACACGACGACTTTGATATCAACACAAACAACCTTATCATTCAAAAGTTAGAAGCACTCAGTCATGGGTTTTGGATTTGGGATGAGAGGGGGTTGGTTTGAGTTTGAACAGAAAATGACAGCACTTCATAAATTATTTTGAAAAAAAAATTGTTTATCGTTGTTGATAGTACTGTAGAAATGTACTCTAACAGTACAAGAGATACTTTTTACAAATCCTATTCGTAAGTAGGAAAAAGTATATATATGGAAACCAACGATACGAAGAGAGTTCATACAATAATCGTTTTTGTAATGTCTTTAATCATTAATTCCCACATTACTAGAAACGAGTATACTGAAAATAAATGTTTGATATTGGATCAATACACACAATTGTTTTTATATTTAGTTTTTGAATTACTTTAAATTTTGTTAAACTAAGTAACTCGTTTAGGACGATTCTCAAGTAACTATTTGCTAAAAAGAAACTGTTTACCTTTGGAGACTTTGTTTTTTACCTGCACTTCACGAATGTGGAGTTCGAGGAAATAAGCTTTGATGTGTACTTTTCAAGACCGCAATTTATTTAATAGTTTAAAACATCGATTAGATATGAACAAAAAATTAAATCGGAAAACCTTGGCATATAAAATATTAAAAAATAAAATAAAAGGTTACGCAAAAAGCTCAAATAAGAAAATTTAACATTGTCCTGTCGTTGTCATCGTTTGGTCTTCCTCGTTCGTTGGTCTATTATTTTCATGATACAAATTGGTCTGGGGGCCAGGGAGCCCAAAATGCGTGTATTATGTTGGTTTTTCGAAGATTTTGTTTCTTTAGCTGCACTACACGAATGCTTTACCTAGCTTGATACTCATGAGTCATGATAATAAGGTAGATTAGAAATTTTCAATACAAGTTTAATTGGATGGATTTATGTACAAAACATACGAAATAGATATTGGTGTGCCCTATTGCTCAGTTTTGTTCACGTCATTTTTTCTCATTTTTATTAATGATCTCATGTCTTCAACTTTTAACCTCATTAATTTTTTAACATAAGTATTGGTAGCTTTTCATATTCCTTATCAGACACACATTACCCATTGATAAGCTCATTAAATTTTGATCTAAGCAACAATGCTAAGTTAAGTTAATTGAATGCTGTGTAAGCATATTACCGTCTTGTGTAGTTAAAGCATGATATACAAGCCTTGGCCGCAATATTTTGGGGTTTTTGCAAGAAATTGGACTTTCTTCTTATCTGGTAACAACTTAAAAAACCTTTGGGCTTGTTTTTCAGTATCTTACTTAAGCCTTTTGGACAGTATTCCAAGAAGAACTTTTAACATGATGAGCTTACCGGTATTTCGATGGACTGAGCTCTAGTAGAATAGTACTTAGAATCTTCTCTTACGCAGTTTAACCAAAATGTTAGCTATACTTGGATTGCCCATCAGCAGTGGCGGACTAAGGGGGCGGTAGGGGCGGTCCGCCCCGGGTGGCAGACTAATAGGGGGTGCCATCAGTAACAGAAAAATAACTTTGCACACTAAAAAAAATAAAAACACAAATAAAACAATAAATTTGTTTCCCAAATACCTAACTGCATTAGAAAATTGGAAAACTTTGGAAATGGGCTTAAAGATGCAAAACACAATCGACAACAATTTGCAAATGTCAATGGGTGCAGAAAAAAAGAAATGGCGCTATATTCTAACACGGCTTTTGGACGTTGTTTTGTTTCTTGCTCGTCAAAACCTTTCTTTTCGAGGCCAATTCTTGGAATTGGTGAAACTTATATCCAAATATGACCCAGTTTTAAAGGAGCCTTTGTTGAGAATCGAGCATTCAATAGGTGATAAGTAGGGCAACCAAAAATATGTTCGAACATATTTTTTGTTAACATCACTACTGACACGAGACTATGATAGAAATGCGTTTCATTGAAATCTTCGTCTTTTAAACGTCATCTGTTAGGGCATATTTTTGCATATTTCACTGAAAATGCATATTTTTGCATTTTTGCTTTCAAAAGGCATATTATTGCATATTTTTCTTTTTTTTTTTGTAAAGCCAAGCAATAAAAACAAAGCATTAATATGAACGAAGAATGAAACGCAACAGTTTTTTGGACAATCTTCTAGTGATTCAAAACATACAGAGTTTGAAAGAGATTTGTGTGGTACTTTTGTGGGGGCAGATATACCCTTGTTCAATATTCGCAATGAAAGTATTCGTTCTTTTTAGGAAAAATATACCGAGCATAAAATTCCTTCAGAAACAACCCTTCGTTAAAAATATGTACACAATTTGTACAAAAAAACGATCGATACAATCAAACACAAAATAAAAAATCGATTTTTATGTGTTTCAATGGACGAGACAACAGACGCAGCAAACAGATATGTTGCAAATGTTATCATTGGAATTTTGGATCCAGATAAGACGTTCGCTAAAGAAACATTTGTATTAAATGTAGCTCAACTGGAAATGACAAATCACTCAACCATCATCGCCCGGCTCTTCGATGATTCGGTTAGAATTCTGGGTGAAGATTTAACAAAGACTCGATCTTACTTTTTTTTATTAGATGCTGCTCCGTATATGGTAAAAGCGGCACAAGCTATGGACTTCACCGAGTATGTGAACAAATTAGAAGTAAATATGCTGACATTGACCGCTTTATAGCAAATGGAAAGAAAGTGTTTTTAAAAGCTTCATTCAGAGTGAAAACTCTTAGAGACATAGAACCTGGACTGGAACTTCCTCCACAACCAATCATAACGCGATGGGGGACCAATCATAGCCAAGCATTTTGAAAAGATTGTTTGGATTTTTGATGCTTTTTTTTGGCATCAAGCTATTGGTTTCTAGTAACATCAATTTCAAAAATTGGATCATGTGGTTTATCGCTCAATTCCAGCACACAAATTATAAGTGATGCGGTGAAGACAATCTACAGCATTAACAGCAAGGCTGCAAAATCAGTGAAGAAAAAAATAGAACATATAATGGAAAAAAATGCTGGCTTCACAAAACTAAAAACAATTGCAATGGCTTTGTCAGGAGAGAAATCCATAGCAGTTGAAGAATATACAATTGCTGAAGTTTTAGCATTCAAATACGCTCCGATCACTTCTGTGACGTTGAACGGAGCTTTTCCATGTATAAAAGTGTTTTTCAATCAAACAGACAAAGCTTTATTTTCAAAAATGTAAGTAAAATGTTAGTTATTTACTGCAACAAAAATTTGCAATACATTTTCTGACTGATCGCTGACATTTAAAAATTCCTTTTATTCAAAAATGAATTTGCTTTGTTAACTTTGTTTTTTTTCTTAAATAATATATGTGTGCGAAGTTGAACTATTCGCCACTAAACAAATTGTGGATGTTTTATTTATCTTCAAAAAGTTAGAGTGAAGAAGAATTTTGATTTTTATTTTTTTGATTGGTATTGTTCTTATTAATTAATTTCCTAAAGCAAATAACGCTTCTTATAAACATTTCTACATTTATTGAGCATATTTTGAGGGCATATATTTGATTTTTAAGGGTATATTATAAGCGCTTAAAACTAGTTTTTTAGGACATATTTTTGGTTGCCCTAGTGATAAGACACCAGTCGGCTCGTATTTGTCCAAGAATATTCAAAATGAATTTATAAGCCTTTTGGGTAAAGAAGTGAGGACAAAAATTGTGAAAGACATCCACCAGGCGAAGTACTTTGGCATTATATTCGACAGCACACCCGATGAATCACATATCGACCAAATGAGCGAGGTCATTAGATACGTTCACATTCAGGACGGAAAAGTTGAGGTTAGGGAATCTTTTCTAGGGATTTTTCCTACATCTGGAAAGACTGCCAAAGAACTTACCGACGATATCTTAAAGCAACTCAATGAAGATAGTCTTGACATTAATCTTTGTCGGGCTCAGGGATATGACAATGCTGCGACTATGGCGGGTATTCATGGAGAAGTTCAAAAATTAATTCGGCAAATTAATCCAAAAGCTTTGTTTACGCCATGTGCAAACCATTCTTTAAACCTTTGTAGAGTTCACTCTTTGGGAAGCACTCCTTCAAGTACAACGTTTTTTGGGACAGTGGAAAGACTTTACACATTTTTCTCAGCATCTACGCATCGTTGGGATATTCTCATAAAAAATGTAGGTGTGTCAGTCAAGCTACTTGTAGACACTAGATGGAGCGCTCATCACGAGACTGTTAAGCCATTGAAGGAAAATTTTGTGAAGATAGTTTCAACTCTTGAACTCCTTTGTGATCGTGAAAAGGAAAATTTAGATACAAGAGGTGCTGCAACCATACTCTTATCTGCTGTATGCGACTTTACGTTTTTATGTTATCTTTCATTCTGGTTCGATATTTTGGAAGAAGTTAATTCAGCAAAGAAATACTTGCAAAAATCCGGGCTCACTCTAGCGAGTTTTCTTCGTGAACACCGTGATGAATCCGTGAAAAAGGCCGTAATATACGCAAGAGAACAATGCACCGAGCTAGAAATTCAATTGAAAGGCGGGGAAGAAGAAAAAAGAAGAAAATTATGCCAGGCGAAAAGGCTCAAGATGCTGGTTTGACGTTGGAAGAGGAAACACGAAGAGCCATGTTAGAATGTCAGGATACATTTTATACTGAACTTGTGCATCGATCTAAGGCCATGGAAGATATTGGGTCAGTTTTCTCAGCTCTTTAACCGAAAATATTGCTGTATGGAACGGGAGAAGAACTGCGGGCTGTGGTTCCAATGCTTATACCTCGACATTTACAGAACTTACAGACAACAGTCTCATATTGGAAATCCAGCGAATTCGGCGTCACATGGTAGCTTCAAAGATAAATTTAAAAGATGCAGAAATTTGGACAGCCTTTGAATTTTTAAGCTACATTGTTAAGTGGGATTTTTCAGATTCTTTACCGAGTCTGTCATTGGCGATAAGAATTTATTTAACAATTTGCGTCTCAGTGACATCGTGTGAACGAAGCTTTTCCAAATTAAAATTAATAAAGACTTATCTAAGATCAACGATGAGCCAAAATAGGTTGACTAATTTGGCTATACTTTCAATCGAAACGGAGCACACAAAAAATATAGATTTTAATGATATAATCGAAACATTCATTACAATAAAAGCTCGTAAGCACCTTTAAATAAAATCTTTGTTCGTGTTTTTTTCTTAAATTTTTCAAGGGGTGTAAGCTTGCTTTACCGCCCCGGGTGTCACTGCCTCTTAGTCCGCCACTGCCCATCAGTTTATCCTTGAAGCCTAACCACGGTCGAACAGTGATCAGTTCTGCAGCCGTACTTAGCTAATGTGGAATGCTTTACCACGCTTTAACTTTCAATTACATTTACAATCTTCGAGAATTTAAAAATAATGAACATGGACACCCCTCCCTTTTTTCCAAATGCTCATGATGTGTCTCTGACATATTAAAGTTAGACAAAACGCTTTGAATGCTTCTTAATTACACTACTCAACAAGGTTATATGGCTGGATAGGAATTTATACTGTTTCTTAGGTTTTGGATGGCCTTAGTTTGAATCCAATTTTTTCCCTTTTGAAGTCTTCTAATGCGTGCTTCGAGTGTTTGTAAAATAATATATGACAAAATTGTTTCCTTTTAATAGTTCTAAGAAAAAGTCCGCGACAGAATATGTCTATCTTTTAAAGTTGAACCTTTTTTACGCTAACCGAATTTGTTCTAAAACAAAGCATGCGAGAAGCGCTATAGTCAATTAACAAACTTTTATCGAATTCTGGCCTTTTTTGAAAAGAAAGTAAAGGAACAGAACTACTAAAAAATGCTGTTATTTTGAGATTAAGAATTTTAAGGTACAATACATTCATACAGCCTTATGACACGCAGTATTATAAATTCGCAGAACTTTAAAATTCAGAGTTTAAGAGAAACAGAATTATAACAAGGCAGTAGAGTGTTATTAAGAACAATATTTTCAACCGTTCAACCTAAAAACTACAATCCTCTAAGCAACTTATATCAAATAGTTTCAGAAATTACTCAAAATTTATTTTAAATTGCACAACACTTTGCTCACAGTGTACCCAAGTCGCGTCGTAGTCGCCTGAAATGAAGTATAGGGGTTGAACAAAATTCGTTCCTTACTTTGTAGGGATCGGAGATTGATTGGATTAATAAATTGTATTCGTTACTTTTTTGTTTGCTTTGTATTTTTAAAAAAGGGGTTGAAAAAAATGTGATTCAAATGAGTAGATAATATTGTTTATTTTCTTTGCTTTCAATTGTATACAGTTCAAGGCTGTTTCGATTATAATTTGTATTCGAATCTAGCTTCATACCTACATACATACATCTCTGATGATGAGTTGTATAAAAAACCAGTTAAATGTGCCTGATATGGCAATAGTCAATTCAATAATATTCTTCAATAAGTCCTTATTTCAATATTTGCAAAATTGTATTGTTTATATTTTATTTTGTTCGTTTTCTTTTTCTTTTGAAATTCTTGCTTTTTGTTTGCTCTTGAGTCTTTTGTTTATTATAAAAATATATAAATACTCAAAGCGGAATGCAGCAATCATATAACCAATCGATGGAAATAAATATATATCGAAATTATAATTTTATTGTTATTGTCGATTATTTGCACAAGTATTTCTTTGTTCGAAAATTGTAACTTCATATATGAAAACGAGATACTTTTATCTTTAGTCAAGCCACTTGAAGGGCTGACTCAATGGAAGATAGGTAGGTTTACAGGTACCTACTGAGACTCAAGCATTGTTTAAGTTATTCAATCAAAGTACCTACTTGTAAGTTTGTTGCAGGGAAGCAATAAGATGACTCATAAGTCATTGCAGACATTTCATGATATATGACAGCTAAGATTTTTAGTCTCTTTATTGCTAATGGATTCCTTAGGTATTTGATCGTTTAGGCCACACTTATTTAAAGTGGTCCTCTAGTATACCTAAAAATTGATTTCCTAATAGATTATGGCCAGATAAAAAAAACATTTAAGTACTCAATTTTTGAAGTTTAGTGTTTAAGGTATTGCAAAACCACTCATGGTTTTCTACTTTTTAAAATACAAAGGTGTTTATCTGTTTATCTCAATACGGCGGGCGTATTTTAAGTTGACAGGACTCATAACTTGCAATTAGACAATTTGAAACTAGTTGAAATTTTAAATAAAGCATTAAAAAACTCTTTCAAGAAGTGGCCAATTCAATTATGCTTTATTCAGCGCAGGTGTGGGGATATAAAGAATACGAAGGAGTTGAAAAATCTCTCCGGTTCTTCTTGAAACGAGTTTTCTCTCTGCCTTTAACGACCCCAAACTACATGCTTCATATTGAAACGGTGTTGCCACGCTGTTTATTGAAATTCTTAAAACCCATTTCGAATATGTGCTGAAAATATTGAAAATGAGCCCCTCAAGAGTGATTAACAGAGTTTTGGAATATCTGATTTCAAACAACTAAACCTTTTCACAGTGTAGTCTGATATTTCTAATTTCTTGGATGAATTGCTTGAAATAAATTAAAAAAATCATTCAGCATTTAAACGAACTTTTTATCAGTTGGTGGTCAAATTAGACGAACAATTCCATCAGAGCTTCATCAACTTAGCCAAAGCATCGCAATAAAGAGAATATTACAGCAACCTGCAATTCGACATAGATACTGTAAATTACTTTAACGATAAGAATTTCACGGAGCTGATATCACTTATACTACGAGCAAGAGGAGACATACCTCCTCTCAACTTAATAGTACATAGACCAGTCTTGCCTCTTGAGTGTGAATTCTGCAACATGCAGATGCTAAAGAAAACATGGCATTAGGACATTGTCTAAGTCTTAAATAGTTTAGAAGAGATATTTTTGGAAAAAAAAACTGCTAACAGCAATCGAAGTTATCTAAACTTTAAATGGCGGAAACATTTTTAAAACATTTTTACAAATGTATTCGTTCGGCACTAAGCCACAGAAAGAGAATCTTAAAAGAGTGCCTCTAATCTATCATTTTAGTAATATTTAAAATTTAAAAATAAAAAAAGAAAAGAATTGCATTAAATTATTAACTCTTATTATATCAATCTGTCCGACGGTTTAACGATAGGTCTTTTCTCGAATTGTTCAGTTAAAATTAAAATTATCACCTTTTTGGATCATTTATCTTCCTCTTTTTTATTTTTAACTTCCCATTGGAAGTTATTGTAATGGGTCCAATTTGTCAAATTGAAAATTTTGATATTTCTCGACGTTTCAAGGTTTCTAGAGTCGAAATACAAGATTTTTAGAAAGATGTCTGTGCGTGCGTGTGTACGTACGTCCGTACGTTTTTTTCGTCGTCCATAGCTCAAGAACCAGAAGAGATATCGACTTCAAATAAATTTTGTTATACAGATAATAAGGCAGAAAGATGCAGAAAGGTCTCTCAAGAAAATTGCGTGGGTGGTTTTTTTATCATAGCAGTTTAAAAAAAAGGTGAAAATGTTGGTTAACCCTAAATATCTTACGAACCAATAACGATAGAGACTTGAATTAAATTTTATATTATATATTGTAACGTGATACCAAACAAATATATTTTTGGAAAAAAATCGAATTAACGGTTTTTTTTATAAATCGAAAAAACTGAAAAAAATATTATTTACCTCGAAAAATGTACGAACAAAAAACGATTTTATCTCCAAAACAATTTTGTGCAACGAAAAATACTGTTTTTAACATCAGGTAAGGTTTTGAGAAAAATCGAATGGATAGTTTTTTTATAAAAAAATAAAAACTTATAAAAAACATTACTCAAAGTAAAAATTGATTTTCGACTTAAATATCTTTTCGAAAATTAAAATTATGACTTCCAACTAATTTGATCATACAAGAAATATTATTTTCAACATTCGGTACAATTTTGAGAAAAATCGAATGGACAGCTTTTTTTACAAAAAATAAAAACCTAAACAAAAATATTAATAAAAGTTGGTCAAAATTGATTTTCGACTCAAATATCTTTTCAAGACTTTCAGATATTGGCTTTAAACTAATTTTTTGTTATAAGCAATATTGTTTTCAATATTCTGTAAAATTTTGATAAAAATCGAATTGGCAGTTTTTTTACAAAAAATAAAAACCTTAAAAAAACAATACTAAAACTTAGTAAAAGTTTACTTTCGACTCAAATATTTTTTCAAAAATTAAAAATATTGGCTTCAAACTTATTTTATCTCACAGAAAATATTTTTTTCGACGTTCAGTAGATTTTTTTATAAAAATCCAACATTCAGTTTTTTCATAAAAAATTAAAATCTACAAAAAATAGTACGCAAAAATTGATGTTCGGTTTTCGATATCTCATGAACAATAGAATATATTGACTTCAAATTAATTTCATTCATCCAATTTGTATTTGTTTATATAAGAAATAATTTTTTTTAAGAAATGCTACTAAAATTGGTAAAAATTGATTTTCGACTAAAAATCTCGTTAACAAAAAAATAATTTCGAAATCAAACTATTTCATTATATATTTTTAAGAATAATTCAATTGAGAACAAAATATTATTGTTAGTTTTTAAATTTTTAAGAATAATTCAACTGAGAACTTTTTTAACAAAACACGAAAACCTACAAACTTTTAAGGAAGACAAATTGACAGACGGGATGGGAAGTTATCAGTGTGGGTCGCATCCCAGCCTCTTTTTCAAAAATTCAATCGAATCGGTGAAAAAGCGGTGTGGATTTTGTGTGTATTTTGAACTATAAAATGGACACTTAACATAATTGGGTTCTGTGATATTTTTGATAAAGCGTTTAATTTTTCTAAATCCAACGTTGGTTTGGTTTTTTCAAAATCCTTGTTGAAAATTTGTTCAAGTTTTCGAACCAACTATGAACTTTCCGTGAACTAACTATTGGTTACTTAGCACTACAATTTTTAAAATTAAAAAAAACTGAGTTAACTACGTAGCTTTTTTAATGTAAACTAGTTGCGGAAAAAATATTTGTAGCTCAACGATTTAAAAAAAAAAAGTGGTATTTAGTGCAAACTTGATATGAAGTTAGCAATACATTTTGTGAAATTGGGAAAACTAATTTTGAAGATTATTTGTTGTAATTTTTTTGTGGATAGAAAAAAATTTAAAAAAATTGTTTACTTAGATTCCTTTAAAAAAGGGAGTATGTATTGCCAAATTGACACGGTAAGTCCAGACATAAAACAAAAATATTCGATATTGTACCTACTTACATATATAATAATACATAGATCTTTGATTATCAATATCTTTTTCCATTATTCAAATACTGATATCTCAGCGGTAAATGCTCGTATCGAGGTTTATCCGCTCCTTATTTAAACATAAAATAAATAAATAAATAAATTAGGTGGCGCAACAGTCCGTAGAGAACCAGGGCCTAGTGAATTACAACTCTCAACCATTCCTGTGTGCGAGTACTGTTGTCAGGGATGGAGGGGACTTACAGTTTTATGCCCAATCCGAACGGCTAATTTGAGAAAGCACTTTTTCATGACAAGCATTACTCTTGGAGAATTTGTCAATTCCTCGCAAGAGGCAGTACCCGTTTTTTTTTTTTTTTTTAAATTAAGGTGGCACAGGCAGGGATCGAACCCAAGACCTCTCGCATGACAGTCCAACGCACTAACCATCATGCCACGGGTACTATTTATTTAAACATAGCCAAAGTAAAAAATACCAAATCCATAATCTGAAAGGAAATCAAAGTCATTTCGCAAATTTTTGTAGGTGGTTTTCGAGCGATAACTTGAAAAAAAAATGTTTTTAATAGTTTTCGAGCTCAAAAATGTACGACTTCTTTTCAAGTTACAACCTATTCAAATCTTCCCAAAAAATATAATTTTTTTCTGCTCCTCTTATTTTAATTGTAAGCAATATGGTAAAATAAACTCGTCCAAACAGCTACAGTTTGTGAACAACCCAGGTAACTAGTCTTTCAAAAATCGAGATTGCTTCCACCAACAAATCTATAGCACTATGCATCGATTACAAAATTAATTTAGTTGGCAATTAGTTTTGTAAACATTTGAACCACCATCATTGTTTTATCAAATTGTTTTAAGTCAATTAAAATTACATACCTACCTTAGAAAAGTTTCCATGTCTAACAAAGCTTTTCTATTCAATTGAACAAAATTAAAATTTAAAAAAAAAAAACAAAATTAAATATTTTCATAGCGTGACTTAGTTATTAAGCTGTAGAAACAATTAACACTTGTGCAACCCTCAAATACCAAGGAAAATTCTCAGCTTAGTCAGACTCGATATAATAGATAGTGGAAGACAAAGAAAAGCCTATATGAAAAATGAAATTATTACCAGATATTTCTATTCTGTGTGGGTATGAGTCTCAAGCCCCAACCAGGTTAAGTTATCAAACAAAGTGATAAAATATTAAGCAAACAATCATCTCTCTACGAGTAGATAGGCAATTTATAAGTTTATAGGTAGGTCTAGGTATACCTTTAGTCTCTATTATATTTATTAACATTTCACACCACGTCTACGTTCATATACGAGTATATATGAACCCCTTTTCTTGTCGGGCATTGAATTAAATTTTATTATCAGTTCTACCCTCATGATAAGCCCCAGCTGCAACTTATAACAAAATACAAAATAAAAAACAATACTTTCAGAAGTATGTACATACAGGGGTATATAAATCTAGGTATAATGTTGACATAGGACCACAGATTAAATGGGTGTAAGTTGTAATGTCTATCTTATCATATACCCTACCCTACCCTACCCCTATACTATATTTATACCTATATCTACGTTATAGCTTTTAAAAACAAACAAAATAATAACAAAAACAAATATTAAGGAGATTATTGTGAGTTTTGAAATAAAAGGAAAGTAGCAAAGAGCCCGACTAAAGTTCCTTATCTAAATTGAACCGAACGCAGATAACGCAAAGCCCTCTCAACGAATGAGCGAATTAATTCAATTAAATTTGCTTAATTCATTTCATGTTGTTGGTTGCTGTTTAAGTTGTTTCCCCTAAGCTTCTGCCTCCGCCTTCGCCACGAACTAACTCCCTGCCATCAGCCACCTTGTTTAAGTGGCTTTATCAATCATTAAAGAGATTCGGCCTCGTAGCGGCGGCAGCGTGTATACTTTATATATGTATATGCTGATTACACCCCACCCGAGTGTAATCAATGGAGTGCTTAAACGAAATGAAAATTGAAAAAAAAAACAAAACGTTGGAGCTCAATGGATAGTTTAATTAAAAACAAAATAGAAACAAAATTTATAAATAAGCTATATGCACGAGCACCCAACCCATTACACGCGCCACCCCCATCACACTTGGTGCCTAAACTTCTGGATTGCGGAAGATTATTGTCTTGCCTACAAAACTTAAAGATTAAAAGCTATTTGGATTCCTGTCTAGCTGTTAAGACTCTAAGTAGTTCTATCTTGAAGCAGACGCCATGCATTTACCTATACAGAAAATTTAGTTAGGTCTAGATAAAACTATCTATTAGTCTAATATTGAAAGTTTCGTTTCATTCCAAAAATATATTTTACAGAATGGTTTATGTTTGAAGAAAAATATAGTTATACCGATAATGGAGTAATCTGAACACTGAACTAGATACTAAAGCGATTAAAATCTTCGAAATCAGAAGTTTTTGGATAATATTTTTTAATCAAAGCCAATACTTTAAAAACTTATAACTCCACATTCGTGTCCTCCTGTCGATATTTTTTTCTAAAAGGTTACAAAATGTTATTACTAACATTAAAATAAGACTGAAGTTAATATCTTTCTTTTTTCTCAAGACAGTAGGTAGATTCTAAAACTATTTTTATCAGTTCTAAGTACAAAAGGTTTACATTTTTCCTTGTAAACATTTTTTTCAAGTGCAAATTTCTGAAAATTTTACTAAAAGTTAACAACAATATTTTGCATTTAATACAACTAAAATTGATTTTGATATCTTTCTTCTTCCTGAGATATTTTTGTGGAAAAAACAATTTTTACCAAATTTTAGTAGCATTTTTTGAAGGTTCTGTAAGTTGTCACATCGATTTTTCTAAAAATTGTTCGAAAACGTTGTTATTCGTTGTTTAAAATTATTCTGAATTAAAGATTTTATTTTGTTCGTAAAACATTCAAGGTATATACTTGGGGTATTGTTACTGTAGTAAAAAATTGTTCCACTGTGAAAGTTCTTATTTTTAATCTAAAACTAAATTAATTTAAAGTCGATATCTTTGCTGTCTCTTGAAATATTACCGATGGAAAAAGGTATATTGTACAAACGTACCCGGATGCATTTCTCTAAAACTTTTGATTTAGAAATGTAGGCACATTGAAACGTCTAGAAATGTAAAAATTGTCAATTCGACAAATGGAATCAATAAATAAAATCGTAATTCGAAAATTGTTACGAATACCGAAGAATTACCTTGGACGTGATGAAAAACGAAGTGAAAAATGTCATCCGAATTCTTATTTCCAAGAAATTTGGTGGTATTTTTTTTTTTGGGGACTCGGGAAATTTTGCGATTCCCAGCAATAGAAATCATGTTTCCTTTAATGAGTGACAAACAAAACTGCTACAAAAACAATTCTTACACAAAATTGGTGCAAGAATACTTTTCGCAAGAAATTGGCAAACAAAAATTGTCAAAACGTTACGTAAACATAACCATCATTTATCACAAAAATGGCGTTTCGTAAATTTGAATCCATACATAACGTCCGAATTGGTGGAAATCACCAAAATCGGTCCAAGCGTTTTTGAGTTATAGGCGTAGTAACTAACATCACTCTCTTTAAGATTCCGGTACAAGAAATTGAACAATTCTTGATTTTTTGACTTAATCTGAGTTTTCCAATTTATTTTCTTACCAATATTGAGATGACTATAACTTGAGTTCTTACGAATTTACGGCAATTTAATTTTTTGTATACATAAGTTAAATATATTAAAAAATTCCATCCTACTCTACCAATGAATTTGAATTGTTCCATTTTAGGGACGAATTTCACGCTAACCTATTTAATTTCCAATACCTTAAGTTTTAAAAACTCAAGTACGGGTATCGGTAAATTTTTAAATCATGCTTATCCCTTCTGTGTTGCTGTCTAATTCAACTTTATAAGATTTGTAAAATTGTGTAATCCTTCCATTTTAAAAATGTCTGTTTCGATTTTTCGTAAACAAAACTTAATTTATCATTGTAGGCACAGCTATTTTTCTTTTGTATATACTGTTCTTAAGATAAATAATATTAAGTAGCTTTATATGTGCTCATGTACTTTATGCAAAGATAATGTAAGCTAATATTGTTTTAATTTGAGAATCAAAAATGATAACAATTCTATTTTTAAATAAACAAAAGCAAAACAAAATATAAGCATTTTGAAATGTTGATAACAATTTCATAAGTAGATTAAAAATGATAAGAAATAATAATTATTATTATTTGAGTTCAAATCATAAACAAATATTATTTTTTTTTTAATACTCGTAGAGCAAACATTTCAAAAAAAAAAACAATTATAATGTTTTTCATTGAAAGGAGGAAATAAAAATTATAATCAAGGAGATTAACAATTTGGTAAAGAGATTACCTATTACTTCTATTACTTGATATATTTTAAGAAAAGTTAATTTAGTTCCAAAATAGCATCATAAAAAATAATAAGCGGTTTTATTTTTGGATGTCATGATACTATTAGTTTCATACTTCAAAACTGAATCTTCTTTAAAAACAAGATTGTTATAAATTATTTTTAATCAATGCAGTGTTGTGTGTCATAAACAAATGAATCTTTCTTCTATCAAAAACAAGTCAATCAGCAAAAAAAAAACAAAAGTCTGATGCAATCTACCTTTCTAAAAGTAAAATAAATTAAATGCTTTCATCTTTCTAAATTTTATAAAAATATTACAAAGCCATTTTAGATTACTCATCGTCAATTAAACAAAATTAATTCATGTGTTAGAAAACAAATCTTTACTTGATAACGTCTGGAAAAACCTCTCAACCCCTTATTTTGATTGTCAAGGTCATCACAATAAAGTCCAATAAAATTAAATAAAACAAAAACAAGTCTAATCTTAGTTATCGTCATATAGCACGGCAAAAGTATAAAAAACACTGACACACCTACTTTCTTTTTTTTTTTTTAATTCAAGAAATCCAGAAACAAAAACATCTCTCCGTAATTTAACAACAACACGTCACAGACAAAAATGTTGAATTTATTTTGTTTATGAAGCAATAATTTCTACCGTCACCGTCACCGTTATCCACGTCAGTTGGCAATAATGAACAATGAACAGGAACACTTCAGTGAAATGACGGCTGACGGGTCATTCAAAAATTAAAAGTGATTTCATCATCCACTTAACGTGCAAATTAATTCCACGTTCCACAATCAACTGAACGTAAGAAAAAAAAGAAGAAGAACAAAGTCTTGAGATTTTATTATTTTCACTGCGGGATTAATTTTTATGAGTGTGTGTTATTTTTTCATCCTTTAAGAGGATTTAATTTCGAAATTGTTCTAGATAAACAAGAATTTAAATCATCAACCTTCTCCACCTCAGCTAAAAAGTTTCCAGTGCAAGTATTTTTTTTTTTCGAGTCCTCTGTCTTCGAGATGATCCGTGAATATTTTTGGACGTTCGCGGTCGGTCTGGATGTTTTTTGTCCCTTTGTGATGATGTTAAAAGCACCTTGACCCCGATTTCCGGAAGAATAAGATATTTGCGGTTGTAATTTTTACTTTTGATTTTCTTTCGAGGTGGGAATTAATTTAAATTTTTTTGTGTGTCTTTTCCACTTTTATTATTCCATTTCCCTCTTCATTTTTGTAAAAATTCAACAAGAAATAATTATGCTGACACATTTAATTCAATAAATTGTCACGCATTTATTTTTGTATATTTTGTCATAATTTACACCTATTTTAAATAACAATTATTAAAAACAAAAATTTAAGTATCTTTTTAAGTTACAAGATTGATGTTTTATTAAATAAATTCTGGGCCATGTGTACAAAATTATGAATATTTAGTTCAATGTAACTTGAAATAAAAGAGAAAATTCCCTTTTCTTTTTTTTATTCACATTTTCCTATGATTTATGAAAATAATAAGACACTGTCAATGAAATGTCAGGAATTGATTGATTAATAAGCTTAATTAACTTTTTCTTAAGTCTACATTCTACATTGATTAGGATTTTGTGATTTGTTTTTATATTCATATATTATGTATATTCGTATTAATTATAAAAAAATATTTTGTATAAGGCTTTGTCGGAAATAATTTGATTTAGAGGTTGCATGTTTCTACATATGTGAAAAATTAAGTCGTTTTCGAGAAAATTTAATTAAAAAAATGTTAACAATTTCAACAAAAAATAACATATTTAGGGGTGCTGTGAAATAAGGCCAGGTGAAGTAAGACCAGCTTTTGAAAAACTTGGCCTTATTGCACTTTACAAAAGTGAAATAAGGCCATTTTTCAGCAGTTGGTAACAATGCACTCTGAAAAAGTGAAAAGGCCAAACTATTTTGAGAAATAAGGCCAAGTGAAATAAGACCAGCTTTCAAAATTTGGAATTATTGCACTTTACAAAAGTGAAATAAGGCCAATTTTCAGCAGTTGGTCACAATGCACTCTAAAAAAGCGAAAAAGGGCTAAACTATTTTGAGAAATAAGGATAAGTGAAATAAGACCAGCTTTCAAAATTTGGCCTTATTGCACTTTACAAAAGTGAAATAAGGCTAATTTTCAGCAGTTGTTCAAAAGCACTCTGAAAAAGTGAAAAGGCCGAACTATTTTGAGAAATAAGGCCAAGTGAAATAAGACCAGCTTTCAAAATTTAGCCTTATTACACTTTTAAAAAGTGAAATATTTTCAGCAGTTGTTCACAATGCACTCTAAAAAAGCGAAAAAAAGCCAAACTATTTTGAGAAATAAGACCAACTTACTTTTACGGTGAGGTACGTAACCCCCCTGCGGCATCCTTGCCAATTTTTGAAATTTGGCCTTATTTCACTTGGCTGTATTTTACGACATCATATTTAGGTCCAGAAAACTTAGAGGATCTACACAAATCTGAAAATTCTGAATTTCGGATACCTTGATTTAAACACTTCTTAAAAAGTACTCTACATTTGATGGGGTTTAGATGAAGTGAAAGGAAGTTTTAACTCAATTACTCAAAAACTAAAGGTTGAAACAAATTCTGGGTGAAGTTTTGTACTCATATTGGAAAAACAAGTTCTAAAAAAAGGTTAAGAGCGGTGCCAAGAAAGAAAAGTAACGCTTTTGAAATCTACAAAAAATTAAAAGCCCCACAAAAAAACATCAACCAATTTGTAAGGTAAAAATTGGTTTTCGAGTCGAATATTTTGAAAACATATGTATATAAATTTATTGACATAAGACTTATTTTATCTTAACAAAATATAAGTTTAAACTTTTGATAAAATTACAAACGAAAGAAACAAATCACAGTTATTTTTACAAAAAAGGAAAGAAAATCAATCGTACCGAAAATGCAAAACAAAATTTTTTAACGTCTTAAATATCTCGATAAAAAAACAACTCAAGCTTAAAGCTTTGATTGCATGCTCTTCAATAAATAACAAGGTGGCTTATTCCAAAAAATGAGTAATCTAAAGATCTAAAGAATAAGAGACTCGATACTAAGTTTTTTTAAATTCCGGACGCAAAAAAGTTTCAGGCGAAATATTTTCCGGGAAAGTTAACATTGAGACTGATATTTCCAGTTAAAGCTTTATTCTATTATTCAAAGCGAAATTTTCTTAAAGTGGAACTCATTATAGATTTTATAATTTCCGACGAAAAAATGCGTGTCATGATATATAAACTTTAATTTTACTCTTATTCGAAGTGAAATTTCTTTAAGGTTTTTAAATTCGCTGTGAAATGTTTTCCGAGTGAAACTCTTAATTTCTAAATTTAATTCTATTCTTTAAAACGAAGTGAAATTTTGTAAAGATTAAAATTGTCACAGGTTTTAAGGCTCCGGCAAAAAAAAATGTCGCCGGTAAAATATTGTCCTGTTAAAACTCATAGTATATGTATGTAACTAATTAAAATTTGTATAAAAATCATAATTATATAAAACGAAGCTCATTGAACTTTAAGCTTCCCGGAAAATACAGCTATTATCTATTTTGTGTGAAAATTGTGTAAAATTATTTTTGCTGTTTTTACCCGCATACTTCAGAATAAATTCTTTATCTCCAAGGAGTCCATTTTCCTCGTGATGTGATATTTGCCATTCCTCATTTTGCATTATGAATTTGTTAACAGCATGATATTTCTTTTATTATTACGTTAAAAAAAGAAAAACAAACAACAAATAAATTTATCTTGAAATATTGCACACCTATTGCCAGTTTGTGTCTATATCCCGGTGGGGTGGTGGTAGAACGGCAACGGACGGAGTCATTGTCTTCTCCGACTTCTCTCTACTTAAAGAACCGCACACTACACTACCGACTGACGAACGACTGAACCTATATTTTTAGCCAAAGATAATATTGCAACTTAAAGATACGAACAAAACAATATACATACCTACGAGTATGTATCTTTATATCGTACGTACCTAGTGTTGTCGGAGCCTAAAAATAGATGTGACAGATAGCATTAAGAAGTCATTGACCGATTGTCACTAAATTAATGCAATTTCACAAAAGTTTGCTCGGAAGGTGTTTATGTTGTTTTAAGTATTTTCGAATGCAATTTGTTTTCACAGCTTTCTTATTCTAGACAAGAGTTTTTCACAACTCTGTTGGTATAATCTATATTTTCTCGGTGATGTGTTTACCAACCAGTTATATTTTTTTTTAAATCAAACAAAACAATAACATACCAATTTAATTTATTGTTTGTAGAATATTGAGGAGCTTTTAGAAATTTTGAGATGTTTTTTTTTTGTGTTATTATTTTGAATTCAAAAACGCCATTAGAGAGGGAAAAACCAAAATATTGTTTTTAGATGTTTTTATTCTACGAATGTTTTCTGTTTTTTATTTCTTCGTATTCTTTTTAGACTTTGGGGTAGGTAAATATTTTGCTTAAATGTTGTTGATCCGATTAAAATGTTAGGTAGGTATTTGATTAAGTTATTTTGCAACGGTGTTAAATTTAAGTCCAGTATATATTGAACGATTAATATCTCAAGGACATTGATTTTATCATATAAAAAAAGTAGGTTGATACTTAGATTTAACCTTGGTGGTGTTTTTTTTTGTTTTTAATGAATTCAACTTGAAAACAGGAAAACAAGAAAACTCATTTTTAAAAACAATGAATTAATAGTTTGAAAAACATGTGATAGATATCTCGTTCTCCGAAACAAAATATGGCAGTTTATACAAAAATTGTTTTCGAATTCCGTTACTTCGATATTCATAAAGATATTTAAACCTCAGAAAAAGTGCAAGTCTTCTAAACTGGAATAAGCAAAATTATCATTTAAAGTTAATTATTAATAGGCATTTATGTTATATCTATATATACGAATATTATAAAGCTAATGAGTTTGTTTGTTTGTTTGTTTGCTTGCTTGTTTGAACTCGCTTATCTCAGAAACTACTGGTCCGATTTAAAAAATTCTTTAATTGTTATATAGCCCATTTATTAAATGTAATACAAACGGGATTGTTTACGCTTTTGAGAGCTTACACTGCGTGGGCTGTAAAAACGATTAAAATGCTTCTAAAATAATGTATGACAGAATTGTTCGCCTCTAATAGTTCTAAAATGCCGCAACTATGTATTATGGTAGACTCACTATAACCTTTTTTAAGCTAACCAAATTTATTCTGAAATAAAGCAAGCGAGTATCGTTGCGGGCAGAGCTATGTATAAGTTATGTATATTTTATATTTCTTGTAAGAAAACTGTCAATTTTTTTGTTCAACTTGTACAAAATATGAAAAACTATATTGCAGATAAGATAAAATAGGATTGAAATCAATTCCTCAAGATATTCTATTCGAAATTCAACATTTAGTAATATTTGTTTGGGTTTATTTTTATTTAAACTGTTAATTCTAGTTCCTTAAAAATGATGTTAAAAATGGTGTTTTTCGCTGCAGACCATTGTTCCAGGCTTAAAATCATTTTTTTATTCCTGAAATATTCGAGGTGTCAAATAGTGCTATTCTAATTTTTTCGATTTATAAAAAACCTGTAATTTAGCTTTTTCCAATTTGTAATCACGTCACATTGCATTATATCAAATTTTATTGAAGTCGCTAGTGTTTTTGTTCCGTAAGTGTATTTCAAGTAAATACCTCTAATGGTTATTGAGATATGGCTGACGAAAAGAGGTGCCCAAAAGTTCGAACACATGCACACTCAGAAATCCCTTTTAAAACCTTAAATTTAGATTCTCAGGATCCTGAAAAGTCAAAATTTCTAGCGATTATAATCACTTAATACGAGAAGTTAATAAAAGGTAACATTTTAGTTACCAGACATTTTTGTTGAATTCGTCATTTATTGAGTTAGACAAAAATATAATTGTATCAATTTATTCTATCAAATTTAACATCTGGTCTAATATTGGGTTTAGTCTACATCATGAGTAACCATTACCGTGGGTTTTTGGAAAATCCTGACCCGAATCTGAAACCTCATATATACCACCTATCTTAAAACCATGTGTTTTAGATTGACAGTGACTCAGCGTAAATTAAAAAGATATTTATAAAAAAGTTAACTTCCAAATGCGGCCTAATTTATAGGTAAATAAAGCAGGTTTGTTGGCTTCAAAAACAAATTGTAGAAAGAAATATTTTTTTAATTGTTCAAAACATTTGTACCGATAGGTGGTGCAAAACATTCTCTGGATTCAAAAGTATACAAAAAGTATAGAAAATTCAAAACAAAACGTTTTTCAGTTTACACTTCTTGATAATATTATTTTTATTATTTTTGTATTATGTACTCCAGATACAGATATAGGGAAAATCCATCAAGTGTTTGTCTATACAAAACTCCAGAAATAGCATGACAATGAGTACCTCTAGCTTCAATCTAGTACAAAAGTAGGTTTATATAAACATGTGGTTTCTGGTGCTTAAATATACGTATGTACGTATAAAAGTTTGTCTAGCTATTGCGAAGTACAGGAGTACCTATAGGTACTTTTATAAGTATGTATGTAGATACTTCATACTTTATACATAGCAGAGGAGTCAATTTAAATTAATTAAATATTTGCACGCAAAATTCCACTTCAAAGTGTTTTGCTGAACTAAATTCACCTCCACATACCTATATAATATATCTTCATATATAAAATACCACCCAAAGATACAAGATACAACATATTATGTATCTATACATACAGATAGATATATATGGAGAAAATATATTTCGAGTGAAAACAGATGTTTGTTTTGCCAGCAACAGCAGCAGTAGCAGCAGCAGGTGAAAAGTTGGAATGAAGTTACGCCTTACGGGTGGGTTTTTACATTAAGTTGAAACATTTTGCAAATACTCGAGTTATTAGAATGCCAAATGAAAATAATTTCGAAGTTTTCATATTAACTTACATTCCTATATGTATATCTATACGAGTTTATATACATTACATTCGTTAAACGTATACGCATATTAAAACGAAATGAAATAAGATACATTTTATGAAAATACCAAAATATTTCAGGAGCTGTGTATATACGAATGAATAATTAAAAAATTATTAAAAATAAAAATTATTGAATTTAACAGTAGGCTTCATGAGTATAGTAGAAAAACCACCATTAAAAGTTATGTGTAAACCTTGGAAAACAAGATGAAACTTTTTAGTTATTACATTCTTGGAGAGATTGTGGCCTCTCTATCGAAGAAATAAGATCCCTATCCTGAAGAAAACTCTTGTTTGAATATTAATTCAGGGTACGATTGAACGCATTTAATTATTAGAAATTGCCATGATTTTCGGTTATTTTAGTGATCCAAAATCACAATGGGAACAAAAGTAGAAGCGAGAGGTTTCAAGTACAAGTCAAGGTTGTTAAAAACTTGATTTAAATGATGGTACTGATATTGAAATCTTTGATAGATTTTTAATTTTGTATTTCAAAACACTATTAATTAAGTATGTTTTTTATAAATCAGACTGCTTTTTCAACTAAACGCAAAATCAAAAAAAATTAAACTCCTTATCTCAAAATTTAACATCCTTAAGAGGTATGTATATCATTGAATATTATTATTATTAGTTATTTTAGGAATTCGTTCAGTTCAATTTTTAATTTCTTTCTCAATAAATCTAGACGATGATGCAGCACGCGTGCAAGCCGCACCAAGCAGTCAATTTTAATGTATGTAATCGTTAATAGCTTAAGGCTAGCTCTATGAACTTCACGAACGGATATACTTTTTTCAAAGTAAATTTCCACAATTTGTAAGCATTCTTCTATAGTTAAACAATTCATGATGAACAAATTGTCAAACCCTTCTGAATAGATATTTCAACACAGTTTGACATTCTCAGCTCTAAAACTATAGAAACCAACCATCGAATCTACTCATGCAGTTAAAAAAAAACACCCTATGCAGTCAATCGAAAATTGTATAATGCAGAAATGCTCTTAAATCCTTTATCAGCCGAGTTATACAAATTTGAAAGTTGAGAAACAAAAAGCATGAAGCTCTTTAGTAGAAGTGATATTTCCAATTATTTCCAACTGAATCACCACATCCTCCTGACGGACTATAACTTTTAGATAGCTTCAATTCCTAAATTTACGCAGTGATGTAGCTCACATTTATATATTTCCAATCATATCTTAGAATCAGATTGGTCTTTCTTCTGAATTTGGAAATAATTGAGGAATTTGAAGAAATGTTTGGAGAACATGAAATTTATTTTCAGGAACGAATAAAATAGGAGAATAATGAGTTGAGTAGTAGGCATGATGGTGAGTGCGTAGGACTGTAGAAAGTTTGTTGTCAAAAGTGGCAATGTAACATTCCAAATTACAAATGGTCTTCAACAGAGTGCGGAGAATTTGCCGATTATCTTCAGCATTTAGATGAGCGATCTGATAGGTAGTCTAAGCAAGGCAATTGCGTACGCCGACGCGACGATCTAATTGCGTACAGAACGGCACGAAAGGAATTCTCTTGCAGCGTGATTTCGATCAAGATGGTCATCGTTGATCTTCACAGGCAGCGATTAACGAGCAAAAGTGTAGTATAAATGCTGCTCTGACCATCTTTCGGTCTGGCGAAACGGCTGTTTTACAGCAGTCGGCTTGACCCCAGGGTGAAGATATTTTAATATATGGCTCTCATACGGCCGATCATCGTTATGGTTGTCCTGTGTGGTTTAACGTTGCCCCTTTCCAGATGAAGATGTTTCAGGTTTTCGAGCGGCAGTGTTTATGACGCTGTACCGGCTTACATCGAACAGCCGAATCTTCCAATCAGGTCTTATAAAACGGGGCTCGAATCAACAGAATTGACAATTTTTTGATAAAACTCGTTCACGGTCACATTGCGAGAGCAATGTCTGCAACCATCAATTTAATTTTCGGAGCGTTCTATCCTAACGACGAGTACTAAAATTGTGCACGCTTGAGCAACTTCATTCCACCAGAGGCATTCCTCGTTCTAGATGGATGCGGTCTTATACAGGATAGATTGGCAGTTCCACTTATGTGCCACGTCAGACGGAGAACTCCTTTACACTCGGGACGTCATGGCACAAGGTGGAGCAGAGCTCCTTCGGTTCAGTACGGCTGTGTCCGAACGGGACCGTAATTATTTGTAAGTTATGGTTAATTAGGCTAGTTCTATGAATTTTTGTCTAGCTTTAAGATGGTTTTAAGTTCAATTAATACAAATGAATAATACAAAAAAATATGCATAGGACTGTCATGGGAGAAGTCTTAGGTTCAATCCCTGTCTGTTACACTAAAAAGTTTTTTTCACGGGTACTGCCTCTTGCGAGGAATCGACAAATCCTCTAAAATTAATTGCTGTCATGAAAAGTCCTTTCTCAATTTAGCCTTTCGAGTTCGTAGGTCCCCTCCATCCTTGACAGGACTCGCACACAAGAATGGTTAAGGGTTGTAAGTCACTGGATCTTTAAGGACTCTTGCGCCACTTAATTTATTTATTTATTTTTTAAATAGTTAATTAAATGGTAGTTTTGGACGCTTTTTCTAAATATTTGATTTGCTAAATATCCATCAAAATTCCCTAAAACTATTTTTGGCCAATTGGATAAAATCCGGGAGACCAATAGAGATATCGACTTCAAATAAATTCTATAATAATGTGACGTGACGTAATACGAAATTAGTATAATTTTGAAAAAAAAAAATTCAATTAACGTTTTTTTTATAAATCAAGAATGTGACATCTGGTAAAATTTTGAGAAAATTGGAGTAACCCTTTTTTAAACTAAAACCTAAAAAAATACCACTAAAAGATGATAAAAACTAGTCTCGAATATCTTGGACAAAGTTAATGATATTCAAAATTATTTTATCAGATAGAAAATATTGATATTGTTTTCAAAATTTATTAAAACTTTTAGAAAAATCCAATCGTAAGTTTTTTTTCTAAAACTTAAGAATCCAAAAACACTTCGCAAAATTGGTAAAAACTAATTTTCGATTCGAATATCTCAAGAATCGATGAAGGTATTGACTTCAAAACTAATTATTATGGTAAACATTTTATTGTTAACATCAGATCAGTATATATCTTAAAATTTTTGTATCTCACACAAAATATTGTTATTTTAATATTTCATTAAAGTTTTAGAATAAATCGATAGAAGGGCACGGATGAAAAGTTATCATAGTGGTTCGCATCCCAGCCTCTATTTTTCTTTATTTTCCTCAACATTATAACAGCCCATTTTCCATTTTAGAACGGTAGTTTTTCTAAATATACATATATATTATTTATTTTCATTAAATATGTCCGAAAGACTAGTTCTTTTTTAAATCGAAATCTCCAATTACAATTTCTAGTATTTCAAAATTCTCTGAATACAATATATCAAAAATTAAAATCTCGCATTCAAACAAAAACAATTATTTTTTCAAGCTGCTTTAGATTTGAAAATATGTATAAAATAAAAAGTTTCGATTCTCCATTCCCTACCTAAAACATTTTCAAAACCTTTCAAATTATGTAAATCTTTTTTTTTTGTTGAATTTCCTTATTTTAAATTCTGAAATTTGATTCATTGCCCAAAATGCACTTAATTTAAATTAAAGGATATTAAATAATCCTACCCGTGCGTGCGTCGTCCTACTCGTATATGTAACGTTATAAATTTTGCAATAAATTAATCGGAAAACATATTTTTTTCACAATCGAACTTTTTGTTTGCATTGAAAATCAGCTTTGAGATTATGTTTGTTTTTAATGCTTTTCATATGTAGGATATACATAACAATTGCGGATCCAGGGGGGGTCATAGGGGTCAAGACACCCCCTGGGAGATTATTTTGTTTTGATTTTTCCTTGCAATCGTACTGGACCAAGAATCGGAAATCCAGCCATATTGCAATCGCTCAGTACAGCATTTCTAAAAATGCGAAGAACGCTACAAAAATATGAACGCGAAAACCCAGACATTGCGAATGTTCGCCACACAATTTGATCTTATTTGTAGGAAAATAAAACAGAATAGTTAGGAAGAATTTGTTGGCTTTTTTTACGTATTTTTCGGGCTAAATTTTCGGGAGTCTAATATTTCTATCGTTATCAGTCTGCTAACTCGTATATTGCAGCTGATGCTAGAAGACAAATTCTAAACAAATTACTGTTTGGAGTGAACCTTTTGAAAATATTTTGGTCCTAAAGGAGCCAACAAATCTTACAAATTGTAGAAAGAAAAATGTTTGGTTCTTGAATTTAAGGAAATAGGTGCATTGAAGTACATAGTTTCTCTAAAATTTAAATAAAAGCAAATTAAGGCAAACAATTAAGTTGGAAGAAACTTTAGTGTGCCACTCACAAACTACACGTTGCAGAATCTCTTTTCACTTCAGTTCTCGAAAGATTCAAAACTTTTATATCAAATTGATAGATGTGAAACATTGTTTTTCAATTAGCCATTAGTTTAACGAAAGTGTCAATTTTGATGTTTTTGAAACATTTTTATTCTTGAAATTTGTGCTTAAATCTAGCATCAAAAGCAAAAAATAAACTTCCTTAATTTTTTTAAATCTTAAAAGTTGTTGTATTTTATAGAAAATAAATAAAAAAAAAAAACACTTTAAGAAAGCCTTACATTATTTATGAGTGTCGAAATAAAATAAAAAGGAATTGAAGACGAGTTTCAGGAATTTAAAGGCAACTTAGTATCAAATTGGCTATCTTTTATTCAAGGTCACTTCTTAAGAACCTGAATATTTGCTCTTTCTCTCAGAAAAGATCTTATGAAAATAATTTAAAGCATTACTACTGTCTTATTCCAAATTGTGTCAAAACAAAGATTTTAGTTATTTTTGATAGCAAACTACTTTTTGGTGAATATCGTTAAATTACTAACAAATCTTAAGATGAATTCTTTACTTATACAACTAAACTCTTGGAGAAAAGCTACATTTCAACACAATTTCTAACATTTTTTCGTTAAATGCACCAACAACGCTCTAAACTATTGTAATTTAGCTCTTGCTCTTAAATAGGGCATATTTAGAATCCTCTTGGAATCTTGTAATACATTCATATCTAGGGAATCGTCCAAATTAAATCGTTAGAAGATATCTTGCTGAACAACAGTGTTCTAAAATAATCTAATAACTAATGTTGTCTCTTTACCCCTTGAAATATGTAAATGTAAGGTTAAGATACACATTATTATTATAGAAAATTAAAGAACATTTTTAAGCGGTGTTCAAAAACTCATCTTTAATGTTAAGTGTATGAGGTGTGACCCCCCCTGATTGAAAGTCGGGCTCCGCCCTTGATACAAAACGCACACATACAAAGATATATCATGATTAAAACATATTCATCTCGACTTTGTTATTACAACAATATTGTGCTCCGCCAATGAATACAAATAATAAATATATAGTATATTTTTATACAATATCCACTATTTTTTAATATTTTTTATCGAACGAACTGATTTAATTGGGCTGTTTGGCTGACATGACAACTTTAATTGCATTGTTGTAAAAGTGTACTGATTCTTTTTTCTTTTTGCTGAACTGAAAGTACCTATGCATACATGATTATATCCATATAAATACATATATTTTTTTTATAAATTAATTACCCTTTATTCGAAATAATTATCATGGTTTCCCACGCACGGTTTACTGAGCACATTGCTCCCATTTTTATTTCAGTTTCAGTACATTGTACAGTACATACAATTTTTTCCATTTTTGTTGTAGGTATTCTTCCAATATTATACGAACATGTATCATATCGCTGATAAATAATCGATAACAAAAATATGGAAATTGTAAAAGAAAGAAAAAATTATAATAATAATTATAGCGAAAAATAAAGAACAATAACTCTTTACTCTTTACTCTTCGTCTTCTTTACTTTGTCCATTGGCATTTTTGTTTTCTGTTGTGTTTTGTGTGTTGTGTGAGTGTTGGTGTGCTGCATGCTGATGATCTGAATTTTCTTCCTCTTCTTGGAGTGAAAATTAATTAAATTTTATTATTTTTCTTTTTGTTGCTCCGGCCTGGCCTGGCTATGTTTGTTCTTAATTTTATTTTTCATGTCAGACGTAAGGAGAAAATTAAAAATGAAATAAATAAATTGAATATTTGCCAAGCCCAGAAGAAACACTTTGGTCTGGAGATGAAGATGGAAATAAAGACGAAGGAATAATATATCAGAAGCGTTGTGAACACTTTGATGATACTTTTGTTTCAAAAGTAAATACATCAAGTGTTTTCGATAAATTTAATCAAAGATAAGTTTTATTTTAAATAATATAACAAAAATATAATAGATAGATAGATAGATAGATAAATCTTTATTCATTAAAAACGATACATAATAATTTACAATAGAAAAAAAAAAAACTTACAAGCATGGCATTAGAGCCGTCTGCCGAATATTATCAAGACATTTACATTGAGAAAAAAGAGTATACAATTATGGAATATAAAATAAAGAACATATATATGTATATAAATAATATTACAGAAATGTGATCAACTTTTTAAATGTTGTTTTGTTAAAGTGGCAAAGTAATTTAAAGAAGAAAAAGAATAGTTAACAATAAATATGTGTTACAATGAAAAAAGAAAACAGTTAACAATTAGGTACTTTAAATGATTGTTCAAAATATTTAAGTTTAATTTTTTTTTTTTTTTTTAAACTAAAAAAACCGAAGATGGCGAAGAAGTGGAAAAGTGTCGGAGAATATGGACTTTTAGTTTAGTTAAAACGGAAAAAGGCGAACTCTAAGAGATTCAAGTTATGGAATATTGGGGCTTTTAGTTTAGCTAAAACAAAACTTTATTTTCTTTTTTTACTTAAGTAGATACTTCAAAACAGACTCAAATAAGAATTTCTGTAATTATTTGCATGGGAGACATAGCGTACCAGCAATTTCCAACCATACTCCCCGTTTAAAACACGTAAGCATTCTTCCGACGAAAAGAAGCTTTTATCAAAATGAAGTCTACGGATTTCTTGTAAAATAGGACACGTTGCTAAAAAATGGTAAACATCTTCGTTTTGGTTTGAGTTGCAGAGTGAACAAATTGCATCTAAGTCAGTTCTATGTGGCCTGTAGTTGAGTTCAAGAGTTTCAGTCCGTATTTTGAATATTAAACTTATATCAGAAGCAGAAAGGTCCTCACAGAAATAATTATAATCGCCCAAAGTCAAATTAAGACGGCTATAAGTTGCTCTAGAAAGTGATTCCCTTGCCCTTTCGAGATTAGTTTTGTACATTTCCTCATCAACCATCGAAATGCAGTTGTAAAAGGTATTTCTCCATTCTTCTTTGTTGTTTGCATTTAGATTCATTGTTAAATTATGTGCTGTGGCAAGAGCATGCCAATTTCTAAAAGGGGAATATCTACAATGGAGTGATATAAGCAGGATTTGCTTGTGCAGATTACTATCGGGTCTATGCATCACTTTAATAAGATAGTCTGCGTTGGCCTTAAAATTTCTAACATATATTTGCGGAAGCCCGGACTCAACATATATGGCGTAATAAGGCGTGCTACGCGGTAGCCGGAAGATTCTTTTGAAAAAGTATCTTTGGATAACTTGCATATCCTCTAGAAATTGGTATCCATACACTTGATTCCCATAACAAAAGCAACTGTTCACGGTAGCCTCAAAAACCTTAAATTTCGATGTAGGGTCCACGAAGCTTCTTGAAAAAAAATGTGACCACATCGAGTTTATAGCTGATTTGGCTAGTACCAGTTTCTCTTTAATGTGATTTTTGATGTTCAAATTATGAGTGATAGTAAAACCAAGATATTTATACTCGCTGACAACTTCAATAGTGGTACCATCTAATGTCCAATTTCGTACATTAGTATCTAAACGGTTTTGAGGTTTAAAAATCATAATTTTAGATTTAGGAATGTTGATTTTGAGATCCCACGAATCGCAATATTGTTTAAGTTTATTTATCTGAAGCTGCAATGTCACTGGGTTATCAGAGAACACCACCAGGTCATCAGCATAGAGCAACATCTTCAAAGATAAATCGCCGTAGTTGACGCCTCCCTGTAATTTATTTTCAATATCATTGATAAAAAGAGCGAACATCAGCGGACTCAATATACAGCCTTGTGGAACACCTGTTTCGGTATTAAAGGATTTTGACATAGATATACCATTACAAACCATTGCAGACGTGTTTAATGAAAGTTGTTCATAGATCCGAATAAATTTGGTTGAAAGGCCAATAACTGCTAGCTTATATAAAAGTGATCTTCTGTTAATGGTATCAAAAGCAGCTTTAAAATCGACAAAAAAAGTGTACAGGGGCTTCTTTTTGTCGATAAAACGCCTGGCAACACTCGTAAGAGCAAAAATTTGATCAATCGTTGAAAGGCCCGCCCGAAAACCAAAAATATAATCAAGATGTTGTTAATGGCAATATTGGTACAATTGTACCTACCATAGGTATACATATTACATATGTATGTATGCGATGTGTAAATAAGGTTCAGTTAAATTATGAATTTCCCGAAAAACAGAATTTATTATTACGGATACGGTCGAACGTGCTCCTGGGCGTCACACGACATTTCCGCATAAATATATTTTAAAAACATATGTTCAGAGAGCTAATGTAAAATTTTAAAATATGCTTTAATGTGTCTTCGTCTGAGATTGTATGGTTTTAAAGGGCGATTTTTTAGTTATTATCTTTTTGGCAACACTGGTTTAAATCGCTGAATCACGTTTTGTGTTTTATTTCACTGTCAAACATCTTCTGTCTTACAAACGGACAACGCTTGCAAATTATTGAATTTTATTATCAAAATTCTCTGTTAAGAAAGTTCATCGCGCGCTTCTTCCAGCGAGAGACGAAGCTCATTTTTGGCTCAATGGGTACGTAAATAAGCAGAATTGTCGATTTTGGAGTGAATACAAGCCAGAAGCATTGCAAGAGCTACCAATGCATCCAGAAAAAGTCACAATTTGGTGCGGTTTATGGGATGGTCGCTGGTGGCATCATTGGACCGTACTTCTTTAAAGATGATGTGAATCGTAACGTAACTGTGAATGGTGAGTGCTACCGTGAGATGATATCCAACTTTTTTTTGCCCAAAATGCAAGAGCTTGACTTGCATGACATGTGGTTTCAACAAGACGGTGCCACATGCCACAAAGCACGCGTAACAATGGACTTATTGAGAGGCGAGTTCGGTGAACATTTTATTTTACGCTCGGGACCGGTCAATTGGCCGTCTAGATCGTACGATTTAACGCCTTTAGACTATTTTTTGTGAGGCTATGATAAAGCTCATGTCTATACAGACAAGCCCGCTTCAATTGACGCATTGGAAGACAACATTGAAGCATTTATTCGTGAGGTACTGACCGAAATGTTGGAAAGAGTATGCTAAAATTGGACTAAGCGGATGGACCATTTAAGACGGAGTCAAGGTCAACATTTGCTTGAAATAATCTTCCAAACATTAAATTATATGGACCGCACTATCGATGCAAATAAGGATTTCATGCATTTCTCTGAATTGTATGTGTTTTTTTTTTTTGAAAAACTTTCCTTTAGCCTTTTATGATTTCCGTACTTTTCTGAGAAAAACTAGTGTCTTGAGTCGAAAACCATTTCTAATCAGTTCTTGTATTTTTTGAAGATTTTCTTGTTTTGTAAAAAGTAGCAACGTATGCAAAATCAAACATCGATTTGTTACCAATTTTGTGTAGGTTTTAATTTTTATGAAAAAAACTTACTATTGGATTTTTACAAAAATTTCACTGAATGTTGAAAACAGTGTTTTTTAAAAGAAAAAAGTTAGTTTTAAGCCAATATTTTTTAACTTTTGAAGAGATATTTAAATCGAAAACCAATTTTTGAAATGATTTATAGTAATGTTTTGGTCTGGTTCTTATTTTTTGATTTTTTTCAAAATCTTACCAAATGTCAAAAACGTAATTTTTCGTTGCATTTATTTATTATGGAGGCAATATCTTTTTATGTTCGTAAAATACTCGAAGTGACAAATTTGATTTATTAAAAAAAATCACGTCACATTATATGCATAATTTACAATTTATTTGAAGTCGCTCGGGATATTTTTAGGATCAACCAAAATTTTGTTGAAATGTTTGCATATTTCTTTGCTATTATCGATAAAATAAATTTACTTAAAGTCGATATCTGCCCTTGTTCTTGTGATATGGACGAAGAAAAATGGTATCCCGAACGGACGTTCACACGCATACCTCTAGACATACCTCTACAAATTTTTAATTTAGATTCTAAGGGCCTTAAAACATCGAGAAATGTCAACATTTTCAGTGCGACAAATCGGACCGACTGGTATCAAAATAAAGCCAAAGAGTTATAAAAATAGTTAGCCTTTCTGTTTATTACTTAAAATGATATAAAAGTTTGGTTGACCACTCCAAGTAATAATAACTCTTCTTCCTGATTTATTAAAAGTATTTGTGTACTAATTCCCCAAACAAAACATTCACAAATGTCACATCTTAGACACAAATGTACTGTTGAGCTGTACAATTTTAATTAAATAATTTTTACTTACTTCATGGATTACATTGTTTTTAATGAATGCATGATTTTCTATTTTTCGGAACAAAATTTTTGCCACTGAAGGCGTTCCTTTATTTATATTCACTGATTCACCTGTCAGATTTTTTTTTAAGACCTATTATAGCCTTAAATTCTGAATTCAATCACGAACATTTTTTCAATGATTGAAATTTTCAATGACCGGTTGAGCCGACCTCTCAAAAAAAAATTTCAATAATTGGTTTCATTGATAGAAAAAGGGTTTTTCGTTTTGACTGAAAAAAATTGTTATATTCACTCAAAAATGTCTTTTCTATCTTTGAAGTAAAAAAAATTTCATAAACTACCAATTGATTAGTTAGTAACAGAAATAAACTGAATAATGTCAATTTTTGCCTTCTCTGTCATCGATTTAATTATTACAAAAGCAATCGAAATTAACTAGGAAACTTTTCGTAGGAAAGTCTTATTTTTGAAACTTCTGTGTTAAAAAGTGTTGATAATGCTTTTTAATAGTAAAGATGTGATGAAGAAATTAAAAGAAGTCGATTTAAAAAAAATTAAAGTGTTTAATGGGGAAAGGAGGTTGCTTAGAGAAAAATAAAGTTGTATTTTATTAGTTTGAACTGTGGGGTAAGTATGGTGTGTTTTTTAACTGCATGAAAAGTTTCAACGGTTTTTGTGTATGGTTTGGCAGTCTTGACATTTCTGTTCCGTAAGATTTGGCATTTAATCTTGAATTGTTAAAAAGCAGAACAACGCTTCGAAATTGTGAAAATTTACTTTGAACAATATCAACTTCTTCGAGAAGTTCATAGAATAATTCGTCCAAAGAATTATGTTTAGTGATGAGGCTCATTTCGCTTCGTTTAATATCATTCTCAAGCCATTAACGAATCAACGGCTTACAAGCCATCCTGATATATTGGAAAATGTGGTGAAAAAATGAACAGATCGAACGTACTATGTAACTAGGAGCACATAAGCCGGAAATCACGAATACCATAATCAATATACCTGTATTGTATTACTATCTTATCAATTTTAATAAAAGTCATGTTAATTTTCGCCAAAAACTTAACTAGACATTTATAAATTATATAAAAAATAATTCCAAACAATAGCATATCTGAAGTTTCAGAAATATGAAGAAATAACTTGTATACATTTACATTGAATATCTATCAAAATAATGGGAGCTAAAAATATTCCCTAAGAAAAATCCATCTGTAAAATTTGAAAATTCCAATACGTTTGTACTGTCCCTCAAAAGTTCAAAATAAGCCTATTGAAATCAGATCCAAATGCGTATCAATAAATTCCGGGGTATATGTAAGTCCGAAATGTTTGATGTTCCCTAAATTTAATTTCCATAGCCTACTGCTAACATAAAACCAAAAAATACTACAGTCATTTTTCGAAATCTTGTAATTCTCAGTTACAAAAGTAATATTGTCGAATGCCGAAGGCTTAACTAATCCACTCTAATCAACTCAAAAAGTTACCGTAAAATATTTTCCATATTACAAAAACACCAAATTGATTTGTCAAGGTTGAATCGTTTCTATAAGTTTTCATAATTTTTAATGTCATATTTCCCTATAATATTTCACTTCGCTTACCACATATACCACAAACACTCTTTCCTTCGTTTTTAGTCTCGAATTTGTCATAAAACTTGTGTTTTTTTTTTGGTTCTGTACTCAAACTCGACCATGTATCTAACACTATTAAAATTAACGATAGCAATAAAATCTTATAAAAATGAATGTTCAACATTCCACTGACATGTTATTGCTCAGTATTTTCAACTATATAACTTATTTAAAGACGCCCCAATAATTTCCCACGGACGAACTCCAGCTTATCCTCGGGATGGTTATAACAATTTCTCAACAAATTTCAACCTTTTACACGTAATGTTGTTTACAATTCTCTCACCTATGTAAGCCGTGAGGTGCAGTGGGTTAATTTTAATATCACGATTTAGTTGTAAAACACATATAACACAATGATAAAAAAAAACTTTACTAGTGTTTTTATGTCAACCCCGCAGCCGCCGGCCACCACCACCACCAGCAACTTCTAAAGTCTAGCATTTGCTATATAAAGAATTCCAACTAAGCAAGTTTAAAATTTTTGTTGTTGTATTGTTTTCAAAACAACGCACGACGCGACGACGACGACGTCGACTTAAAATGCTTCAGTTAAAGTGTCATAAATAAATTGCAACCTATTGCATTTCCATAACATTGCAGTAGTTAAAAATAATGCATTTTAAAAATATAATAATCATGGTTCTCATTTAAAATACCACAAAACGACACTATACGATTTTTCTCCGCCATCGCACATCACATCAAGTTAAGGTAAGGCCATGGTTTTTTTACAACTTTTTTAGTTCGGATTTTATATTTTTTTATTTTTTTAAAAACATTTCTGTTGCTACTTAAATAACAAGCTTTTTTGTTGGATTGAAACTAATAGACCATTACATTTATTTGTTCACTCATTGGTCAGAGTAATAACAATAATTTAGGTATAGGTAGGAACTCTCTTAACTCAACCATAAAAAATAGTCATTAAGTTAAAATTGAAAGAAAAGTTATTTTAAAAAATTGCATATTTAATTATAACTCATTTGTTTATGTTTTTTTCCCTCAAACTATTTTCATATCTAATTGACTTTTAAAAAAACTAAAACAGTCAAATGAGAATTGTAATAGTCAAATGAGAATTGTAATAATTTCATTTGACTTTGTTAAAGGCTTTAAAGTCACTTGAAAGTCAATAGCCGTGTTTTTTTGGTAACTTTGCAGTAACTTATATAACTCACTTTTAATGTAATGTACATATTTGGCATCACTGGAGTTGTCAACACAGAAGATGCTACCTCAAGTGACAATTGTTGAATTTTTTTGACAGGGATGTGTTCAAAAGTTTCGTTTTTCTCTCGAATTGAAATGTTTAAAGAAACACAGGCCGTAAGGTTCATAGTTTTCATCGTTTTCGTATATTCGTAACGGGTGTTTTTTTTTAGAGGAACTTTAGAACTTTAAGTTAGCAACACTATTTTAACTGGAGGCCATTTTGTCAGCTGTCAAGTGATTGATTCTTAGTTTGGTTTTTCATTTCATCATGAATAGCCACATGATCACCTAGAATGGCAAAGATTCGGTGAATGGGACCAAAACAAGATTTCCGCTGATGCCAATTTATGTAAGCGAATTTTGTTAAGTGATGAAAATCACCAAATGTATGTTGAGCTTGAGACACCGTAACATTTACAAAAAGTGACTGTTTGGTATGTTTTATGGGTTGGGGAAAAATTATCTCGTATACTTCTTTAAAAATGAGTTTAACGTTACGGGCGTTACCTTACGTGAATTGATCTCCAAGATCGTGTTTTTTACGCTGCTTGAGTATTTTCTATGAGGATGAAAATTGGACCACCAGATAAGACTCCTTCCAGCTGTGGCGGTTTTTGTGCAAGAAATCATAATTAAATTATAATGCGAGAAGATTATATTTGAATAAAGTAAAAGATATGACAGTTTAGAAAAATCAACTTTGTTCTTTATTCCACTTCAAAATTCTATACCTCTCAAAAAACACCCTTTGAAATTAATATCAACAAACACACCCTTAATATTTTTTTCTATTTTGCCGCATTTAACTGCCTCTTATTTATCACAATCTGACATTCTATCCTAACTAAAATATGTTAACAGTACTACTGACTTGTTTTTGCTGTTTTCTGTTTTAAATTTCGAGATGAAGCTCATTCACTTACCAACATTTTTTTTCAATTTTTAAAGTCAATAAGACATTTTGGACTAAAATCAATTTCATTTATGCAAGAAATGTAATATTGTTAAAATTTTGATCAAAAATTGCAACGAACAAATTTATAAAAATTACCAAAATTTAGTTTTGGCTTTTATATTATTGCAGCACTTAAGAAGTCAAAGATATTGACATAAGGTTAATTGACTTCTTTAACTGACTTCCAGTCTTAACTTCAAAACTGGCATAACTTTTATTTTAAAAATTAAAGAAATTCTGGGAGTGGAAAGACTAAAAATAAGTTAAAATCATATCATCCTTATTGCGAAGATCAACATTCAATGAATCTATACTAATATTATAAAGCTAAAGAATTTGTTTGTTTGTTTGTTTGTTTGTTTGAACGCGCTGATCTCAGGAACTACGAGTCCGATTTGAATTATACTTTCAATTTTAGATAGCCTATTTATTGAGGAAGGCTATAGGCTATATAACATCAGGTTAAGACTAATTCGAACGGACCATTAATAAAGAATGTTTAAAAATCGGGGATTATCGGGTTCGTGCGCTGCTGAAACAGTTAAAGTTTTAATAAAATTAAGTGTATTGAATTGTTCGCCTTTTAAAATTCGAAAAAAACGTAAGTCTATCTTTTAAAGTTGACTTATTATAACGTTTTTTTACGCTGGCCTAATTAGTTTTAAAATAAAGCATGCGAGTAACGCGTAATTGATATTTTCCAATCAGTTCATTAAATGGCATTTTGACTGTAAATTACCAATGTCTAAGTATTTTTTTAAATACTCTATTTTGAATGAAAATATCGTTATTGTGAACAACAATTTTTATAAATTTTCTGGTTAACTGTCAATTTTTGTTTTCAATTTTAAATTTGCAATCGATTAATTGATAACAGCTAGGAAATAATTAAAAACTGTAAGTTTTGAAATATTAAAGGTATAAGATTGTTAATTATTGTGTTTCCAAATGAATCGTAAAGTTGTAAGAAACAAACAACAGAACAGAACCTTGAACTGGCCAAAGGATTTTGTCCCAAAACTGTAGGTTATTGAAAATATTGCTATAAAACCTAATAACTAAGGTCCTATAGAACAAACTTCAGAAGAGAAGTAAGGAATAGATCGAGGGATCGATCTGAATTATAGAAAACGGAAATGACAGCCGCTTGTAGTGGCGTTTTCAGAACTTCAATCATTTCCACAAAAACAGGATCATTCAACTCCTCATTTTCGCCAAAAAAGAGTTCAGTTGAACTAATTTTGTTACTAATTTTATTTATTTTCCAAATAATTGTCTTTGCCGTCCCATTTCTTAAAGGAAAATAAAACACTTCTTTGAGTTGTAAATTCACAATATACAAAAATTTGAAGTTATTCACAATGGAATAATATTTTATCAATTTACTTTCGCAATGTCAATTGATAAATTCTATCAAATGTCAATCAGTTAAATGGCTTTAATTTTGGGATAGTAACATTTCATAAAATATAAAATGGTCGAGATGAAGTTGTTTATGTCTATTTTTAAGTCATAGAGCCAAAACCATTTGATTTGAAAATAATTCTCAGAATGTAACACTATTTCCCGGACTTTAACTCAACTACAACCTGTAGCCTGAAGCTAATGTAAAAAAAAGTAGGGAACAAAAGTAACTCTTTTTTTTCAGTTTTATTATTTTTTAGTGGAAAAGTACTGAGGTGAAATTTGTATTTTGCTCTGTTTTCTACTTCAATCAGAAATTCTATTTAAAAACAAAAACACATAGAAAAACAAAAACAAATAGAATCTTCTTGATGGAACAGATACGTCGTCGGTTGCCGGTTGCGGCGTTCGTCGTCGTTGGACGCACAACAGTAAACATTTTTTTAATTTGTTGCGTTGTTTTTAGATGCGGTAGAGCGGTAGTGTGGTAAAATGATGTTTTCTTTCACTATCAATTGTGATAATTTGAAGAGAAAAATATATAATTTTTTTTTACCTCGAAAGAATCAAAGATCTACCTATCTAAATGAATAGAACACTGCACAGTCAGTCATCAAAAGAGGGGAGGCGAGTGAGGGGAATGGAATGGATACGAACGATATGAATCTTTTTTATTTTCTAATGACACAAAAAAATTGTTTTGAACTACATGGAAAAAACTTCATAGGTACATAGTATGTAGATACATTGTATCTGTATCTTTCAAGTATGTACCTATTTTTAGTATTGTTTTGCCAGAGTGACTTTAGAGAGACATCTGATAAAATAATAACAAACAACAAAATTCGGAGCGAAAATAAATAAACAACTCAGTTAAAAAAGACTTCTTTTTTTACAATTTTGTTTCTTCTATTTATTTGGGAGAGAAGATACTAAGACCCTTTTTTAAAAAAAAAAAAGCCTATAAATTATTTCCATTTTTAAAACTTCTTATCTAAAAAAACAGATTCAAAAACAAGGTTAACCTTCAAAAAGAGATTTTTATTTGGTATCGAGATAAAAGCTAAAATCAGACTTTTTTTTGCATTAGATAATTTTATTTTTATGATTATTTTGTCACGAGACATTTTAAATAAATAAAATAAAGATATAAAAGATACAAATTGCAATGCAAACGTAAATTTGAAAAACAAAAATACATGTCTTAGTCACAAACGGATTAAAAAGTTCTAGAAATCGAGTGAAATGAAAATGAAACTGAAACGAGTGAGTTTTTTTGTAGTTGCAAAATATTGTTTTTAGAATTTCCAACAATACTCGAAATCAATTTTATCAAAAATGATTTTCAACCAAGTTGGTATATTTTTTTTCTGTTTAATTTCAATTAAAATCAAATTAATTTAATTAAAATTTTCATATTCTTTCATAACTCAAAAATTATCATTTCGAGATAAATTTAAAATAACGTAGATATTAGGGAAATATAAAGCCGAAAATAATGTCAACCCTTATTTTACCTAATCTTGTCAGAAATACTGATACAAGGAATAACTTTAGCCAAATGAAAATGAAAACGAGCTTATACTTTCTTTCTCTAATATTAAACTACATGTAAGGAATGGTTTTATTCAAAATGAAAGTCGTTTGCCTTAAGGTGAAACTTGAAACGAACTGGCCAATCATTATTTACACGGTTACGGTTTATGGACCTCATTCAGCCCGAAAAAAACCTCTCTTAAAATACTTATTACTTCTGTAGTGAGTAGAGCAGACCACTCCCCATTAAGAAGACCACAACTTATAATGCTAGGGGACCACAACTTATAGGTAGTACCCGTAGGGTGATAGTTAGTGCGTTGGACTGTCATGCAAGGGGTCTTGGGTTCAATCCCTGATGCCTGTGCCACCTAACTCAGGTACTGCCTCTTGCGAGGAATTGACAAATCCTCCAAGAGTAATTCTTGTCATCAAAAGTCCTTTCTCAAATTAGCCGCACACAGGAATGGTTAAGAGTTGTAAGTCACTAGGCCCTGGTTCTCTACGGACTGTTGCGCCACCTAATTTATTTATTTATAACTTATAATACAAAGGGTTGAGGTTTAGACTAACTGCTTTGAATCATTTGGTGATATGACATCGAGTACGTTTTTAGCCATTTTTTAGAAGTTTTAGCCTTGTATGGGATGGAGCAGAACTTGCTGCTACAACATTGCTTGGTTCTAACAACTTTCCCAACATTTGCGGGAAGGTGGCCCATTTCAAAGCTTGGAATAAATTCAAAAGGTTCTTTCTATGTGTAAGCCTTAAGATAATCTTTGATTTTTTGCTTTTTTATATAGGACATTGAATATAGGTCTCCAGAGTTTCTTTTGTAGGCACTTAGTCCTAAGTTTTCTTTGATCGTGCAAAACATGGATCTTAGCGAAATATGCATTCCTCTCAACAATATCTTTTCCTTTCTCAGCGGTTTGCGCCTTATTTCAACCTGGAAAGCTTTGATAGCTTTCCGAGTCCTTACAGACCGTAGACGGGCGAACCCTTGGCGGCCATAAGCTCCTCCAATATAGTTGAATAATTTTTTACTATACGATACACAAAAACCGAATTATTCAAGGCTGCTGTAACAATCGAAAAATGTCCCCTTTTGACAAATTACACTTGTAAAGCAGACCATTACTTCATCATTGTAAACATTTAAACAACTCAAACCAAAAATATTTTTCTCGACAAAAAATCAAAAAGACAATGGATTAAAGAACGAAAAATATTAGTAAAACCAGAGCTGGACTTAAGATAATTGTTTTAAAAACTGTATCAATATTTATGGCTAGATTAGGTTACTAAGTTCAAAAACGATATGTTTTTAGATCTTACGGTAATCTTTTCAAGTTAGTGATACATATCCAATTTTTGATTGATAAGTTGTAAACTTTAATCTTTAACTTTCCAGAGGAATTGAATTGATTCGAATTGCATCTTGCTTACAAGCAGGGATAGACTTTGGTGAACTTTGCTTTTTTATGCGTAATATTAAGAAAATATCGATATTATACAAAAACGATTCATGCATCCTGACTCGAATTACATGCAAATATTTTATTTTATTTTACACGTTTGTGCCTTTTTCCAATTTCTTGAAAAATTGAAATTTACATTTTCAACAGAAGATAGTTGCTCTTTAAAATCGATATTATGTCTACAAATTTTCCACAGATTTTCAAACGTAGTCTAAGATGTCTGCTTAAGTAAATTGGTTCTTAAAGCTTATTTAGACACTTCTAAGAGAAAAGAAGGATGTTACTTGAGGACTTCAAAAAGCTTTTTAATGTTATAATTACTCTCCCTTATAAGCTATCATTTAGATTCAAATATTATTTTCAATATTAAAAATGTTTGCTAAAGTTTTTGAAGAAATTCGGAAGAACACAAATATAAGTATAGTACCATGTAGTTAGTGAGTAAGACTGTCATGTCACCAAATTTTTTTATAGAGATAATGCTCCCTTCAGGGAATTGTTATATTCTAAAAGACTAAGCATTCGGCATACAAATTGTAGATCCCCTCCACACAGGAGTAGAGGACTTGAGAGAGTCTCTGGTTCTCTACGAGCTATAACACCACCAAATTTATTTGTTTATCCCTATCGGTCGATATTCTTAAAAATTGTTGCATTCGGTGGATTCCAAAATTTATTTTACACAAAAATTCCTTTTAAGAGCCCTAATTTCAATAAAACTTTTATTAAAGGCGAAATCTGGATTGTTTGCTTAGGTTTTTGCTTGTTTGAAATTTCAATTCAAATTCCAAGCCATATTAACCTTCATGCTGAACTCAAAAACGACTTCTAGAAAAGAGCGAAAATATTTTAGTTCAACATTTTTTAGGTGAAACCTTCTATAATCTTAAGGACTCTGTTCCAAAATTGTTCGGAAAAAATAACAACGTTTTTAGTGTAAACTGCTTCTTCAGTTTGAAGTTCAAGACAATTTTGATATACTCTTAATTCAGTTGAAAGATCTTACACATATCTAAGTGATTCAGTCATCTTTTATATTTTTCCTAATTCGACATACACATGTAGTTTCCGTTAGCATACGGAAATCAAACCCTAATTACTAAGACTTCATTTTAAAAACCACATTGTAGCATTTCCCCAAATATAATTCGTAACACATAAAAAATGTCAATTATTATAGATAACAATTAAATTATTCCTGGTTGGTAACAACATAGGCCCTTCCGTAAAACAAGAACACAAAACCCACCCTCAAACTTGTCAAGTTGAATAACAATCAAAAACACTTCCGATTATTGGTTAGGTTTTAGATATAACCCTAAATGTATTTTTTCTTGCTTTTAATTTCTCCATAAACAACAAATAAAAAAACATTAGTAAGAATAAATCAGCAGTCCGTCCAATCAACCAATAAAAATATATCACTTCCAACAATGTGAGTTGTGCACCCTCAGCAATATAACGCTATCGTCATCGCCATCGCCATCGTATCGCTTTTGCCGCGCGCCGACCGGAAATTGGTAAAAAGAAAAAATAAGTCTTTGAACAAAAAATATAAAAGAAAAACATATTTTATTTTGTTCCATTTTGTTGAATTTTCATAGAGGAAAATAAAAACCTTTAAAGGTAGGGTGGCTCTGTCTTGGTGGTGGGGGGCGGGCAAAGGCGAAAAAACAGCAAAGACTCGAATTAATAGCATTTTCCCAATGCTTTTCGCAAATTCATCTAAAATAATATTTTTCTGTTTTTTTTTCCTCTGTTGTATTTCTTGTTCTGTTTTCTTATTCTTAGTGCTGTTATTTTATTCTTGTTTTGCTAGGGTTTTGTTTTTCAGAGACGGATATGGCGATACATTAAGAAATATATTATTTATGTTTTTTTGTTGCTTTCGTGTAGTCTTGTAGGTACATAAGTGGTGTCGAATGTTTTGTACCCTACATTCTAAAGGGTGTTTTTTTCGATGTATAGAACTTTGAAATAGAATAAAACAAAGACGACTTCCTTAAATTGACATGAAATTTACTTTATTCGAAAGACAATATTCTGGCATTATAATTTAAATATGCCACGGCTGACTCGGAAGTATTCTAATCTGGGGTCTTATTTTCGATTAATTTTTCCAATAACGTGCAGAGGTTGTCCTCCAAGTGGTCAATCGTTTGTGGCTTATCGGAGTAAACAAGCGACTTTACATATCTTCATGGCATTATTTAAATTACACGATTTTGGAGGCGAATTCAAGGGTCCGTAACGTAAAAACTATGTGTTTACCAAACTTTTCCTTTAAGAAATCAACTTAAGGCACTAGCTATATGACACACGAAAAAGTCAGTAATAATGGCTCTATAGCGGTCATTATTGACTGTACCGTTCTAGGCAGCAGAGTTTTTAGAGAAATACGGACCAATTATGTCACCAGCTCAAAAAGCACAGCAAACAGTGCCCCAACCGTATTTTGAACAGAACAATGACTCACAAAATTTGTAACTTTCTTCAGACGCACGGTAGCTAGATTTAGTTTTCTATGTGACGCTCTAAGTACGTCAGTAGCTGAATCAAATTCTGCTATATCGAATATAGATAACGACCACCCCCAAACTTCACGTTTTTCTTGTCCTGGACGTCCATCTACTAAAAAATAATAATTCAAATGGCTTTTTATATTCCATTGAATATTGAACATTTTCAGCAGCTTTCTAAGCTTGTATAGTATTGAGAATGTAACGATTTTAAATGTCGTTGCAATTTCATGCTTTTGCAATAAATTGAAATCCTGCATAAAAGATTATCATTAATTAAATTAGGTGGCGCAACAGTCCGTAGAGAATCAGGGCCTAATTTGAGAAAGAATTAGTCTTGGAGGATTTGTCAACTCCCAGCAAGAGGCAGACCCCGTGAAACAAAATTTTAAGTGTTATAAAAGATATCGTTCCTCTTAAAATATCCAAAAATTCCATCTTTTATCATACGAGAAGAACTTAAAATGAAAAAAAGAAAAAAAAGGCTTGGAAATCTCATAGCAAACAAGTCCCCTGAATTTCGTGAAGTATATGTTAGGGCCCCCGCAGACTGCAGACTTTTTATCGGCCGATAGTTTGGTCGGCTTCTTAATCAGTATGGACAGGAATGCATATGCGCACACTACAGCGATTCAGTATCGGACGATAAAAAAGTTTGGTGGGCTACCCGATTACATTCAAACTAATCTGTTGGCCAACTATCGGCCGACTGTTTATTCAGTATTGGCACATACTCGCCTGCGCATACATGACGATTGTTTAGTCGGACGATAGTTCAGTTCGCTCTGTGATTTGGCGTCGTGTGCGTGTAATGCTCATTCGATAATAGGCGAACATTTTTTTCGGGTAATCAAGTAATTTGGAATGCATAGTGTAAAATTTTGCACTAACTAATCTATCACTGAGAATGGGATGCACCCAATACTCTCGGAATCTCTTCTTGATTTTCGTCCTCCGGAGTATGATGAAAGCAATAATTTTTCTAGACAATATTTTCATTGTGCTACCGCTTCAACAGTCAGTTACAAACTAGTTCGTTAATAGTCAGACGGCTGTTGGATAATCTGCGCCCTGTTCACCAACCAAACTGTTTAGTTGGCTCGGTGTGCGCACTTTCAGCCCAACCCGACTAAACTATCGGCCGATAAAAAGTCTGCAGTCTGCGGGGGCCCTTAACCTCTTTGAAGATTTTAAATATCTTCTCCCTCTCTCTGCTGCTTCTATTATTTATGTGCCGAATATCATATAAATATGGAAAGTTTTCTTTAGCTTGGCCTCAAAAGCTTAAGCTCAGGTAATTTCCCAACCATATGGAAAAAGGCATTTAATACACCAGTCTTTAAAAATGAAAACAAGTCTGACATTATTAATTACTAATTAGAGACCAAATGTCCTGTATTCCCAAACTTTTTTAACAAGTTGTTCGTGATAATTTAAATTTAAACTCCAAGAATGTTATGTATATGTAATCAACAACATGGTTTTATGCGAAAACGTTCGACAATTACTACAATACTTCCATTTTTCCATAAGTGCTCGAATGCTATAGAATACTGATTATTCTAAAGCTTTTGACCAACTTTCTTCTGATATAACCGCATTTAAGCTGAAGAAAATTGTGTTTCTTCCTCAATTCTTCACATGGATTTCTTCTAGGTCTTATCAAGTTAAATTCGGAAGTTAATTCTTGAACCCTTTCATTGCCGCCAAATCAGGAGTTCCCCAGGGTAGTGATTTAGGAGCTCTAATCTTTATCTTAGCTTTCAATGATGTAACCCTTTGTGTACAGTACTTTATTTTAATCTATTCGGATGATATGAACATTTTCAAAAGCTAAACATCTCTAAACGGTCGATAACATCTCCAATACGATATAAGCAGTTGTGTTGGTGCAAAAAGAATGGTTTGAATCTTAAACCAATTAAATGTCAGGCAATGACTTTTTCAAAAACCTACTTTTAGTTCTGTAGTTTTTCATAGTTTTAAAGATCTTGAAGTTCTTTCTAACTCTAATCTCGAATTAACTAAGCATATTAATTCTATCTTTAGTAAAGCCAACTCTATGTTAGGATTTGTTAAACGTTTTGGTGTAAAGAATTTCAAGATTCTTATGTTACTCTCACTCTATGTAACACTTTAGTCCCCATCTTAAGTACGCGTCCCAGGTATAGACTGCTTTTTACTAGATCCACAAAAAAAGGATAGAATCTATTCAACGACACTTCATACTTTCGCCTTAAGAGGGCAACCATGGCCAGTACCCTACAACCTTCCTCCTTATGAACAAGGAATAAAGAAGCTTTATTGCAGCCTCTATCACAAAGCAGCCTTAATTTATCAACTTTTCACTGGTGTAAATAATGCACCTAATTAAGTTTAAACTAGTAGTCGTAGTTAACAATTAATGCATGTTTCGTATGTCAAAACTTTTAAATTTAAACTCAAAACTCATTGATTTAAGCCTGAGTAAGAATATTCTTAGGAATACTTCGAAGACCAGTGTACCACGCACTTCTAACTTATAACTTAATTTTAGTTTTTATTTAATTCGTTTTTTTTTCTAGTTTTGTATTTTGTATTTTATATTATCGTAATCATGTTAAAAAGCCAAACCAAACTACAGACAAATCACTTGACAGCTTATAAAATGGCTGCCAGTTAAAATAGTTTTGTCAACTTAAAGTTCTACACCTCTAATAAAAATACCCTTTAAACGTTTCGTACTTTTACTCTCTTTTGATATGATATTGCAAAAGCCTCAAAATCGAAATAATTTCAAGAACCTAATTTGAAATTGAGCCGAAAACCAAACTGAGCCTCATATGCAAAAGAAAGATAGAAAAATAGGTAGGAATGAATGTACAAAAAGTAAAGCTCCTTAATGATTGATGGATTGATTCTGAGCTCTCATTTATTTTTATTTTATTTTATTTGTTTTGTTGTTGCTTATATAAATGTATCTAAGTATCTATGTATATATGCTATGTATTTCTGAAGGCAAATCCCTGTGAGTTCGAGATGTTTTTTTTTTGATCGAATGGATAAAAAATTGACAAGCAAATGTGTCTTATAAGATCGGGAATAGAAGATACCTAAACCTACATGACAAAAAAAAAATAAAATAAAATAAAATTTCTATCATCATCAAACCAAAGATGTGATGTACCTAGGACTATGAAACTTTATCTTCTTTATTGGATTTTATTTGTCTTCTTCTTTAGATGAATTGCAATTAGCATAATTCGCTTTTTTTTCTTTCTTGTCATTCTTTTTCTTTTTGGTGGATTTGTTTCACATTCGAGGACCATGAAATTGCGAATTCGTTCTTTTCCTACTTTTTGTGCCTCGACATCATCGTCTTCGTCTTCGTCGGTCGTCATCTTGTAAGAAAGCGGATTTGGTTCTATGTATTAGATTAGTTTGAAGCTATTTAATAATTCATCAGAGGAAATTTCCGATAAAATATACAGAAACAGATACACCGAATTCGTCTCATCTCATCTTATAAACCTTAAAGGAATGGAGGTTTCTAATATAAGTGGGGAGGAATTTTTTGTATATTAATATTCCTTTTGTTCTATTTCTGAATCTAAGATCTAACTGGCTTTTGTATTAATGAAGTAATTAATCATTTTATTTAATTTAAATTGTTGTTTTGTTCAAATTTAATTTAATAACTAACTTGTTTTTGGGAGAGTTGAAATCTTGTTAAATAAGAAACAAATTATTTAATGAGACTTATTTAATTTTACCACATTTAATGATATTCATAAAAGTATTGACACTGCGGTAGAGAAAAGCTCAAACCACTTTTTTTTCTCTCTTATGGTTTTAAGACTCATATTCCCTACAGAAAAAGTTAGAAATTGTAATTTCAATAACAATTAACTTAGATTGGTACCGAGGTAGGTTGTTAAAATATGAATCTCATTTGCTAAAATTTTGTACTGTCTAATTAATGTACGAAGTAGGTTTACCTATAAACTCCATTTAATACATAAAGTATACCACAATTATAATTAGCAATTACAATGGGTTCCTGAGGTTATTTTAATTATTTTTGTTTTTATTTCACAAAAATTAGTTGATAGTAGTTTTTCTAGAACATTTTTCTCCCGGAATTTATCATCAAACCCATTTCTTAGGTTTTAGATTTAAAAATATAATTTAAAAATAAGTGTGTTTTTAAATATTGAAATCTTATTCCGTTTCTCAAAAAAACCTAGATTTATTGCATTTTTGTCGAAAATATTTGGAGCTGTTTTTAATTTGTTTTAAAAATAGAAATAAGTGTATAGAAATATTTTTGGCCTGCAGTTATTAAGTGCTTATAAATATACGTTTTACATTTGAATTTCGTCAAAAATTGCTAACCCAATTTTAGAATACTGAATTCTGAAAAAAAATAATATTTTTTAAAATCCAAAAAAATTAGACATTTTTAATCATCAAATATAACAGTGGGCCATTAAATTATTGTGGCCATTTAAAATAAAATTATTTTGTAAACATTAACGCTTAGAACTTTTAAGTTTAAAATGTTTGTTTCTATATTTTTTTTATCAATTTGTTTCAAAAATTATTTTAAATATTTTTAATTTTCATAATCTGTTCTATAAATGAACGCATTTTCGTAATGTTTTCTCTTCCTATTTCCCTATTTATGAGCTCCCAAATATTTTCTATGGGATTCAAAACTGGAGAAATTTTCTCGTCATTCCAATACGTCCACACCATTCTCCTTTTAAAAGGCAGTAACTTTTTGGCCTTGTGAAAATATGCAAAGACATGCATAAACACAAAGTCACCGTATCGCAACCAAGCTGCAATTTGTGACAACATTTTCTGAATATATGTCTGGGCCTGAAAATTTGATTTTTGTATATTTACCGTAATATGTAATTTGATTTTATTGATTGACAATCTAAGAGCGTACTCAGAAAAGAAAATATTTAAATCAGTTCATTATTTCCTGAGAAAATTTATAGCCTACAAATCGGTTCTACGGGGGGTACCTTTACAGAGCAAAAGAATTCAAAGGTAATAAAAAGGTGTAAAATATTTCATTAAAATCTATCTGACCGTTTTTGAGAAAATTTGAATTTTCAATTCTTGACCAAACAATTTGAATGAGGCATACTGTCTTTTTTTGGTCTCATAAAAAATGAAAAGAAAACTCCTAAGGAACCTGCTTACAACAATAATTTTCAAATTTGAACTCAAACAGACAAAGAGAGACAGACGGTATTGCGAGGCACAATTTTTCGTCTTCCATCAAAACGTCATATTTTATTAAAATCTCAAATATGAAATTTTATACGAATGCAGTACTTGCCATTTAATTCCTAAATTTTGCAAGTAAAAACAAACTCAGCTAAACAAAATTTTGTCAAATCGAATTTATCAACGAAAAAAAAAAAGATATTTCCTACAGAATATTTTTTTACCAAGGAATATGACGTGATATTTGACACCTGAGAACAAAAAAAAAAACAATTTACAACTTTTTTACCTAAAATTATCAAATTTTAAAATACGAACATTTTTTAACGCATCCCGGAGTACTGAGTTAAAATTTCAATCAAGTCCGTTTTTGAGTGAAACTTTTGACAGTTTAATGTAATTTTTTTCTGAATCCATCAGACGGAAATTTTGGTGTGCATTATTTCGATGACGGATACTTTGTGTGCTCTGAACGGATACCTCGCTAGGATCTATTGACTTTTGACCTAATTCAAAACAATATGATTTTTGTTAACTTGCTCAAACTATTAGAATAATTAAATACCCACAAAGGTTTTTTAATACAAATTCAAGTCCTACTAAATTGATGTTAGGTCTCAAATATCTTATCTCAACAGAAAATAGCCTAATTTGAAAATTTTCATTGAAGTTCTTTAAATGTCAATTTGGTTTATTTCAAAAAATTCCCTTGGCCAATGAAAAGTTATCAGTAAAGGTGGCGTACCAACCGCTTTTTTTTTTAATTAAAGGCTGCACGTTTTGTGAACATATTCGTACTATGGTTTAAAAGTCCTATTCTGCTATACGTTGACTTGAAAATCAGTGCTCTGTTATCCAACGCATTGCCATTGGTCCGAAATTCGAAAGAAATTGTTTTTTACGTAAATAAATTTTCCTAAAACCTTTCAAATAGAATACTGACAAAGACTGGAATTTAAAAATTAAAAAAATTAATTTTCATAATTTAAGTAATTTGTTTTTAATTTTCTAGGTTTCGAAAAAACTTCCATAACGCAACAAGTATTTAAAATTATAGAAGTGTATTCTTTGTTTAATTAAAGACTTATATTCATATAAGTTCTTCAAGGAATACTTTGAAAATCGAAGTTCTGTAAATTTTGGAAACACCCTTAAATTTCACCAATAATGATCTTATGACCCAAGCAGGTCACAGCTTATTCTAGAAAACCGATACAATAACAATTTAAACAGTATGCTGGGAAGCCTAGAATTAATTAAAATCCGCATTGATTTTATCATTTTTTTAAATATAAATATGTATGTATTGTATATCTAATGTATACATAGTTAAATTTTACCCAATTAAACTCATTTGTTTACTTATTTTTGTAATCCCTAAAAATAGTAATTCAAACGGATGTGTTAAAAAATAGATAATACAAAATATATAAATGCAGGACAGCAGTTAAAAAAAAAAAATAATAAAAAAAAGAAACAAATAAAAATAAATTTTATTAAAAGATAATCACCGCTTATAATAATAATTTATATGCAAATTATTTTTGATACAACAAAAAAGAACTAGTTTTTCAATCAAAGTCTCTCTACATCTATATAAACATACATACATAGGTTGGGTATAATTTTGTTCACAATTATTTAATTAACCTTAAAGTTGAATAATAAAATATAGTTTTTTTTTGGGATAGAAAATTTAACTTTTCATCGTGTGCCTATTTAGTATTATTAGTTGGATATACAAGTATTTATCGATACACTAAATCACCATTAAAACACTGATTAACATTATTCTAATTTTTGTTTCCAAGTTTTTTTTTAAGCATATTTAGACAATTATAAAATAAAAATCTAATTTTACATTATAGTGAGAGAAAAACAAATTTGTTAGCGTTAACAACAACTTTCTAAGTCATTTCATTTTTATTTGTTTAATTTTTTATTTTTTTTTATTAATTTTTAGCTGTCACTTATTAAAAGTTTATTATGATGCAAATTAGTGTGATTGTTAGAGCCGCCATCGCCAGCACTTAAAGTGCAACAAGTTCATCTTCAGGTAAATATAATGTACAATATACGAGTATATTGATAAAACTTACAAAAGAAAATAAACACGATTTTATCAATGATTAAATGCTGTGTTATTAATTATAGTTATTTTTTTTCATTTATTGTTTAATTGTAAAGAATCTTGTTTAGTTGAAAGATTGATGTACACTTGCAATATATTGTTATGCAAATTACTAAATTATAATTAGTGACATGTAATAAATAATGCAAATTAGTGTACATACATACAAAAATATTATTTATTACTCAATTTTAGCTTAATAATAAAATTAAACTTGATTTTTTCCCAGAAAAATAAGTTTAAGATTTGTATCTTCCTTTTCGTAGCTTGTGGGGTGGGTAGATAAAAAAATGTTTTCTAAGCAAATTATAAATTTTGAAGGCATCACAAGATAAAGTAATTTTGAAGTGAAGCTTCTAATAATTCAAAAATTTGTGTTCGTGAGACAGAAAAACCTTAAAACATTGTTTAAAATCATTTAGAATCGTTTAGAATCATTAAAATCTATATTAAGTTTGAAGTTTTCTGTAAAGACATTCCATATACATATGTATGTATGCATATAGAGTGCCTTTGGTTTTCTTAGAAAAAATTAATTTATTTCAAAATGAAAGAAAAAACAAAGTTCAACAATATTTAAATTAATATACATTACTTATAGATTAAATCATTATCTACTTATCAATAAAATTGGTATACAAATAAAGGCCACGCACTTTAGGTACTGTGAAGTTCTATGAAAATTGTATGTGGGAGTTTCAATCAATTTATATTTTGAACTACACATAGCTATGTACATATGTATATAAATTTATTGTAATCGGTGCGATTTTTCGAATTGAATGTTTTGACATTTCTCGATATTTCTAGTTCCTTAGAACCAAATTCATGGTTCTTAGAGAGATAACGATGTGTGCGTACGTATTCAATACGTTTGAACTTTTTTTTTGTTTTCCATATCTAAGGAATAAGCTAAGATATCGACTTGGAATATACTCGTATTTTGTCTTACAGATAATTTTATCAACATTTTCTGTAAGGGTTTTTGCATAAATCCGTTTAATTGTTTTTTTTTTTTTCAATATCAGTAATTTTGTTAAACTAAAAATTGGTTGGCCCCAAACATCTGACGAACCAATTATGCTTTTTAATTCAATTAAATTTTTTACGTCACGTACAATTGGAATTTATTGGTAAAAAAATCAAGCAGCGATTTTTTGCATAGATCAACAAAATATATTAATTATCCTTAGAATAATTTTTTTTGACGAGCCTATTACGTTTTTAATATTTGACATTTTTTCTTACAAACAATAAAAACCACCACCTTAATTTATTTAACTTCCCGATTATCTTGACAACCACAACAAATTAACCTTCAATTTTTTATAGCACACTTTTTAAAGTTCTTTCAATGACAACTTGGCTTTCAAAAAGTATAATTTGTACGAATGGGAAGTTATCAGTTCGGGACGCATCCCTGCCTCTCTTTTTTTAATATTTGTAATTTTTCTGGGTTGGGGTGGAAATACTGTATGGATCATAATACTGTATTTAAAATACTGTATCTCAAAATAATGTATTTCAAAATACTGTATGTACAAAATACTGTATGATCAAAATACTGGATCTCAAAATCTGTATTTCAAAATGCTGTAAATAAGGATTTTTTTTTTTAAAAACATCATAATAATTTTTAATCAGCATAATGTTCTAATATACTTCCCTTGAACAATAACATATGCTCTACAACCAACTGCAAACCAAAAGGTTCTGCCAGCTCTCATTTCGGAAAAATTAGTCAAAAAGCAAAATTACAGAATTTCGACCCAGCCCATCACAAATTATCTTTCGGTTGGTCTATTTCCTCAACGAAGCCTCCAAACAAGATGCGGTTTTAACTATAATACAGAGCATCGACCCGCCTAACAACTGCACCAAACTTATTGATCTGTCAAAATTTCCAGTATTATACAGTATTATGAGATATAGTATTTTGACAATACAGCATTTTGAGACTCAGTATTTTAAATGTACAGTATTTTGAAATACATAATATTAACCATACAGTACTATGATATGACCATACAGTATCGTACAGTATCATACAGAATTTTGACCATACAGTATTTTAAATTACAGCATTTCGACCCGCTCCCAATTTTTCTACCTTATTATTTCTGGAATTAAGGATTTTTCCTACTTCAATGAGAACTTGAGTTTTAGCATTTTTATTTAAATGTTTTTCGCTAGTTTTCTTTTAATAATAAAAATAATGTTTTTATATTTTTTGCTTGCATTACATTTTCGATTTTATCATGTCTATTTTACGCTCACCAAGAATATGCGGCTTGTTGACCACGACATACATATGCAAAGGATGTAACAATGAGGAAGAGCACGAGGATACTACTCATTTCCTATGCCACTGCCCAGCATTGTGGCACAAAATAATCTTTACTGCAAACTCGAAGACTTTGCAGTAAAAAGTCTATTAGGCTTTATTAATGCTCTCTAAGTGGCTGGAAAATCACAGCAAATAGAATCATAGGTTATACACACTAACAGAGAAGTTATAAGACTTTCAGGGTATCACAAGGGATCTACATACATACATTGATCAAATCATGGCGACAGCTAAATCAATCGCTAGCCCCTTTATCTAACTTAACCTAACCTATTATTTCGCTCTGCTTATTAAAATCAATGCACAAAGTTTAGTGGGTAGAGTAAACGTACCCGGCTACCTATAGGCAACTTCATTGTATACGGTTTTTGACATCAGTTTTTAAATTACAATCCCTCTTATATTTTTTTACAAGAATGCAAATAAGCAGGGCTTAAATAAGTGTGAATTGTTCAAAATAACTGATAATATAAATTCCGTACAGGTAGCACAAAACATTTTTGAATTAGGGCCAAAATACGTTGTTTAGACCTTCAAACGCTATAGCTTCGTCAAATTCTCAAAAAAATTTCATTTGTTTGCTCTTTTAGAAAGAAAACATTTTTCACTAGTTACCCAACCTCGACATCAATTAAAATCATATATTCAAAAAACAGGATAGTGACTAAAACAAATAGGTATTCTAAATAAAATACCAAACGAGGTATTTTTTTATGCAATTCGGTTAAAAATTGGCTAAGAACATTCTAGTTTAACGATTTCACTTCATTAAGGTAAAAGAAAACAAATTTGAGTTTTGATTTCTCAACGAATTTGATAGAACTTCTTTTTTAAAACGAAACTCAAAATGGGATTTGCCTAAGAGTTAAAAAGTCGAAGATTTTTCATATAGGTATTTGAAACTTGTGTTTTTAAATGATTACAAAAAAAGAGGCTGGGATGCGACCCACACTGATAACTTCCCACCCCTTCTGTCGATTTGTCTTGCTTAAAAGTTTGTCTATATGTATCAATTTTTACCAAATTTGCGTACTATTTTTTGTAGATTTTATTTTTTTATGAAAAAGAGGACTGTTGGATTTTTATAAAAAAAATTACTGAATATCGAAAACAATATTTTCTGTAAAATAAAATAAGTTTGAAGCCAATATTTTTAATTTTTGAAAAGCTATTTGAGTCGAAAGTAAATTTTTACCAAGTTTTAGTACTGTTTTTTTTAGGTTTTTATTTTTTGTAAAAAAACTGTCAATTCGATTTTTCTCAAAATTTTATCGAATGTTGAAAACAATATTTCTTATAAATAAAAATTAGTAAGAAGCCATTATCTCAAATTTTTGAAAAGATATTTGAGTTGAAAATCAATTTCTACCAACTTTGAGTAATGTTTTTTTAGGTTTTTATTTTTTATAAAAAAAACTGTCAATTAGATTTTTCTCAAAATTTGATCAGATGTCAAAAACATTATTCTTCGTTGCACAAAATTGTTTTTGAGATGAAAACATATTTTGGTCTTAAAATTTTCGACGTGACAAACTTTTTTTTTCAGTTTTTTTGATTAATTGGATTTTTTTCCAAAAATATACTTGTTTTGTATTACGTTACAATATAGGTACCTATAATATAAAATTTAATTCAAGGCTCTAACGTGATTAGTTCATGAAATATTTAGGTTTAACCAAAATTTTCACCTTTTTTTTAAACTGCTATGGTAAAAAAACCACCCACGCAATTTTCTTGAGAGCCCTTTCTGCATCTTTCTGCCTTATTATCTGTATAACAAAATTTATTTTAAGTCGATATTTCTTCTGGTTCTTGAGCTATGGAAGACGAAAAAAACATCGCGAACGTATAGATGTACGGACGTACGGACGTACGAACGTACGTACACACGCACGCACAGACATCTTTCTAAAAAGCTTTTATTTCGACTCTAGGGAGCTTGAAACGTCGAGAAATGTCAAAATTTTCAATTTGACAAATCGGACCCATTACAATAACTTCCTATGGGAAGTTAATAATGTAATTTTCACCAGAACTGAATAGTTAGAATGTAGTTTTTAGGTAATAATTTCATTAAAATAATTTTTTTTATAAAAAATAAACTTAAAATGTTTAAAAGTTTAAGTGTTGCTCCCAAATAATTGGAATCACTTCTAACCTTATTTTATTTTAATTCAGTGTTTATCACATCGTAAGCTTTATGAGATATAACTATGCGTTATAAGCCTATTAGAAAATTTGTATAAAATAAAATGTAGTATTCGGGAACCTTTGTTTATGTCATAAACTCGTTACTTTTACAGATGAAATTTAAAAAAAAAAAATCTAACATTAAACGCACTAAGCGTTGGAATATTAGCCCTTTTAACTTTATTTTTTTTCTATGTTCATTGGAAGGTAGGTAGTATTATTAGATATTATCAAAAATAAGCCCCAAGAATATTAAAATTCCACCAAATAGCCACTATGTCCGGATTTAAAAACGTCCTATTCCAAAAACCTGGTCAATTATGTACTTTAAAACATTTTACTATTTAAACTTTGAGGGTAGATTGCTCTATACTCTAGGTATAATTAATGTTGAAAAGGATTTAAATTCTATAACCTATTGGAGTTTTCAAAGTATCTGAATTTAATTCGAAGTTAATTCTTCAAAGTTTACATACCTAATTATTCACTGCTCTTATTTTCCAAATTTGACTAAATGCTGAAATAGGCCTTAAAAAATTATATACCTTCTTAAATTGGATAACTATGATTTTTCGAATAAATGTGCCACAAAAATAATAAAATTTAACCTAATAATATCCCCTATATTCTGGATTCAGAAACGTCATATTCCAGAAACCTGGCCAAGGAATTTATTGTTGAAGCTATAAGTTAAAATAGTTGCCAGATAGGTAGGTACTGAGCATTAAAATTATTTTGTATCTTTATCATTTAATCTAAGACTAAGATCTAAGACCTTCCAATCACGTTCAAAGACTACAGTTTTATAGAAAATTATCTTCATTAAATCTAAGACTAAAGCTTCTACTTTGCTCCTTCCAATAACGTAAAAAGACTTAAAATCAAATCAAGCCCTTTACAGTATTATAGAATCTTCAAAGTCTCTTCATTTTTTCCCTTGATACATCTTTAACATTTTAATTTCCAAACGTTAAAATAAGTCCGAAAAATTCTAGTTGGTCATGATTTAAACTCTATTTCTTACCTACTTTTGGAATTTTAATAGTGTCCAAATTCTGGCCACTAGCCGGATACAGTGTATCGCTATCCAAAATCCATAGCAAGGAAGTTAGTTTCAAAAAATAGAAAAATATATCAATTTGGCCTACAAAGAAATTTTAGAACAATTCTCTAATAGGCTATCAGAACCTGCCTACTTATCAAGTTAAATCCACTTAAAACTAAATTTAAATCTTCATTCAGTTATCTAAATAGGTACCTACATACCTACTGTTTCAAAATTAATAAAATTAACAGAAATTTCAATATTCAACTGAACTTACGAATATCTTAAAGGAATGAACTCTAAATTTAAACACTGTATTCTTAGAGCCCTATTTTATTTTCTAGGTATTTCTTATTGAATTTCCTACCATACCCTACTAGTCCCTTAAACAACTATAGGTATGCATAAGTAGTATTAACGGTACACAGTTAAGTACCTTAATCCTACCTTCCGAACATATTAATACAATGTAGGTATGTTTCTACACCCTCGTTATGCCTAGAAAAAGTTTCTTACTTCCACCTAGACACACGTGTCCGAAATAGTAATAAATAAGTACTTACCTACCTCCCTATCAAACCCATTAATATTTATTAAAAGCAATTAATCGATGAACAAAACTGCCACTTTAACCCTTTAAACCCCCAACAGTCTAGGTTTTTCAAGTGCTCAAAAACTACGTTGCAGACATCATCTAAGTACCTCCTACCAACCTATTTACAATAGGTATTTACCTATCTCACTACTCTAGCCGGTTACATCGATCGAACTATTTCAAGTTGATAATAATAATTTGTCTGTCTGTAAAAAACGACCTTTAATTAATATACCTACAAACATTCAACTTAATTGTGTGCAATAGTAATAAATATAAAATAAATGTTCAATTACGTACCTACTCTATCTCACTCTTTAAAGTGCTAACAAAACACAATGTCTATGAAGTCTAACACGATTTTTCTATTTTTAAGTTATACAAAATAAAATAAAATAAAATAAAATATGTAAACATTAATAATTATCGCTATGAGTGTAAACATTCAGATAAGCAACTGCATAGGTAGGTACCTGCCTGCCTGCCTGCCTTCCCTTCTTAATTTCCAACCAATTGAGCTTGTCAAACAAGACTCGTCTCATTCTGAAATGGGAAAAGTCTAAGCTGACACAAGGCTATCATAAATTGCCGGCATACGAATATGAAAAAATAAATACAATTAATTCCCTTATTCATTATCTCGAGACAGTTAAAATTAATGCAGGTCTCGTTATCATTATCACATTCATTCTAATTCTCCATTCTTTCAGTCTGTCTGTCTTCATCGAGACAGAGCTACTTTACATACCTACGAAGAAATGTATTTTTTTTTTTTTTGAAAAATTAAATGTTTTCAAAACTTACCAAAGGGCTATGGAAAGAGTTCACATGCCCCCCGATTAGGTTCTAGTTTAATTTTTTTTTATTTTTCTTATAAATAAAAAAATCAATCAATCAAAAATTTTCTCCATTACTCCCCAGCTGTTTCTGCACCCCCTCTCTTCTTCTATCTCTCACACTCCAAAAAAAAAACCTCAAAAATAATAAAACAAATTTCAACCTAAAAAAAAAAAACAAACATTCCAAAATTTTCCATTTGCCTTTTTGAAGAAATTTTCGAAAACTAAAATCTTCAATTTTTTTTTTCTTTCTTAATTTTCGACGATTTTTCATTTTTTTTTTTTTCTTAGAAAAATAAAAGAACTTTTTTGTATTTTTTTCTTATTAAATATAAGATTTTTCACTTTATTTTTTCTCTTTCTTTGGATTTCTTAAATTTAATTCACATTTTTTTTTAAATTTTTCTTTGGTTTTCACATTTTTTTTTATCTTAAAAATAGGCATATATTTTTTTTGTACAGAATTGATTTGATTTTTTTTCGATATCGATTTGAAAACGGTTTTTTTTTTCTTTTTGGTTTACAATAATTCGTTTTTCTTTTTTCTTCTTAAATATTTTTCTTAAAATAAATAACAGAATTGTGATGAAGGTGATTGTTGTTGTATTTCAATTATTTTAAATAATAAAAGTTTAACTATTTTTAAGACTGCCTGGTTTTAGAAAAGATGTAAAAGTTTGAGGAAATACAATCAGGGAAGGATCAGTCACAAAATTTGGAATGGACTTTTCGTCTAAGCCCAAGTCCATCCTAGACAATGTTCCCGTTTTTTTCCTATTTTTCTAGCCTTATCAATTTCACGTCTACTTAGATTCTTTTTTTTTATTCAAAAATGATTTAAGAAACTTGACATTTCCTAAAACTAGAATTCTTTGAAAATTTTCCCAAGAACTAGATAATTTCTAATTTTTATTTTATTTAAGGCTCTTCCCTAAAACACATCACGATTAGGCACAAAAAAAGTTTTGAAAAACGTGAACTTTTGAAAAAAAAATTATGTATTTCTTTTCCTATTTCTGCTACAGAACATTTTTTGATAATATTCTTAACAAATATTTACGCAGGTACCTTGGCACTGATTTTTCAAATCCCAATTGAGAATCATTCAAAAGGAATAAATACAAAAAACTTTTTACTTTAACTGAAAAGAATCTCAACGAAGCTAACTACTGGAAATATTGGCCTTTAAACGAATATTTTTTAAAACTCGGTAGATTTTATGTGTTTGGGGACAAAAATTGGGACGATACCTATTTAAAAATAAAAGGACCTACAAAAAAGACTTCTATCTGTAAAATGTTGGGTCCAATTAATTTTCCCTATGTTAGAAAAATGTTCTATGAAAATAAACCAATTTTCACTAAAGTTAAGAAACCTCTTGAAAAATTGATGTCGAAGTCTTAGAAATGATACGTATACCTAAATGCATTTAAAAAATAGGAAATGTAGAGAACTCCTTGAATTTGAGTCAATCTAACTAGAAACCTATTTCCAAATGTCCATCTGGTAAGAAAATGCTAATTTCTTTTTCTACAAAAATGACTTTTCCTAAAAATTAGATCTTTTTTTAAACTAAGCCTATGCCTAATCAAAATCAAAATCTCCCATTTTTGTAGACTTTTCAAAAACCAGACACAGTTTGTGCTAACTATAACCGTTAATTTGATGGATATTATTAAAACAATACTGTTTTTGTAAAAATGCAATTTTCAACAATTTTATTATAGGTAGACAAGAACAAGAATTATAAGAAATCAAGAAGCAGCACAGCAAAACCAACAACAACTAACCCAGTACACCCCAGATAACAACAACAACTTCACCACCTTCATCAGAACAAAAGCAAGAGAAATGAGGAAAACAAAAGTATAAAGAACTGTGAGTATACTCAATGGAAAAAAATATCTAAAATTGACACCCGAAACACCCGAATGCACGAATTAAGCGACCGGAATCGACGGGGTAAATAGAGAGACTGAACCTCTCAGAGAAAAAAATTTCGCATAAAACCCCTTGAATGCGAGAGAGAGCTGAAATCGAATCGAAAAAAACACCGCTCTCACTCAAGTATATAAGAAGAGAATATTATGTATGTTGGGTTATTTAAGAGTAAATTTACATCATCTGTTTTTGATGAATAAATTCCCCTCGTTGCGGGTTATTTACTTTGTAAAGTGCATTTTCTTTTGGTAGGGTCTGTTTTATATAGAAAATTTAAGAGAGTTTCTGTTTCTGTTTCTGTATCTATCCCCCCGGTTAAGGTTTTTTTTATGTATTTCTTTTGTTGGTCTTCTGTGGATATTTATTTATCATTTTGTTCTGACTTTTCTTTAGCCATAATCTTTCGTCGTGTATTACTTTTCCTATTTACTTTACTCTTGTATTGCACAGGCAAAGGCACAGAGGCACAGGTACAATGCAAAAATGGATAGATGGATGATGATGATGTTGGTTAATTTGTTGAAAAGGATTCGTTTCGTTCGTCGTTGGATGTGGAAGTGGATTGTGGATCCACTGAAACGCGGCCGCGGGGGGCTATGCATGATATGAGATGAGAACCCATAGAGAAACTGAAACTGAAACTGAAGGAAGAAAGGAGTAGAGAAGTAAGGTATACAATAATCATAAGTAGAAGGAAGGAAAATGAAGAAAAAACGATTTATATTTTATGGTTTGTGCCCTGTGCCTTTGCTTGTGCCTTGTGCCTGTGCATTTACTCTGCTCCTCAGTGTGTCTTCTGTCTTGTCTTCTATAAATTTAGTTTGCTTGATTTTCCTCTTTTTCTTCTTCTTCTTTTCCATTTTTTTCTTTAAATTTATTTTTGCTTTGTGGAGACTGTTTCTTTATTTTTCTTGTACCTCAATACATCCTATATATATGTATGTACCTATAGCTATGTACACATTTATCATATCACTAAACTCGTTGTTGTTGCTTCTTTTACCCATTTATCTGTCTATATCTATATCTTCTGCGTGTATATAGATACATATGTGTTTTGCTTGCAGGGAACAAAAGAGGATTGATAGAATTAAATAGGGAAATTCGGTTGCACTCTTTTGATAAGCAAAAGCAAGTTTTTTCTTTTTTGGTACATACACACTTCTTTTTGTATTTCTTTATTTTTCTCGATTTTATTTTGTTGATTGCGTGAGTAAAGAAAAAAAATAAAGGTGTTCTGCAAGTTTCTTTAGATTTCTCCTTCCCTCTTTTGACTTGATCATTTCATCATCTTGTTTTTGGCTTTTGTTTTGTGCTGCTGTTATCTGCTCTGTTGGTGTGATGACTAATAAAATAAGAAACGTGATCGATCATGAATTTATGCCTCCTTAAATTCAGATAATTTTTATTGCAATTGCTGACTTTTTATTTTTAGGGACCTATTCAACCTAGCACTACTAGAGATGTGTCAATTGCGATTGATTCGTTCTTTTTGACTCGTTTGACAAAAAGATTCACTGATTGCAATCACTAGTTCAGTAGAGATGCAATCATCAAATCAACTCCTTAATATGTAAATGTAAGGAATGAAGCAGAGTTAACAACAAGGAACAGCGTTTTTTATACGCTAGAAAATTACCTAATCAAAAAGATGTTGGAATAGAACAAAACGAATTTCCGTTAAAATCGAAAATTTTAGTTTCTTTGGTGTCGATATGATTGCAAGCTTTTTCGGATAGATGTGATTGCCAGAAAATACTGATGTTCACCTATTACCTAAGCGTTTTTCTTTTTTAACTCAGAATAGAGCTCTCAACAGAGTCCGAGCATATCGAGCATGCTCTGCACATCCTCTGAACAAAGCGTGTTCTGAGCGTTCATTATTATTTTTGAAACACACTTGAACCCTTGAACACTTAACTACTGGAACACAATGCAAAAATCGGAGCCGCAGACGAAGCCGGAGTCGGAATAGCTGTCACAGCTTTTCGTACGTTAACAGAAAGTACGCACACAATGCGTCGTACGACTTTTCGACGTTTGATATAGATTTAGTTGTATTTTGAAATTATTGATTTCATACTTATCATTTCGTTTGAGTTTGGCTGAGTTTTAAAATTATTTAATAAAATGGATTTTGAAAACGAAGATATAGTTTTAATAATGTCTCTTTTTGAAATGTATAGGTATTTATTTTAAATTCCAAAGGACGTCCCTTTCACTGACCGCTTGGATAATTTTTTCCGATTCATCCATTTTGTATTCTGTAATTTATGTAACTTTTATTTGATTTAATTTAACTGTTTATTTAATTTAACTTTTTTTTATTTATTTAAACAACCGCAATGAAAAATATTAATTTACCTAATGCACAAATACAAACCACGAAATCAAATTTGATGTGCCAAAAATGATAGACGTCAAAAGTGTCGTACGTCAAAGTTAAAAGTTGGTCAACTCTTCCGACTCCGGCTGCGGAACGATTCCAGTTCCGTCGTGTTGTGTTCGTGCATCTGCATTTGCGTACTTTTAATATTTTGACAGGTATTCCGGTTACGACTCCAGCTCCGTCACCATTGTGTTCCAGCAGTAAGCTGTCACTATTTGACATTTCAATTTATTTGTTATTTTCTTCAGAAACATGAAATAAGATTCAAAGCTTAAATTAAAATGGAAAAACTAATTAAAAGGACAGTCATGTATCTCGTCCATTTCAAGCCTTTTGAAATAAGGCTTAAAAAAATATATTTTATTTGTTATTCCTACCTTCTGCACTAACCCGACTATTTTCGGCGCAGAGACATAGGGCCAAGGGACATAACGCCCAACTCTTTTTTTGGGGCTTATGTCTCACTTCGGTGGGATATAAAACCGAAATCTAATTTGGGCCCTAAGTCCCACCCAAGTAAGACCGAAGCCCAAATAAAAATGTTGGGGCTAATGTCCCACTTAATAAGAATCACCAAATGACAAAACTTGGAGCACTTCAATACCACAAGACTTTGTTTTGTGGAGTTTAAATCCTGAGGTCCCGCGAAGCGGGCCACCCACAGGTACTTTTATTCAAAAAAGCTGTTGATATAGGCGCCTGCCTGGCGACTTTACATACCCTAAGCGGAGCAACGGAGTTGCGTGAGCGGGTGTGAACCCGAAAAAAGGAGTTACAATCCTGAGATCCCGCGAAGTGGGCCAACCACAGGTACTGTTTTCAAACAAAATTTGTTCATTCAAATCAGTTTATTAAAAAATACCTAATACTAATTCCGGCAATTCTATGAAGATCTCTAGAGACAAAGATTTTCACTTTTTGAAAGCTTTTTGAAATTAGTTTCACTCTTTGCAATTTTGTTTAGTCCTAAAAAGAACATTTTAACACACTCCATTTGTGAAGTTCTTAACGCTTAAATGAAATTTTAAGCGTTTTCAACCTCAAAACCTAGCGAAAAAGAAAATTTGATCTACGGTAGTTCTTAAACACCATTTTTAGTATTATAAACCCCAAACCCAATCGCCACAAAACGCTTAAAATGATATCCAAGCGAAAAAGAGAATTCTATCCCACGGAATTCTAAAATGCCTAAACACCGTTTTAAGTGTCCTTAACTCTACCCCTAGGCATGCTTAAAATGTCCTTTACGCATCCAAGGAATCTTGCTATTCCTGAAATATTTAGCTCTTACCGTGTAACCATTTTAAAATGTGCAGTAGCTGTTTCTCGAAACTACACGCAGACAGATAATACAAAATACCTCGTTTATTTATTTATAAAATGTAGAATTCAGAATTTTGTTGAATTTTCTTTTTTTTTTCAAATCTATGTTGAAAATACTTTGTTTTTATTTTATTTATTGTATTGGATTTTTTTTGTTGAAGTAACTTTGTTTTGCAAATACTGTTGAAACTAAACTTTTTTGGTTTTTTTGATTATTTTCTTGTTTTTCCTAATTTTAGTATTATCACCGTATCAAAAATTATTGTTCATTGTATTGAAATACAAAAACTTTTTATTCTTTTTTGACTCTACAAAAATTTGGGGACAATGTCCCATTTTTAACAAACAAATTTGGGACTTTGGTCATATTTGATTAGGACTTAAGGCCCAAATTCAATTTCGGTTTTATGTCCCACCGAAGTGAGACATAAGCCCCAAAAAAAAAAGTTGGGCGTTATGTCCCTGGGCTCTATGCCTCTGCGTCACTATTTTCTTGCGCCATTTTAATTGTTTGATTTAATTTCACCTGTCAAATGCTTGCGTTCAGCATTCAACTCATTCTGCTCAGCTATTTTATTCTGAGCTCGATCAGAACACAAATTTGAAGCTCTGAACGTTCAGAGGTAAAAAAGAAACACAATTTTTTGTTTGACAGTTCAAGCTCTGCTCTGAACTAAAAAAGAAAAACTCCTATTGTAGTTAAAAATGTAATTCTAAAATGTAAAATGCACATCTCGTATCACGTATGTATGTACATATGTATGTTTATTGTATGTAGACTTTTATCGCTATTTTTTTTCAAGTTTTTTGGACAATAAAGGTTGAAGTTCTTCATAAATAAAAATGTTTTTCTTCCAATTTGAACAAAATATCGTTCGGAAAAACAATAGCTGTAACAAATACTGTACTTAAAATACTGCATGTCAAAATCCTGTACGAGTATTGAAAAATCTGAATTTCAAAATGCTGTATGTACTGTTAAATGTGGAATCTTTTTGATAATGTAAAAAGTGCGCACTATTTTTTACATTATTAACAGACTTCTGAAAATTAGGATGTTTTGATCCTCTCCTGTCAAAAATATCGGAGAAAAATTCTAAACAGTTGTTCGGAAGAATAAATCGGAACAAAAAACCTCCGAATCATATAAAATTGGAGAATTTTTGGCTCCAAACGGATATCTAGCTTGTGATGATTTTTGTCTCCAATTATTTGAGATTTTATGCTGAATGGACATCAAAGTGTCTTTTTTAAAGGAAGATTAAAAGCAACGCATATCGCAAGAAAAATAAATAAGCAAGTAAGAATCACTTTTACTGGCAAAGCAATATTTCAAGAAAAAAAATAAACTTTCTGATAACTTTGAAACACAAATCAAGACAATTTAATTATTTTTTAGAATTTCATTGATTTTCCGAGTAAAAGCCTAATACGCAGCTGAAGTGAAACGAATTTTTTCTGCGGTCTCCAAGTGCAGAGCGAAATGAAAACGAAAACCACAGCGGAAAAATATTTGTGGAGAGTTCTGTCTGGAAGTTGAAGTTCACTGCTTGTCTTCATCACTTCTTGCACATCACCAATAACATCCTGAGTTTCCGATTCAGAAATGCAATGTTGGAACACATTAGAAAATAAATACAAATCAAAACACCGAAAGTCACGAGTAAACAATTTTTTTCAATTTTAAGTCTAGTACGCTGCTGATGCGAAATGAAAATTCCCATACAAAAATGACATGACGAAATCATAAACGAAAAATTTCGAAAAATTTTTCAATAAATAAATTAAACGTCAAAATTTCGCAAGTAATTAATATACCGGGCAATTAAATTGAGAACGAAAAGAGTAGAGAATTGTACTAAGAAATCTAGTACAGCTATCCACTGAAATGACACATTTCGTCGTTCAGCAGCGTACTGAAAAACGAAAAGCACAGCGAAATTTTTAGTTTATGATTTCGTCATGTCATTTTTGTATGGGAATTTTCGTTTCGCATCAGCAGCATACTAGGCTTAAAGTTTTAGGATTTATTTATGATTACGTATTTAATGAAATTGAACGCTAATGTTTTCAAATATGTTTTCAAATATTCAACAAGCCATATTTTCAAACATATTTGATATTGAAATTTTGTTTAAACAAACAAGAGGATATACCTACGAGTTTCCCATAGTAACTTTGTTTCCAGAATCTTTAATGTTTAATAACATTTCTTCATCTTTTTTGTGTTATTTCAGACAAGTATTTTCTTCATCATGTAATGGATAGGGCAGTGTAAAAAACTTAAGCATTAATGATGCTGTCTAACGTCATTATTTTCAAATCCTCAATCTCATATACCTTCGTATTTAACACATAGGTATTACTTTTCAAATACTATTATGATCGTCTAGAACTGTGATTTCTTCGACAATCTGTGGTATCCTTAATCGGATTATAATTTTCAGTTATTATTAATATTCTCGACGAACACAACAACTAAAGATATATAGTAATTACATTTTAAGCACTAAACATAGGTAATGCTTTGTATAGTGTAAACGGTACAGCATCAAAATCATCATCTCCTAGGTACCTTTTGGAACGATGGCAGGCGACGGCGATACGCGGCGAAAATAATCAGTGACGTGTCGCCGTCGTTGTTGTCTCCTTTTAAAAACCAGCAAATCGTTTATTCTAGGAAACACATTTTAACACGTGCGCCACCGTTAATGAACTTCGAACATGTTTACTCTAAGGTTATGTTTATAGTATTTGTTGTAATTAAAATTTCCTGCAAAAAAACCCAAAAACCATATTAACTCATCCAATTTAAACTAAAGCTACCAAAATATAAATAAGACGCCTCTGATGTTATCCATCTACCTGTATTATAGGTACCTTCTAAAGTCTGCTTATAGTTAGGTATAGACGCGTATACCTATTCAAGTGAATATGGCATGAGAATTTCGGAGAAGTGATGCTTCCGTTTGGGATGTTAGGATCATAAATAAATTTTAATTCATAACCAAATGGGAAATTCCCTGAAAACGAAAATTCTAGAAGCTGCGAGTAGATGCTATAGATGCCTCGTACTTATTTAACCATTAACTTTAACCCACCTCTCGTTTAGCATTTTCACAATTTTTCCTGAAATTATAAAATAAATAGAAATAAATGACTCCCTCATATATACTCACGTCCAGATACATTTGTATCTATTTGATGGTTTTTTTTTTATCTTCTCAGAACTGGAAAATAAATTAATTTAAATATGAAAATTTTTAAAAAATTGTAACACGTCATTTAAATACAAAATACACATAGGTTACGTACATACATATGTATGAATGTATTTATGCATCAGGGATAGGCCTGACAAGTGATGTCGTAAATTAATAAATTAAAAAAAAAAGAAATGTCAAAAAAAAACTCTTCTGACAAATCATATGGGTGTAGATATAGGTTGGTAGACCGCTTACAAAAGAAATAAAAATAAGATTTAAGAAATAAAACCGTTGATAAGCAAAGCACCTACTTTCTTTGTCTGTTTTTTTTTTTTTGTTTATATCTTAAACTTAATTCATTTAAAATTTCGACAAGAAAATAAAAATATAAAAAAAAACTTGTCCAACTAGCGAGTATGGTTATTAGTGTCTCGGGTTTAAATTTATTGCTCTTGAAAATATAAAAATCAGAAGCTATTATCTGAAGACGAATGAGGCGCCATCGTAGCTAAGCCAGGTAAGCAGCTTTAGGCTCTAAAAGTCTACCAATGTTAATATGTCAGTGTTGCTTAATTAATTTCCATATATACTTTTTCTCTATACAAAAGACATGGTGGCTGTGTATACCTACCTATACCTAATCATAAATATCTTATAATCAACATATACAAAACAACATAGGTATAGAGGAAGGTATAGCTAGAGGTAAATTAACGTATATTGTAACCTCTAAAGAGGAACGTATAGAAAATAAGATTGATTTAGATAGCTGTCAATTACTTTGCCACTGCTACTATAGATAGATATAAAGGGATAGGTATACCTACTCTGACCTTAAAGAGTAAGAAAACAAACAACAACAAAAAACTTTTATGACAATCTTTACCTTCCCTACCTTTACCTATCTATATAGAAACCGCAAATAAAATTATCACGATCAAAAGAACATTCATAGTTCTAAGACTTTAGATAACTATCTGTATACCTTTATTGGTGGTACCTAGGTACCTATCAAAAGTACCTACCTATCCATAGATAGAATATAGGTAGCGGTAAGGTACGTGGAACTTTTAGGAATCCAAAATCATTCCAAATCACATTATCTTGCTCAAAATATTGCTAAGCTTTGGAAATTCAAGTAAAAGGCTGATCTAAAATTCATCACGCATCCCAATCCCAACTACAATGTAGGAACAAGCTCGATACATTCGTTCGTTTTCGTCTTCGTCTTCATCGTCGTCATCGGTAATATACAAATATATACAACATGCATAAAGATAGATTTGTATATAGATAGAACATAAAGCTATCAAGGCAAAACACACAAAAAAAACATTTCCATCTCACATCTCTCTAAATCGATTCCATAAAATAAAAATAAATAGACAGACAAAAAGTATCTGAAAGAGGACAACTCACAACGAACAACAACAACAACAAAAAACTGTCAATCCCATCGACACACCTTGGGACAGAAATACTAAAAAAAAATATATATGTATAAACAGAGGCAGGTTTGTGGCAGGTTGGCAGTTTCGTCAGTATCTACAATTTTTGTTGCAAACACACAACAGAGACAACTATAAGGAGTACTTGTCACGATTTTGCAAGTGTTCTCCAGCCATCGATCTTTTAAAGCCAAAGAGAGTATAGATATAGGTATCTACCTTACCTAGCTATAGGTTTTGTATCTGTGGGTACTACATATACCAGTATCTATATAGTTAAGGTACTGTGACTTTCTTAAAAATAGGACATCACTGATGATAGAAACAGTGCACAGGTGACATAGGTTGGGTTTATTAGTCATACAAATAAAAACTCACAGTCACCCTCACAATCCTCCAGAAATAATCGGATGATATTGTTCATTGTTCTGATAAAATAAAAAAAATATTGATAGTGAATCACCAAAAGATTCGGTTTGCCTAGTAATTTCTTTCAGCTGTGCAACAAGAGGCTATGGGGCGCATTTCACATTTCACAACTTCAATATATTTCATCATCTTATTTTGTGTTTTGTCTTCCCTCTGACTTAGCAACAGAGAGCCTCTTCTAACAACACTGAAGGCTGAAGACGAAAAGAGTCACCTTATTGTTGTTGTTTATTTTATTGAGACCATCAGCAACAGAACATTATTCAGGCCGATTGTGGTAGAAGATAAGGAAAACCCGAATGCATGGAGGCATTGTGCGACGAAATATGATCTTCCAGTTCCAATCCAACGATCTATCTTTGATGAGTGTATCTTCACTCCCACATTATAGTTCGATATGAAAAGATCTTCTTCTCAAATACATAGATACAAAAACAACAATGCTTGACGTGTCTCGAAAACATCACAATCGTTAATACCTAACAGCTCTACGGATGGATAACGCTGTAACAGGAGAGCGTCGTCTTCGTAGCTATACCTACAATAATTTGGGAATTTTCCTTTTACTTTTTTTGTCTTGTTTCTTGTTTTGTTTTGGGATAATTTTGGTAATAAAAATTATTATATGCACCTACGTTATATGTATCTATATATATGTATTGTGAGTTTTGGGTAAATACGATTGTTATGGATGAAAAGGATCATTTAGACAGAAGAAAGGAAGACCCATATGGTATTCAAAAAAAAGAAACAAGTTATTTTTGGGACCACAAAACGAGGTTGGTCTAGACGACCAATGCAGTTAAGATACATACCTACCTTAAATATAACTTATATACATATGGAGATACTAAAATGTCCTTAATTTTTATTTTTGTTCAAGTTTGAGAATCTTTCAATTCGAAATGAGAGTTTATCTACATTAAGAAATGCAAGGAGATTTACTTATACACGTACCATTCTTAATTTTTGGCGATTTCAGAACAATTTTGACATCTTAAAACTTGGAAATTCTTAAACTAGGTTCTAAAAATTGAGTTCTTAAGAGCTTGAAAAACGACTCAAGTTTTGTAGTTGCATATTCTTTTTGATTTATTTAAAAAAAATTAAAAATTTAAGACCTTTCTGACTCCTGAATTTCTGACATTTCAAGAAATTTGGGTGTGTTTGTTATGTTTTTTCACAAACTGACACTTTTTTGACGTTTTTATATACACTGATTTTAATATAAGAGTGTCAGAAAATATAAAATTCTAAATTCTATAAAAAAAACGGTCGTTTAAAATTTCGTACAAAGAATTCTATCGTGTTGAGTTGAATGCTATGCGCTATTTTTGATTCCATATAGTGTGAATAAGAAATGCAGAACCAAGCTGTTAAACTCTTTTTAGTAAACATGAAATGCCATGTATAGAAGTTAGATAGATGCTCGGTCCTTAAAAAAGTGTCGTAGGATTGTAAATGGAAATGGCAAAATAATAATTTTAAATATGTAATAATTTTCCAAAGGATTTGGCTGTAATCGGAATCGGATTTTGGATCAATAGGAATCCAATCAAATAATTTCTTTATAAGGCCATGTTTAAAAATGCAACAAGAAACATAATACAGACAATTAACTATCTCATATTGTTTTCGGAAATTCTACTACTACTACTACTTCCTTGTTTTAATCTTTACGGTTTAAGCTATTTTGTCCATTGTTTTTTATAAAGTTTCATTCGAAACTAATAAAAGTTAAGCTACAACCAATTTTTATAAATTAACAAGAAAATTATGTATGTTTTATTTTAAAAAGAAAAGGCAATTTATGTCAAAATTGATCCAAAGGGTTTTCGGGTTTTGAGTTTTTCAAACATTTGATTTTGTTGTTAATCAAATGGCAATAGTCTTTGAATAATAAATAATTTAATTGAAAACTCGAAAAAATTGTGAAACTCGATTGGTAATAAATAAAACTGGTTTTAAATAAACTCAATAATTTGGGTTTAGATAAAAAATTATTATTTTATCCGTACGTCCGTACGTTCGTTTTTTTTTTTTCGTCGTCCATAGCTCAAGAACCAGAAGATATATCGACTTCAAATAAATTTTGTTGTACAGAAAATAAGGCAGAAAGATGCAGAAAGGGCTCTCAAGAAAATTGCGTGGGTGGTTTTTTTACCATAGCAGTTTAAAAAAAGGTGAACATTTTGGTTAAACCTAAATATCTCATGAACCAATAACGCTAGAGACTTGTATTAAATTTTATATTATATATTGTAACGTGATAAAAATCTGGTGGCGCAACAGTCCATGAAGAACCAGGGCCTAGTGACTTACAACTCTCAACCATTTCTGTGTGCGAGTAATGTTGTCAAAGATGGAAGGGACCTACAGTTTATATGCCGAATCCGAACGGCTCATTTAAGAAAGCACTTTTCATGACAAGAATTACTCTTGGAGGATTTGTCAATTCCTTGCAAGAGGCAGTACCCGTGAAAAAAGTTAGGTGGCACAGGCAGGGATTGAACCCAAGACCCCTTGCATGACAGTCCAACGCACTAACCATCACACTACGGGTACTAATTTGTAACGTGATACAAAACAAATATATTTTAAAATCCAATTAACGGTTTTTTTATAGATCAAAAAAATTTAAAAAAAAATGTGTCACCTATAAAACAATTTTGTGTAACGAAGAATAATGTTTTTGATATCTGATAAAATTTTGATAAAAATCTAATTGATAATTTTTTTTATAAAAAATAAAAACCTAAAAAAAACATTACTCAAAGTTGGTAGAAATTGATTTTCAACTCAAATATCTTTTCAAAAATTTGAGATATTGGCTTTAAACTACTTTTATCTTTCAAAAAATATTGTTGTCAACATTCAGTAAAATTTTCAAGAAAATCGAATTGACAGTTTTTTTACAAACAATTAAAAACCGGAAAAAAAATTAATAAAAGTTGGTAAAAATTGATTTTCGACTCAAATATCTTTTGAAAACTTGAGATATTGGCTTTAAACTACTTAAATCTTTCAAAAAATATTGTTGTCAACATTCAGTAAAATTTTGAAAAAAATCGAATTGACAGTTTTTCTTACAAAAAATAAAAACCCAACAAAAATTTATAAAAGGTGGTAAAAATTGATTTTCGACTCAAATATCTTTTCAAAAATTTGAGATAAGGGCTTCTAACTAATTTTAACTTATAAGAAATATTGTTTTCAACATTCGATAAAATTTTGAGAAAAATCGAATTGACAGTTTTTTTACAAAAAATAAAAACCTAAACAAAATTTAACAAAAGTTGGTAAAAATTGATTTTCGACTCAAATATCTTTTCAAAAATCTGAGATAATGGCTTCTTTATAATTTTAGCTTATAAAAAATATTGTTTTTAACATTAGGAAAAATTTTGAGAAAAATCGAATTGACAGTTTTTTTTACAAAAAATAAAAACCCAAACAAAATTTAAAAAAGGTGGTTAAAATTGATTTTCGACTCAAATATCTTTTCAAAACTTTAAGATATTGGCTTTAAACTACTTTAATCTTTCAAAAAATATTGTTATCAACATTCAGTAAAATTTTGAAAAAAATCGAATTGACAGCTCTTGTAAAAAAAATTAAAACCCTAAAAAAATTTAACAAAAAAGTTGGTAAAAATTGATTTTCGACTCAAATTTCTTTTCAAAAATCTGAGATAATGGCTTCTAACTAATTTTAACTTATAAAAAATATTGTTTTAAACATTAGGAAAAATGTTGAGAAAAATCGAATTGACAGTTTTTTTTACAAAAAATAAAAACCTAAAAAAAAATAATTAAAATTGGTAAAAATTGATTTTCGACTCAAATATCTTTTTAAAACCTTGAGATATTGGCTTTAAACTACTTTTATCTTTCAAGAAATATTGTTGTCAACAGGCAGTAAAATTTTGAAAAAAATCGAATTGACAGCTCTTGTACACAAAATTAAAACCCTAAAAAAATTTAACAAAAGTTGGTAAAAATTGATTTTCGACTCAAATATCTTTTCAAAACTTTGAGATAATGGCTTCTAACTAATTTTAACTTATAAGAAATGTTGTTTTCAATATTCGATAAAATTTTGAGAAAAATCGAATACACAGTTTTTTTTTAACAAAAAATAAAAACCTAAAAAAAACAATACAAAAACTTGGTAAAAATGTACTTTCGACTCAAATAGCTTTTCAAAAATTACAAATATTGGCTTCAAACTTATTTTATTTCACAGAAAATATTGTTTTCGCTATTCAGTAATTTTTTTATAAAAATCCAACAGTCCGTTTTTTCATAAAAAAATACAATCTACAAAAAATAGTACGCAAATTTGGTAAAAATTGATACATATAGACAAACTTTTAAGCAAGACAAATCGACAGACGGGATGGGAAGTTATCAGTGTGGGTCACATCCCAGCCTCTTTTTTTAAATTATGTATGTGTTTAGCTTAGTTAGATAATAAACCAGCAAGGAAGACATTTCTTTTTTTTATTAAGTTAATAATTGTTCAATACTAAAATGAAAGTTTTAGTTCCTTTTACTTTTTTTCCATAACTGTAACTATTTTTAAAAACCTTGCCCTTTAAGTTGTATGTAGGAATGGGGAAGACTTGCAACAAATGATGTGTTTTGATTAAAAGAAAAAACTCAGGAAAAGAAATCTTGTTCACCTCGTGTTTTCAACTTTTCTACCACTTTGTGAGTACTTTATGGCTGAAACACAAACACGCTTCACCTTCGGCTTCGCCTGACGTCTACGAGTTCAGCCATAGGAATTCAATGCATGCTATCACAATGAAGCTTCGACCTAACGTTTCATTTGACAATCGTAAGGAAATAACGTAATGTTACGTAATGTGACTCCAAACGGAAGCTCTAGTTCAAATTTGCTGAACATTTGCTTTGTCTGACAGCTCAACAGCGTTCAAAAAGTCAACAAACAAAATACATTTGCTTTTGGAGGGATTCCCATTGGTTATTATAGGATGTGTAAGCTACTTCCACGGTAAATTTAATTTTTTCGATTTCAAAACTCATATTTTTTTTTATTTTGAGAAAAAATAACAGCTGCTAATGACAGAAGTGCCATTTTAGAAGTGTTATTCAAAGCATCCTTGAAGCAGGCCCAACGTAACGCAGACGAAGCCGAAGCTGAAGCGTGTTTGTGTTTCAGCCATTACGTTTTTCGATCGAAATTTAAAATTTTTTTGTATAGATTCGAAATTTGTAAGCATCGTTTTCTCAAGGGAACTGAGTTAAATTCAAAGTTTAACTAGTATCGTTAAAGCGATTGGGTCTATAGGAGATACCTATAGACTGAATTTGGAACATATATAATTGTTAGTAGGTTATAATTATTAGTAGATAAAAGATATAATTTTTTTTTGACAAAAAGTAAAACATTAAAAAACGCAATAGGCGTGAGTGACGTCAAAAAAGAAACTATATCCAAAAACAGCACATTTATTCTGACATTTCAATTTATTTGAAATTTGTGCAAATGTACATGTACTCATTTTGTGACGTAGGTGCCAAGCCAATACACTTTTGTATTAAAAAGCCACTGTGTCGCCAATACGTCTCTACACAGCCGAGATAAGCGTAATGTTTCGATGACAAGTATCACGTAGGAGGCACGAACGTCGAACATACAACATTTTGCTAAGAACATTTTGTTATTAATTGAACATTGTTGTAATCTCAAGTATAAGTAACCGGTAATTAAATTGTAAATATAGTTAATAGGAAGGTGTTTACTTGTACAATATACGGATATTAAATTGTATTAATTTAATACAAATGTAACTATAAAGACGCAAGTTGTTATAAGTAATTATGATGGAAATTTTTATAATTTTTCGTCAAACAGAACAACGAACAAAACAAAAATTTCTTATTGTCTTGAGTGCACGTAGACACAGAAATTTAGGTAACTAGAACTTTTGTTTTTTCCTTCAGAATGACGAAAGTTCAATAGCACTACGTACAATAATATTTTCATCATTCATCAGTCTTATTCATAGTCATACCTACATACTCGTAGATACTCTCGAATTATGTAGATGTATAGCTGTTATCTTTTTAGTCTCATTGATTAAAGTTTCTGTATAATATTAAAATATTTTTCGGAGAAACAAAATTTAAAATAATGACTCACATCACGTCTGATCTTTTTTGTGTCACCAAAACAGCGAAAAATTAAAAAATCTCTCGAAATTTATTTTCAAAAAATTGGAAGAGAAATAACATTTTTTTTATGTCTCTTTGATAATTTGTCTAGACTCAAGATCTAGAAACATCTTATTTTGTTTTAATGAATTAGGTATACCTACATATACATACAGTTTCAATAACTTCCTTAGTTAATGTCTAAATAAGTAAATATGGAGGTACCTTTGTTTGATACTATAACGCCAGTACTTAACTTACAAAGGGGTAGATACAAATGTATATAATTTCGCATAAGTAATTAGGAGTTAAGATCAAGCGTTTCTTGCATCATCTTTGTTCATTCGATTTGTTGTTGTTGATCTTGATGTGTAAAATCAAGTAAGTTCAGGTACCTACCTATCTACCTGCCTTTTAGGTACCTCTTATTCCTACCGAGTCGATTTAGCTGTTATGTTGCTATGCTGTTGCTCTACCAAAGGTTTAATGTCGTCAGCTCTTTTGGAAATTCATTTTTTTGATTGAGTCATGGATTGATATGTGATGATGAAATATGTCAGAATTACGTGGTAAGAGCAATTCCTTTTAATTAAAAAAAACAACTTCCCCTTGGTGCCCTTTAATATTTTCAAATGATATCTTTTTATAACGATTTGTCATTTGTAGAATTTCAAAAAACATGAAATCAAAAATTGAATTCTAAGCTGTTTTCTGTCCATATATGGAAGACGTTCAATTTTTTTAGTAATACTTTTGGTGGAACTTAAATGTGTTTCAACAAATTTTGACAATTCGATTTTTAAAGACATTTTACTTATGCTCTGCTTTCGATTTAATTGAAAGTTATTTCCGATTCTACTTTGATGGAACTGATCTATGAAATAGATTCAATTGACGGTAATACCAACTTTTTACAAAAAAAAAATTGTTTTCAAACCAAAACTTAAAATTTCCGGAAAACAGACAAAGGAAATACAATAATTATAGAAATGGACATCGTTGCAATTTGGTTAGGTTTAAAAGAAAATCAGGCATTGGCAGAAGAAAAATTAGAAACACCTCTGGCATAAAGGACCTTACTGAAAAAAGAATTTCCAGATTGAAATTAATTTTTTCTCAAATACATTTAACATTTAAAAAACTATCTTCTTTTAGGTTTAATATCTGCTGCCAGAGAATACCCGTGTTTTGTTGGAAAATCTATCCATAGTATAGTAGGAATTTACACGAATAACAAAAACAATATCCATAGTATGAATAACACTGATAAAAGTTAGAGTAGAATCTTACTATGGATGGGTTTTTGACATTTATACGAGTCTCGAATGGATTTTATGTGATTTCGTTCTCAAATGTTGGTACGATTGATATTGCATTTGTATCTCGATGGCTGTGTTCGTTGAGTAGTTGTGCATTTGGAATCATGTGTGTTTTCCATTGGGGAAAAAAATTAATCTATTACTGTTGATATTATTTAGTTTTGTTAGTGAAAATGGACTAACTAGGCTTATTTTGCAAGAGAAAACAATAGAAAAGATATTTATGTTTTGCTATGTTTCCACCAAAAGGTTTATCTCGCGATGAATCAATGAATTACAGTTCGAATTGATGCCGCATCCTCCCTATTCTCCAGACCTAGTCCCTACCGACTATTATCTGTTTCCTTACCTCAAAAAATGGCTTGGCGGTACGGTAAGATATTTGGAAGCAATTAGGAAATGATCGAATTGATTTAAAACTGATATTACTACATTAGAATTAGAACACCGTTATGAGAAATGTATCAGTCTTAATGGAGATAATTTTGAGATACATATTAAGTTAGGGCCCATACACTACACAAACTGTTTGAGCAAACGAATGTATTTTGTTGTTATAAAAATGTTCGTGCAAACTGTTTGAGTAGTGTGTAGCGATGATGCGTGTTTGCGCAAGCGGTTTGAACAAAATCAAAAAAATTTGAATTTTCCGTGCCTGCACAAACATGTTTGTGTGGTGTGTATTGAATTTTGCTCAAACCGATGCCAATTTTCATAAAGTTAACATGAATAAACAAGAGGAACAAATTTTTTTGACTGAATTCATTGAACTTTATAAAAGTTTACTGGTATTGTGGTGTGTAAAAAGTAACGAATATTGCAATCACTCATCAAATCACTCATTGCTCCGTGTCCGTAGGTAGGTCTGATTAAGATGAAAAACGTCACGCAACTAATACCTATCTCTCAAACATGTTTGTGTTGTGTGTGGCGAAACTATGTTTGCTCAAACACACGTTTGAACAAACGTGTTTGCATAGTGTAGTGTATGGGCCCTATAAAACAACAAATTGAAAAACATCGTTTTTCTTGGTCAGGCCAGAAACTTTTCACTTAAACCCTCATATTTACTTACATTTTTGATGCAGACAATCTTGTTTAAGTTTTCCTTGCAACACATTTGATATCGAATGAGTTAGAGCAAGTTCGAACGATCTTGACATAGGTACCTATGTACATACATTTTTGATAAATTACAACTGGGAAAAACTCGATTTTCCTTTGTTCTAATAGGTACCTATTCTTAAAAATGTCCATACAATATAGGTACTCTGATTTTTCCAAATGAAACCATTTTACTGTAAAGAGTAACATTAAGTCCTCCGTTTTTTGTTTGGGAACAACAAAACGCTTATGGACTTCATTCCACTCCACAATTGAAAGCAGCTAAAGTTCCTCTCGTCTAGGAACCGAAAATTCCGTCGCCAATACTGCCGATTGTTTGCGTTTAGTTTAGGGACAAATTATGTCAGTTTAACTACCTAGGTATGTGTAAAAACCTTAAGGTACGGAGAAGATAGAAACCTAGGTAGGTATGTATAAGAAAGTACAACATCTAGGTAGGTAGACACTAGGTACCTAGGTAAATAACATATTGTGCAAACCAAACTACACAATTTTCATATGTACATAGGCTCTACCTAGGTAAATTCTCTATGGAGCTAGCAACATACGTTAAGATACCTACATAACCTAGGTACCTTTATATACCTATAAATGCTTATGCATAGTCTAGCTTTTGCTATAGGTATCCATCCATCGAAATGAAACCTTTGAAAATTGCGTGAAAATGCAAATTTTCCAATTTTTACTTCTTCTTTTTTTCCCATTTCCATACACACATAGAGAAAACCATAGAAAATTAAATTGCAGTGTGCAACAGAAATGAATATACCTAAATACATATGTAGGTATGTAGGTACAACAAGAAGCAACAAAAAGAAGAAATACAGAAAAGAAAAAAAAAAACTAAAGGAAACATGAACAAGGAATAAATCAAATTCGTTCATCGGGGGTGGTGTGGTGCGGTGGAGGAAGGGAAGGTGGTATACGTAGAAGGTACCTACTCTTACAACAACAAAACAAACTCTGGCACACAGAACAACAACAACAAAAACACGACGAACAAACAGGCCCCCAACAAACCAAAGAGGCAGGAGCAATTTATATTTCCCTTCATGCAGCGAGCCCAAGCGGCAGGCAGCAGCATGAACACAGCACAGCCAAACAAGAATAAACCTGTCCTCTATCAAAGAGGAATCGAGGAATACACGATAGAAAAAAAAAACATACCTACAAAACTTCAGTGGGGTGTGTAGGAGAAAAAGAAGGAATCGAGAAACAAAAAAAAAAGGAAGAAAATCTCATTTGACACAACATCATATGGGATATGTGAAGCAGAACCAAAGGAATTATGTAAAACAAGAAAGAAAGAAGTAATACAAAAACAACAATACCTTACAGCCCTCGCTACATCTATAGCTACAGCTACAGCTATAGAAGAAAAATGAACAAATAATCAAGAGAAGAAAGACAAAAAAAAAACTTCAAATGGTCAATCAGTGAGAAAAGAGACAAAGCAGCACACACAAAACACGAAAACACTGGGTGAAATGACGAAAATGAAATCGAAAAGGGGGACACCGGGAGCTGGCAGCAGCCGCCAACCCAACACCTCCACATCCATCGCTCCAACCAACGTTCCATCGTACATATAAAGGGAAAACTGCATGTACATTTCCCCTTTACCGAACTACACCGCCCCTTAAAAACAAGACTTTTCTATATACCAGATTTGAGTCACGTACACCACATTTGCGGTCCAAATTCAAAAGAAGCCCCTACATATCCATATACCTACCACCATCCTATATGAAAAGAGAAATCTCATCCAAATTAAGTAAATAACAGTGAAAAACAGAACAACAGCAGTGAGCAGAGCCAGAGAGACAAATAAAAGTACAAAAAAAGAGAACATCAAGCACATATGTTTCCTTTTGGCTCTGCTCTACGAAACGAACGACGAACGGCCGGCAAAATTTCTATGTACTTCGAAAAAGAGAGAGAAAAAATTGAAAGAGAACCGTCACCGTCTCTAAAAAACATATGTTTTCCACCGTTGTTCGCTATTCCACTGCCTCTGCTTCTGAATTTTGAGTGTTGATTGCGCCGCCTGGTGTCTATTTAGTGCAAGTTGATCATTTGTGTTGTTGTTGTTGTATGTTGAACAGAGAGCAAGTATCACATCGAAATTATACGTACTGTGTGGAGGGGATGTAGGCTATATAAAGCCGAAGCAAACAGCCGGCTGGATAGTAGCTTTTGAACACTGCTGATATTCGTATCTCGTTTGCAAGAAACTTGGCAAGAGACCGACCGCAGGCAGAAAAAATAAAATAACACAATAAACAACAAAAAAGAAATAGACTTTCATATATTCAACAACAAAAAACTTCAATAGATACTTTTTTCTAAATTTACACCAACAATCATCAAATTTTTTAAACAAAAGAAAAGAAAAACTACGAGATCCAAATTTTATATTTCAAAAAATAATAAATTAAAAAAAACAACGTCAACCAAAATCTCCAAGGATCTCATTCTCAATTACAAAAAATCTGATTAAAGATTCTGCTAAGCCAAAAAAATCTATTTTTGAAAACCCACAAAAGCGATTTTAGACACACGAAACGTGAACCAAACGGATATCAGAGAGCGGATAGAAAAGTTAAACTTTTTTTTACAATTAATCAACAAAAACCAATCAACCAACAACTAACAACCTATAAAACAAGTGTTTTTTAAATTCAAGTGTATTTGCTCGCTTTTTTCAATTTTATTGATTTATTCACTCTTTTTGCTGGAAAAACACCAAAACCAAATCCAGTAAGGACTCTTCTTGGAAACCGGCGGTTCCGCGTCAACGTCAAAGTCAACGGCAACAGGATAATAAAATAGGGAAAAACCAAAACCATCTCAGAGATAAAAGTTTATAAATCAAATACAATACCTACACAAGTGATATGCAAGTGCTGTGAGAAAATAAAAATAAAATTAAAGTTACAAATGAATAAAAAGCTGAGCTGATGAGAAGAAAAAGATAAAGATAAAGATATTCGTTCAAGAGCTGAGATACCTACAAAAAATTAAAAAGTTAAAATTACGGACTGCAATTCTTTTCTAAAAAGAATTGTCCGCAGCTTAAAAAGATAAAAGAGATATATATTATATATATGTACATGTTTTTTTTTAATTTGATTAATTTATAATTAATTTCGTACAAGTTTAAGTAGTTGTTGATTATTTTTCCAATTCAATTTTAAAAAAGAAAGAAAGAAAAAAACTCATTGTTAATGACACACTGTTTTTTTGTTTGTCGAAAGAAAATTGTGCTTTTCCAAATGAATGTGTGTGTGTGATTGTGTGACGCGATAACAAAAGAAGAAAATCGGTAAACAATTTTTTGATTTGTCAAAATTGAGGACATCAAAAGTTCGCGCGTTGTCAACAGTAAAAAAAGGAAGTCTTCGTCGTCGTCGGCCAACGAAGACAGGAGCAGCAATTCAAGCAACAAAAATAGTGATACTAGTTGTAAACTTGTCAAAATTGACGAAGTAGTTTTCGAAGAATTACTCATGAAAATGGAAGTGCTCTCTGTGCAAAATCAATTTCAAGGGCAATTCGGTGTCATAGGGTCAACTAAAGTTAAAGGTGAGTTTTCTTTTTCTAATACCTACCTACTACTTTTTTGTTCATCTTTTATTTCCCTTCATTTTCTTTTCCTTTCGCCTCACCCCTTTTTTACTTAAATTCGGTCTATAAACCGGCAGCGGCATGATGCAATGTGTACTCTCTGTAATAATGATTGTGATACATGTGCATCTCACCATCCTCAGTACTCAGCTCATTTCAGTCTCTGTGCTTTGCTGTGCTCCATGATAATATCTCCATCACCATGTGCTGATGAAATCTTTCGAGAGAGTTGCAATTGAATTTATTGCTCTTTCTTTCTTCCAACAACAAGAAAAAAGTCAAATGAAAAGAAGGAAAACTGAATTTCGTCTTGACAACTTGACAACTACCTACTTTCCCAATTGGGATAAATCCTGTTCGTGTTCCTTTTTTATTTTAGTTTTCTCCTTTTCGGGAAGAAAACGGCTGATATCCCAGCTGTGTGGGCACCTAACTCAGCTGATTGCTTCCTCCTTGCCCCTTTCTCCTCTCTTGTACTCTTCTTTTCTTCTGTCATAATTTTGTATGTATGCACCTTCCTTTTCCTGCTCGGCTCGGACTCAACTCGGAGCCCTCAGTCAGCCGCAGAACAGAAAAAGAAAATCAATTCTTGTTTTTTCTTTCTCATTTAATTTTCTTATAGGAAAAAACTAACACACATCTTCTTCTGCTTCTCGTTCGTTAGATACTTTTTTGTGTTATATATTTTTTTATATCGGTAAATAAGAAAGTATCTACTCTAGAGACTGATGAGTTTCTCTTCAGTCATATGGTTTCCAGCTGATTACTGTGCTCTTAAAAAAAAAATGATTATATTTTCTCCATCTCTTTCTCTTCATTTCTTTTAATCTCTTTTTGTTATTTACTAAGTTTTGACAGTGGGTTAGATTATTGGTTCCTCTGTTTTATTCGTAATTTTGCCTTGATGAGCTCTTCATCGGATATTCGTGTTTCGTTTCGAAAGCACGTCGACGTCATCTACATATCTACATCTTCTTTTCGTTCGTTCGAATTTCGGATTCGGATAGGTCTGCAAAAACACGGCCATATCTCGCCGTCCAACAAAAACAAAAAGAGGAGCAAGAGAAACCTCTGTTGCTAGGTGAAGAAAATTATGTATGATGTAGATTATAGTTATGTACGTGTATATCGAAAACTCTGGAAGGTAGATGAGTTGTGTTGGATTGGATATTGGGTTGGTTGGTTGGGGGAGGCAAAATAAAGAATCAAGGAAAACTCATATTTATGGCAAACAGGGAGAAAGGCAAAAGAAGAAGAAGAAGAAGAAAAAAAGTTAAAGTAAATAAAGAATAAGAAATTTGAAATAGGTAGGTACAAAAAAAAGAAAAACAGGTTGGTAGGTACCTACATATTCGTAGATTCGTAGCTCGTAGGTTTTGAAGGTAGAAAGGTAGGAAGATAGGTTCTACCGCGATTTTCGTAATTTTATCTCTATGTCGGTGTCAGTTTTTGGATAAAGGGTGAGAAAAGATAGGTACTTCTTCTTTTGGATGATGAGGAGGAATTGGATTTTTTGATGAGAGGGTGGTCGTTTTTTTTTTTTTTTTAAGGAAAAACAGCTTCTGAATGAATGAATTTATAAACGAAAAAATCGGGTTTTGAATGAAAATTGGGAAAGAGGTGGAATAAAGATATCTACCTATCGTTTTTTTAGGAAATAAATTTAAAGATTGACTGACACAGTTTAATTCGTCGAATTGAGAAAATGAAGATTTTAAAGATTAGGATGCGATCGATTAGATGAGTTATTTTGTTTAAAATAATTTTTTTGACAACCAGTAGATGGCAGTTTTGTTGGTCGTTATCGGCAGAGTATTGATAACTTTAAAAAAAGTGCTTAAATTTCGGTAACATTACCTACAAATACTTGCAACTCATTCAAAGTTGGTTCATTTAGGTTTGACGACTCGTGAGTGTAGGACCTTTGGCTGAGAGGTGCTATTTTTTTTTTTTTATTTTTTGGATATCACACAATTTGGCTTCTTGTTTTTTTTTTATGAAATTTTCTACTTGAACTTTTCTGTTCTTGTCAATGTTGCCGATTTTTTTTTTTAATTTTCTGCTTGATTTTTGTTAACAATTAAATTAATTAGTAAACAATTTATTTTTTTTTTCAAATTTAATGTTTTTTTTTTAACTTTAAAAATCAATTGTTTCCTTTTTTATTTTTTGAATTTCCTAATCAACTTTTTTTTTTGGATTTCATTTTTTTTAAGTTTATTTTTCATTTTTTTTTTAAATTTATTTAAAATTTTGTTTTATTTTTTTTTTCAAACTTCAAAAAAATAATTTTTTGACATTTTTTTTAATTTCCTAATCAATTTTTTTTCAATTTTTTGTTTTTAATTTTTTTAAAACTTTTAAAAATGAGTTGCTTAATATTATTTTTTACAAGTTTTTTTAAAAGAACTTTTCTTCTAAAAAAATGTATTTTAAATAATTTAGAACAGAATATTTTTAGATTTTGGTCTTAGGTTTTAGAAATACTTGATTAGTTCAGTTGAGCTTCTGAAACTCAATACATTGACGGAATACGTACAAAAAAAACCCACCGTTCTCATTTTATTAGAATAATCGTATAGTTTTTCAAAAAATAAATTCAAACTTCTTAAAATTAAATTTACAAAGAAGTCTAGTAATTCCTTTATTTCTAAAGTTCTTTTTTTTCTTGTCGAATTTCCATACCTTTTTCTCAACTTCTTCCCAATTTGTTTCTTAATCATTTAAAGAAAAAAATAAAACATTTTATTAAATTTCTTATTTTTTTTTAAATTTTATTTGCAGACTGGACCAGTCCTCTTACACCACCGCCATCTCACCACCACTATAGTAATAGTAGTAATAAACAAAGTTCCATCGATATTGTCGACGATCATCACCATCATCGTACAACAATGTCATCGCCAACGGCAATGCATCATCATCATCATCATCACCTTAACCATCATCATCACCTGCAAGCTACAACAAAATCTAGAACTAATAGGCAAACAACAAATTACAGTGATAATAATATTAGTAGTAATACAAACGCTACAAATTTAAGTTCTAGCAATAATATTAATATAAATAATAATAATAATAATTCAACCACCAATAATATTACCACCAACCCCACCAGTGGTAGCCAAACGAATAATCGCTACAATAGTAATTTAATATGTATGACAGATGATGATGCATCCGTTAATGCATTGTCGATACGTTTGCAGAGCGAACTTCGTGCGGCTAAAAGTCGCCATTTAGCATGCACCGAGGTCTCATTACCATGGGATCTAACACCTAGGATAGCAGCTGAAATAATTAAAGTATCTGAAAAGGAGCCATGCGGCATTAGGGGTTGTACAATTTATATTGAATTCGAGGATGAGCCAAGTAATACAAGGTAAGTTTAAAAAACCTTAAAAACTCCTAAACAAAATTTCACTTCAGTTGAAAAACAAACAAAATACGAGTATATAACTAATTTAACTCTCAAACTAAAAATAGCAAACAAACAAAAGCCTAGAGCCAATTTATGCCAATAAGCTACAATTTATGAATCTAAATCAAATTGATCAAAGCTATTTAAAATAAAAATTAGACTAAAAAAAAGTCAGATAGGGATGAGGAAGGTAGAGACTGTTTCGTTTAGTCGAGTGCACAAGTGAGGAGGTCAATAGACTTATAGGCAGCAAAAGATGACCACATAGAATTAGCTATTCGCTTATGCGAACGAGTATACATTACATACATTCACTTAATTTAAACTTTTAAATTAACAACAAGCAAACACTCTGCACTAAAGCATACACAAACAGCTATTAAGCCAACAACAACAAAAAAAAACTATCTATCTTTTTTTTTTTGTATCTTTTGCCTATCTCTCTGTGTCAATTGAAACAAAGCGCATAACAAATTAAATACAATTAAATTTTTTACTTGTTGTGTTGTTGTAATCTGTTTATTTTTTATTTCTGTTCATCTTTGCCTTTCATTTTAAAAGAAGCAGACAAAAAAAAGAAGAAATTTCCACTTTGCGTTTTTGCTTGATGTTGATTATCAGCGCAAGCAGCCTTTGAGGTTCTTCTTCCTTTTCCTCCAGCCCTCTCTCTTATTCCATTAGCACTCGGCTCGGCGACGGCGGCGGCTCTAAGTTGAAGAAAATGACTGCCTTTTGTGCGTTTGCTATTAATAGATTATGTTAAATAAACAATATTTTGTTTTTTTAATTTTTTACTAGAAATGATTTGTTTACTTTTGTTTCTTCAGTGAGCTAACAATTTGTTTTTCTTTTTTAATTTTTTCCAGGCGAATTGCATCGATGAAAGTAGATCCTAATACAGTACCTACTTTTGAGCTGTATTTAACACTGAAACAGGACAAGAGTGGCTGGACATCACTGTTGCCGCAGTTTATTAAGTAAGTATCTTGCTCAATTCAATCAACAAATCTTCTCCCTCGTCTTACCTCTCAATCATTAAATAACCATCTTCCCAATCCACAAAGAAAAAATCAATCAAGACTTAAAAACTAATCAATATGTTTTCTTTTTTTCTTCTTTCTTTGCAGAAATCTTACTAAAAGCAGTACAATTTTGATTAGTCCTGACTTTTCATTAACCAAAAACAAATTGTATCACAGTTCGTCAGAGTAAGATTTTTAATATTCATTCTCATTTAGTATCTATCTCCATCCTGACCCACTCACTCTTTCTCTCTACAATAAAACTACATCAACAAAATAAAAACAACAATAAGAGAAAATAATAATTTCAAATCCCTCCGAATGTTTATCTTATCTTATTACAAAAAAATAATAATAACGCGCGCAATCAAAACAACAAAGAAAATTAAAAGCTTTACTTGTTTTTCATCCCCCCGATCAACGAAATAAGTAAAAACAAAAATAAAAAACAATAAACCCAACCCCAGTTGAAAAATAAATAAATATATATACATAAATATACAATTACACCCAAAAGCCATTCAGAGGCCGAAAGAAAGAAAGAAAATTTAACTACAAATTGAAATCTTTTTCAAAACCATCAACAATAAAAACCAACAACAACAACAACAACCAACAACACACACAAAAAGTGGCAGCACTTTTAAAACAACAAAAACAAAACAAAAATGAAAGAAACAAAAATGTTTAAGGTATTTTTTAAATGAAATTCTTAAACTTTCGTATTTTTAAGTATTATCATCAAAATATAAAAAAAAACAAAGGTGATGTGATATTAATAATATTATTAATCTATAAAAAAACAACATTTTTTACATATAACATTATTGCATTAAAAACAAACAAAAAATTAAATTAAATCATTAAGTTTCATTAACTTCGTCGGCTATTTAAAAAAATTCAACAACAAAAGAAAAAACATAAAAATTCTAAGAAGCAATACAATTAACAAAAAAGAATTTTATTCTTTTCATCTTCTTAGACTTCTTTAGGTTCTCCTTTTTGTTTTTTTTTTTCTTCTTCTTCTACTACTTCTTGTAATAAATTCTTCGTTATTTATTTTAAATCTTTTGCAAAAAAAACAATCTAATTTATAAACAAAAAACCTATTCTTAATTTTATTAATTTTCTCTTTGTTACAACAAAAAATTTAAAATTAAAAAATAAAAATGAATACATGCATCGTATTACAATTATGTTGATTTCTCTTTTTGTTTTGTGTGCTACTCTCACCAGTAGTGGATCTTCATCTTCTTAAAAACAAAATTAACAAAAAAAAAAAACAAAAAATTCTATTTTTAAGAAATTTTTTTAAAAATTAAAATTAATCGAAACAAAAACAAAAAAACCACTTACGGCATAAAAAACAAAAAGAAATGAAAACATAAATATGAAAAAAGTCATCTGTGTTATATTTTATAGTAATTATCATAAAATAAAAATAAAATTATTAAACATTTGTTTTTTTTTTTTTTTTTAAATTGCTAGGTATTTAACAAAAAATTGAAAATTTAAAAATTACACACAAAAAAACCGGTGTTTTGCGATAAATGATTTTTGAAATTTATTATTATTATTATTATTATTTTCCTCTTAATTAAGAATTTGTATGTGTTATTATTTAATTTAATATATTATTATTATTATTATTATTTTTTTATGAAAAAACAAATCAACTGTGCATGTTATAATTTTTTGTATTAAAAAAACAAATCACTAGATGTAAACAAAATAATTACGTTAAATATAGTTTTTGTTCTTTTTTAATTAAATCACAAAACAAAACAAAAAAAAATAATACTTTTTATTTTGACATATAACAAAAGAAAAGTAAAACAAAACGATCTCGAATTTTTAATAATTATTTACGAAAAAAAAAATAATAATCTTATTCTCTCACCACCACCACCCTTCACCTTTCACCACTACCAACTTCTTCTTCTTCGTCTCATTAATACCTCGATATTCTTTAAATATTTTGTTTTCACCATTTTGAGCGATATTCAACACACAATTTCTATATCACAAACTCACCATAGAAACACTCGTTTTTAATTTCATTTCATTTTTCCATATATCATGAAAAAAAACAACAACAACAAAAAATCAAGAGGGCTGTTTTAACAAAAATAAAAATTGTTTATAACTATAGGAGTAGCATAGGAATCAATTTTGCAAATGATAGGAACAAACAACCCCCATTTTTCTTCCCTAAATTACACAAATTACAAAAACAAACAGTATTTTCTTCGATCAACGATGATAGTTTGAATCGTTGACAACAACAACAAAAAAAAAACAATTTGTTTAGGGCAGAATTTCGACCAATTTGTTGTAAAATAAAATTATATTCCTCTTCTTTTTTGTAAAATGTAATCTAAAAACTCGTGTTTCCCAAAAAACAAAAAATTCTTTCCGCTGCAAAAAAAAACAAAAACAAAAACTAATCGTAAATCTGCTTAGATGTAAAATCATTAACTATAGGAACAAACAATTAAATTAAACAAAACAAAATAAGAAGAAATTCTCAAGTAATGACTGAAAAGCCGAAAGTAAAAATAATAATCATTCAAACTCAAAAATTATTAATTACTACTCTCACAGGAAGATCAGCTATTTTCAATTAAAAAACAAATAAAATAAATAGTCAAAAATAAGCTCCATTTCCAGTTATATACTTGTACGCAAAATAAAAATATTAAATTTTCTAAAAATCGTGTGTAGAATAGAAGTTTTTTTTTTTTTAAACAAAAGAAATTCGTTTCGATTGCAAAAAAAAAAAGAAAAATCAAGAAACAACCATTAATCAGTCATAAAATGTGATGTAGATTGTAGTATTTATTAAACATATAAACAAAATTAAACCAATACCCAATCGGTTTTCAGTTGAAAAATAAAATAAACAATTATGTGTAAAAAAATGTCATTGTTCAAGCAAACAAAAACAAACTCCTCTCTGTTATGTGTTATTTGTTTAAAATAATTCTTAATTTTTTGTGTGTATTTTACTTCGTTTTAGGTTTTTTTTTTAAAATCCATTTTTTAATCATTCACCATATTTCATTCATCCCCTAAATCTCTATCATTACATTTTTTTTATCTCATCATCCCCCTAATTCTTTTAAATTTTATTTAAGAAACAAAACAAAATCTCCCCCGCCAAACAAAACCAAATTCTTTTTGTAATTTTTCTATATAACATTAGCTTTAAAAACAAAAAAACAACAACAACAATATAAAAACATAAAAATCAACACAAAACAAAAATCAATATTATTAAATGTATCCATTTTACTTCTTTTAATAAAAAAAAAAAAACAAAACAAAATAATAAAATATGTTATCTACACATATAGAAAAAAATCAATTATAAATTACGACAAAAAACAAAAAACAAAACCCAAGTATTTTTTAATATTAATATTTTATTTTTAAACATTAAACATGATAATTTTTAATCAAATACATTTTTTTCTATATGCGAGAGAGACCATATAAAAGGATCTTTTTCATTTTTAAACAAATAAAAAACTCAAAAACACAGTAAAATATTTAACACGAAGAAAAACAAAAAAAATAGCCCTTAAGTAAGATGTTTAAAGAAAATTACGAAAAGAAATAAAATTAAAACAAAAAGAAAAATGAATAATTATTAAATGTTACCAATTAAAATAAAAAAAACAAAAAAAAAAACAAAATATATATATTATTATAATATTTAGTAATGACTCTGATCACAATACGAGTTATCCCACCATGTGATTAATTAATGATTATTAAACAAAACAAAATAAAATAAAATATAAAAATAATAATAATAACTACATACATACAACAACATCTACGTGATTTAGAATGTAAGATATTCTCTTTTTATATTTAATATAAAGATGAAAAACAATTTGGTGAAGATATAAGATGATGATGATGAAAAAAACAAAAACAAAAAAAACAAAAATAAAAACAATAAAAAGAAAATAATTTAAAAAAAAAATACTTTTTGGTTTTTTTATTTTTTCTTAATTTTTTTCAGTTGGTTTTCTCCTTTTTCGTTGGCATTCTTCTTCTTCTTTTGTTTAAAAAATGGTTAAACTTCAGTTGTACCTGATTTTAATTTGTTGACTTTTTTGTTGGATATTTTTGTTTGATTTTGAGTAAGTATGATTTTTTTTAAATTATTTTTTCTTAGAACTGAGATTTGAAGAAAAGAAGTGAGCTTTTTATTTTGGACATATTCATCTGGAGCTTTTGGGAAACCATATGATATGATATGAGTTGTAACATCGGTTGCGAGTCTTTTGGTGCATTAAAAGCTTGTTTCGACTTTTGTGGACCATATTCATTACGATTTAACCAACTTAATTCAGATTTCACGAGTGCAAACTAATTTGAATTAAAAATAAAGTTGATTGGCTTTTTATTCATTAATTAATAAAAAGCCAATCATTCACACTCAAAATAACTAAGCGAGAGCTTTTACTCAATTTTTCAAATGAGTTATAGCCACTTTATTTTGTATGCCTCTAAAATGCATTTCTTGTGACTGTGAGGGGGGCCTTATACCAAAGAAGGAGGCATTTAAATTTCGACCCTTCCTCCGGCCTTGGTGGTCCAATTCGCTCCTGGTTTGCTGAAATATTTGATTACAACCATAAAAGAACAAATAAATGCAACACAAGTTTAGAATAAAACGTGCTTGTTTTTTTTTTGTTTAAATACATATTTTCAATTTTAACTAACTTCAATTGAAATATTCAAATCAGGGACACTTTGCTGACGTAGAAATTTAAATTTCTTCGACCGTCACACGTAGGTTTTGATGCGAGTGTGACTTTCAAATAAAATAAACAAATATTGTTTAAAAAAGATTCACTCAAGCTCCCCCAAAACAAAAACATGATAATTTCTCGTGCTGTTGAGCACGTTCACAAACAAAAATTAAACAATGAGGCAAAATCGAACTCAAGGCGATTGACTTTGTTGTTGTTGTATGTTTTTTCAACTCATTAGCAACATGATAAAATTGAAATTTATTCAATTTATTCGAAACAATTAGTTAAATAATGTTTCAATGGATAGACTTATATGTAGCTCCAAAGGAATATTCAATCTATTTCAGTTTTGTATGAGAATTTTTTAATTTAATTATTTATATTTTTGTTTAACAATTAATTCGAAAGAGAACTATGAAAAAATCGATCGAAAAGCACAACGTGATCGGTTTAATAAAACCAAACTTAAGAATTAAAAAAAAAAAAAACAAAACATAATAAGATAAAAATAAATAATATGTCAGGAATATATAATAATAATAATATTTAATTCATAAAACTTAGAATAGAAATCAATCAATTTTATTAAAATTTTTATAATTTCATAAATTTTCGTGTCCTTAAAAAAACAGTTAAAAGTTTAAATATACTTTTAACTAAACATGGCAGTGGTCGATAAAAATATAAAAACAAAATAAAATATAAAACATATTTACAAATTTATAATTAATAAGAAAAAAAAAGAAAAGAAAATTAAAAGGAAAAAGAATTACTAAGAAAATAATAAAAAAAAATTCTTTTAATTGTGTACAAACTAATGTCTAAGTAAAAATAATAATAATAATAAAAAACAAAAAAAAAACAACAAACTATATTTTTTATATTAAAAAACAAGTAACAATTAAAAGAGAGACAAACAAAATATAGGTATGAACAAAAAAAAATTAAATTAAAAAATTAAAAATAAAATCATCATCATTAAAAATATTACACATTGTTATTATATGATTTTTCTCATATTTAAAAATTAATAATAATTACATACATATTTAAATAAATATATATACATCATATATATATGTATATAAATACTTATTGTGCCATTAACTTTTAGGTTCAACAATTTTTTTTAGGTATTATACGATATGACCTTTTAGTTCTTTTCCAATTTCAATTCGATTGCCTTTCAATGAAAAATAAAAAAAGAAAAACAAAAATAAACATAAAAATAAAAATAAGAAAACATGAGCAACAATAAGGACAAAAAACATAAATGTGAAGATAAGATTAAAAATAATATAATTAGTAGGATATGTGTATGTTTGAAAACAAAAATACAAATATTTAAAATAATAAATATCGTGAGTGCAAGGAAAAAAAATTTAATTTTTTTTTTAAAACAAAAACAAAATACTTATCGTGTAGATATCGTTATAAACAAACAAACAAACAAAACAAAGCAAAACTTTAAATATACATATAGCATTACAAAAAAAAAACAAAAATTGCATGTAAGATTTATTGAGTTTATAGGTATTTGTTTATAAAAAATTAATAAATTTAACACATTTTTTAAATTGTAGGTAATGTGAAATAATTTAATAATCATGGGTGTGTTACAATGGAAGAAAAACAAAAATATATATAAAGTGAAAAAAATAACAAATTTTAGAATCGACAATTAAATTTAACAAATTTTAAAAAATAGTATGTTGGTAAAATATAAGTAAGAGATTGGTGTCTTTTTTTTTTGTTTTTTTTTGTTTTTTTGAAAATTTCGTGTATACAAGTGATTATAATAGTATATAAAAATATATATTTAACTTGCGGTGGTTTCTGATGGTCTGAGGATGGAAAAAACAACTATTTTATTGTATATCGCAATGCCAGCCATATTCTTCTATTAAAAGGTAAGCAACGTGAACGTAAAATTATAAGCTATATATATTTAAAAAATAATATAAATATATAATGTATGTGTATAATCTTTAGATAGGTAGGATTTATTTTATTAATTATTCTATTTATTTATGTTTAATTTTTAAAGAACTGTCTTTTTTTTTGTAAATTGAGGAGGTTATCGAAATACTGAATTTAAGAAGAAAAACAAAAACAAAAAATTGCGCGCGTTTTGTTGTCAAAATATCACCAAGAAAATAAAAAAAAACAACAAATTTCCAATAAGATAAGGTATACAAAATTTCAATAATATTTATTATATTGTTTTTTTTTTAAACTTTTTTTCGTTATAAAATAAAAATTAAAATTTTGTTATCGTAAAATGTGCCATTATAATTTAAAAAATAAATGAAAAGAATAAGATATATTCAAGGATTAATTATTACGCCTTCCTGAGATGTGCTTTTTTTTAATCTTTGAATAGTAAAATAGAGTTTGTAGGTGTCTATTTAAACAAACAAATTTAAATATTTATATACATCATAATATATATACATACATGGTAAGACATAAGTTATTTTTTCACTAAAAATTAAATAAAGCAAAAACAAACTCAATTCTGTGAGTGCACACATATATACATATAAAAAGCATATATAGGCATACAAATTCGCATATAAACATTAAGCTTTTGATGGATTTATTAATGAAACAAACAAAAAAAAAAACTAAAAACAAAAATTAAGAAGTAAAAGAAAAACAACAACACAACAAAGTTTTGTGTAAGATTTTTTTCTTTATTTTTTCAAATAGAAATAAGTTGCACCAGCTAGACAAGTCTAAAAATTAAAATTAAACAAAAATTAATATACAAACCGACAAACAACTGAAATAAAAAAAGCTTCGTCCTTCGGAATAATTATAGTTCGCTTTCTTCAAAAAACGCTTGTTATCTTCAACTGCTTGCTCTCTGGATGGAAACTTCTTCGTTTTCCATCCGCAATTAATTGACAACTTTTTTATTTGGTCGTCAAAAATGCTTTGCTCATTCTTTTTTCAAACAATTTTGAAAGACCTAAACTTTCAATTTTGAGTGAAAGCTCATCAATATTTTTCTTTAACGAGTTTTTGTCGAAGTAGTCAAAAATGTTCTGCTCTTACTTTTCATCTTTTTTCTTAAACCACTTAACAATATCTGATTTTTCAATTTTGAGTGAAAGCTCTTCAATAATTTTGTTTGAATTATTGTTTCCATAATTTCCCAATCTATTTTTTTCTTACTCTTAATTGAGTGAAAGCTTAATAATTCTTTTTTTTTTAATTTTTGCATTCTTAACTTCCATTATCTTATTTTTCGATCTTCCAATTTTGAGTGAAAGCTTAACAATAATTTATTCTAAAGAGTTTCTGTATCTTTATTTATTTTTTTCTAAAATATCTTCATGCCAAAAAAGAAATATGTATGAAAAGCTCAATATTATTGAGCGAAAGCTCTTTCTCAAAAATTTGTTTCAAGCAAATTACCTACATTATTGCTCATAAAACCAATATATAAAACAAAATTCTAAAGAAACGCATATTTCCTGTCTCCAGCTTAGCTTGTCCGTTGGATTAATACGACATTTTCATTTTTCATAAAGAAAAATTATGCAATAATGACACAAAACAAACAAATTAGTATTCTTTTATATGTATTGTATATGTGCATACCAAAGTAATTTTTATTAATTAAAAAAAAAAAACAAAAACTAGTTATAACCAATTTCAAATCTTAGCTAGGTAGGATATGTAAGGATATTGTATTATAATTATTTTTTAAATGTTAGTTTTTCTTCGAGTTCTGAATTTTTTTCTATTGATCAATGAGGGAGTTAGTAAGCGTATCCTTATACGAATTTGGCAAACCAAACAACAAATATTCGAATAAATTAAGGAACAAAGCAATTACATACATACATACAAAGAACGAACAAAGCAAAACAAAATCAATTTTTAGGTTGTTTCGGTTAATTTTAAGCCGAATTTTAATAAAATTGATTGATTCTTAATTTGATAATTCTATCATTTCTATGTAATTTTTGAAATTATATATTACAAAAAGAAAAAACAAAAAATACTCAATAAATTTAGAGACTTACAGCATGAACAAACAAAAACAAAATAATAAGAAGTATGTATAAATTTAAATTAAGGTTTTCTTCGTAGATGGTATATTAAATTAAAATACAAAAATTATATATGTAAAATGTATAAATTTATATTTAAACGAAAAAGCAAAACAATTAAAGAATAAACGAATTTTCCCTTTTGCGTCATCGTCCATATCAAAGTTTACGAAAAATAAAGTAAGAAAATAATTAAAAAAAAAAGAAATTAAAATTTAAACTCAAAACAAATAAATTAAAAATGAAATTAAATATTTCGTGCTTTAAACAACAAAAAAACAAACAAACAAATATTTAATCAAAACAATAATGTCGTGCTCAATGTTTTTTAAGTAGTTTTTATTCACTGTGTAATTCAGGCAACAAACCAGCAAACAATATTTAAAACAGCATATTTTAAATAAAAATTCAAAAAACCAATACAAAAAATATTCTTACAAAAATACCAAACAATAAAATAGTCAATTTCTCCGTCATCATTTCTTAACTAAAATACAACACACAAAAATATAGTATAAATATTATTCATCATTATTATTATTATTATCAGTGTCAGTAGTTGCGCGCTTATAATAAAGAAAATAATAGACAAAATAAAAAATCGCTTATAAATATCGTTCATTTAAATATATAACTTAAAACAAAAAGTTTAATAATAAAAATTTAAGTGTTTAATAAAACGTGTAACAGAAAAAAAGTAAATTTCGTACAGAATTAGAGAAAAACATAACTAAAAATAGTAAACAAAAAAAAAAACAAACAGAGAAGAATCCCAGCTTCTTAAACAAACATTTTTTTGGTTAATTAAAATTTATAATTTATAATTTCACCAAATCAAGTTTCCATTAAAAAAAAAAAAAAAAAACAAATTAAGTGAAATCTCTATCTCTCTATCTCACACCAACAAAACTTACCATACACCATAAACCCACTCTTTATCTCTCTTTATCTCTCTCAGTCATTCTTCATCAAATCAGTTTTATTTTGTTATAATTTTATTGAAATATAATAATTTTATGTTCTTGTAAAATACCAAAAAGGGAAGCAAAGAACTGTACTGTGACAAATGAAAAATATTTAAATGATAAGCATACAAAATTAAGAAAGAACAAAAATTAAACTTAAAAACATTTTTTATTGTTCTTTATAAAAAAAAATAAATAAACAAACAAAAAAAAGAAAATTACAATAATTTGTAGGTTAAACAAAAATATAAAATTTATTAGGAAAAACCAAATAATTAAAGATAAATTAACAAAACCAAAAAAAAATACAACAAAAATATTTTAAACTGAATTTGCATATGTTATGTAGCTAACAATATTCATTTACAATAAATAAAGTTAATACAACAAAAAAACAAACAAAAACACTGTCTTATTTCTATTTTCCAAAACTTGGAATATTATTTTTCTCTAGAAGGTAAATTATAAAAATAATACAACAAAAACAAAAAAACATATCTTTGCTTTGTTTGAACTGAATTGGTGAAATTATTTTATTTAATTTTTTTTTTCGGAGCCAACTTAAGAAAATAAAAAAAATATTTTTTTAATTATTTTATACTTTTTGTTTCAAATATTAAATATTAAAAATAAAAGGTGAACAGGATCTTAACAAAAAATTCTGGTTTCTGTGACAACAAAACAAAAAATACGAAGAGACAAAAACACAAATCCCAACACAAAAAATGACAAAACTTATGACTTTTTTAACTTTCAAAAACAAAGTTAAATCACACAAAAGCGAAAGACTAAATTTAAATTAAAAACAAAAAACAAAAAAACATAAACCAAAAAATATCATAAGTATCTTAAGGATAAAATAATTAATTAAAAAACTTTCATACACTCACCCACAACATTTACTGTACACTCCCTCACACATACCTACATCAAAAAACAAAAACAACAACAAACAAAAATACATGAATTTATAAAACAAAAATATATATACAATATATTATACATAGATATAACGAAAAAACAAAACAAAATAATATTTGTAATTAAGAAGAAACAACTATTGTAACAAATAAATAATTGTGATGTAATTTTTAATGGACCTCTCTATCTCTTGTTTATAATCAATTAAATTTTAATATCAAATACAAAAAACAAAAAAAACTTAATCGTGTTTATATATTTAAATTGGTAATAAAAGAACAAAAATATGGCAAACCACAACAACAACAACAAAAACAACAACAAATTAAGTAAATTCCGATGAAATAAAGAACACGCGCTCCTTTGCATTATTGTGAATGCAAATATCAATAATTGTATTTTGTGACAAAAATATGATAAATATAAAAACAGACAAAACAAAATAATTATTATTAATTATGTAAATGTAAGTAAATAAAACAAAAAACAAAAATTATAATCAAACAACTTTATATGAAAGACAAAAAATAATTAGCAAACAAATAAATACAAAAGAAATTATATATATATACAAAATATATATAAATTTAAAGAAAATAGATCTAACAACAATTAAATTAAAAAAAAAAACTTTACCAAAAACAAAATAAAGTCGACAAAAATAATGAAAAATGGTAAAATAGGATTAAACAAAAAATAAAACAAAAATATAAAATTTGATATTAGGTTTAAGTAACTAGTTGTTATTTCAAATTGAATTGATTATTTATTTATGAACCAAGAAAAAAACAAAAACAAATTAATAATTACGGATGAACAAATTGATGAAGATATTATGTGAAGAATATGAACATGAACAACAAACTGGAAATAAGTTATTATAACGAGTATTAAAAAACAAAATAAAGAAAAAATACAAAATAAAAACAAAAATAAAAGTGTTTTTATTTTTTAGTTTTTATGGTTTTAGAATTTTCCAGGACTCTTTGGTCTTTGAAGACATTTTGCAATATTTTTTGAAATATGGAAACAGCTGCAGAAAAAGCAAAACTTAGTATCCTGCGGGTCAATAATGTCCAGGAAAGGAAATTAACTCTTTATTTTCATAAACAAATGAAGTTCAATTTTTGTCTTGAACAGTTTCCTCTAAGGAAGAAATCAGTATTCAGGTGAAGTTTTTCAGAAGATTTGTATTTATTTTTTTGTGGTAGCGCTTTCCACATTCGTGTAGTGTGGCTAGAGAACAATCCCTGTGATTAACAGTACGTCCGAAATTAGGTTCAAGGGTAAACTAATAGTCATTGCTAGAAGTACTGGTACTACGATTGAATTGCTTGAGGGGAGGAATGGAGCTGGCTATTTTACTAGAGCATTGTTTTTAAAAATTTAAATAAAAGCTTTGAAAATTGTAGATAGATCAAAATGGGTTAGAAACTTTTTGCATCGTCGTCGAAAGAAACCATAACAATTTGCAGCTTTTTTGACAATGTCCAATATGTGATCACTCCAAAAGAGATAATTTGTTATGTACATGGCTAGAACTGAAATCTGATGGAAGTACCACCCATGGGTAGTGGCATTGAGGTAGGGTTACGCTTTTGAGATAGTAGATAGTATTGGGTTTTCGAATTGTTAAAATAATCCGAAGGGCAATGATGAGAATCTAAAACGAATGTGAAAAGCGGAGGATATTGTCATTAGCGAAACAATTAATTGGGTTAGAAGTTTAAGACAAAAGATCAATTAGAAAAATTAGAAAGATTGACGGAGACACAACGGGTCCCTGCGGCACACGTTTTGTTGTGAATATTAACGTTCGCAATACTACTTGGATTAAACGGTCTGGAAGATAGTTTCTAACCTAACAAAGAAGAGACTCAACACGCATTTTCGACAAAAGAGCTTTATGCCAAACTCTAACAAATGCTTTAGAAATATCAAGTACAATAATCTTACTTTCTCCAAAACGATATAAAGATTTATTCACTGTTTGGTGAGATAAACCATGAGATCACCATAGGACCTTTTGCTACGAAATCCATATTGTCGGTCATTAAGAAGCTTTCGTTTTTCAAGACTTTTCTAAAGCTGAAAATTGGACCTTGGAAATAGGGGATGTAAGTGCAATTGGATGATAGTTAGAGAGGGAGGAGAATTCGCATTTTTTAGGGACAGGCTGGACAAATGATGTTTTCCATTCACTTTGAAAGAGACCTACAGTATCACAGATATAGAGAAGCTTGGTTTTTGAGATGATTTGACGTTTAAAAATTATTTTGGAGCTGCGCTACGTACATATTTGAACACCGTTGATTTATGAGATTTTGGTTTGGAGGTCTCCTCAAGGAATTTCAAAGATTTGGAGACATTATTGCTGAATTTCACACGAAAAGTCACAAGCTCTTCTTATTAGCATGCAGGTCAATTATGTCCAAGGACAAAGTAACTTCATTCTCGTAATCAAATAAAAGTTCACATTTATTGTTTCAATACATATTTTCCTTTGAGGAAGGAAGTCAGTTTGAAGGGCCAATGTTGCAGGTGGTTGAACGTTTATAGACTGTTTTGAAGGTGTGATGAAACAGCATCTCACTTTTCTCTGATTCTTCTTGGAAATATATATAGATTGGTTGCCCGGTGAAAGGTCGCCCATCATACCAAAACATGCGTATTTCAATGTTGGCCTAAAAATGTCTATGTACATCTACTGAATGCTTTTGGGACTGGTACCCAATTTTTTAGACAAAAACTATAAAAAGCAATTGACGCTTTTCTTTTGTTAATATTTCTGTTCCAGTTTGCACTATAATTTTTGGTAAATTATTGTTTAATCAAACCTAAAAATAACTATAAATCTGTACATAATCGTAATATCTGTAAATAAAGTTGGATTTATGATGGAAACATTGCTAATAAAATGTGTAAACTGGCTCAGAAACGCATTCGAAGTGAACTTTCGAGAAGATCGTTCAACAGTGTTTTTCAATAGGGACGCTACAAAAGTAGAGCGACAGAGACAGCAAATGATGCCATATTTCTTGCCGCTCTTTTGACATTTCTCTTCAGTAAGGTTTGCCATTTCATGATGCAAAGATATACGAGCCAACAACGAGTAGGAATTATTAAAATTTACTATCGGAATTCGGAGTCAGTGACCTCAACCAATCTATGGTCGTCATAATCGTCTAGTGGAAAAATTTGAATCTACAGGCACGGTACAAAATGTTCCCGTGCCAGTGAGGCAAAGAAATGCCCGTAGTGTCGAGAATATTGCTGCCGCTGAGGCTTCAGTTGCAGAAAGCCCAAATGTGTCTGTCACACGTCGTTCTCAAGCGTTGGGCATCTCTGAGACGTCGTTGTGGCGAATTTTGCGTTCAATGATAACCGAATATTTTTGTCCCCAATGGGATGATATGGACCACAAGCCACACAGCGAATGTCACAATCAATTTATTGGAAACAAAGTTTGGAGAACGTGATATCTCACGAAATGGTCCATTCGCTTGACCGCCTCGGTCGTGTGATTTGACGCCGTTAGACTATTTCCTGTGGGGCTACGTCAAGTCTATGGTCTAAGCCAACAAGCCAGCGACGATTGATGAACTTCGTACGAATATCGAACGTGAAATTGCAGCAGTATCGGCCGATTTATGCTTGAAAACCGTCGAAAATTGGGATCAGTGTTTGGACTTCTGCAAGCGTGCCGGTCGTGTTACATACATAATGACATCAAACGTACTTTCACAGGAATATAGAATTTCATTGATATCCAAAACCGTTTTTGTTTTATTTAAAAAAACTTTTGAAGCGCTCTTATTGAAAAACCCGATATTTTGTAGATTAATTACAAAACAAGAGGTTAAATCAATGGCCGTCATGCCAACAAATTTAATATCTATTTGGCTAGAATGAGTTCGGTAGTCGAAGAGACTTAAGACTTCCCCCATACTAGATCCTAAAGTGATTTACAAGTTTTCTAAAAACTAAAATTTGTCTTAACTCTACTAATCATCTGTTCTTAAAATAGGAGACAGTCTATAAAAAAGTCTTAAACTAGATTAATAAGTGTATTTAAACTTTATTTCCACGTATTTTTTGAATATTGTACATATTTTAAGTGGATTTTTCTGATATATGACTGCCTTCACAAAATCCACTGATCCACTAATGCTCAGGTTGAGATTATTGTTCTTTGAACTTATCATCTTCAAAAGACTTTAAAATCTTTCATTTCACAGTTCTGCGATAAAAAGATCATTATAAGTCTTGTATCTTGTGTATTTGAAATAATTTAATTTTTCAAAACAAATTTTTCGAAAAAATAATAAAACTAAAAATTTGCTTGTGTATGTGTGTACAACTATATTTTCCAAAAGTTTATATCTTCCAGCCTACACTAATCTTTTACACCAAACAAAAAGTTCTCTATATTAGAATATTTCTTATGTCCGGATCGTGCCCCAAACGCCAAACACCAAACACCAAACACATTATTGAATCGGCACTAAAACGTCAATATCATCTAAATATTTATTCCCGTAAACGTAAAGTGAAGTGTTTATTGAGCCATCCCTGAGATTGAAATAACAATATTCCTTGCTAAATATAGGATCACGGAAAGAAGAAACAAAAAAACAATTCTCGAACCTCGAGTTGTTTTTAAATGTAAATTTTGAAATTTTGTAAAAAGAAATGGTCCTACGGCATCTTCAACCCTTCAAAAAAAAATATCTGACTTTACTTTCACTAATGGATGTGTTATCAAATAAGAGGTCTTTGTCTTTGTCTATGTCTGTTCTTGTTTTTGTTTTTTCTGTTTTTAAAATCTGAAATCCGAACAAGCAAGTTCCATTTAACTTGTATTTTCAGATGGATCGTGTAAACGACCACTCAAGAAAGGGCGACAAGGTTCTTTAAGTAGTTTATTTATTTAGACTTAATTTTTTTTCATCATCTTCAATCTTCAATCCAATACTTCCCTTATGTTTTGTTTTCTTTAAAATATTTCTCAAGTACCTTTGCTTGTCTGTCAAATGCTAATCAACGTCAGGAGGCAGCAGGCATAGCTCGTTCTTCTAATTGCGACCCGTCTACCCGTGTGACATTTGATTGTTCAAAACGATGCGATGTGAGTTTTTCTGTCACAATCCCATTGCAAACAAAGTTTCACATCCCTAGGAGGATGATTGATTTAGTCAATTAAAAAGAACCACCTTAAGTAAACGCGCACACATTAATTAATAATGAAAAGAAAAATATAAATTATTTGGTGGGGTGCCACCAGTGTAACACATTGGACCGCTTTTTGTTTACACAAATTAATATTTCAAGAAGACGAGTGATAGTGAGGTAATATTTGAAAGAAATTTGTTTACACAAAAGCAAAGAATATTTCCCAAAAGGATGGCTTATAAAATTGGGAATTATTTTATAAACAAAGTAATTAAGATTTGAAAAATTGACGAAATGGGAGCATCAAGTCAAGTCAAGGAAGTACGAGAGTATTTCTTTTTTAAACATATTTTTAGCACATTATTAAACCACATAATGAACGTAGGTATATATTTTATGGGCGTAAACAAATCGATTTAATATGAGTTTTAAAATACTCTATTGTGGGATAATATGGTTGATATGAAGGAAACATGCAATATCAATAGAATGGGAGAAGTGGAGAGGAGAAACAAAATTCAGAAGGATAATTGACTTTCCCACCCGTTGATTTCTTTCTTTTTGTGTTTCTTTAAACTCGAGGATAAAGGTTTCCTTGATGGGTGCTTGGGTCCCGTCTGCTATTGTAAGACGACTCCTTCCGGTGATGTATGACAAACAAAATAATAACAAGGACTTCGTGAAAGTGTATGTAAACATTCAATATTTTATATATGAGAAAGGATACAATTCGTGTCCCGTTTTATTTTATTTAATGTTTTTTTTCTGACTTATTTTGTTTGTAATTTCGCCGACAACGACGAAGACATTCCCTTAATCCTTTGACGAAACACACAATAATAGAGTTGCATTGTTAAACTTACTTCCTTACAGAGCACATCACCGAGAGAGAGAGGAGAGTGAAAAGGATATAAAGGACTCGCTTCGGCTTCATTGTAGCAATATGCTTCTGAGTGTATTTTTATATGGTGGTGACGTTGCAAATGTATAATGAGGTGCAATTTACTGTGCGGATTTGTACAGCTTTCCTTTTTTCTCGAGAACGTAATGATAGAGGCACAGAGGTTCAGAGGTTTTTTTTTTTTGAAAAATGCCTTTGGCTGATATATTCTTGGTGCTTTCTTTAATAGAAAAACGAAGCCGAGATTTCTTTCTTATTTTATTCTTCATTTGTTGTTGTTTTTTCTTCTTTTTTTCTTGTGAGCTGAGTGGTGTATTTTATTCGATTGTTTGGTACAAAAAGTGTAAGGAAATCATAGCAATTACCTTGCAATTGGTGGTCATTAGGAAAATAGACGTCAAAGGTACGTATAGACTTTGTCAAATATATAAAAGTCTGAAGAGGGTATTAAAGTATTATGTTAGATTTTTTTCTTCAGCCGTTTGGGGTTGGCATCTATGGAGTATTGAGTCTTAGGCGGCTTTGTAGCAATTTAAGTTTGTAAAAACTAGAAGGAGATCTCATAGCTTTCACAGTTTTGAAAAAAATATGCTTTAAGAAAAATAAGAAATTTCTACAAGTAGGTACGTAAGCTGGCAAAAATGTTGTTATTATATGAATAAATATGTAACCTTTTTTTTATTTAGCTAGAAAATTGTTTCGAAGAAATTTTTTATATGGCGAAACAAAGTTTGTCGGGTCAGCCACTGTTAAATAATAAATCATTTTTTAACAACTATTTATGTCACCAAATAAAACAACAATTCCTTGGGGATATTAAAGGCACAAGATATAATTAATTTAAATACAAAAAATGTGGGTTTGAAATCTTTATTTGAAAATTTTTTGAACTATTCTTTGATTGATTTGAGTGATCTTAGATAGGGAACAAGTTTTAGTTTTTCGATTTTGGAAAACGGAGATTTTTTTATACTAAAAATCAATTTTAAGAAACGAATCTCTGGAACAATTTAGAACATCCCTGGAACAATTGAGAACAAGTTTTGGAATTTTGGATTTTGAAAAGGGGGGGGGGGGCTATGGTAAATTTAACAGTATCTTGCACTGTTAAGTGTTATTTGGACTTAAAATCTTTATTTTTTAACTGTTCTAAATTAAACTCTGGAAAAATTTGGTTTTAATGATTTTGGAAATAAAATGTTTTTATTAATGTGGGTTTTTGGACAGTTGGGGGGTATTTTGCATTTACGTGTTATTTATTTTTTAAGGATCGACATTTTAAAAACGTTAAGATCTTTGGTAAGAGAATATGGCTTTCATTTAAAATTTGTATTTTGTTTAAGGGGCGCACTGTGCCTAAGGCTATAATTGTGTATGATTTTTGAGACAATGGTTGTATGGTTTGACTTGGAACAAGTTTAAAATTTTTGATTTTTAGAAAAGAGAAGCCAAAATAATTCTTACAAAATTCAAAAACATTTAGATGTTATTTAAAAAGTTTAATCATAGTGTTAATGAGCCAAGTTTTTTTTTCACATTTTATTGAAATGTACCTATACGTTTTTCAAAACACAAGACAAATTAATCATTTTTGAAAAAAATGTAAGTCAATGGCTTTTCGAATATTTATTTCACGATTTTATTATTGTCGAACAATGGTTAGAACACTTTTTGGAATCTGAAATAAATATTAAAAAAAAGGCTGGGATGCGACCCACACTGATAACTTCCCATCCCGTGTGTCGATTTGTCTTGCTTAAAAGTTTGTCTATATGTATCAATTTTTACCAAATTTGCGTACTATTTTTTGTAGCTTTTATTTTTTTATAAAAAAACGGACTGTTGGATTTTTATAAAAAAATTACTGAATACCGAAAACAATATTTTCTCTGAAATAAAATAAGTTTGAAGCCAATGATTGAAATTTTTGAAAAGCTATTTGAGTCGAAAGATTTACCAAGTTTTAGTATTGTTTTTTTTTAGGTTTTTATTGTTTGTAAAAAAAAACTGTCAATTCGATTTTTCTCAAAATTTTACTGAATGTTGGCAACAATATTTTTTTACAGATTAAAGTAGTTTAAAGCCAATATCTCAAAGTTTTGAAAAGATATTTGAGTCGAAACTCAATTTTTACCACCTTTTATAAATTTATTTTTAAGTTTTTATTTTTTGTAAAAAAAACTGTCAGTTCGATTTTTCTCAAAATTTTATCGAATGTTGAAAACAATATTTCTTATTAGATAAAATAAGTTTGAAGCCTTAATCTCAAGTTTTCGAAAAGATATTTGAGTCGAAATTCAATTTTTACCAACTTTGAGTAATGTTTTTTTAGGTTTTTTATTTTTTAGAAAAAAAACTGTCAATTAGATTTTTCTCAAAATTTTATCAGATGTCAGAAACATTATTCTTCGTTGCACAAATTTTTTTTGGAGATGAAATCATATTTTAGTCGTAAAATTTTCGAGGTGACAAATTTTTTTTTCAGTTTATTTTGATTTATAAAAAAACCGTTAATTGAATTTGTTTCCAAAAATATAATTGTTTTGTATCACGTTACAATAAATAATATAAAATTTAATTCAAGTCTCTAGCGTCATTGGTTCATGATATATTTAGGTTTAACCAAAATTTTCACCTTTTTTTTTAAACTCCTATTGTAAAAAAAATCAACCACGCAATTTTCTTGAGAGCCCTTTCTGCATCTTTCTGCCTTATTATCTGTATAACAAAATTTATTTGAAGTCGATATCTCTTCTGGTTCTTGAGCTATGGACGACGAAAAAACGTCGCGAACGTACGGACGTACGGACATACGGACATACGGACATACGGACTTACGAACGTACGTACACACGCACGCACAGACAACTTCTAAAAATCTTTTATTTCGACTGTAGGGACCTTGAAACGTCGAGAAATGTCAAAATTTTCAATTCGACAAATCGGACCCATTACAATAACTTCCTATGGGAAGTTAAAAATCGAATTTGGAAAAAGAGGGGTGCTAAAATTTGTTTCTAGTATTGCCCACATTTTTTGAAATTTTTCTCATGAACGTCCGAAAATTTTGAACGTTTTTCAGAACAACTAGAACAATCTGGAACAAATTTCAAAATTTGGATCTTCGAAAAAAGGTGGCTAGGTCAGTTTTTAAGAGTAAAACCCTTATTTTTGGGTAAAAAACAAAAAACAATGCGGAAAAAATTTGTAATAACTAACTAGGAAAATAAAAAAAAAAAAGGGTCTTACTTCACACACTTCAAAAAATTATATTATTTTAAGAGTAAATTTATGTAACGTATAATAAAGATTTTGCCATACAATTTAGAGAAAATTTAATAAAAATGTATTAGGTCGTTTTTGAAAAAAATTCTAATTTTCTATTTTTAACCAAAAACAGTGTATTTTTGGTTTTAAAAAATGAAAAAAACGCACCGCGAATCTTCTTAAAACTTAATAGCTTAGGCTGCAGGTCCGAGGACACACAAACAGACGGACGGAGTCGCCGGACACTTTTTTTCGATTTAGACTTAAATTGCTAAATATTAAGATAATTTCTGAATAGTAAAATGCAGAGACTTTAACAATTGGTTGTTCAATAATTTTGCGCCAATAAATTGTGTCAAAAATCTGAACGTTAAATTGTTAGACTTTTTACATAATTTATTCACCTCTTCAACATTTCCTACCAGAAGTTACACTTTTATCTAAATTCATTCAAGAACTAATCTTATAGTAAATTCGAAGCTTCAAAGCTTTGTCAGCAACCATATAATCTATTTTTCTCACTGCACCGGATGTGCGTACTTATTGACCAATTTAATTTAACTTTTTTAACCGATCATGTTTCAATTCCTATATACAACAAATGAAGTCGGCAAAATATCAATCAAATCAAAATACAATTTTTTATTACATGCACAATATGAAATAATATTCCTTCAATATACACACATACATTTTTGTATAGGTAATGACATTATATTCTATTTAAGCTCCAATAGAATATATGTATAATTCAAAATATCTGTATACCCAGAAAGATCTTGTAAACAAAATAAAGAAAAAGTCGAACAAAATTTCAAAAACTCATTTGGATAGGTTATACCTAAGGTATACTTGAATATAAGTTTTCTGTCAAATCAGCGCAGAGCACGCGAAATATGTGGTGTCCATTGACAAATCTGAGCCTCTTTATATTTTTCCGCTTTGGTTATTTTATTATTTTATTTGTTTAGAACATGATCACGCGTAAGTCGCGTGGACAATCATATTCAATCCATTCAAGTTCTGCCAGAAAAATTAATTTTCCCATCAACTTTTCATTAAGTAATTATGGGTATCTACATAAATATATATAGCTACACAATAATGTAAGGCTTTAAATAATAAAATGTATGGACGATATATTGGACAGAAAATAACATACTTATGCTGACTTTGTCAATATTATTTACTCATCGTTTTTTCATGAACATTTTCGTGATTGACAACTGATTTAGCATGCAGTAAAATGGGATATGGAGTTTTGAAAAACAAAAAAAAATATTGGTCATGCTTTTAAATTGTGATTTGTAATAATTTATGATAAATTGCATAATGTGGACAGAACATATTGTCTGAGGTTTGTAAATGATATCATCACCTTATGAGCTAGAAATTTTGACAACATTTCTGATATTTTATGTCCAGCCTTCATAAATTCGTTTTAGGCTTCGAAATCCAAATGCACTGAATTTGTAGATGTTAAGGAAGGTTCCAGAAAAGTTCTGAGATATTAACTTGCTACCATTAGTGTTTCATGACCAATCCAAGAAATCAATATTTAAATGTCCATAAGAAGTATCATGCTTTTGGCACCAATGCAATGACTCTCTCTACGGTAGATTAGAAAAGATTGTAAGATCTATCGAATAATTTCAAGTATCAAATTCGTGTCTCGACAGCATTACTTAGTTTGGAAATTAATACTTCAAGACCTTAACGCCTCCTGTCACTGACTATCATGAGCGGTACTAGTAAGTTTTCAGTACTTGGTATGCGCACCTTCTTTTGAATGATATTTATCATAGCCAAAAATGCAGCTAAGTATTAAGGATCTCTTCGACGCGACGATCCTACTCAAAGTTGGTAAAAATTGAATTTCGACTCAAATATCTTTTCAAAAACTTGAGATTACGGCTTTAAATTTATTATGTTTTATAAGAAATATGGGGAGAGTACGATAACTTTGGCGACAAAGTTTAATGACGGATTTGTATAGAACAGTTAAAAACAAGCATTTTTTACTATGGGAGGGGGGGGTCTATCTCCCCCCGTTTAGGCGGTAGGGGCAGTTTAAAAAAATATGTATATTAAATGGAAAAAAAAATAAAAAATAACGGTAATACCCTCAATTAAGTATTATACCTTTTTTTAAAGCCAACACTTTTGTCTATTAGCTTGTTTTTAAATCAAGTCAAAACTATGCATAGTTTTTGAAAAAAATTGTTTTAAAGTCAAAATTTGTGCAAAAAAAAAGTTAAAAAAAAGGTTTAAAGTGTAATTTTTCAAAACTTTCAGATTATCTACTATTTTTTTTTTAGAATTCATTGCTCTTATTTGTTTTTGATCAAAAACTGAAAACTAGATGACTTTATGTCTTCTAGTTCTTGAGAAAATTGAAAATTACCAAAAAAAATATTTTAATTAAATTACTTTTTCATAGCTTAATTATTAACGTAGTCTTATTTTGATAGTAATAATCGAATATGGATTAAGATATACCTAGGGTAAATTAATTTTTCTTAAATCCAGCTTATTTAAATGCAAAAGAAACTTTGCATGCACACCATCTTGCACCCTCCCCACCTTGCACACACTCCAACTTGCACCCACCCCAAATCCTATAGTGTGCCCAAGCAGGGGGTTGCAGGGGGCAGCATGCCCCCCCTTACAGATGCCACTGTTGCATACACCCAAACTAGCGCACACCTTACTGTTGCATACACCCAAACACGCTTTACGCATACGCAAATACCATTATTGCTATCAAAATAAGACCACTCAAGCAAAAAAAAAGAATTAAATTAAAATAGTAGTTGTGGTTATTTTCAAATTTCTCAAAAACTAAAAGACATAAAATCATCTAGTTTTCAGTTTTTGATCAAAAACAAATAAGAGCAATAAATTTTGAAATAAAAACAATGGTAGATATTTTTGAAATATTGAAAAATTACACTTTAAACCTTTTTTTTAACTTTTTTTACTCAAATTTTGAGTTTAAAATTAAATTTTTCAAAAACTACGCATAGTTTTGACTTGAATTAAAAACTGGATAATAAAACAGAATGTTGGCTTTAAAAAAAGGTATGATACTTAATTGTAAGTATTACCGTTATTTTTTAATTATTTTTTTTCATTTTGAATAACAATTTTTTTAAATTGCCCCTACCGCCTAAACGGGGGGAGATAGACCCCCCCTCCCATAGTAAAAAATGCTTGTATTAAGCCCATCTACCAAAAACCGTTATTATATCTTGTCGCCAAAGTTATCGTACTCGTGCCAGAAATATTGTTGAGAAAAATCGAATTGACAGTTTTTTTACAAAAAATAAAAACCCAAAAAAAAAATTAATACAATTTGGTAAAAATTGATTTTAGAATCAAATATCTTTTCAAAACTTTGAGATATTGGCTTTAAACTACTTTTATCTTTCAAAAAATATTGTTGTCAACATTCAGTAAAATTTTCAAGAAAATCGAATTGACAGTTTTTTTTTTTACAAAAAATAAAAACCTAAAAAAACAATACTAAAACTTGGTAAAAATTTACTTTCGACTCAAAGCTGATGACAACGTCGAGGTTGACGATGTTGTTAGCGGAGTCGAGGTCCCCAGCGAGCTGCCGGGCCCTAGCTCTGCAGAAAAAAATAAAAATTAAGAAACGCGCTGCAGGTCGTCCAGATTAATCTGAGGCACTCTAAGTGTGCTTCAGATAATCTGAGAGTTTTCCTAAGGGAGGAAAACTTCGACATTGGCGTTATACAAGAACCGTGGATCAACGGCCTCAAGGTGCGGGGCCTCCAAGACAACCAATACGACCTCTTTTATAAAACCGCAGACCAAGACCAAGGTAATCCCAGAACTTGTATTTTAGCTAAGAAACATTTAAAAGGTTTTTTATGTCCAAATTTTAGCACTCCTGATCTGACAGTTGTCAGATTCGAAGACAAAAATACACGGGGTTTGCTGCTGGCCTCTTTCTACTCTGCCCACAATGCATCATCACCTCCGGAGGAGGTGAGCAAAATTATAAACAAAGCTAAGATCGATAAGGCAAACCTTCTGATCGGAGGCGACGCGAATGCTCGGCATACCCTTTGGGGAAGCTCTGAAATCAACGAACGAGGTGAGTCACTTTTTGATTTTATTATTTCACATAATATGACCATTTGTAACAGAGGCAATACTCCCACTTTCGTCTTTCCGAGCTCGGAAAATTATGAGGGATGGGAGGATGTGCTTGATGTTACTTTAGTAAACAACCGTAATTTATTAGTGGAGAATTGGAGAGTTTCCCCTTTGAATTCGTTCTCGGATCACAAGTGGATTCTTTTTCAAATTAATTTCGAGTCGAAAAACCCTCCGCCTTATAGAAATCCCAAAAGAACTGACTGGAAGAAATTCAGTCAAATCGCTAATTCCAAACTGAGCAACTTACCGAATCTCGCAGAATCGATAGTAGACCTTGAAGCAAAGGTGAAAACCTTTGAAACTTCTATAAGTAAAGCTTTTAGAGTCTCTTGCCCAGTTAAATACAGCCGTAAAACCCTTCCTTCTTGGTGGAATGAAGAACTGTCCAGTCTTAGGAAAATGACGAGGACAATTTTCAACATCTGCCACAAACATAAGTTTTACCAACCGTATAAAGACTCTCTTAAAATTTACAAGAAAGCCCTGTCATCAGCCAAAAGACAAGGCTGGAGAGATTACTGTCAATCAATCGAAGACATAAAGGACTCTGCAAGGCTCAGCAAAGTTTTATCGAAGGAACATTGCAATCCTTCATTTCTAAAAAAGCCTGATGGAACCTGGACAGCCTCTCCAGCCGAATCTCTTGAGCTACTGATGAAGACGCACTTTCCGGGTTGCGAGAGCGATAACCCCGAACCGCGTGAAACCACAGAGCTAAACGTAGCTCATGTGGAGCAAATCAATTCCGTTATAACCAGAGAAAATATTGTGTGGGCCATCAATACTTTCTCTCCATATAAATCCCCAGGCATGGATGGCATACTGCCAGTTATGCTTCAAAAGTTGCTTGATGTGGCAGCTCCATGGCTGGAACAAATCTTCAAAGGATGCCTCCTTCTCAAACATGTGCCCATGTCGTGGAGACAGGTCAAGGTAGTTTTTATCCCGAAAGTGGGTAGGCGTGGTCACGAATCCGCGAAGGATTTCAGACCAATAAGCTTAACATCTTTTGTGCTTAAAACCTTGGAGCGCATTCTTGATTACCATATTAGAGAAATCCTAGATGGAAGACCTCTTGAAAATTCTCAGCATGCTTATCTCAAGGGCAAATCTACGGAGACTGCCCTCCATGAGGTAGTGCGTACTGTAGAAAAAACAATCCATTATAAAGAATTTACTCTTGCCACCTTCTTAGACATAGAAGGTGCTTTTAACAACGTCCTTACCGAATCCATAGAAGAATCGCTCTTGAAGTTCGGTGTAGAATACTTCATTCGAGAATGGATTATCTCCATGCTCAGTGGTAGGAAGATTCAAGCCACTCTAGGCAATACAACCGCAACAAAACACGTAAGTAGGGGAACACCCCAGGGTGGTGTCCTTTCGCCTCTTCTGTGGCTTCTGGTCATGGATACGATTCTCGTTAAATTAGAGAGATGTGGAGTGAAGGCGGTAGCCTATGCGGATGATTTGGTGCTATTGGTGTCAGGAAAGTACACCTCTGTGATTAGTGAAATCACGGAGTCAGCTTTGAAGAAAGTTAGCAGCTGGGCCACTAGTTGTGGTCTAGGAGTTAACCAAAGTAAAACTGAACTGATGCTCTTTACCACCAAAACTAAAGTACCGCCTTTCACGCTACCTCGACTCAACGGTCAAATCCTTTCATTGTCTTCCAGTGCAAAATATTTGGGAGTTATACTCGACCCTAAATTAAACTGGAAACGAAATATTGAAGTGCGGGTTAAGAAGGCCTGTGTCGCCTTCTACGCCTGCAGCAAAACTTTCGGCAAAAAGTGGGGACTTCAGTCGAAGATGATTTTATGGACGTACACAGCCGTAGTACGACCAATCTTAACCTATGGTTCGATTGTGTGGTGGCCTGCTCTTAGCAAAGCCTATAATATCGATAAGCTAAAGAAGGTTCAGAGAACAGCTTGCGTGGGCACCACAGGGGCCATGCGTACTTGCCCAACGGACGCCTTAAACGTTATTATGGATCTTCTACCAATCGACCTTTTTATTAAATACATAGTTTCCTGCAGCGCTATTAGACTGAAGGAATCAAACAGCTGGTTGTCAAAACCTTATGGTCACAGCAACACAGCGAAATTGATTCCCTCAGATTTTATCTCGGTAGACACTGACTACTGCACTCCTACTTTGAGTCTTAGTAGGGGTTTTAAGGTCTTTTTCCCATCCAGAGAAGATTGGGAGGATGACATCGTGTCGATAGGTTTCGATACAACCATCTTTACTAACGGCTCACAGATGGAGTGCGGAGTTGGTTCTGGGATCTTTTCTGAGTCCCTAAATGTAGCTAAATCCTTTAGGCTTCCTGACTTTGCTAGTGTTTTTCAGGCTGAACTGCTGGCAATTAGGGAGGCATGTAAGATACTTAAACAAAGCCCAAACCAAAACCGAAATGCGGCTATCTTCACAGACAGCCAGGCAGCTATCAAAGCCATTAACTCGGCTACATCCTCATCTAAATTGGTCCAGCAATGTCGCGATGAGCTTGCGAGCCTGAACATTAACCTCGGTGTCACCCTGATCTGGGTTCCGGGCCATAGTGGTATCGTGGGAAATGAACGGGCTGACGAGCTAGCCAGGCAAGGATCGGCCCTTCATAGCTCACTTGCGGAAATGGTTAACATTCCTCTTGGTGCTATGAAGGGTAAAATCTTTTCCATCTACCAAACTGAATCAAACCGAAGGTGGAGCAATTTACCCAACTGCATTATATCTAGGAAGATATGGCCCACCTATAATAAAACCCGTACATACGATCTTTTATGCAGGCCAAGGCAAGACATAGCCAGGATTGTTGCGGTTTGTACCGGACATTGGCCCATAGGAGTTCATGCAGAGAAGTTGGGTATCCCTTACAACACCTTTTGCCGTAGTTGCTGCGACCAAAGAGAAAGTGAAACGATAATCCATTTCCTCTGCAAATGTCCTGCCTTGGCAAGCACTAGAATGAAATGCTTTGGGAAAGCATTCTTTCACGAACTGGATGAGCTATCTGAGACAAAGATTAGAGACCTAATCTCTTTTCTCAATGCGACAAAATGGCTCTAATTTAATCGCTATAAATCTTCTCCTTTCTTTCACAGGTCAAACGAGTTTTGGTATCAAAACGGCGCACTACAGCGCTAATTGGATCTCAGGCTAGGTCTGCCCTGAGATCGCCATTTCTACCTACCAAATAGCTTTTCAAAAATTACAAATATTGGCTTCAAACTTATTTTATTTCACAGAAAATATTGTTTTTATAAAAATCCAACAGTGATAAAAAAATAAAATCTACAAAAAATAGTACGCAAATTTGGTAAAAATTGATACACATAGACAAACTTTTAAGCAAGACAAATCGACAGACGGGATGGGAAGTTATCAGTGTGGGTTGCACCGCAGCCTCTTTTTAATTTTTATTATTATATTGTTCTAGAAGGATTCTCCTCGAATCAACCAATTTCAATTATCTTTTTTCTGTACAAGCTCTCATACTGTCTTAATAATACTTGATGATCAAAAATATCATTGCTTTTATTTTTAATTTGTAAAAAAATGTTAAAGATTATTTTTTTCTAAATTCAAATGTAAAACGTACATAAATAAGCTCTAAATAACTGCATACTAAAAATGTTTTTTAACTCAAATTGAAAAATTGTAGGTAGGTACACAAAACTAATAAAAACAACAACCCTAACGAGTATTAAATTTTTAGTATGCAGTTTTTCAGGAATTATTAATGTACGTTTTTGGTTTCATTTTCGTTGACAAAAATATTGACTCGTATTTTAGATATCGAATTTTGAAAAAAAAATGAACATTTCTTTAAAAATCGAAAGAGTTAAATTATATTATCAAATAGTATTAGTATTTTGGGACCTCTTCTATTTACCATGTATATAAATGAACTGCTCTAGGATTCAACTCGTCATTTCATATGTATGCTGACGACGTTCAACTTCGATATAGCTGTTCTCTAGGTCTAATTGAAAATGGAGGTTATGAGATAAACGAAGACCTAAATAAAATCCTACACTGGTCTCAATCTAATGGCCAATGGGCTCTGTTTAAACCCAACCAAAACAAAATGTCTTATTATTTCCAGAAACCCATTAAAAACGACGTATTTTCCTCCAATACTGCTTAACAATATTTCAGTTCAGATTGTTGAATCTGCGAAAAACCTAGAAGTAGTATTTAACAGAAACCTTATCTGGACAAACCACATAAATACGACAACTGGAAGAGTGTATGGAGGCTTACGAATGTTATGGACCACCCAAAAAATTACCCCAATTAAAACAAGAATGATTCTAGCTAAATCATTACTCATTCCCCTATTACTATACGGTTGTGAAATTTTTACTAATTTTGATTTGATTGAAGCTTAATGTTGTTTATAACAGTGTGACAAGGTATGTCTTTGTAAATATAATGTCTTAAATAAACAATTAAAATTAAAATACTCTAACGATTTTTGAAAAAAAAATGATTAGTCAATTCAGATTTTCTTAATTATAGGTATATTTAAAAACCGAAAATATAATTACTATTTTTAAATCGACTCTTTGTATACTGGAACTACTATACAAACCTGGTTCAAATTATACAATTTCTTTCAATACTAACTTATCAACTGTCAATTTTGTTTACAAAAAAGTCGAATTTTTCTTTAAGATAGGAACACCCTTCCCTGAAAAATAATAAAAATGTCCAATACATATCTCCCAGTTTTGTAAAAAAAATTAACTGTCAATATTATTGGCAAATAACTTTTTTAGCGTTCATGATATCTCTCATGATCCCTCTTTTCGGTTTCCACGGTATCCCATAGAATAGGCCTCCTCTTATTTCATTGTAGCTTATTTTTTTCACCCTGATATTGATATCTATATTTTTTTTTGTACGAGTATAACAAAACGAAAGACTAATTTAATTATTTGCAAACACTTTCGAAGGCAAACATTGCGATACATCTTTTGCTGATTTAGGTGACACTTCGATCACGTGTTTGCCGTAACTTACCTTCGGGTCTGCTATGCTGTGCTGCTGCTGTTCAAACCATCAAGTATAGATACATTTTTGGTCTGGATACAGCATAAAGATAGTTTTTTTTGTTGTTAGTTCGCAATTCGAACTTTAGCTACATCCCATAGATACAACATAGGATACTATAGTAGTTTACCCCAACCACACATTCTGTATTATGTACCTACTCAATCTATCGCTGCTTGTGACTTGTGAGCTTCACGTCACATACACGAGTATCTATAGTAAAGAAATATAGGCCTTAATGTTTTTATCTGTTTTCTATTCTTTTTTTGTGTGTTTGCTCATTTTTGTGTGACAACAATTTGCTCCATTTGTCAGACACTCATAGGCATACATTTAGTTTTGCTATAAGACCACCCACCCCGTCCCATACACACCTTGCTTCTCGATCCTTGGTCCATCACTTTTTTTTCACGGTATTTCGAGGGGTGGGAGGGCTTGAGGTGAACAAACATTTGCAGTCATTCACTATCACTATTTTATATCCAAAGCCAAAACGAGTGACTGAACTAATTGGAGTTTGTTTTTTCGCTCATTTAAAGTAAAAGCAGCAAGCCTTAGGTAAATATCCGTGTAATAATGGTTAATTGAAACTTGTTTGTCTTATAGCTTCGTTTCGTATAGATATACTCTCGTTCTCGTGCACCACTTTGGTCCGAATTCAATAAAAACAAAAAAAAAAACAAAATAATTGGAAGCCGGTGCAAACGAATAACGAACATAGCTTGCACTTATAAATTTACATTTCCATGTGGCATGGCGTGATTGGTATGAATTTAAAAAAAGTATCAAATTAAAACCGAGCCACAGGCTTTCTTGCACTTTTAATTAATCCTTAAATGGCGTGTCAGGTAGAAGTATGTTTTTTATTTTTTTAATTACAGTAGACGCTCGATATAGTGAAGTAATAAAAACCAGCCATGGTCACTATTTCGAGATTGTTTACTATTTCGAGCGGGAGCCTAGAAACGCTTTCCAAAGTTAAATTTGTTCAAAAATACACATTTTGTTCAGTATGAAGATAATTATATTTATTTAATGGATAAACTTACATTTAATCAAGTTAAAACAGTTAAAAACAAAAAAAATCATAATACATACTTATTATTACAATTACAATGCTGTACAAAAGTAAGAACACAGGAAGAACTTGTGTTCTACGAAATCAAGTGACTACTTTCTTTTGTGATTCAGTGTGAGATAAGCATGAATTAACGTTAAAATTTGTTTAAAGGCAGTCGACATGCTGTAGACGTATTGCCACTGTAATATTATTCTTGTTTAAACATGAGAAAAAATATATGTTCACTATATCGAAATTTGAATTATTCACTATTTAGAGTAGTACATGTAACATTTTGGGTGTTCACTATACTGGATAGTTCACTATTCCGAGGTTCACTGTATCGAGCGTCTACTGTATGTACTTTTTTCGAGCTTCAAAAAGAAAAACAAAATTGATAGCAACACAAACTTAACAAATATTTGTTTTATTATTTTGTTGAAGAATAAAATTACATTAATGAGTGCGGTTCAGATGGTCCAAAAATTATGTACGAGTAGCTGATGGCATGAAGTCGAATAATATTTTTAAGCTTGTTCTTGTTGGTAGGGGCTTGGTTGGTCATCGTTAATTCATAATAAAATAGTGAATGCAGATTGTTTTATGATGTTAAAAAGCTCAAATATTGGAAATTAACAGAAAAACATTTCCTTTGGGATTTTTTGTTCATCAAATAAATTTATTTGCTTGATAACCGACAACTTTAATTGTGTGCCCTTTAAAATAATTTATTTTTCCATTATGCCAAATTGTCATTTAAGGAACTTCAAAAAGTGTATACACTTCAATTATTGATGTTTAATCCATTATTGTCGGGACGTTTAAATAATTGAATGTGGTATTTTTAGAAGGATTTTATTTTGTTTGTAACAAAACTTTCAATTGAATTTATTTTCCCAAAAGTAAATAACAATATATTATACAAATTGAAATAAGTCTTTCCAGTTAATAATTTTCTAACTTTATAAATAGATTTCAAAAACACAATTTTTCGTTTGAAATTTGGAGATTAAATTTTTTTGAGTTACTAAAAACAAAAACATAATAAATGGTATCTTCTTCTTATTTCCTCTTTTTCATTTTCTTCTTCTTAATTGTTATCTCTCTTACATTTTTGCATGTATTGTAAATATCATAATCAACAATTGCACCAAACTAATTACAGTATTATGAGATACAGTATTTTGAGATACAGTATTTTGAAAAACTGAATATTAACCATTGAGTATTTTAAAATACAGCATTTCAAAAAGATTTAACCTATTTTAAAATTTAAAAATGTACCTGCGGAAAGAGTTTTTGGGGGAGAGTACGATAACTTTGGCGACAAAGTTTAATGACGGATTTGCATACAGCAGTTAAAAACAAGCATTTTTTACTATGGGAGGGGGGTCTATCTCCACCCGTTTAGGCGGTAGGGGCAATTTAAAAAAAATGTACATTAAATGGAGAAAAAATAATTAAAAAATAACGGTAATACTTACAATTAAGTATTATACCTTTTTTTAAAGCCAACATTTTTGTCTATTAGCTTGTTTTTAAATCAAGTCAAAACTATGCATAGTTTTTGAAAAAAATTCTTTTAAACTAAAAATGTATGCAAACAAAATTAAAAAAAAAGGTTTAAAGTGTAGTTTTTCAAAACTTTCAAATTATCTACTGTTTTTTTTAGAATTCATTGCTCTTATTTGTTTTTGATCAAAAACTGAAAACTAGATGACTTTATGTCTTCCCCCCCTTAATTAAATTAAAATAGTAGTTGTGGTTATTTTCAATTTTCTCAAAAACTAAAAGTCATAAAATCATCTAGTTTTCTGTTTTTGATCAAAAACAAATAAGAGCAATACATTCTGAAATAAAAACAATGGTAGATAATCTTGAAGTATTGAAAAATTACACTTTAAACCTTTTTTTAAACTCTTTTTACTTAAATTTTAAATTAAAAAATTAAATTATTCAAAAACTGCGCATAGTTTTGACTTGAATTAAAAACTGGCTAATAAAACAGAATGTTGGCTTTTAAAAAATGTATAAAACTTAATTGTAAGTATCATATAAAAATAATAAAATATAAAAATAATAAAATCAATGACATTTTTGATCATCAAATATAATTGAGACAGATATAAGAGTTTGTGCAGAAAAATTATTAAAATCGGTTAATTAGTTCTTGAGAAAGCTTAAAAACAAAATAACGGTTTCATGGGGGTAACTACCCTTCTGGAGCAATACAAAAATATTTTTTTTATTTTGAAAGACGCCAATTCAAGAAAATAAAATTTTGGCGAAAATTAAAAAGAAATCTGTTTTTGAGTGAATTCGAATTTTCTATTTTTGACCAAAAAATTTGTATGGGGACAGTATTTATAATCTTAAAAAAATAACAGAAAAAACGCCTAACGCGAATCGGCAAAAAAAACTTAATGTCCAAATTTGAAGTCAACCGACCCAATGATTTCGACTGTAGGGGCCAGGACAGACAGATAGACAGACAGAAGGATGGAATCGGGGGACCCACTTTTTTCGACTTCTCTGCGACACACAACTCCGCACTTTAACAAAATAATAATTACAATATTTCGTGTAAGAAAAGAAAATTTGAATTCAAGTTTTTTACTGTTTTTTTTAAAAGTTTTTGTGTTTTGGAAAAGAAGTTGTAAATTCAATTTTTCTAAAAAAATAACTAACTTTTGTTATATAGTTGGCAAAAATATTTTTCATATCATATAATAAGTTTGATCTAAAAACAAAAGAACAAATACTGATTGGATTTTTCAAAGAACATTGTCTTAAGTTAACAGCAAAATTTTAAATAGAATAGAATAGTTTTGAAGGCAATATTTTCATCATTTCTCGAAATATTCGAATCAAACATCAATTTTAACCAATTTTGCGTAGTATATTTTGTAGATAAAAATGTTTAAAAAAAAATGATCACTTGGATTTATCTACAAATTGAAAAATTGTGTGGGACGAAGAAAAACGTTTTTGAAATCTAGTATAAATGGTATAAAAGGGTTACTAATAACTAAAAATCCTATAATATGAGTGGAAGAATGGGCTAACAGCTCTTAACTCCTTTTTGGGTAAAATAAAAAAACCTTTAAAAAAATGTATTTTGCATGAAGGGGTTAAGTGCTTACTTACCTCCTTCTTGCAGACAAATTAAAACTCATATTTAAAGTGGTTATAGTAACGATGAAGGTACTTAGCGAGTATATGTACTCCAATGCATTTAGTAGGCTGTGGCAGCGAAACCGTTTTTTTTTTTTGTTTGATATTCCTTTTATGCTAACGCTATTTCAGCATCAGCATTTCAACCGACCAAACAAAATATCCGATGATGTAGTCGACTATATTTTGGAGCATATTAACGAATTTCCAGCCGAAGAATCGCACTACTCAAGGAACAAAAACCCAAATAAACTTTATCTCTCACCTTTGTTAAATATATCTAAATTATATAGCCTTTACATTGAAAAATGCACCGAACAAGAGAAAAATGTCCAATATTTTGTTAGCCGACATTTTTACCGACAAATTTTCAACACGAACAATCTGTCTTTCCGCCTACCAAGAAGTGACACTTGTAGCATTTGTGACTCTGGCAAAAACTCAGCTAAACACCAAAACAACTATAAGTCCGGATTCCAAAGTCAAAAAATTGACAGCGAAAAAGCTCGATCCGATCCTAACGTCTTATATATTACATTTGACCTCCAGCAAACAATGCCCTTACCAAAACTAACAACGTCTAAGGCATTTTACTTGAGGCAGATGTGGTTTTATAATCTAGGAATCCATGTCATTACTTCCGATGTGAAGATGTCGTATATGTTAACCTGGACCGAAGATGTTGCAGACAGAGGAAGCACCGAGGTAATGAGTGCACTCTATACATTCTTCCAAGAATGTGAAATTGCCGAAAAGAGGAAACATTTGATTGCATGGATCGATTCTTGCCCTGGACAAAACAAAAACTTCTGTTTATTGTGTCTATACCAGGTCCTTTTTTTGACGAAATATTTTGATCTAATTGACCACAAATTTCCTGAAGTTGGCCATACTTATCTTGACAGTCACAGGGATTTTGGAAGAATCGAAAAAGAGTTACGAAAAAACGAAACCATTTACACTGCTGAGCAATACCGACATATAATAAAAAGTGCCAGCAAAAAAAATACCGTTATAATTGACATGGAGAACCACTTTCGATCATTAGAAAATCTTCCAGCAAAATTAAACGTTAAAAATGTTACAAAAAACATATCAAATGAAAAAATCATTGTCCGTGATAGCGTCAAATGGCTTAGAATAAACAAATATGGATCCTATTTTTATAAGGAATGCTACGAGGAAGGTGCTTTATTCAATAAAGCTGTTATAGCAAAAAACATCCGAATAGTTCCAGACAAAAACCAAGACTTTTTCGTCCGAGAAAAAAAGATAAAGCTGATTTCTGTTGAGAAAATAAATAATTTAAAGGAACAAATGATGTTCATACCAAGGGAACACCACTGGTTTTATGAAAAAGCTTTATCGGAACCATGCGAACAGAAAACAACATTTCAAAATAAAAAGAACAAACAATGAATTTTGTTACTTAACCCCTTTGTATTCTTAAAAATTCAAAATACTAATAAGCTTTTTGTGCACGAAAGAGTTAAGTGCTCTTTTTCTGAAAAAATTTATTTTTTTAAATATACCAAGCTACTGTAATGAAATAAAAGTAACATTGTTAAAAAGCTATTATTTTTCTTGTTTTATTAGTTTATTCAATTTTATTTAGATTGGAATACGAAACAAGTTCTCAACAAAAAACTTTAAGTCCTTATATCTCGAAATGTTGCAAATGTCATTTACCCCCTTCTTCATCCAAACGCTTCATATTATAAAAATCACATTGATAGTTTTCTTACTAAAAATACAAACCTATAACCTGTTGTCAAAAATTGGTAAAAATTGATTTTTAACTCGAATAAATTATTGATTTTAAAATTACTAAATTCTAGCCAAAATATTGCTGCAACAATTTTTTTTCGAATTGACACTTTTTTTAAGAAAAAATAAAAACCTACAAAAAATACTATAACAAATTTGAAAACTTTGGATCTTTGAAAAAAACCTCGTAAACAAAATGAGATATTAATATCTCTTTTATGTCATGCTTTAACGTTTAGTTAGTTTTTTAGAAGAATTCAACTGACAGTTTTTTTATTTTACAAAAAACCACAACCTACAACTAAAAACTGGTAAAAATTGGATTTTACTCAGTTATCTTGAGAATAAAGAAATTTACTGACTATTAATATTTTGTAATATTTAAAAACAGAGTTTTTTCACATAAACTTAAAGTCATACCAATGCTAAATACTAAATATAAAACTAACTTTTACTGAAACTATAAAAAGTTTTCAAATAAGAAGTTTCATTTTAATTTCGAATTTGTCACAATTTTAATGCATTGTTAAATTGTGTGTCGTGTCATTTTTAACAATAGCGTAATTTTGTTTGTCAAATGTCAAAAAATGACATCTGTCCAAATAGCGAGCGGTTTCCAAATGGAACCTCTTATTGGAAAATTCTTCTATATATTCCCGAAAACTCCAAAGTAGAAGAAACACCCTTTATTTTCAAACTTTAATAGTAAGCCCTATTAAAATTCATACGTAAACTTCTTTTTAATATGTAAGTAATAAGTTTTGACAGTTTACTGGAATTTAAAAAACAAAACCATCATCAGGACTGTCTCCGTTTGACCCCAAAGCCTAGGCAATGGAACGAGTGTCTGTGTCGTAACTCGTAACATAACTACGTAAATATATCTACCTTTCAAAAAGCGAGAACAAACGAAATTCCCCGATCCCTTCGACAAAAGAAACAAAATATGTAACTTTTTTCTTGTGGGGGGGGATATTGTTATATTCGCTGTTTTTGTGTATATCCGCAGGCGCGAGAGGGTCTTTCTTGTCTACTTTCTTTTGTATATCAATTTGCACAGCCGACAAAAGGACACAACGAAAGTTTGTATGGCTAAAAAAAGTATAAAAATATAAAAAAACATTAAATCAGGGATACAGAAACGACAGTTTTATGATTCAAACAATAAAAACAAAACCAAGAAGAAGACCAAAAATACCCTTGGTAGGCATTTTTGTACAAAAGGGCTTCGCCCATACAAAGTATCGTAACTAAACTGCGTCAGGGAGTGAAAAATAAAAATGAAAATAAAAATAAAAAGACACACATAAAATACGAGGCAGAATTAAATGGTGGTCAGGAAAAAATACGGTTGAATTTTGTGGTGTCTTGTTTGTTTTTGTATTTCGGGGATTCGGATCCGACCAAAAAATATCCAAGCTCAAAGTCAACAACGAACCCTGAACGTATGAGAATCCGCAGAGTTGTCTCATCGCTCGTTGTAAATCGACGACGAATACGACTACGACGACAAAACCACATGAAGAATGCCGTGGCTTTACGCAAGGTTGAATTTAAGTCTGTTTTTGTGTGCAGAGAAGTTTGTGGTTTTTGAACGTAGAAAGAAAAAAGTTGATTTATTTCTGTTTCTTTATTGAATTCTGTGAGAAGCTGCTGTTTCTTCCTTTCTTTTTGGGGGTTATTTTTTAGGTTTTTAAGATTGAATAAATCCGACACAATTCCTGGTTGAACACATACTCGTATGTATGTCTAATATATTTAACAAACCATAAACATACAACGTAGGTATTGTTTTAATTTAAATCTCGAACTGAATATTGGTTGTACATATTTTTAAAGAGTTCTCAAGACGTAAAGAGCATCCATACATGAAAAACAGAAGTACTTATACAAAACGACAACAGAGCTGCGGTTGTTAACGCATAAAAGGCGGCATTTTAATAAAATGTCTTTCCGGCTTATTTTTATAGGTCTTCTGTTGAATGCTTCAAACATATTTTTGTTTATATGTTTTCGAAACCAATTTAATTTAAGAATGTTGTTTTTGAAGGACAATTGGACACCATTAAGTATTGGATCCTCTCAATAGATATTCTTGAACTTGAAAAGTATTTGGCGTTTTGTTGGACACTCAACGTAACAGATAAATCACTGGAGCATTTTCAAGAAATTAGGAAATTGAATTAAAATGTTCAGTATTAAATTTTAAGGCATCATCGTACCTCAGTTTGGACTTAAGTGTTCAAGTTCAAAATTACACATTTTTAACTTCCCAAAAGAAGTAAATAGAATGGCTCCTATTTGTAAAATTGAAATTTTTTACATTTCTCGAAGTTTCAAGGTTCACTGGTTTTAAATTCAGAGTGCGTACGTCTGTACGTTCGGGAAACATTTTTTCGTTTGTCAAGTTTCAACGTCAAATATATTTCCTTATATCTTCAAAACCATAATATCTTGAAGACCTTCAGAATAAAACGGTCCATAGGACGCACGAGGACGCATATCATGTATAAAAAGATTCTGTAAGATTCACAAATACAAAATAAGTTTATCCTGATAAATTTAAAAAAAAAAAAAAACAATTCTACTTCTCAAAAAAATTATATTTTAATAATTATTTTTCCGAAAATCGTCAGAGTATTTTTAATTAATTTTTGTATGGAAGATTACAACTTTCTTTTAAAAATATTATAAGAATGCCGTTGTTTACTATTTACAATACGTTTTACATTTCAATTTCGTTAAAAAATGTTGATATCGAATTTTGAAAATAAAAATTTAATATTTTTTTAAAACTTTACAAAAAACTAAACATTTCTGTTTAAATCCTTAATTTGCAAGTTTTAACTCAAACGACATAAGTTTTTAGGATCGAATAGCCGAACAAAATAGTTAAGTTCTCAGTTTCAAAGAAAACATTAAATGCAATTATTCAGTAGAATTCAATTAAATATTTGAAAAGATTGCATTCGCAAGAGATTACACTCTTTTACAAACCTGATTAAAGCAAAACATCAAATGCGTTTGTTTTGTGTTTTCTAAATTACAATAATTGAAAATATGTTGTTGTTTTCATTTTATTTTTGAAAACAAAAATATATATGAAAATATATAAGATGGGGATATTTTATCACTGCAAAAATGTAATAATTTATGAATAAGCTTAACACTCACTTTTCTACGCAGCATTTTTATTATTTTCTTGTTTTCTTGCTTTCGATCTGGTAAATTTGCAATCAGTTTTTGAAGAGTACAAGATATATTTTTGAGTGATATTTGTACGAATGTTCAAATCCAAATCTATACACAACATTTATTATGTTGGTTTCAAATGTGCAAAAGCCAACAAAATTAGGTCAGATAAAACGCTGACAGCCAAAAAATAAAATAAGAAATAAAAAAATAAAGAGGGGGTATATTATTCAGAATTCTAATTGGGGGAAACGAAAGCGAAATTATAATAAAATCTATCTACCGTGAGAGACATGCATGCACGCGTAGAGTGTTTGGGTTTTTGATATACACTGCAGTTCACAGAATTAAACTCTATCAACACCTCTAATGAACGATATGCGAAGTATAGCTTTTTAGTTTCTTGCTTGGATTAAGACAAAGACTAAGACTAAGACTAAAACTAAGACTAAGACTAAGACTAAGACTAAGACTAAGACTAAGACTAAGACTAAGACTAAGACTAAGACTAAGACTAAGACTAAGACTAAGACTAAGACTAAGACTAAGACTAAGACTAAGACTAAGACTAAGACTAAGACTAAGACTAAGACTAAGACTAAGACTAAGACTAAGACTAAGACTAAGACTAAGACTAAGACTAAGACTAAGACTAAGACTAAGACTAAGACTAAGACTAAGACTAAGACTAAGACTAAGACTAAGACTAAGACTAAGACTAAGACTAAGACTAAGACTAAGACTAAGACTAAGACTAAGACTAAGACTAAGACTAAGACTAAGACTAAGACTAAGACTAAGACTAAGACTAAGACTAAGACTAAGACTAAGACTAAGACTAAGACTAAGACTAAGACTAAGACTAAGACTAAGACTAAGACTAAGACTAAGACTAAGACTAAGACTAAGACTAAGACTAAGACTAAGACTAAGACTAAGACTAAGACTAAGACTAAGACTAAGACTAAGACTAAGACTAAGACTAAGACTAAGACTAAGACTAAGACTAAGACTAAGACTAAGACTAAGACTAAGACTAAGACTAAGACTAAGACTAAGACTAAGACTAAGACTAAGACTAAGACTAAGACTAAGACTAAGACTAAGACTAAGACTAAGACTAAGACTAAGACTAAGACTAAGACTAAGACTAAGACTAAGACTAAGACTAAGACTAAGACTAAGACTAAGACTAAGACTAAGACTAAGACTAAGACTAAGACTAAGACTAAGACTAAGACTAAGACTAAGACTAAGACTAAGACTAAGACTAAGACTAAGACTAAGACTAAGACTAAGACTAAGACTAAGACTAAGACTAAGACTAAGACTAAGACTAAGACTAAGACTAAGACTAAGACTAAGACTAAGACTAAGACTAAGACTAAGACTAAGACTAAGACTAAGACTAAGACTAAGACTAAGACTAAGACTAAGACTAAGACTAAGATTAAGACTAAGACTAAGACTAAGACTAAGACTAAGACTAAGACTAAGACTAAGACTAAGACTAAGACTAAGACTAAGACTAAGACTAAGACTAAGACTAAGACTAAGACTAAGACTAAGACTAAGACTAAGACTAAGACTAAGACTAAGACTAAGACTTTACAGTGTCACTAGAAGTAACTTTGAAATTATGATTTGTTGTATTGACCAATTTTAGTTTTATATTGAGGGTGGAAAATTTAGTTTTCCGTCGGCTATTTGGTAACTTTGAAATGTATTTTCTTGAAATTTCCAAGTAAACTAAACTCAGTGAACCGCAGTGTTGGCCTAACATAAATGTAAACAAAGTACCTAAATTCTAATTCAAAACAGTAGGAAAGATTGTTTTCATTCGACATTCGAGGCAGGCAGAAGTAGCAAGGGAAATGCAAAAAAAAAAATAGTTTAGCTTATCAGAATATGTTAAATATACTACACACAGTCAAGTTGTTGTTTTGCAACCATTCTTAACCAATGAATGGTCAAATAAATGCGTCTTATAACACATGATAAACAACAACAAAGTAAGTTTTATAGTTGATGGTATTTTGAATATTTTGTTGTTTTAATTGTTTTGTTTTTATGTTTTTTTTTTGCATTCGAAAAAAGTGTGAATTCTCGAAAAAACACGGCAACAATAACAAAGGATCACAACTTGGCCAACACCCAGAGCATGCTATCGTTATGCGTGCGTGCAAACCCAAAAGCCAAAAACTATAAGCCAAAAGAATATACGAGAACTTAGGAAGAAAGAAAGTTTATTTATTTATGTTAAAACATTGACCAATCTACGTAGATTGTTTGAATTACAGAAGGTAAACAAGAATTTTATTAGCTGTTTACTATACACACATTTTATATTTAACATACACTAAACATAAACATACCCTCGGCCATCATCATAGACTTTATTTTATTCAATTTTGTTGTTGTTGTTTAAAACATGCTCATACGCTTAGATAGGTACTAAAAGCGAAAAGCGCACTAAATATTTACCATAGGAGCTTGGGGGCGGGCGCCTTCTTCTTGCGCCATAACAATTTTAATGCGACACTCTTTTAGTCTTGGTCTTGGCATTTACGAGTAAAAATGTAGCAATATCAACAAAAATAATAAAAATAACTATAATTATTATTATGCTACGATTTAAGGAGGAAGTTGTTTTTTTTATTCTTTTTCGTATAACGGTATAAAGTGCACACAAAACAAAGTAATTAATTATATGTAATTAATTTATGGATTTTTGTTTCTTTCCTTCCAACCCTCTATAATTATTTTTGCTTTTCCATATTTTTATTGCATTGTGTACTTTATAAAAGAGACTTATAGCCGGTTAAGCTGTAATCAGGTGATGCATTCCATTTCGAGGCAAACGATAATTATTGTAAATACCAAAGTGACATTTTGCTGAGAAGGTTACAAAAGTGCGTTATTATAGTGGAGCGGAACTTTGAACTGTATCTTTTAAAAATGGTTCATTTGAAGAATAATTGAAGTTTTCTGTGGTGGTTTCAATAAAATAAACTGTCAATTTTTTGTCTAATAAAAAAAACTACTAAATTTCAACAACTTTGTTTTATGCAAGATAAAATAGGCCAATATCTTTCTTTTTTCTCGTGAAAAGGGCTTTTCCAATTAGGGGTTTTATTTGGAGAAGCTCTCTATTTGGGCAGTTGCCACTTTTTGGATTGTCTTCTTTTAACAGCTTTTGATCATACAAAATACTCTGTTTTGTTTAAATATAAGAATGAAACTTCTTATTGGAAAACGTTGTATTTGAGTTGAAAATCAATTTCTACTGATTTTATCAATTTTTTTGGGAAAAAACTGTTGATAGCAATTTTATAAAACGAAATGAAAATATGTGTTAAATGTAAACACATTTTTTTTTAAAAGATGAAAAAAGTTTAAAACAAATTTATTTATCCTTTCCCAAGATATTTGAGGCAAAAAAGAAAGGAAAAGAAGACTTTCATTTAGATTTTTGTTCAAATTTCATCAACTATTAACAGCAATGTTTTCTAAAAGATAAAATATGTATATGTAAATAAGTTCTGAAAATATTTGATTCAAAAATCAATTGTTGGAAAATCAGATAAGGTATCTTGAATGTCTGAACGTACATGAACCATAGATTTAAGATATAGAGATTGATTGAGGCTCAGAAATATCAACGTTTTAATTCGAAAAATCGAAGCGGTTACAATTACTTTAAAATGGTAGGTAATGAAATAAAATAGGAAAAGAACAAAATAAAATAAAAGAGAATTAAATGAAATAAAAATACAAATACAAATTTTTAGTTTTAAGACGTATATGTCTATGTATATTTTCTTAACTTCAAAATCCATTTTTATTCAATATTTTATGAAAATTCAAACAATTACATTTCCAAGAAATACCACATTTATACTCGGGCACTGTGACGTATTATTGCTTTTTTTTTAACACTCATACGTATGAATTTCTTTGTTTTGTTCAAATGCAAATTCTATAAATAATCATATTAATGTTTTTGAAATATAGATCCAGTGTATTAGTTTATATTTCTAAAAGATCAAACGTTTTCAGCTGTCATTTTGAGTATTTATTGAAAATTAAATAAAAAGAACATTTCTTATTCGAAATCTCCAAATTATATCATTAAAAAGTTATTTTGCAAAGCAAATCAAGAATTTGGATTACATCATGTGTATATTTCTGATGAGAATACGGCATTTCTGAGAGCCCTGAAGCTTTTAAACTAAATAATTTTGTTTATATGTTTAGTTTTTGAATTAAACATTGAAAGCTTGTTGCAACCTTAACACTACGTGTCCTTTTTTTTAACCGCTGTTTCTGAGATATAAAAATATACTGATGGGTTTTGATGGCTTTAAATAAAATTCGACTCCAAGTTCCCATAGACGCCATGTTTTTGAGATATTACCTGTTAAAATTCGAAAAAAAACACATTACCTACTACATTAACAATTAATTTTTTATAAACTGTTTACTCAAACAACTTTATTTAAAAACAAAATTAAATAATAGGTATTTTTCTGTTTTTAAAAATGGTCGCTGTAAGTGTTACCGTTATTTTTAAATATTTTTTTGTCTAGTTTAAGTTCTTTGCCCCTTGCGCCTACACGATGGGGAAATAGACTCTGCCCTTCTATACGTTTTTTTTTCTTGTCTTAAAGCACCCTACTCGCTCTAGCCTTTGGAGCACTTTATACGAATAACCTTGTATAAGGCTTTTTCTGCATGGTTTTCCAAATCTGTAACTCATTTTTACAATATTCAAATCATAAATTGTAATATTTCATAAAATTTTCGAAAAATCTTCAGAACTTGTTAAATTTGTTTTCATCAGTACATCTTAAAGAAACTTTGAACCATTTGTGCTTGAACAGTTCTTAACAAAAAAGAGGGCAAAAAGGTTTAAAAGTATTTTTTGTTTTTGTACAAAATCCGTAATCGTAAAAAAAGGCTTTTAAATGAACATTTTTCAAATAAATGTATGTTAAAAATAACGTTGAAAACAGATAGTCTGAATTCGAAATAAATACTAAACAAAAGCTGGGACCCACACTGATAACTTCTTATCCGTGATCGTGTGTCGATTTGTTTAAAACTTTAATAAAATACTAATGACAATATTTTGTGTGAAATCAAAAAATTGAAGTCAATATCTTTCTTTTTTCTTATGATACTTGAATCGAAAACGACGTCTTATTAGGTTTTTGTTGTTTTTGTAAGTTTTCGTGTTTTGTTAAAGAAGTTGTCAATTTAATTTTTCTAAAAAAAATTGAATCAATTTTAGCAGCATTTTTATAAAGTTTTTATATCTTATAAACATATTCAATAATTCAAAGAAAATTATCTTACGTTAACAACAAAATTTTGCATACAACGAAATAATTTCGAAGTCAATTCCTTTATCTGTTCTCGAAATATTCGAATCGAAGATCAGTTTTACCCAATTTGTTGCATTTTTCTCAAAAAATTTACTGAATATTAAAAACAATATTTTCAAATACGATAAAATTAACTTAAAGGCAGTATCTTTAATTCTTGCCGAAATATTTCAGCTGAAAATCAATTTTATACTAACATTTCATATTATATTTTAATTTTTGTAAAAAAAAACGCTGCTTCGATTTTTCTTAAAATTTAACCAGATTTTAAAAACCTTATTCTTCGTTGCATACAATTATTTTAGAAGTAATCTACACTAATATTATAAAGACGAAAGATTTTTATTTTTGTATGTAACGAATAAACTCAAAAACTACTGGATCGATTTTAATAATTCTTTTTTCATAAGAAAGCTATATTATTACTGAGTAACATAGGCTATATTTAGTATTAGATTACTATAGAAATCTTTATAAATTCCTATTAAAACCAACCGAAGGTGTAAAAAATTAGCCATAAAATGTCTTTCATCGCATACGCTGCGAAGAGTATTGTGGATCGGACAAAAAATGTTTTCTAATTTAGTGATTCATGGTCGTTTTAATTAGCATGCTTATAACTTAAATATCTGTACCTATTTATGTCTACCCGTGCGAAGCCGGGGCGGGCCGCTAGTATATAATTTTAACATTTGTAAAATATTTGTGGTGAGAAATATTTGGTTTCGTTTTTTGATAAAAAAAACGATAGTTAATATTTTTTCAAGATTGTACGAAGTTGGTATCACGTCACATTATATAAAACAAATATTGAAGTCACTATCGTTATTGATTTGTGAGATAATTGGGGTGTTATTACCTGTAAGACAAAATTTATTACTATACTAACTACTAATTCTTAAAATATGGACGACAAAATATGGTATCCGGAATGTACGGACGTACGAACGTACATATACACGCACGCACATACAGCTTTCTAAAAATCTTTGATTAAGATTGTATGAACCTTAAAACGTCGAGAAATGTCAAAATTTTCAGTTCAAGAAATCGGACCAATTACAATAACTTTCTATATGAAATTAATTGCAAAACGTATTCTCTCAAAACTGCACATAAAGATTCAAATGAGGACTCATAATTTATAAGTATTTCCAGAAACTTAGTGAGATACATATTTAAAAGATGTGTGCTTTGAAAAATCATACAATTTCTAAATTGTTAAAAACTGCGTTAGCTTATTTTCAAAAACATTTTGGTTTCTTAATACATGGCTAAAGAGGTATATTTTTAAAAAATCTGCTGTAATATAAAAATGATAAGCGAGATTTAAAATTCATTACAACTTAATTTTAAAAAAATATTGTTTTCAAAATTAGAGTAAAATATTTGCTTAAAATCTAATAAATACATCGCATTTTGATTAATTTATGTGTGAAAATATCATCATATCAATAAAATTTCAATAAAAATTTCATGAAAAATAAATATTTCATTTATAGTTATAGTTTCAAGTCGATGTCAGCCATCTGTTCAAAAACATTTCCCACAATAAAAGAAATAAAATAGTGTTGTAAAAAATAAATCTCTTAACACCAACATAAATTACCCCATGAAGATAATTAATATGTACCAAAAAATATATGAATGTTAAATAAAAAATAGCAATTTATCACTAAGCGACAAATTAATGTTTGTTTTATTTTTTACAATAATTTAAAAAAAATATACCTACAAACTATCACTTGAGTAACCAAAGTTACAATAAATAATAAACAAAACTTGGGCACACACAAATGATGCCCAACAAAAAAGAATGAAACACAAAAATTGCTAAGCTAATCTATGTTTTCACACTTAAATAATATTTATGTTTTCGATCTTTTTATTCGAATACAAAAAAAAGGCCAGCTTCATCTGTTAACCTTCAACCGAATTATAGAAGAACAACAAAAATTAACAACAAATAATAAAAATTTAACTCCAAGGAAAAGTAAATACAATTTTTTTTAAACATGTTCCTCCTATCTCACGAGACAGAGATAACGACAGAGAAGCTATCTCGAAAAAAAACATGCTGTATATGATTGGAGGCACGTTCACATTATTCCAAATCCAACCAAAACCAAAAGCACATGTTTTTCAAAGTTGACACATTACGCTGCGATGATGGCTGCTATGAATCTCAGAAATGCGGGTCTGGTAGGTATCTCGTCAGAGTTGTTGTTGATGTTATTTTTGGCGCCACTCTTAAAACTGAACTGATAGAGTCTTCTCTCGAACAAAAACAATTTATATTCATTGCACAATGTACAGTGACCTCAACAATTTAACATACTTCCGAGTCCAACAACAAATACCCACAACATACATAAGATACATCGTGACGTTACAAAACAAAAACTCACTCGTAATCGTAACGCTCGCTCGCATAGCAACAAGTTTATAGAATTGTCATAACGTCTTTTTAAGACTTCCAGTGCTGCTTTGCTTTTCATATGAAATTCAAAATAAACAACGTGCTCGAATAAAAACTAAAATATCTAGAAAAAAATATAAATACAAATAAACAGCTCATTTTTCTTAGCAGTTCAGTTTCAGTTCATACTAAAACTTATCTTACTTTGCCTTAAAGCTCTTTTACGAAAGTCTTATTTGTTTTTGCTGGAGCATTGAAGTCCAAAAACAATTCTTAGCCTCAATGACTCATGAAGAAACAAATATTAAACATTTAATTTAATTCTGTTTAACATCTTGATAACAATAGGTGATTAACTTTGGAGTAAAAGAAGACAAATAATATGACAACTGTTTCCAATGTAATCAAACGAACCAAATTACAATAATTTCATCATTGTTCTAGCAGTGTAAAAGATAACAATAATTATTATTGTAGTTGAATTACAAATCGAAATTAACGCATTCAAACAATTCGATCGGATGAATCATTACACGAGCAATTCACTCACTGAGCGTAGCGTCGAGCGACCGATGAGTTGCGATTAATACGCGTAGATACAACGTCATCGAATTAGCTTGGAATGGCAATGGATTGGATTGGTATCAGCGCCTAGTAACAGTAGCTATTGTTAGCAATTGAAATACATTTTTCCTGGTTAAAAGTTTTAAAACACTTTATGACCTTTGTTGCCAAATACAATTTGTTGCTACGACCGACAACAACGACTTCGAGATTATTCTTTATTTTTGTATTTTCCCACAATTAGTCACTTCGACAGCAGCGGGTTAGATACAGATTTTTGTTAAGATTTTCTGTCTGACTAGGTGTCTGTCTTTCAGCAGCGCTGCGGCGATTCAGAGACAGTGGCACAGAGGAGGAGAGAGTAGGAGAGCGAGTTTGGTTGATGGGGCACGAAGCACGATTCGCGCAACAAAAAGAAAAACAAAACCCAATGTACGAGTATATTTGTTTGTTGTATCTTTATCCATCCACAATAATATACTGCACAGATGCGATGCTGACATGATTAATAGTGGTTTTGTGGTGCTAAAGAACTGAAACAACAACAACAACAAAAACAACAAATTAAAATTCAGTTCTTTTTTTTTGCACAGAGCACATATACATTATACATACATACATAATGTAGCTAAAATACGAATTGAGTAGAAGTATCTATCTATTTGTATCTTTTTTTTTTACTTGGCTTTTTCATTATTTTCTGTGTGCTGTTTTTTTTTCTGCAGCTGACGCCTGATGCCTATGTGGGGGGTACATCAGGCACTTTGTTGTTATGGATTTGAAATTGAGATAGATTACATAACGTCAATTTTTTTCTTACTCATCTTTCTGGAGCCTATCAAGGATCTTGTTTTTCAAGGCTGTGAGGGAAACAAATTTTAATCCAAATAAAGCATGTTCGGAAAAAAAACAAAAATTTAAATATTTCAAGTAAGAGAATTGAGCGATTTGGCCTTCTTTTTGAAAGACTCAGGCATTTGGCTTAGAAATTATTAACATAAAAAGCAGAGCATTCCATGAAATTTGAAAACACTCTTAGTCAAAAACTTATTTCTATTTAAATGAAAGAAAAGTTGCATGAAAGGTTGGTGGTGAGGATTGATTAGTTACCAGTTCATAACACTGGTCGACAAGATTTTCTTACTGGCATTAAAATTGCTCTTTACCAATTTGTTTTGGTGGCTTTAATTCAAATCCAACTTTAAAATTACTGGGCGACACGAAAAGTTTTTGAGATATCACTTTTTAAAATTAAAAAAAAAAAACACGTGCATATACATATAAGATTTTTTGAGGCTAAATTTATGAAGTAGTATTTTTTCAATAAAATCCGTGATGGTTTTCCAGATCTAATAATCCTTTTCTTCAAATTTTGGTTAAAATATTTATTTTATTTATGTTTCATATAATCATCGAAAAAACTTCAAAAGTTGTTAGATTTTACCTGTCTTACAAAATGATTTCAACAGAAAAAGGCAAAACGTTTGAAAGCAAGTTTTGTTCTTGCACCGAATCTGTTGTCCAAACAATATTCTATTATATTAAGTTTTTGAAATATATTTAAAAATATAAAAAGAGACTGGGATGCGACCCACACAGATAACTTCCCATCCCGTCTGTCGATTTGTCTTGCTTAAAAGTTTGTCTATATGTATCAATTTTTACCAAATTTGCGTACTTTTTTTTGTAGATTTTATTTTTTTATGAAAAACGGACCGTTGGATTTTTATAAAAAAATTACTGAATATCGAAAACAATATTTTCTGTGAAATAAAATAAGTTTGAAGCCAATATTTGTAATTTTTGAAAAGCTATTTGAGTCGAAAGTAAATTTTTACCAAGTTTTAGTATTGTTTTTTTTTTAGGTTTTTATTTTTTGTAAAAAAAACTGTAAATTCGATTTTTCTCAAAATTTTATCGAATGTTGAAAACAATATTTCTTATAAGTTAAAATTAGTTATAATTTTTGAAAAGATATTTTTACCAACTTTTATGAATTTTTGTTTAGGTTTGTATTTTTTGTAAAAAAAACTGTCAATTCGATTTTTCTCAAAATTTGTCAGACTGTTAAAAATAATATTTCTTATAAAATAAGTTTAAAGCCTTAATCTCTAGTTTTTGAAAAGCTATTTGAGTCGAAATTCAATTTTTACCAACTTCGAGTAATGTTTTTTTTTAGGTTTTTATTTTTTATAAAGAAAAAACTGTCAATAAGATTTTTCTCAAAATGTTATCAGACGTCAAAAACATTATTCTTCGTTGCACAAAATTGTTTTGGAGATGAAATCATATTTTAGTCGTAAAATGTTCGAAGTGACAATTTTTTTTCAGTTTTTTTGGTTTATAAAAAAAAACGTTAATTGGATTTTTTTCCAAAAATATAATTGTTTTGTATCACTGTACAATATATAATATAAAATTTAATTCAAGTCTCTAGTGTCATTGGTTCATGAGATATTTAGGTTTAACCAAAATGTTCACCTTTTTTTTAAACTGCTATGGTAAAAAAACCACCCACGCAATTTTCTTGAGAGCCCTTTCTGCATCTTTCTGCCTTATTGTCTGTATAACAAAATTTATTTGAAGTCGATATCTTTTCTGGTTCTTGAGCTATGGACGACGAAAAAAACGTCGCGAACGTACGGATGTACGGACGTACGGATGTACGGACGTACGGACGTACGTACACACGCACGCACAGACATCTTTCTAAAAATCTTTTATTTCGACTCTAGGGACCTTGAAACGTCGAGAAATGTCAAAATTTTCAATTTGACAAATTGGACCCATTACAATAACTTCCTATGGGAAGTCAAAAAGTAAAGAATTTAAATAACGTCAGAAAAAATCGATTTTGGAACTATCGGATTCGATATTTTGATTAAGTAAACTTAAAAGAAAATTATTTTTATTAGCGATAGAAGATCTATTAGTTAAAGTCTATCAAAATATGGAGGCATGGCTACTCCTTGTGAACATGGGAGAAAAAGAAGAGTAGCCTTAAGAACCTTCCTTAATCACTTTCAAGTCTATGAATATGAGTCGAGTAATAAATTGAATTTCGACTCAAATATGTTGAGAAAAATCGCATTGACAGTTTAAAAAAAAAATAAAAACCTAAAAAAAAATTAACAAAAGTTGGTAAAAATTGTTTTCGACTCAAATAACAACTAATTTTAACTTATAAGAAATATTGCTTTCAACATTCGATAAAATTTTGAGAAAAATAGAATTGATAGTTTTTTTTTTACAAAAAATAAAAACCTAAAAAAAAAACAATATTAAAACTTGTTAAAAATTTACTTTCGACTCAAAGAGCTTTTCAAAAATTACAAATATTGGCTTCAAACTTATTTTATTTCACAGAAAATATTGTTTTCGATATTCACATATCATTCGATATAAAAATCCAACAGTCCGTTTTTTCATAAAAAATTAAATATACAAAAAATAGTACGCAAATTTGGTAAAAATTGATACATATAGACAAACTTTTAAGCAAGACAAATCGACACACGGGATGGGAAGTTATCAGTGTTAGTCGCATCCCAGCCTCTTTTTTTTTAAATGTTTTAATCAGTAATGTTTACCTTGATATCTAGATATACAAATTGTATTACATATATTACATCATAATTTATTTAGTTATAAATATTCTGACATTTAAAACTTTATATTATTACGTACTATTAACTCAATACGTTTTAGTACAAGGAAACAACACAATCTTACTAAAATAGTCTATTAAACATATACATTTTACTTCAGAATTATTAAAATATTGTTTAAAATTGGTATAGATGTTTAAAATTCTTTTAAATTATTTCATATTTTTGTGTTCATGGCTTATTAAAAATTAAATTTTCTTTTATATATGCATTTATATTGGTATTATTGAGTACAAAAAATAACCTTTTTAAGATCGAATAACTTGTGTGTATTTTGTGTTGCGTTCTAGTTCTATACACTAATTTTGAATCGTAATTTGTTTAAGTTTGATCTCGTAAAAAATTCAACAAATTCCTGAAATACCATAATTAAATATTGAAAAGTGGGACTCGAACTGAAGGTCAAATAGTGAGAATATTGAAAAATTGAAAAACTATTTTTTTAAATGGTCATATTTTTCAATTTCTTGATGGTATGAAATGGAAATTATTTATTTGTAAAAATGGATTGAACTAAAAAACGCGTAGTAATTTTTTGTTGAAAACTTCGTCATTTAAAACAAAATTTAGAAAACTTGAACAAATTTTACAAAAAAATAAATAGATAAAAACAAAAAAGGTAGATTGGTTGAAATAAATACGGTCCAAAAAAATTAAATAATAAGTTAAGGAGTTGAATGCTAAAAAAGAAATTATTAAAATTTCGACAGTTTCCTTTTGCAATTTTTTGTTAAGTGTTGTCTGTTTTGTAAAAAGTCTAAACCCTTTTTGTAGACATTCATTTAGCTTCTGATATACAAGGAAGCTATGCAATATTTTTCAACAGAATTATTATTTAAGTTAAGATGAAAACAAAATGTTTTTCAACTTTCTCCCATTTAAAAAATAAATATTTAAGCTAAGGGGCCGGTTATAGCTATCAGTAAAATCGATCAGTAAAATTTGAAACAGGAGGAGTCTGAAATGTTTTACTGATGAGCGTTTATAGCAATCAGTAAATTTACGTCATTAAATTAAATGTCACTTTGAAGCTTCGCGTCTCAGACAATTTTTTTACTGTTGCTTTCATCAGTAAAATTTTTGATGATGTGATCGGAACAGTAAAAAATTGGAACACCAACAGTAAAACGAAATGGAATTTTGTTTGGCTTTTGGGAGTCAGCTGTTCAGTAAAATGAAATTTCACCACAAAAAAAATTAAAATGGATTTATAGATTAAATAAAACTTTAAATGCATTGTTTCTTTTTGAAAAAAAATACTTGACTATAGGATTCATCTTATTGCATCAATCTTTTGCTAGAAATCAATCTGTAACATGTTCAAAAACTAAAAACAAATAATTTTACCGGCCCCTAAATCTACAGTTATTATGTGATATGCTTTAGGATACAAGGAGCCGAATATACAAAAAATCGATATTTTCTACAGTTGAAAATTTTGAAACTTCTGTATCAAAATCAAAATCAAAATCGCTTGCTTGAAGAAAAGAAAAGTAATCTGCTCTATAGAACTTCTCATGGCTAGAAAAAAACTTTGCCTTTCTTGGCAAAAACTTGGCCTTAGGGCCTACTAATGACAATTTTTGAGAAAAAATGTAGTTACTTTTGATGCTCACATGCGATTTTCGGGAACTTTTTGTATCAGGAAGAAATCTATTAAATTGAAGAGACCAAGAGATATGTGTAGGTGTACTTTCTTCTAAGAAGAGAAGACTTTATTTTGTTAAAATTGTATTACAAATCAGTATGAATAAATAACATTTTAGTGTAAATTAGAATCAATAATAAAAATATAAAAATAAATACCCTGTCTACGTAAATTCAAATCTGTATTTATTTGTTTGATTAGATTCTTTATTACTGTTTCCTGTTGCAGTTTCATGTTTTTTTTTTTTAATCAGGTGATCATTTTTGTTTATTTGTTTATGAAAAACGTTAAGTAAGTCATAAAATAACAATAACATACAATGACAAATGGGAATAAAATTACCAACCAAATATCAATCATTTACCTAAATATTTTGTATTTATCTATTAATGAATTTACCTCAATTGAATGATATCTTATCGTTGGATATATTTATGTGCAATAGATACAAAAAATAAATTAAATTTTGGATAACCTTAGAAGCTTATATACATAAATAAAGGTTGTTTTTTTTGTCAAGCTGCATGTTAAGTTATTGTCAGTGGTCTGATAGTTGAGAATGTCAAACTGTGTTTAAGCACTTAAAAAACACCCCATTTTCCAAAAACTGGTTCAGATAACTATTTGAAAACTCCCTTTCATTTAAAAACTATTATTTTTTCAGAAACTTGTTGATTATTGTTTGCTTGTGTGTTCGTTTGTTTGTTTGTTTGAACGCGCTAATTTTAGGAACTACTGGTTTGATTTAAAAAATGTATTTAGTGTAAGATATCTCATTTAGTGAAAAAGGCTATAGGCTAATACGAGCAGAGCACAATATCAGAAATTCAGAAGTCATATGGATTAAGCAAAGTAATAAAAGTATAAGTAGACATAGCTATTTTGTGACCTTAACTTAACCTTAACCTTGCGACTTACTAAAAAGACCTTCAAATTTTAGTTAATCTCTTAAAATTTTGAGATCGGTTTAAACTTTGTTTGTTCACCAATTCAAGTGTTTATTGTATGTAGGCCTATTTGTTTAAAAAGTGAATTCAACTTAATAGAGGCATAATGAGAGTTTACGCAAAGTGAATATTGAAGTGTGTTGAGTTGAATTTTTATGATTTCACAAGTTTCGCATTAAAAAAAAAAACTTATGAACCAAACAAACCAATTTCTTGCAATAATTTTTTAAAAAGCCAAACATTTGGTTGATCCCAAATATCTCCAAAAGCTAGCGACTTCAATTAAATTGTATATAATACAGTTTGCCGTGATACCATATTGGTTCTTTGAATTACAATTCGGCTTATTGCAAATGAAATCATTATTTTAAAGGTCACAACGAAAAGTTATCAGTTTAAGTCGAATCCCTGCCTCTTTTTTAAATTAAATTTTACCATAAAACCAAAAAATTGAACATCAAGTGAATCCAAAACGAGACTTCCAACAATCTCGCTCCCACGAGTCTCTTAATAAACCTTATCGCTATATAAATCCAATTAAATTTCTGTCATAATTTATTTTGATTAAATTATCGTCTTCCTAATTTTAAGTAAACATAATACTTTTTAAAAAATAATTATAAACCATGAAACATCAAATTTCTTCAAAAACACAATGAAAGAAAAAAACATACTCCATAATTAGCCCAAAATAATCTTATCATCATTTTATTTTTACTAACGAAAAATTTGAAAAAAATTAAAAAAAAAACACGGAACTAAAAAAGTATCTCACTTTGGAGTTCGGACACAAACAATTGACGTCAAATCAAAAGTGATAATGGATTTATAATAATCTTATGTATTTCTTGTGTCAACATAAACAAACGGTCTTTCCAACGTTATCCCTTAATCTCTGCTGCCGCGAGCCCTTATAACATTTATCACTCAATGCAACACTGACCATCATCTTTTACACTTGGTTTATCTTGACAAAAGCTTTTAGCACATCTAAAAGAAAAAGAAAAAGAAACAAACCCTAAAAAGGATTGGTCAAGCCAAAAGCCAAATCCAAAGCCAACCATAAACCCTGTAAGTGCTAATCACATTAACTTACACGGTGCGTCTTTATTTTGGTACAGAAGCTACATTCAGCTGATGATTTGCTCGTGTTGAGCCTATTTGTTTTGCTTAGATGAACAAACATGAGACTTGACATAAACAACCTAATTATAGTTTTAAACTTTAAGAAGTTGCTCCAACGCTGTGCGGCGGCAAAACCAACTGAAAAACTCATTGCCAAAAGTGTTGATCATGTATCTTCTAATATAGTAAGCTGGTGGCTACAGGCTATGTGATACCCTAGCTTCGGAGATAGTAAGATCGTTAGATTTTTGGGCCCGCAAAGATAGAAGTGCGAAGCTACTCTTTGAGCGTTCTCATGGGAATGCATACGAAAGAAGATTATAGATACGAGTACTTTTGGTTTTAGAGTAAATTTGCACTTAATTAAGGCCGCCACTCTGTTTCTGTTTCTGTACAAAACTCCCCTGCTCTAATCAGTACAATAAATATTTCCAAGTTTGGGAGCGAAAAAATGTGCGACTATTCGGAGAGATCTGATCCGCGGTGCGGATAGCTATTGCTTCGGGGATGGGACAAGTTCGTCGCTTTACGCTAAGCAGACTGTGTATTTTGCGCACGTACGCAACTCAAGCAAGTCGATATGCCAACGATAGTTATTTCGAGGTCTCCTAGATATCATAAGCTTGTTGTTTACTATAATTTTTTATTTTTAAATTGCAAAAATACTTATACTCGAGACATATGTAGATAAATTTAAAGTATTGAAGGAGCTGTGACGAAAGTATCTATGATTATTTTTTCCTATGTTAGTGCTTATGAATAGAATATTTAGGCTAAATTAAGACCGATGGAAGCAATAATTAACTTCAGCTTGTTTTGGATACAAAGTTCGCAGCTGATAAGAAGGCTTTTGGTGTGTTTAGTTTATTGCTTTATGTCTGGAACTAATGGGCTTGAATAACGTGCTCAGATATGGAAGCACATACATTTGTCTGAATTTTGTTACTTGTATATTACGTAGTCTGACCAGATGGCCCGTTTTACGAAACAGAATACTAAGAGATTTTTTGTATAGTTGATTCCTTAATGAACCTTATCATTTATTGTTTACAATTTTATGAGAGGAGAATGAACAAAATACAATGACGTTGATGATAAATATGATTCGTATTCATAAAGAAAGATTGTGCGAGTACTTTAGCACGTAGAGCAGAGCCAGAGATGTTTGAGTCGATGAACTACAGAATTTTGGATCATGGTCTTTTGAGTTTTTGTAAGGTATGTATCGTAAACCGATGTGATTTTAAAATAAAATTGTTTTTCTAGTCATTTACACACAAAAGTTGAAAAGAGTTATAGACGATCATTTTTAAACCGATCAAGTCACAGTGTGATCACTTTTTCAACAAGGGCAGTACCTTGGAATATATATGGATTTATCAACCACAGTAGAACATGGATATGAGAAAGCGTGAAAATCTGTGCTTTTCTACATACAAAAATCCATCCGAATGGCATCCCGTCTACTATTCTAAAGAGGTGTTGACTTATCAACCACTGTAGAACATGGATATGAGAAATTGTGAGAATCTGTGCTTTTCTACATACACAAATCTATCCGAATGGCATCTTGTCTACTACTCTGAAGATGTGTTCTTCGACCCTAGTGAAACCCCTATGTTAGCTTTGCCATTTATCGATTTCTTCTGGGCTCGTTCCGAGTGTTCGGAAAACAACATTTGTTTAACTAACATCCAAAAAAGGCGCATCTTTTTCTCACTCAAATTATCCACCGATTATACTAACTTCTTTTCTTTCCAAAGACATGAAATGCTGATTAACTATCAGCCTAAGCAATTCCTTGAGAAAGAATCAAAATCTTCTAAATGGCCGGCAGTACGGTTATCGTAGCAATACTACCACCGGGAAATCTCATGTTTCATTTTACCAAACAATCGAACAAATGTATACATCGTTTTGGAGAATGTTGGTTTATGCAATTGATATATCAAAGCTATTTGACAAAGTCTACCATCTTGCCCTCTTATCGAAAATGCGTGCTTTCTGTATCGACGAATGGATTAGAAATTTACTTTTGAACAATCCAATGCAAGTTGTATTGGACGGATAAGTCTGAAACCGGCAATATAAATTCTGGAGTGCCCCAGGGCTCCGTGTTCTCTCCGACACTCTTTTTTATTTTCATTAATAAGTTTCTGTCTCCTTCTACTTAATTTTAAACCAATTGATTATTTCGCAGACGATAATACTCTTAGCTTTTCATATTCGTTTCCAGATTCACACCCCTCCTCTTTGAAATATAATAAGCTCATTAAATTTTGCCATCGTAAAATTTGGTATAAGAAACAGGAAGGAATTTAATGCTAATAAAAGCCATCTTTGTCTTGGTTCTTGAGAAACTTAGTAAAAGCTCTGGGAAAGAGCTTTTAAAATTATTGGTGACATTGAATCAATTACATAACTTAAGTTTCTTGCCTCATTCTTTTTATTATTTTTATATTAACGAACTATGCTTAAGTGAAATAGTAATACTCTTGCTTCAAGGAATGCCCATCGGCATCGACCGTCTGTATAGTACAGAGACTAGTTCTTCAGCCATGCTACACGAATGTGGAATGCCTTGATACGCTTTATCTTTCCACTACATTGTAATGATCAAAAATTCAAAACCAATGCACTCCAACACCTGTTTTCTAAAACCACCCTCTTTTTAACATCAAAATTAAAAGTAGTCGGCATGAATTTTTTTCTAAAACGACTTGATGGATTTTTATGAAATTTTCTGTAAAATGTATGTATATTTTTGTACCTATTCCTAGTTAATTTAAATTTTGTGTTGTTTCTCTTTGCAAGCTCTTTTTTTGTTGACCAAAAATATCTCATTTTTTGATTCTTTTAAGAGTATTTTTTTTTTCGATATCTGAAAAACGGATTTGTAAAAGTAATTTTCTTAAAGAAGTTATTTTTCATTTAAAAATTTATACTGATACTTAAAAAGGAGTTTCCAATATTCGAGTTTCTTATATCCGTAAAAATAATTGTAAAATGTGTGTTTGAACCCCAGTCTATACCTCCTATCAGCTATATTGGGGTTGACGTTTCCAATTAGCCACAAGTCACGGTGAATAAGCAAACAAAATGCATTGTTAGTCCATTTCATTGCACTTTTTGTGCAGTTACCATATTAGGCACTTACTTTTTATTTTTCTCTTTAATTTTCTATTTGCAAATACCTGATAATTTCCACTAATTTATCACCTGCGTTAAAATATATACAATACTATGTACTTTACTGTACATAATCGCACTGCAACTTAAAGGTCTTTTACCTTTCCCGGTGTCGGTGCCGGTGACGATGACGCTGCGCGCCGCGCCGCCGGCCGGTGTCGGTGCCAGTGCCGGTCACATGTTTTCCCACCTTCCTTCCTTTGTGTTTTGTCTTTAAGATATTTAGGTACAAATGTGTAGATACATCTTCTTCATACAGTATGTGATAAACGGTGATGTGTACAACAATGTCCATCGCCACCTCGTCGCCACTGCTACCGCACCACTGCGTCCGCGTTGTCGTCTTGCCAACGCATCGTCGAGTCGTCTGCTAGTCGCGTTCGCTTATACGGTAGCAATAAAATGATTTTCGCCTATCTTAATAGAGCTTTATCTTTAAATTGTTTAAAATTTAATTGTAAAATACCAAAAGTGACAAGAGTTTGAGAGAATAAGGGAAATTACTTAGAAATGTTCACTTTTCACAAAAAAAAGGGAAAATGGGAAATTAACAACAACAACAAAAAAAAAACAATTTACTTCCCCCTCACAACAAAATAATTGCACTTAGCAACAACGCCATCAACCAGCAGCGTACTGCAGCGTCGTGCAGCGGCCAAGCCAAGTCTCGCAATCTCAACTTTAACTCAAATAATCAAAACCCAGTGAAACAAACAAATTGAATATAATTCGCCAAACAGACACGGTCAGATAAAAATGTAATAAAACAAGAAGCAAAAGTTCGTAAAAAAAAACGAGAGAGGGTGGAGGAGGGCATTGTCACTTGGATGGAAATTGTTTGCAATTGAAACACGTCTCTTCCTATACACCACATAAACGTAACTAACGTAAAGGGTGTTTTTTAGAGGCATAGAAGTTTGAAATGGAATAAAACGAAAATGATTTTTTTAAATTGACGTGAAATTTACTTGAATTTAAATATGATTTTTAGCATATGAACGAACGCCAAGGCTGGCTCAAACGTAGATCAATCTGTAATTCCAATTTTTGATGAATTTTTCCAACATTTGTGGTTTACTAGCGGCTCCTCGCGCATGCTACACTCTTTACTCGCATGCTCTATTTTAGAACGAATTTGGGTAACATAAGAAAGGTTATAGTGAGCCGACTTTAAAAGATAAACGTATGCTATTCCGGACGTTCCTTAGGAACTATTAAAAAGGGAACAAATCTGTCATACATTACTTTAACAAAACTTTAACAGTTTCCTCACGGCACACAGTAGAAGCTCTGAAAAGGGAAAAATTACTGATTTTGAAACATTTCTTATTAGTGCTCCGTTTGTATTAGACTTATCGTGATGTTATATAGTCTATAGCTGTACTCAATAAATAAGCTGTATAATTTTTAACAACATTTCAAATCGGTCCAGTAGTTCCTGACATAAGGTCGTGCAAACGAACAAACAAACAAACAAATTCTTCAGCTTTATATATGGTCCGCCAAATAACTTTTTTTTTTTGAAAATGCTATAAAAACATCGAGTAGCTTCGGCTGTGTGGCACTTAGCGCCGTCCTGTTGAAACCAAATGTTGCCAATATCCTCCTCCTCCTTTTGTGAACGAAAATTTGTTCGCTTGGGTGTATCGGCCGGCCAAGATCAAAATGAGGTTCATCTGAAAAGATGATTTTTTTTGTCAAAATCGGCACCTTCTCTAAGCGTTGTTCAAAGCGTATTTCAAGCGTAAACGCAACCATATTCGTTTAGCGGAAGGAAAAAACTAATTATTTGTCAAATTAGACATGAGTTAAGTATTACCATTCACGAAATAAGCGATGGTTGAAAAAAAACCGTTAGATGGCGGGCCCTATAACATAAGTAAAGATAACTCGGCACATTTTTTGTCCAAGTAGTCAATTGTTTCAGCCTTATCGACGTGAATCTCACATACATACATATCTCTACAGGAAATAGTTAAGTGGCGTTAAATAGTACCATTTTGGAGACCAATTAACAGCTCCGTACTCCGTGAAATTATGCGATTACCAAACGTTTTCTTCAATAAATCAATTGTGGCACGAGCTGTGTGAAATTTTCCACCGTCTTGTTGAAACCGCTGCTATTGTACTGAAAGGTTATTCAATTTATGAGCGAAAAAGTCAGTAATCAAAGGTCTATAGTGGTCTACATTGTCTGCAACAATCTGGCCTGCATCGTTTTTAAAGAAGTTCGGACCAATTACTAATTATCACTTACCTATATAAAGCAAATCAAACAGTAAGTCTCAACATACACTTGAGGATTATCAGAACTCCAAATATGGCATTTTTGTCCTTATAGCCCTTTCCCGTTAAATAACTTTAATGGCTGAATCACAATTGTTTGTTGACGTTTTTTTACAGCTCTTGAGCTGTCAGACAAAGCAAATGCTCAGAAAATTTAACTAGAGCTTCCGTTTGGAGTCACATTACGTTACATTACGTTCTTTTCCTAACGATTGTCAAACGAAACGTGAGGTCGAAGCTCCATTGTGATAGCATGCATTGAATTCCTAAGGCTGAACTCGTAAACGTCAGGCGAAGCCAAAGCTGAAGCGTGTTTGTGATTCAGCCATAAGTTTTATACCTGTAAGAGAAACACCCATTATAATGCTTTATAAAAATACAACACATTCAGTTTATATTGAGTTGATACTGACCATTATGCGTTTATTTGTGCACAAAATTATCACGACCTGGTCGCACGAAATTACTCCTGTGATGGGAAGTGCGACGGAAAGGCATATTTTAACCAGGTTAGATTAGGTTGATTGTCTGATGATTGATAACGTTTACGCCGCATTTAAATAACGTCATCAATTATCAAATATCTAAATATTAAGGAGGTAAAGTGAATTAAAGTCAAGTGAAATAAGCCCAGCTTTCAAAAATTGGGCATATTTCTTACACTTACCGCTGAAATACCAAATCAAGAGAAGAAAAATATAAAAGTAGCTTCTAATTCGAAAAAACCTTACAATTTAAAAAACAAAATAATTAATTAAAAAAAATATTTTTTGAAACATACATACAAGGTATACACCCTTATTGCGAACATGGGCTATCAATTAATAATATTGATATGTTTCAATACCCTTTTTATAAATGGCATTGTGACTGTCAATTAATTAATGTTGCTGGCCCATTGTGAATGTTTCTTAAATATCAGTTTTGAATGAAATACTCGTTATTGTGGAGAACAATTTTTATCAATTTTCAAGTTAGCTGTCAATTTTGATTTCAATTGTGAATTTGCAATAACTAAGAAATAATTAAAAATTGGAGTTTTGAAAAAAAAAACATTTAATTTCCAGAGAAATCACAAATAACAGTTGTGTAGATTGGTCTAGGCTAGGTAATGGAAGGGAAAGTAGGAAAATATTTCTGTGGAGCTTAATAACCTAGGTTTTTCAGAACAAAGTGCCAGAGATCGATCGATTAATAACATCTACTGATGATAGTGGGGGATCTAACCAGGATTTATACCTTTAGCGATTTCAAAAATTAGCTATTTCCACAAAAACAGGACATTCACATTACTTGTCATATTGTTCAAAAAATATTTTCAGTTGAACTCATTTTGTTTTAATTTCATTGATGTTTCTCTTCATCTGAAAGACGCACATTCACAATAGAGAATAAATTGGAACCATTCACAATAGCATTATATTTTACAACTCATTTTCGCCTTACGGATTTTTATTTCAATTGATAAATTATCAACAGCTAATTGGTTGATGGATTGTTATTAAGCAGGACTTAAGAATTTTAAAAGAAGTTTGAGTTTTCAATGTTTGAGGGCTGATCGTTATTTAATCTGTTGTTCTATTAAAAGAATCCTTTTGTTGTCAAAGAATAATAATTCCTACTGCAGGGTTTAATCGAATCAAGTTCCTCTTATAATGTTTCAGTTCCAATGGCCAGCTCAAAACCTTCAAAAAACTAAGTAATTCAAAAAATATCCCTGAAAACATTTAACAGAGCTTGTCGTGAGTATTTATTTTCTTCAAAGTCTCACTGAAAAGCAAAGTTATTTCCAAATAAAAAAAAATAAATCGTAAATACAAATATGAAATAAATTACACTAAATTTTTTGTCTGTGAAATTTCTAGCTTACCCTTATTATTGCACCTTCTAGAATTATATCAGACAGAAGTAGAAATAATCATAATAAATGACATTTTTATGCTCACGAACAATGTGGCAAGTGATGTTTTGACATGAGTGATCATTCGAGAATTGCGTGATACAATTTTATAGGTGTTACGTCAAATCTGAGTTCATTAGACAATGATTATTTCATTTTTTTCTAAAATAAAGTCTTTGAATTTGAAACAATTTGATCGACTTGTATTTGTAAGAAAAACTGAAAAATCAAAATCAAATATTGGCTCAAAATTTTAATAAGTCACCATTTTAGTAAGTTACTGAATTGTAAATGATGAATTTTAATGCATGATGAAAGATACTTGATTTTTAGTAATTAGCTTAATTGTTTTAACTTCTGAAGTTCTGACATTTAGAACTAGGTAAGTTCCCCGGAATTAGGTTTGTTTGATTTGTGTTTTTTTTTTCCCTTAAAAATTGTTACTTTTAATAAGTATGGAGATTGAATAAAGCTAAAGGGAATTAGTATTTTACTTTTCAATCATGGTACACAGCTTCAATACAAAAAAATTAATTTGGCTTAGTCAAGCTAATTTTAGCAAAGCATTTTTGTCGAGTGGTAAGCAGCTGTAGATAAAATTTCGTAATTTTGTTTCATAGTCTACACTGTCAAAAATAAGGCTTGGTGATTTTGACAAATTATTGGAGTTTGTAGTTAAAAGGGGAATGGTCGGGCTTAAAACTATTCAGAAAATTTATTTTAAGAGATGAAAATGATATTTCGAGTAGAAATGCAAATACATATGTGTCATGTTACCTACTAGAAGAAATTCAAAAAATATATTTTAAATACTGTCCTTTTAACAAAAACTGTCTCAAAACGTCCGCTTCTAAAACTTTTTTATATAGCTACCTTCAATCGTATTATTTTCATTTCTTAAAAAATCTTTTAAGAAATAAATTATATTTTGTGCGTTTATTTTATGAAGAGCTTAAATAAAATGAATGTTGGAGTTATTTCTTGAAAAAACTTTTAGCAGCCGAAAAAAAGAGAGACCAAAATACGGACAAAACAAATTTGAATTCTATGTTTCCACAAGATCAATTGCATTTTCTACACAACGCTCTTTTGTCACAATTTAGCTCAGGGGTTTTGGTGAAGTTTGCTGCGTATGTGTACCCGTGGCATGATGGTTAGTGCGTTGAACTGTCATCTAAAGTTTTTTTTTTTCACACAAATTCTTAAAATTCTCCAAGAGTAATTCTTGTCATGAAAAGTCCTTTCTCAAATAAGCCGTTCGGATTCGGCTTAAAACTCCATTCTTGAGAACATTATTTGAACACAGGAATGGTTGAGAATTGTAAGTCACTAGGCCCTAGTTCTCAATGGACTGTTGCGCCACTGAATTTATTTATTTTTTTGCTGCGTATATTTTACTAAAAATCATATTAACCAAAACAAAATTTTGTGCAACGGCGAATATCTTTTGTGACATTTGGTTAAGTTGTTAGAAAAATTGAATTGACATTTTTTTTACAAAAATAAATACCCACGAAAAAGTGGTACAAATAAATTTTCGTAACACTGCAAAATGGAGTAAGTGCTCTATGAACCCACGAATAATTTATTTTTTCAAAATTAACTTTCACAGTTTGAAAGCTTTGTTTTGACGTTAAACAATTCATAACAAATTGTCAACTCTAATTGAACAGAAATGTCAAAATAGTTTGACGTTCTCAACTGTCAAAACACATAGACAACAACCATCCAAACGTCAAATGTGTCTAAAAACCTTAAACAATTGAAATATCAAAAATACCTAACTGATATTTAAATTATGAAATATGGTACACAGTTTTTAAAACTAAGCCGAATTTTAACGAATTTTATGTTAGGTGTTTATACAAAAACCCAAGCCTATATTTCCAATTCTTTTTTTAATAACATGATACCAAAAATAGATAAAATATAAAAAAGATGCTTAATATGGAAAGCAGTCACGTTTTTAGACATCAAACTGATAACAAATTAGCACACTTGATTTCAAAGCATCAACTTATAAGTCTGACCATTATAACTGCTTTATGTTTTTGTTATGAAATTTTGTTTCTCCAAATTCTTGTTGAAAAGTTTATTTTTAAATTCTAAACAAATTTAAACAAACAAAATTATACAAAAAATCACATCAAATCACTCTTTTAGCACGTGAAAACTCGTACTCTATCCAAACATAACCAGTTTTACTTCAAATTTAATTTTACCTTTGAATAATCTCGGAGACTTACTTTTTCGTTACTAATTTTATATTTAAACCACGATAAAAAATACAAAAATAGTTTAACGCATGTGAAAATAATATTATTCCCATAATAATTAAAGTCCAAAATAGTTATGTGTGAATCGAACATACTTTTTTTTATAGCTCTAGCTATTTGCCTTTCCCGAATCAAACATAAATTATTTATGTTCACGAAGAGTGTGTTGTTAGTTGCACGCTTTGAATTTTATATTATTTATACAAAAGTACGTACTTTAGAAAAAGTACAAAAATTAGCATGCCACTAATCATGATGGTAATGAGCCTATTATCCGTATCATGAAGCATGCAAATGATTTCTGATATCAATTCGCTTCCTTAAGTTCTAAAATATAAATATATCAATTGCCAAGCCAATCTATAGACCCGCAAGTTTCTGTCTGCGTTAAGGCTATGTTTTTCACTGCTCCCTTTTAACGCACGATTGATCGACAGATAAGATTATGATTTTGAACATAATTTAGCAGATCGTTAACAATTTACTGGTACGTGCAAAGAATGTGTTGTTGTTGTTTTGTTTTTATAGAAATTTCAAAATAAAAAGATCAACGCGATGACGTCTAAAAAAATCCAAGCGAACAAACAAGTATCTAGATAGACAAAACATAAGAAACATCAGAAACAGACCCATCAGAGAAGCACCCAACAGTGCAACACATGGTTGCCTCATGTTGGCAATTTCTATAGCCTGCCTGATGATGAGAGCTATCGAAGAGCAACCTTCATTATTTTATATCTCATATTATTCTTTTTTTTTCTCATAGCAAAACAAGATAAATAGGTACATAAATTCCAAAACATTGCGGAAACAAAATTCAAAAAATAAATAAAAACGAAAAATCCAAACACAAATATATCACAAAGATATATTCTTAATGAATTTATAGGCTTCGTAGTTAAGTGAAAAATAATACATTTAACAGAAATGCCAGACTAAGTCGCACAAATCTGCTTATAGTTATTATAGAAGAAGTTATTTTCAAAAACGAACTTCGAAAAGGGATTTGGCGTAAACCTTTTTGAAAATGTTAAGGCCATTTTAGTAAATTAATGAGATACAAAGATGATTAGCCTAATTTTAAATTATTTTACTATTTCCTTACATTTTACTAAAAATGGCTACTTAAGATGTTAGTATGATAGTTTGTTTCATCCACGTGACTTCTGAGTTTCTGACATTTTTGATTCCTCCAAACTGTCACTTTTATGACGTGTTCAGATGCATTCTTTTCAATAAATGGGGATTAGTATTTAACAAGTTTGCAAAGGGCTAACATTTTGTAATAACTTGTAGGTAAATTGCTTAAAATCTACGGCACTGAACACCCTACTCCACCTTAGAGCTTGATCACAGCCGGAGACTACAAATATCGATAGAAACTTCCAAATTTCTTACTAGGAGGATAGGGCATTGCTGAAAGACGAGTTTATCCACTTTTACATGAATAGACCAAAAACGACTAAAATTGAGTCTCTCATTCCATCTTCCCAATCTATGAAGCGTGTTCCAGGCAGAACTTTTGTCGCTTAAACAAGTCTCAAAGGCTCAAAGAAAACGTGATTACATTATATGATATCAACATTTAATATACGGATTTTCTCAGACTGTCAATAAGCTGCTATAAAATCTTGGATTATATCTCTGTCCAGAACTGTCGATCATATCTAATGGAGGTGTCACAGGAAATTATTCTAGGAAATTATAAAGTAGACGAACTAACCAGAAATGGTACAGTACTACCCATTTTACCAGGTTTGGCTTAAGCAGGCAGACCATCGCTATGTGTATAAGCTTTTGGTAAAACAAGACGCTGTTTATAAAGAAAACAAATATCAGGTGGAATAGCAGATAGCATATAAGCTCGATAATTGGTGTTATAATCGGACACTGTATAATATGAAAGCACGCCGCCAGGTGGTTAGGAGTATTCTCAAACGATTTTTGCAAAAGCTGTATGGACCAGAACGGTTCATCACCCACTCTAGCTCAAAAACGTTAAACCTGCATATAACGAATCTATAACGATCTAAACTATCTCAAACACACTAACATACGTATAATTATAGTCTTTTTCGTTTCATAAGCAACTTCAATTGGTTTTATTGAGCTCAGAAGAAGGCTTCAAGATTCATGTGGTATCACAACGGACCAACAACTGGCGTAAGTTTGTCCTACTCCTACATGCCACTTAAACTAACCTAAGAAAAATTCTCACTAGTTTTAAGTTTCTGTAATCAGTTTGATTTGTCAAATTAAAATGTTTGACATCTCTCGATGTTTTAAAAGTCGAAATAAATGATGCTCATCTTCAAAGTAAGTCCTCACGTGCGTTCGTTGGTATGTTCGAAATACCTTTTTTCGTCGGCCATATTCTCAAGAAACAGCGAAGACTTAAAAATAATTTTATTGTACATAATACAAAAAATATCATCAAGAAATACGTAAAGTATTGTCAAAAACACGGCAATTTAATAAAAAGTTAAACAATTCGGTTGGTCCCGAATATCTCATGAAACACTAACGTTATTATACACTAGCGGACCGTCCCGGCTTCGCACGGGTAGACATAAATAGGACAGATAATGTAGCTTTCTAATGAAAAAAGAATTATTAAAATCGGTCCAGTACTTTTTGAGTTTATTCGTTACATACAAAAATACAGATCTTTCTTCTTTATAATATTAGTATAGATTGCGACAAAATACCAAATTGATGTGATCTTTAAAAATTTCAACTGACGGGTTTTTATATATCACAAATAGTAAAACAAATTATTTGTTACTACGAAAATTTTACTGAAGAAAACTTATATTAATTCCAGAACAATTTTATGCAATCAAGAATAGCGTTTTTTAAATTTGGTCAAATTTTTAGAAAAATCGAACAAAAATAAAAACCTAAACAAAAAATACTATACTAAAAAGGTAAAGAAATTTATTTTGGACTCGAATATCTTGGCAACAAATAAAAGTATTGGCCTTAAAATTAATTTAATTCTTAACAAGATATTGTAAGTCTCTTATTTTTTCAAATTGACAGTTTTTTTTTTTACTTAACAACAACAGTACAAAGAATGATATTGACTTCAAAACTTTTTTCATAGGATACAAAATAGCCATTGACAGTTTTGTACAGAAAATATATAGGTACATACTTGAAACCAACAAAATTTAAAAAGTATTAAACATTTGATATTGTTTTAATTGCTCAAAATTTTAAACAACAAATTTAGTTATGGACTAAACATTTTTCTTATTTGGAATTTTCTAAATATTTAGAAATTTACTACCGACTCCAAAATTTTAAACATTTTGTTTTGCTAACTGAAAATCGCAAATTCCTTTTTATTAAACAAAAAACGGGTATCCGAACATGTCTAAAAAGTGACAGTTCGTGAAAATAAACAAAGAAAACAAACTTAAACGAAACTATTAATTGGAAATTCCAACTTTACACTGGACCATTCCATCCACTGCTCTTCTAAGATTATTTGACAGATGCCATATGGATTTAGCAAAATTGCTTAAATTTAAAATAGCCATTCCGTGATTTCAACCTTAGCAAAGTGTTAAGAGATAGAAGATTGTAAAATCGTTTCAAATTAGCTAAATCATCTTCTAAGCTCAGTTAATTGCTAAAAATTACTTTAAAATTTTACCAAATCGATTCAAATTTTTCGCCAGTGTTTCTTACATAAATTAAAGTAGCATCAAAAATACTATTTTGTTGAATTAACTTCTAGAACCAGTGGCATGATGGTTAGTGCGTTGGACTGTCATGCCAGGGGCCTTGGGTTCAATGTGTCATCTAAAGTTTTTTCACGGATACTGCCTCTTACGAGGAATTGACAAATTCTCCAAATTCTCCAAGAGTAATTCTTGCCATGAAAAGTGCTTTCTCAAATTAGCCGTTCGGATTCGGCTAAAAACTGTTGGTCCCCTCCAACCCTGAAAACATTACTCGCACACAGGAATGGTTGAGAGTTGTACTCGTAAGTCACTAGGCCCTAGTTCTCAACGGACTGTTGTGCCACCCAATTTATTTATTTTTAACATCTAGAACATATTATCTTAGAAGAAAACAACTTAAACTTAAATTTTTACTTGCAAACTCTTTCAAATTCTTTATATTAAAAAATTGACTTATCAGAAAAAGATCATTTAAACATTTTCAGCGAACAACAAAAGGAAGTTTTAGTGTGAGTCGTGTCCCAGCCTTTTTTTAAAGTAATATCGCTCTAGCATCATTTTTCTCATAATCTGCCTGATGCTGAACATGAACATTCCATAAACATCATGAATGACAGTTCGTGTGAGAAAAGTAAGGAAACACACCTTTTTTAAATGTCAAGGTGTCATTGACTTGGTTGAAGAGCTCTATTTTTTCTTTTTTTCGAATCTTTAACTTACCCTCTACACATTTGTCAATTCGCAGATCATAGGCGCCTTTCTATGAAGTGAAACTAATTTTTCTGTCTAATCATCAAGACGCGTCGATTAGGTTCCTACATAAAAGATAACATAAACATAAAAGTCTGTGTACTCAAAACGAGACGTAATTTTAAATCAAGAAACTATATGCACTACACCAGTAGATTTAGGATCGATGGTTTTGGATATTAATGATATAACATCTGCAATTAAAAAGCTAAAGCCGAATACAATCCCTGGTGCTGATGGTATCCCTGCTTCTTTTTTAACAAATTGTATTGAAAACCTAAGTTTAGCCTTACTCATTATTTTTAATTTGTCATTGCAAGAGGGCATTTTTCTCAATGAATGGAAAATATCTTATGTTGTTCCAATCTACAAAGCGGGTTCAAAAAATAATGTTGAGAACTACAGAGGTATAAGCAAACTTTCTGCAATCCCAAAACTATTCGAAAGTATAGTTAAAACCAAGCTTGAATTTTTTGTAAAAGAATATATTTCAGATTTGCAGCATGGATTCGTGAGTGGTAGGTCCACTTCTACAAATCTTTCGTATTTCTCTTCATTTGCCATTAACCTAATTGAAAAAGGAAAGCAAATTGATGTCATATATACTGACTTCAGTAAAGCTTTCGATTCAGTTAATCATACCATACTGATAGACAAATTAAGGAGATTTGGATTTCATTCAAAGCTTCTGAATTGGATAGAATCGTTTTTGGTGAACCGCATACAGTTGGTAAAACTTGGAAATCTCTTCTCCAGAGAATTCCATTGCACATCAGGGGTGCCACAGGGGAGTCATCTAGGACCGCTTTTATTTATTATTTTCATTAATGATGTAACATCAATATTCAAATTCGCTCAAGTTCTTCTCTATGCAGATGACTTAAAAATGTTTTCAAGCATATCAAACATAAATGATTGCTTCAGTATGCAGCAGGATTTCGAATTTTTATTATTATGGTGTAAGCAAAATCATCTTCTACTCAACATAAAAAAATGCAATGCTGTATCATTTTATAGAAGCTCTGTGCCTATTTTATTTAGTTACTCTGTAGATTCTGTCCCTTTGAATAGGTTAGAAAAAGTTAAAGATCTTGGAGTAATTTTTGACCGGACTTTATCATTCAGTGATCATGTTGATTATATAACGTCAAAAGCCAATTCTATGGTTGGATTTATTAAAAGGAATACAGTGGACTTTACCGATCCTCATGCTCTATTATCCTTATATAATGCATTAGTAAGATCTATCCTTGAATACTGCGATATTGTCTGGTGCCCCGCTTTTCAGGTGCAATCGAATCGAATTGAAAAAATCCAAAGGAGATTTACGAAATTCATTTTTGGTAAAATGAGGTGGGGATTCTCACCAAGTTATGAGGCAAGATGCTTATTTTTAGGCATCTCTAGATTAGATAACCGCCGTAAGGCCCATGGCATAATGTTTGTAAGAGATATCTTGTGTTATCATATAAAATGTCCAAAATTGCTAGCTTTAGTTCCGTTATATGCTCCTGAGAGACTACTCAGACAACGGTATTTGCTTTATCAACCTCACCACAGAACCTGCTATGGATTAAATGAACCTCTTTCAAGATGTATAGCGAATTTCAACTCAATTTGCAACCAAATTGATTTAAGTCAATCTAGACCAATATTTAAAAAATCTTTAAATAACTTATCAATTTAGTGTTATATACTTTGTTATGCTTTTAGTTATTTACAATAGATATAGATATAAGTTGAATAATCTGTTAGCTTTAAGCTTGTAGATCTAAATAAATAAATAAATAAATAAATAAATTTGTTTAAATATTTTTATTTATTAGGCACTCACAAATCCACTTCTAACTCCTTATTGCCTCAGCTTATCACTGTCTAACCCACACCCACATTTAAGTTCTATTAAATCACGGTTTTTGTTGTTGTTTTTTTTTTGGGTTTTGAAAATAAAATCCAAATTATGGTGTCAAACACCTCGTTTGGGATAATTTTAAATCTTTGTTTGCGAATTCTATCTGCGATTTGTATGCATTTTTGCTATTTTTTAGTTCACCCAGGAAGGTAAATAAAATAAATTTAATTTGTTTATTTTTTCTTTTTTATTGGCATTGATATGAATAATAATTTGTTTGAGTCATGTGATTGAAAAAGAGTTAAAATGGAACAAGTTGAGTGAAATATAAACAAGAAATTGCCATATGGACAAAGCAACATCTTCATAATAAATATACTCGTAGTTAAGAGCAGGTAAGGTTTATAGGTAAAAGTTGCATAAAATAAAGTTTATTTATTTATTAATTTTGTATTGTTGTTCTTCTCGTCGTATTTGTTTAAGTCAAATTAAATTTTATTTTGTCAACAAAGACGTGATTGTTGTGCAAAAAAAAAAATATAATAATAATAATTATACGTACGTTTATAGATTTTAAAACAAAAATATAATAATTCAAAATAATAAAAAAATTAAAATTAATTTGAAAAACGTGCGTTTCGTTTATTGTGTCTTGTGTGTTTTTATATAAAAACGAATGAATGAATGAATGACATGATGACGATGATGTTGATGGATAAATGGGGTCAGTGTCTAAAATGATTTGAACAATGCCTAGTTTTATTTTTGCAGTGATGGTGATTAACGATTTATAGACGAAGGATATTTCAAGAGCTTTAGATTTTTGATATGTTTTTACAAGAAAGTTTATTGTTTTTGTTCGTTGAATGCAAAATTTCTTATTGAAAGAAAAAATACTGTAGAAGCTATAAAATGATGGGGTTATTTTTATTTTAGTTGTTGAGAATGAATAAATTAGCGAATTTCCTTTGGGAATTTGGTTGTAAAATGGGGCTTAGAAATATCGTATTAAAGCTTTTTCTTGATAATTATTTTGAAATGGTAAACAAAGAAGTTATCAAGTTAGGAATGGAACCTTGAGGCACACTAACCTGAGAGGGATACACAGCAGCACTCGTTTTGAGAACTCTTTAAAGAACTTATACAAATGCTGAAAATGTTTCCAAAATAAAAATCACTTTGTCTTAGAATTTAAAAATGTATGTTATTTAAATTTTTTTTTTTTTTTTTTTCTCTTGAGTACATTGTATATATAAAGGATCATGTCATCATGACCATCATTTATCTAAAAACAACTTTTCTCTTAACTTCAAGCAAATTGTAAATTTAGCATACTAATTTTAATAAAATTTAAATCTGAACATAATAAGTATTAAAAATAAGACTCTATGTTTTAAAATGCTTAATGATAATAAATAAATACAAATACAAATACTACAATTTTTAACTTGGCACTGGAAGTAATTGTAATGGTAACAATTTTTCAAAATCAATATTTTGAAACATCTAGTAAATCCATCGTTTTAGGAGAGATATGTGAGTTTGTGTACGTACGTTTGTATTTTTGTAAGTAAATTCATACTTTTGGAATAGGTTTTTTCTTTCCCACGTTATAAGAACAATCGGAGATATTGGTGCAAAATTTTAAACACTTTTAACAACTCTTCTTACTAATGAAGGTTTTAAACGTAACCTAGCGCATTTGTATGTTTTTTTTTATGGGCTGTGGTAGAGCATTCCACTGAAGATCGAGAGATCTACGGTTAAAATCCTGGGGCTCAAAATCATATTCTTGTCTTCAAAAAACATTTTTCTTTGAGTTTTTGTTATGTAATTACAAACGCCAAATGGATAAAGTATACTTTAAAAAAGATAAAGCAGCATTTTGCTGCTCTTAAAGTTAGACGAGAGCCTTAGCGTTAAAGTATATTTTATATCGTTTAAAATTTTTAAAAAATCAACCCTTATTCTAAAACTCATTTTAACTTCCCATAGGAAGTTATTGTAATGGCTCCGATTTGAGAAATTGAAAATTTTGACATTTCTCGACGTTTAAAGGTCCCTAGAGTCGAAATAAAAGATATTTAGAGAGATGTAAGTATGTGCGTGCGTGCGTGTGTACGTACGTTCGTACGTCCGTACGTCTGTACGTTCGTGACGTTTTTTTCGTCTTCCATAGCTCAAGAACCAGAAGAGATATCGACTTCAAATAAATTTTGTTATACAGATAATAAGGCAGAAAGATGCAGAAAGGACTCTCATGACAATTGCGTGGGTGGTTTTTTTTACTATAGCAGTTTAAAAAAAAGGTGAAAATTTTGGTTACACCTAAATATCTCATGAACCAATGACGCTAGAGACTTGAATTAAATTTAATATTATATATTGTAACGTAATACAAAACAAGTATATTTTTGGAAAAAAATCCAATTAACGGTTTTTTTTATAAATCAAAAAAACTGAAAAAAAAATGTGTCACCTCAAAAATTTTACGACCAAAATATGATTTCATCTCCAAAACAACTTTTTGCAATGAAGAATAATGTTTTTGACATCTGATAAAATTTTGAGAAAAATCTAATTGACAGTTTTTTTTATAAAAAATAAAATCCTAAAAAAAACATTACTCAAAGTTGGGAAAAATTGAATTTCGACTCAAATATCTTTTCAAAAACTTGAGACTAAGGCTTCAAACTTATTTTATCTTATAAGAAATATTGTTTTTAACATTTAGTAAAATTTTGAAAAAAAAATCTTGACAGTTTTTTTTTACAAAAAATAAAAACCTAAAAAAAAATTTATAAACGGTGGTAAAAATTGATTTTCGACATAAAAATATCTTTTCAAAACTTTGAGATATTGGCTTTAAACTACTTTAACCTTTAAAAAAATATTGTTTTCAACATTCAGTAAATTTTTTTAAAAAATCGAATTGACAGTTTTTGTACAAAAAATTAAAAACCTAAAAAAAATTTAACAAAAGTTGGTAAAAATTGATTTTCGACTCAAATATCTCTTCAAAACTTTGAGATATTGGCTTCAAATTATTTTTATTTTACAAAAAATATTGTTGTCAACATTCAGCAAAATTATGAAAAAAAATCTTATTGACAATTTTTTTTACAAAAAATTAAAAACCGAAAAAAAATTTAACAAAAGTTGGTAAAAATTGATTTTCGACTCAAAAATCTTTTCAAAAATTTGAGGTAATGGCTTCTAACTCATTTTAACTTATAAGAAATATTGTTTTCAACAATAGGAAAAACTTTGAGAAAAATCGAATTGATAGTTTTTTTACAAAAAATAAAAACCTAAAAAAAACAATTCTAAAACTTGATAAAAATTTACTTTCGACTCAAATAGTTTTTCAAAAATTACAAATATTGGCTTCAAACTTATCTTGTTTCACAGAAAATATTGTTTTTAATATTCAGTAATTTTTTTTATAAAAATCCAACAATCCATTTTTTCATAAAAAAATAAAATCTACAAAAAATAGTACGCAAATTTGGTAAAAATTGATACATATAGACAAACTTTTAAGCAAGGAAAATCTACAGATGGGATGGGAAGTTATCAGTGTGGGTCGCATCCCAGCCTCTTTCTTAGAGTTGAATTCGTTTTGAATGTTCAAAAATTATAGATACTAACATAAAAAATATTCCCGTGGTTTTTTGTTTAGGTATAGTAGTAGTTTTAAAAAATTCACAAATTTAGATCTTACGAACCAATAATTATATTGACTTCAGATAGATTTTTGTAAGCTCAAATGTTTTTCAAAATAGTTTTATACTACAAAAAACGATGTTCTGGATATCTGATAAAGTTTTGAGAACAACCCAATTTTTTTTGGCAAGTCGTACGCTTCAAAAAATAAAATTACCATTGGACAAAATTTCTAGAAGAAATAAACTGCATGACTTGGTCACATGAATTTGTTCCCTTATCCAAAGAGTCTGTTTAAAAATAGTACCTACATATATTTCAAATATAAAAACAAAATAACGGTTCTATGGGAGTTAAAATAAAAAATTTATTATTTTTATTGAAAGAAACTGAGTTAAGAAAACCAATGTCAAGAAAAATTTTCATAAATAACTATCGGGCGGTTTGTTTAAATAAATTCAAATTGTTGGCCAACAAATCATAATTTCCAAGTTTGAACTAAATCTATCAGCCCCTGTCTAGCTGTAGAGGACATCCCTACAGACAGATGAACATTAATCACTGGACCCACCTTTTTCTAAATCGTAATGTCATGTCTGCCTTAAATCTCGAGTTAAAAACTGTTTATGACATCATTATAATTGCCATTTAGTTCCTATATGTTGTAAGTAAAAATTAAGGCGTTAAAAGGGGGATGTATATTTGTTTTGAATTCTTAAAAATTTAAATTATAGGGGAAGATAGAGCGTGGTTAGGCTTTTCACATTCGCGTAGTACGGCTGAAGAACGAATCTCTGTAGTTCCCAGTAAGGCCGATATTGAACTCAACGGTAAACCAATGGTCATTCCTATAAGGGCAGTATTATACATAGTTTAACTGTTTAAGATTAGAGATGCAGCTGGCTATTTGACTAAATTATAGTCTGATAAAAAACGGTATAAGCTCAAGCGGGACAAGAAATTATACGACAAATAATGAGTGGCGTAAATTAGTCAATTATGTTATTGTCGTCTATCATTGCAAAATCCCTTTTTTTTAATACTTTCCAAGAGGAGTAACTAAGCTACTGCGGAGCACTAGCCCAGAGTTGGGAGTTATACTCAAGCCTTGTACTTGATTGGTTGTATACGTCTTGAATATCTCTACAGCTTAATAGTTAACTACTAAAGGCATAGTTCTCCGAGTTTTTTTAATTGACAGTTTTGGTTCATACAAAAAATATAATTTAAAAGCAAAAGGGCTCACAAGAAGCTATAAGAGCAAGCCTCTTTTCTAATTTATTATAAGCCTTTATGAGCTTGATTGCAAACTGATTTTTATAACATACGTACACACACAAATATTTACTTATTTCTAATCTTTTTCTTGTGAACAAGGTTAAGCTAAGCATTGATAAATCTTATGGTTAAAGAAATATACATATGTTTTATGAATATCATAAAGTATTTTTTCTTTTATTTTTTTTTTAAATAATTAAACAAGTCTATGTTAATAAAGACACTTTTTTTTAGTAATTTTACAGTTGAGCTTATTGACAAAGAAAAAAAAAATAACCATGACTTTCTTAATTTTTCACTTTTATAATTTATTAGACACTTTAGTGTCTTTCATTTATTTAATCTATAAACATTTTGTTCTTTTTCTTATTTGATTAAATATCTCACGTAGGCCTTTTTGCAAAAATGAGATATGAAAAATTTGTAGGTAATAAAAGAGGCTTTAAACAAAAAAATGTAGGTTTTTGTTCCGAGGTACATAAATAAAGGATGATTTTTTCATAGGTATAGAACTTTAAGTTGGCAAATGGCAACACTATTTTAACTGACGGCCATTTCTTCAGCTGTCGAGTGATTTATTCAACAACGTTTACAAATTGTGCAAATTTATTTTGAAAATCATGGCTCTGTTCACAATACGTATATGGGTCACTATGTCAATTTAACGGCAAAACTCTGTTTTGGTTGAATGCAGGGGTCAATAATCAAAGCTGCCTTATTTGGAGTGATGATAATCCTCAATGTTGATAGACACCGTTAAATCCACAAATGTTGGGAAAACTTATGGAAAATTGGACCTCCACATTAAACTACATCCAAACCAGTATTGGCAGTCATATTCCAGAAATCATATTAAAATTATAATGACAGAAGATTATGTTTCCAATTATATTAAATTAATGTCAATTAAAATAATCATCTTTGTTTCATCCTATTTTGAAGTTTGCCACCTCTTAGAAACACCCTTTATGAATCAGACCACCTTATCTTTTTGTTGGCTTAACAAAGCGAGATACTCGTTTCCTGGAAGCTTTAAATTTTAAGTTATATTGCCTTGAGAGGTAAAATTAATATTTGAATATTTTCCTACTAACATTTTTTTTAAATGAACCAAGTTTTGAAAAATATTGAGAACCAATTCAATCTAAACGCGTGGATCTTCATTCAGCTTACTTAAAGCTTAAACCTTTTGCCTTCGTTCACAGTTCATTGCAATTTTATCATGAATTTCATTTTTAAAGAACATATGACTACTCTAACGCACTCAAAATATATTCAAATTACAAAACCTCAGTGTGACGCTATACCAACATTATTTCGAAACCATGAAATTATTCAAAATTATGTTGATTTCCATTGGGCAATAGTTATAGTGGTACATAGTTAATGCCATAGAATTACACTTGAATCTCTTTAAATTAGCACGGCACTTTAAAATACCATATAGAATACAATAATAGTGTCTCGGCGGATGCAATAACCAGAACCGCACACCATCATTTCATTGCGAAACCTTCTAATTTGCAATGTCAAACTATGATTCTTGCGACCGGTGCGTGGCTCAGTGCATCCATTCGCATCATACATCGGCACCAGCAGGCGGGCGCACCAACAGCGGCACAAGTCGCGTTGTTCCAATTAAACCAAATAAATAAACCAAAAATAAAAGCAAATAATGCAAAAGCAAAGCAAAGCAAAATAAACACACAGCAATCTGAATCCAATACCAAATTCAAACTCAAATCCAAATCCGAATTTGAATTTGAATCCTATCAAAACTTAAACACCCTCCCGTGGTGCTGAAGTCTTCACGAAATTTCCTATAGGCACTTATAGGAACGAGTTGAGGACGAGTATTCCCCGAGTACCGTAAACCGTATACCGCGTATACCGCTACACCAAATGGGATTCACTTGGAGCTGGAAAATAATTTGCATAATTCCACAATCCCCGCAAATACACGCTCGGCTTTGTAACCCCAAAACAAGCCAGAAATTATCAGCAGCGTCAAAGAGTAAAGTGCCGATTGTTCGTTTTCATCGTTCCCTTCTGCTACTGGCAGATTTTGAAGCTGAGTGCTGTTGGTGTTGCTGATGCTCCTGCCACACCCATCACAGTACCATCACTGTACTGCCTGCTTTTGGAAGGCTTCAGCTTCAGCATCATTTCGAGACGAAATGCTAGATACTTTGCCTTAAAAATCATCTCGGTTAAGATTCGTTTGTTTGCTTGCAGTAGATGGGTAAAGGTTTGTGAATCGGAATGGCCCTAGCCTTCTGCAGCCCCTCCGTCACGTCGTTGTATGCTTTTATACGCTCCAACACTCCACTCCAGATGCAACCAAATGCGAAATGCAAATAAATTAGATTTTTATTCAAATTAAAGCCAATGCACGAGATTTTTGCACTGCGGTTGATTTGTTGATTCGATGCGCGCAGTGCACTCTTCAGCATAGGCTTCGGCATCGGCACCGCGACGCAAGGAGGCGAGTCCGCCCAACCCTACCGGCCAGCCCGATTTCGACTCCAACTCCGACTCAATCTGCCCGGGGCTTCAAAAAATTGAAAAAAAGAACAGTTGGAAAAATTACAACACACCGAGGAGCAGAAAAATCATTGCAGGTAATTATTTATGTATACACATAAATATTCTGAAATTTATTATGACTTGGGAGCATATAAATCGCTCTATGGCGATGCGTTGACCTCCCCTTCTGATTCCCGCTCGTACGCTCACCCAGCACCGGCACCCAGATATCAGCTCCCAGTCCAACCCCAGAACCAGAGCCACAGAGGCACAGAGACGCGGCGTATTGGAGCTCAGTGATTCGAGCTGGTTGCGCGAAACTCAGTTGCAGATTATTGCGAGTCGAATACGAGTTGCATGGAAAATAATTTATTAAACATTTTCTAAACTTTATGGTTTTGGGCCAGTTTGGCTTTTCGTGTTGGTCTTGGTACTGAAAATTCAGGCTACAGAATGGTGCTAGTTTTTTGTTGTTGTTGTTGTTGGAGAATAGTCCGCGATTAAAACTGAATTGAGAGGTTCGGTCGGTGGTAAATTTGGCAATTAGACGGGATGGGGGGCGACTCACAGGGCAGCATCAGAATCTGAATCAGATTCGATTCGAATTCATATTCAGAGGCTATTCAACCGGCTGAGGCTGGAGCTATACGGAGCTGGGTGAATTTTAATTGCAATCGAATTCTTTCACTGGGATGTTTCGCATTCACGTCGCCGGGGCTGCCGCCGTATGAAACTGGTATAGCCGAATGCGAATTGGCTTATTGGCTGTAACCGGTAAGGGACAACTACAACGACTATACGACATCGAGTATATACGAGAACGAACAACGATGCTGGTTATAATGTCGTTGCCAATATCGGACTCAATTCGAATCTGAATCCGAAACGACTCGACGCGAGTTGTTTTCCATTTTGGGAAACTTAATTGTTTTTGGCGTGCATTAAAATTATAATATCATTTTTGTTTGTGTCCATGATATAGCGAACCTATGGAGGCTTTTGTTGTTTTTATGTAGATACGATGGGTACTTGGAGCTGGAGGCCGGTGGAGCGGTATAGCTTGTGGTTTTTGTTGATATTGAGGAATTTGTTATAATATTCATCTGGTCCAAATAATTGTGAGAATTCGGTATTGGTTGGATTAAGTTGAAGAAACTCATCTCAAAATATATCAGGTTTTCCATATGCGATGATGATGAGTATTGTTTTCATATCTTTAGACGAATTTGTTTGTTTTAATTATAGCTGCTGATTTTGAAGGTGAAATGAATAAGGTTTTGTTTTGTTGATTGTTATTAAATATATTAATTTATTATTGTTTTTGACGAAAATACGATCAAGGTATACGAAACATTATTTCAAACTCGTTTTAGAAACAAATATTTTTTATGAGTTTAGTGTTCCGAAATTGGATTAAGATTAGATGATGATGATGCTATGTATGAGGAGAGCTTGCAAGGCAACATTCTTGGAGAATTTGGGCCGCTTTAAGAGAATTTAATAAATGTTTCAATAGTTTTGGTAAATAAGGGATCTTGAACTCACATATCTTGTGAAGTAGGTTTTCTATAAGAGGATTGAAAATTATGTATTGAAATCTAGGTAATTCCCTCTCAAATGGATCGAGATGATATAACTTGAAACTGTCTTTGAGCAGGAAAAAATGTTCGTATTTTTAACCTCAAATACACAAACTATGCGTCTAAAATATGCACTTAAAGGGATTTCATATGAAATACCAAATATGCCATAAATATCTGAGTTTTTCTAAAACAGGCTGCAAAAAAGGAAAGCAGAATTTTAATAAAGATATGGTTTAAGGTGTGAAAAAATGGAGGCAGTAAGGTGATGCCAAAAGAAATACAAATTCTATAAGATCACAGTTTCACCCTCAGTTCTCCTCATAGAAGTTTACTTTTCAATTCCGAGAACATACCCAATAGAATCGTCTTCGATTTGTAACTATTTTTAGCAACATTTACAGTTTACTACGGTCTATCTGTTTGAATTAATATTTAAGAACGTCAGGCCCGTAGCCAGGATTTCGTTTCGGGGGGGCTTGTTCAATTTCGAAGAAGTAATTCTATATTTTTTATATTAATTAATTAATTAATTAAAAAAAATTACATAATGTAAATGTTTTATTTTTGTTTGTATTTTTCTTTTATTTAATTAAATAAATAGTTTGGATTTTTACAACAATAACGCCTTGTCTTTTTTTTAGACATAATGTCGATCACTTCATCTGGATCCACATCAATACCTGAGTGAACAGACAGCATTGCAAGTGCGCTTAGTCTTGGATGGCCCATAACGCTTCGGGATACTGTTTTGATCCTTTTCATCGTTGAAAAGGTTCTTTTAACGCTAGCTGTTGTAACTGGTAGTGTGGCCAAAATTGTAACAAAGTAGCTTATGCTCCTGAAGTAGGTCTTGTCACATATATCTAGCAGTTTCAGAACATCGGAAGAGGGATCCATTGATGAAATTTTTTCGCACCAGAGTATGTACTCCGCTTTAACAGCTGACAAGGATATTGCGTTATCGAAGTAGAGTGTTAGATTTTTCATTTCATTTGGCGGCAGCAAAACCTGGAAGCAGAGCTTGAAACGATAGTAAAACGTCCTCGTTGACCATAAATCTGTCAGTAAGATTTTGAATAAGAGAATCTAGACAGGGAATAAGTATAGAAACTCTAAAATAGTCTTCTGGACATGATGTTTCTGGATTAGAGCGCGTTGTTTGTTTCAAAGAAAGCCTTGGAATTGTTATGCTGACTTCAAATAAATCCCTGGCAAGTTGTGATGCGGATTGAAAAGCGTCTCTGAAAAAGTCTCTGGCAGTTTCTCTTATGTTCTTAAGAGAACTTAAGACTTGTTTCGTGTGATTTATTGCAGGCACGAAATTTAAAGATTCATTTTGAAGGGAAATTGATAAGGGTAGCGTTAAACTAAAAAGTTGTTCGCATACCATGAGGCTTACCAGAAAATCACTTCTTTGAATTGCTGCTAACAGAGTTGATGCTTTTGAAGACATTGCCCACGTCTTGGTGGATATTTCTTCAAGACTAATAGCAATACATTTGAAGAGCTCTACAAATGAAAGAATGCTGTCATGCCTTTCAATAAACCTTGTTTTACAAAGGCCAAAAGTCGTTTTTTTCTGCTTTATGGTGCGTATTTTTGGATGGCGATTTGGAAAGTCTTATTTGCATTTGAATGGTTTCGGAAGAAATTAGCTATTTCGCTTACTACACCAAGACAATTGCGAATCGAGGGTGTTGACATGGCATTAGACAGAGCCAGGTTCAAGCGATGACTTGCACAGTGAACATATCTGGCATTTGGATACTGTTGCCTTATCCTACTCTGTACCCCACTTAAGTGGCCTGACATATTTGCCTCTCCGTCATAACCTTGCCCAACACACTTGTTCATATCTATACATGTAGTTCCTCACATCGCTGCAATATGGTTTTAGTCAGGTTTTCAGAAATTTGCTCATCAACAGGAATAAAATCTACAAAATCTTCCCGAAGCATACTTTTCGTGGGCTCTGTACAGCAGTCAACATATCGGACACATATTGAAAGTTGCTCAGTGCCAGAAACATCCATTGTTTCATCAGCCAGAATGCTAAAACAGCTCGATCTTATAACCCGGTTAGATATTTTTCTGGTGACAATATCAGAGCATGTATCCAAGATTTCGTTTTGGATATCTGGGCTTATATAGGTTGCATTTTTTGACTAGATAGTCTCTTAACATTAATGTGTATTTGTCTTTATTAAATAATAGTACCTAAATAGTCTCCTTTTGATGAAAAAAAAGAGTCTGTTGCAACCAGATTGCTAAGAGTTATTTTTAAACACAGTTCGAACTTAAATAGTATGTACTCTTATTTATACCTACTTGCGTATACAAAAAAATGCATTTATGTATAAAGAAAAAGCATGAAATCTGCCGGATAGTAGCTCTGCTTTTCTGATGTAGCGTATGATACATAATGCACCGTCGTTTTCGACGGGTTTATAATATTTGTGGGATAAACATTTATTAAAGCAACATGATTTCAGAACAATATACATAAGTAGTGAGGAAGTAATAAGAGAATATACAAACTTTTATTGAAATATTTTTTTTTTTAAATCATTTCGGGGGCGGGGTTTGACCCCCTCTAGCCCCTCCCCTGGCTACGTGCCTGAAGAACGTGTAACTGTATACGTAACGTATGTAAATATTTTACTTCTACTATTAATCAGAGTTTATTTACTAAAAAAGTAGTAACAATGGGGTTATTTCATATCTTGGGTTTAATCCCTGTCTTTTCATCCTTAAGTTTTTTTTCACGGTTACTGTCCCTTTTGAGGAACTTACAAATGCTCCGAGAGTAATTCTTGTCATGAAAATTCGGCTTAGAAACGGTCCCCTTCATCCCTGTCATGACTCTAACACAGGAATGGTTAAGAGTTGTAATTCACCAGGCACTGGTTCTCATAGAACTGTTTTGCCACCCAATTTCTGTTTACTAAGGGGCCAGTTATAGCTATCCTTGGTTTTCATCATTGAAACCAATCATTGGCATTTGTTTGGCAGGTCATTTAAAGCAATCATTAAAAATTTCTGTCATTGAACAAAACTTCCTGAATTAAATCCACAGAAAAATGTTTAATGACAGAAATCTATCATTGGTACTGTGTGAAATCGGAACATAAATTAGTAATGGGTGATTTTTTTGAGGTTAGGATTTTCATGCATTGGTATTTGACAGATCACGCGGGAGACATGGTGTCAAAGAGAAAGATGCTCAGTATGCTTTGAAATTTCATCATGAATAGATTTACTAACGAGCAACGCTTGCAAATCATTGAATTTTATTACCAAAATCAGTGTTCGGTTCGAAATGTGTGTTTATCGACAAATTTTGTTCAGCGATGAGGCTCATTTCTGGTTGAATGGCTACGTAAATAAGCAAAATTGCCGCATTTGGAGTGAAGAGCAACCAGAAGCCGTTCAAGAACTGCCCATGCATCCCGAAAAATGCACTGTTTGGTGTGGTTTGTACGCTGGTGGAATCATTGGACCGTATTTTTTCAAAGATGCTGTTGGACGCAACGTTACGGTGAATGGCGATCGCTATCGTTCAATGCTAACAAACTTTTTGTTGCCAAAAATGGAAGAACTGAACTTGGTTGACATGTGGTTTCAACAAGATGGCGCTACATGCCACACAGCTCGCGATTCTATGGCCATTTTGAGGGAAAACTTCGGAGAACAATTCATCTCAAGGAATGGACCGGTAAGTTGGCCACCAAGATCATGCGATTTAACGCCTTTAGACTATTTTTTGTGGGGCTACGTCAAGTCTAAAGTCTACACAAATAAGCCAGCAACTATTCCAGCTTTGGAAGACAACATTTCCGAAGAAATTCGGGCTATTCCGGCCGAAATGCTCGAAAAAGTTACCCAAAATTGGACTTTCCGAATGGACCACCTAAGACGCAGCCGCGGTCAACATTTAAATGAAATTATCTTCAAAAAATAAATGTCATGGACCAATCTAACGTTTCAAATAAAGAATCGATGAGATTTTGCAAATTTTATGCGTTTTTTTTTTAAAAAAAGTTTTCAAGCTCTTAAAAAATCACCCGATAGAACGATTCGTTTCACTGTTGAACATTAAAGTATCAGCTGTTCAGGAAAATGAATTTCCGACCGAAATTTAAAAAATACATATTCGGCGGAAAATAACTGCGTAATTAAACTTTTTTTTTCAAACAAAATTCTTTGTGTGTTTTCCGATCGATCAATATATAATTTTCATATCTAATCAAAGTGAAACACAGTCATTCAAAAAATTTTCCTAATTGATTTGTATGATAAACACATCAAATTTACACACATTAAAACAAACGATCAATCATCAAGTAAAATCAAAAGATTTTCTACAATCAAAGTTTATCAAATGAGTAAATTTGCATTTTAACGAGCACACGAATATATTATTAAAACACTATTTTCAACATTCAAATATGGTTTACGTAAAAACTCGAAAAACTCTGTACCTTACAATCTAAGTTTCATGAATATAATATTATATCGACATAAAAACTAAACTTCTGAACGCATCCCTACATCATTGACATTTGATATACTTTTTGACAATGCCAGTGATGCCAAATATACAAGCTAAATTTAAAGTGAGTAATATTAGTTAGTATAGCGTTCTATTGATACTTGTATTACTGCACTGACTATGTATTACCAAAAAATATAGCTATGGAAAAACTTTGAAATTAAAAAAAAACAAACAAATATTCATATCTATTAAATTGTCTTTAACTTCCAAGTTGATAAACGAATTTTTAATTTTTACAAATATTCATAACTATTAAATTGTCTTTAGTGCTTCCAAGTTGACAAAAGAATTTTTAAGGTTCGTTTTCATTTCGGTAAATTCAAATGTGTAAGTGTTCTTTTCGAGATTGCACTAAAAATAAGCGCGTGTTTTTGACCGATAAGCCTTAATTTTTCAATTTAACTTTTATTCAATAACTTATTAAGAGATAAGGAACGAAAAGTAATAAATTCGGACACAATTTTTCTCTTTTATTTATTTCCTTACTTTAAATGTGCAAGTAATTCAAATTTCTCAAACTGACAGCTGGCATTTGACATTTACATTCAGGAACAAGTTATCGATTATTGATTAATGTAGACTTCACATGGGTCAAAGTTTGCCAATGGTCCAGTTCAACTTTCCTGATTTTCTGTACGAATAATGCTATATTAAAATCTTTTAATTAATAAAATTTATTCATTAAATTAATAATAATAAAATTGTAATATGGTGTCACAAAAGCTTTTAAAATTGTTATTTACAGATATTTACAAACAATTATATCTAATACTGATTGAAAACTGAGGTGAGACACAATTTTTTACATATTAGCAGTTTACTAAATATTTAATAATCTACTAACAATTTAATAACTAGTAAAATACTAATTTCTATTTATGAAAAATGCATCTGAACAAATCTAAAAAGTAAATATCACGAAAAAATACAACGTTAATATACATACACACCTAAATCTGGTCATCTGGGAAACGGACCCATAAATTTAAAATGTCACTCACTAAAATGGCTTGTTTTAAATCGCTTAAAATTTTCCATCAATAGTGTTCTACTTAGTATCGAACATACATACCTAAAACGTTTCAATAGTTCTCAGAAAATTTCCATTTCTCCATTTTGAACAGAACTTTTGCTCTTTGTAACCAAACTGCGATTTTTATTTTTAAAGAGGTTAACTGACTTGAAAATTCTATATGTATGTATCTTCAATTCCACAGCTCCCAAAATTCATCCATTCGAATATATGAAACATAAGATTTTTATTTTTCAAACGACAAACAAAATTCATAGGTAGATAGGTACCATTTTATTTTTGTCATGGATGAAATTCAATCTAACTCTTTGACACATTCCAAGAACATTCGACAGCGTTGTCATTGCTCTCGCTATCTTCTTTTGATTCTTTTCGATTGTGTTTTTGATCGTTTTACTTTTATTTTTCAATTTCTACCCCCTTAACTTTTGCTCGGTCCAATCTTTAGTGGTTCAGTCAGTTGCAGCAACAGCAGCCTTATTGTGGACATGGATTCGAATTCGGAGGTGGGCTAGCTCCAACTACCAAACCAATATGACAAGTGAACCATTGCGACTGCTGTCACCTTCACCACACATATACGTACACCACCAGAGATGACAGTCCCATTTGACATTTGCACTTTTGTTATCTTGCAATTTCTAAAGGCGTCATGCATTCATGTCAAAAATAAAGAAGAAAAGAAAACAAATAAAGGACGCAAAAAAGGAACCAAAGAGCAAACAGTCAGCAGCAGCGGCGGCAGCGGTGACCCTCTGTTGTTGGTCAAGCTTTACACTTTTTTTTCTTTCTTTCTGATCAGGAGCAGGACATCACCAAAGACAGAATCTTGTATTTCTGGTGTACTGGGTACTGGGTACTGGGTACTGGGCACCTTCACCACACCTTTTGTCGTCTGACATTCGTAGTTTTCGAATACATATTCTTGACAATTCCCGAAAGTGTCAAACAATGCGAAATGCAACGAATTCCCATCGCAACAGCATCGTTCGTCGTCCGTTCGCCCGTTCGTCCGTCCGTGTCGCATAGTCTGTTCGTGTAACCCTTGTGGTGATGGAAGTTTTGTACCTATAACTTTGAAAGAAAAAAGTAAGTCAACCTTTTTTTTAACGGAGATGGACTGACACTGATGCATTCAAAATGACGGACAGGAACCACCAACAACAATAACAAAAATATACAAAAGAAGAAAACTGTCATTTTGAGAAGTTTCTTCTTTTTGTATCTTCTCCTTCAATTTATTTTATCAATTCTGTGTCTTGTGTTCCATTGAAAAAGCGCAAGGCTGGCTAAACAGTAGTCAAGGATTGAATGTGCCCCTGCTGGTAACAATTAACATCCTAGAGGACATTATCCTTTCCGCAAATACAAAATGATGGTAGGATATTAAATTACAATTAGCAAAAGGTCACAAGAAAAAAGAAGAGACGAAGAAGAAGATCTTTCAAGAAACCCGAGGGTTCTTTTGTAAAAGTTTTTTTTTTTTTCGAAAGGTTGTCATCCTTAACAAAAGGGCGAAGAAGAGTAACGATGACGTAAGGGACAAAAGGTCGGATTGTCTTTTATTCGTAAAAGTTTTTCTTTTTTTCTTGTGTCATTCTTTGCGGTGCGGGATAATTGAATAAACGACATGTAAGAAAAAATATATAATTTTATCATTCGCTGCGGTGTCGAATTAAATTTTAATCAGTTGCTTGTTTTTTGGAAACAGCGAGAAGATATCTACGATTTTTTGGGTTACTTTAAGTATCTGGGTATACCTATTTTTAAAGAAGGAAATCTCAAATCCGAAGACGACGACGACGACAAAGACCGCCAATGAAGATTTAGTTGACTGAATTAATGATCTGATGAGTGGTTTCAATGAGTTCTTACTCGGAAAAGATTAACCAAAAATATGGAGGGTTTAATGAAGGTGAGAGGTGTGAAAATTTATATAGGAATATGTGTAAGTCCTTCTTCCGACATCTGTCTGAATGGGATTTAGTGTTGTTCCCTAATTTGAATGCTTATCAATCACGATTTGTATTACAATATTCTTTTTTTAAGAATTAAGAGACAAGTCTTTTAAGAGCTTCTTGCCTATTTGAATGCGCAGAAAAATTTTGTATCTTGATCGTCAATCAAAAGAAAAGTGTTTACATGATAAAACGCTTCTGCATTACGTTTTATTTATTTTGTTTTGAATTTATGATTGATGAAGATAAACTCCGATTGTGAGATGGAATTGTGATTGATAACCCAGGATAATTTTTAATTCTTTAGAAAGGCAATTCAATAGCGGAATTTGAATACTGGTTTAAGTATAGGGTATTTGCCAATTTGAATATCGGGGTAAAATACGCATTAGGTTTGAATGCCACATTTGCTGATGGAATAATATAACAGATTTAGATATTAAGTACATACATAGATATGTTTATATTTCGAAAATGATTATTTGTGGCATTTATCCAAAAATATTCTTAGAAACGAATTTAAGCATTTTTCTATCCCTTAACATCAGAAAATGGCAACTTTATCATTTAGTTATTTGCTAAATTCATATTACATCTGAGTTTCTGACATTTCCAAACAATTTGTCCCATTTTCATATTTAGGTTTGTTTGATTTGTTTCTTTTTTCACGATTTGTCACTGTGAGACTTGTTCAGGCGTTTTTTTTCCTGACAAAACTGGTAATTGATATTTTACTGGTTATCAAAGCATTGACATTTTAGAACATTAAGTGAACTGATAAATACTTGGAAATTTTCAGCTTTTAAAATGTTAAACCCTTATACAGCACTGCATAACCTCAAAGCAGCTCGTTCCTCATAGATGGCGTTAGTCTACACAAATATTATAAAGAGGGAAGATTTGTATTTTTGTATGCAACGAATAAACTCAAAAAGTACTGAACCGATTTTAATAATTCTTTTTTCATTAGAAAGCTACATTATCTGTACCTATATATGTCTACCCGTGCGAAGCCGGGACGGGTCGCTAGTACAGTATAAAGTTACTATGAACACGCCACATTGTTGTTTTTTCATGAGTTTGACGTCTGTCAACATTAATCAGTGCACATTTTCAGCAATTTTTTAACAAAAATTCAATATTTCCTTGGGTTGTCATGTAAATGACTTCCGGGGATAGGTTTAGTAGGGTCAAATCCGGCAACTTAGGAACATGCATAAAAAGGGGGGAATCAAAAATTAACTTTTTGTCGAGAAAAAAATAAAACTCTTCAATAATTTGCAAGTTTTCATATTTTTTAAAATCATGTTTAAGGATAAGTTAACAATATTAGTAACTGCAGCAATATTTGAAAGTCTGAATGCTTCCAAAGGTAAAAATGTTTCCTTTTTTGATAAAAGGTTCTCAATTTTTATCTGAGGGAAAAAAATGTAAAAGTTAGTCCAAGAAGGTTAAGGACGTTAAAATCTAGTAAAACTTTCAACGCCCACCGCTACCACTAACATCAGATCAAATAGCACATTGAAAAGAGGCCGGATTATCAACTAAGACATACAAAAATGATAACACACCATCACACCTCTTTAAAAATGGTCCAGATCAAATTGCACATTGAAAAGAGGCCGGATTATCAACAAAGACATACAAAAATGATAACACACCATCACACCTCTTTAAAAATGGTCCAAAAATAATGAAAGACTCTCAACTTGAGGTGCTACTCCATTCTGCTTATCCTTCAGACCTGGCCTCTTCTGACCTTTTTTATCACTGAGCCGTGCAGCACTTCGATACTTACGAATACGTCAGCTAAGGCTTTATTAGAATTTTTTTCTTTAAAGAGAAGTTGTTTTTGATAATTATTGGTATCCAGCAATTGCCCGGAAGATTGGAGAAATTTGTTGCGATGTCTAAAGGATTTAAGGTTGTACACCTTCTCATTGAAGACATTTTTTACCATCAAAATGATTTGGCAATAATTTTTATATTTAAAAACAATTCTGGGATACCACAAGGTAGACATTTATATACTTTACTTTTTTTTAAATTAAAAATCACGAACTGGCCATGTTATTTAAGTAGTTATTAGCTGTGTTCATATACTTTTCCATGTTAACTAGGAAGACTTAAGGGCTGGATGTATCTTAATCTTGTTTCTAGGAGAAGAGTAATTTTCAGTCAGCAAACGAAAACAATTCACCTAGCAAAGTTGAACAATTTTCTATTTTGTCGTGTAGTGTATCTCGATGTGTACTTACATACATGTACTCATCGGAGGGTAATATTTGTTTTCTTAAGATAGTTGTATTTTTCTATTTATTTAGTTAAAAACAAACTAAGTAAAATAAATAGGCATAGGTTAGGTACACGAACAAAATATTGTACAATAAAAAATAAAAACAAAAATAAATCCAAACAAGTATCTCAAAAGACCAAAGAGTATTAAGATAGAATGGGTAGGGTAGGGTATAGGCTAACCACCGCACCTCAATTTCCCCACTTAATCCCCTTTAAACATCTATTTCGAACCCATTAGGTGACAAAGCGCGGAAGACAGTAGCCGCCGTTTTCCATTATAACACTCTTTGTACATAAAGCAAGATAAGTTTTTATCTCTACCTGGGCAATGGGTTTACTTTTAAGTCACCATTATAAGCGCTTGAGGCTACTCCAAACAGCCGACAGACAGACGAGACGGCCGGACGGACGAACGACTGGACTGACTGACTTGACTTGAGACGTTCGACTATCGACTCGACTGAGTAATGGAGTTGGATTTGGATTGGTATACCTACCTAACCTACAGGTATATAGGGGTCTTCAGCCCGCACTCCTTACAAACTGGTCTCCGAGTAAAGAAAAGAGGTTTTAGTTTTTGTTGCTTTAAAGTCAAATGGCTTGAAGCTATAAGACACCTTTTGTTGAAGCAACGCAATCCAAACGAAAGAAAAACAAAACAAAAAATCATGTAACAAAAAAGCAAACAAAATCTTAAAGATATAAAAAAAGAAACCTTTAAGAAAACGACACAAAAAGAGGTGCGGTTTGTTATTGTACTTGGGATTCGAGATCGAGTGCTGTGGCGGTTTGGTCTTCATGGATGGTGATCAGATCAGACAGTGCGGTCTAAGTGTGGGACTTCATTTGAGATGTTTGACAGATTCTCTGATATTTGTTAGTTTGATTATGAAAACTACCGACACTCTTAAATTATGTGTTAATTTGCTTTTTTGTCTCCCTGAATGCTGTTGATTTTAAATATGTTTTGGATGCGTTCATTGTTTAAGATTGTTCAGAACAGAATATTTTAATGTTTAGAATTTCATGATTTGTGCAAATTAAGTAAAGTCTTTTAAAGTTTTTACATTGGGAAGACGAATTTGTTCTCAATAAAAGAAAACTATTTTACGTGTGGAAAGCCCTTGCACGTCTTGGTCTCCACGGAATCGACGAATACGGCTTTTTGAAGATTGATTTCCTGAAAAACGGTGGCCAGACTTAGATTTTCTGGAATTTTCTAAAAAATTACTTTTATTTAAAGGTTTATCGAAGAAGGCTTATCCAACAAAAATTTTTTGTTCACCCCTTTTTGGCCCCACATTCTGGAAATCCATCGCCGAAGCCAAGTTATTTGTTTGACTCGCTATACCTTCCTATTATGTATTGTATATACAATACAGGCTTGGGGTCTTGAGTTTGTTGTTTATCAATCAATTCATTGTCAACGCTGTCCAACTGTTACAAAGCAACCCCCTGCGCTCGTACTCATTACACCCAGCTTAAGCTATACACAACTGTCTACCTTTGGTGTTTGGTGGTTTGCCTAAGGTGCTAGAGAGGTGTCACCTCTGCAGACCTCGAACGATGAGTGTATCCACTATTTCCAGGACCGAGACCGATGATTGTTGATCGTTTTATATTCCGTTCGTATAGACCTATAAGCTGCTATATACATAGGTACATCTGTGCGATCGTGTTGTGTTGTTTTTCGCCAGAAATTCAGCGATTTTCTTGTGAATTTAGTAATTCCTATGGATGCGTCCGTAACGTCTGCAGCCCTCCTCTATCAATACCGCTGCCATGCCGGTGCCTCCGTCGCCACCACCACCGCCGACTTACAACGGGTTTTCTTTCTGTGAGTTGTTGTAGACTTTTATCGGGTCGTTAAGTTGAGCAAATAGTAAACAACAACCAACAGAGGCAAACATTACGCTCCGCCATCGTATCGTATCGTTTTCGAATATCGTATGTTTGTTGTTTTTCAGTTTTGTTTTTCTTTCAGCTTTTTTGTTATCATTATTTCTTTTTATTTTCTTTCTTTGATCATAATATTAAACTCGTAGGTATATGATTTGTTTTTGTTTGAATACACACCATGGATTGAAAACGTGTTTTTTAATTCAAGGAGATCTTTCAAGAATTGTGCTACCTAACGTCGCTCGTCGTCTTCTATTGGGGATTTGGATTTAGGGTAGATCATGTTTTGAAAGAGAGGAGATTTCTCTAACAAAAAATATGGAAGTAATTTCGGTCAATTAAAACAATAAACACGTGATTTGTTAGAAATAAGTTATTCTATTTCAAATTGGTAGTTTTGACCAGAATTTAATAGGTAACTCAACTTCAACTATCCTTTCTTGTTAATGTTTATGCTGGAAGTCCTTCGACGACGCGACGGGACGGTCGACCGACTTCCTTTCGACAATGTATTTTACACACGTTTGAATCACTATTTTTTGACCACATATGCAATGACTTAAGGGACGTTACGCATTGAGGACTAAAAAAAGGCATATAGGTACGAACCAATTGGATGCAGGCACGTACAACGAATCCTAATAAACTTGGGTTTTTCGTATAAAATTTTTAATAGAAATTGATATCAATTTTTAGGGGAGTAGAGGCACAAAAAGTAATTTAGTTTTAGTTATGCAAAGTTAAATAAAGTTATCGCCAATATCTAAAATTTAAAAGATTCTCATTTGTTTGCGTACATGCATACATACATATGTCAATAATTCTAGAAGACTTACAAAATATTAATAAAAAACGTTTGACATCAATATCACAATTTGTTCTCAAGAAAACCATTTTTTATCGGTTTTAAGTTGTGTTTCTAGGTTTTCGTTTTTGTATAAAAATGTGAAAATATGAAAACTTAACAACAATATTTTAAACATGATGAAATAAGTTTGATTTCAATATATGTTTTTGTTCATGAAATATTTTGGTTGAAAACCAATTTTTACAAATTTTAAGTAATATTTTTTAAATATTTTTTATTATGGAAATAAAATGTACGACTCCGTCGCGAAAACTTGTTCATGTATACACGTTTATCCCGGATAAACTCATTTCAATTATTAGGGCAACTTATGGGAGGTCCAAATGTAACGTCTTACGCGGAGGTATGTTGTCAGAAGAGTTTGAATTTGTCCATAGTAGAGTTCGACAGGTTGACATAATGTCACCAATTCAGCCTTGACAGGAAACAGAGATGAACTCTGAAAACGTTCTGATGGCAGAACCGTATCGGGACATAAGGCTGCGTTAGGGATGATGTTTGGAGGAACAACTTTCTTAACTTAAAGACAAAGCTAAGACGTTTAAACGTCGAATACTGTTATACAGATGCAGCATCATGAAAATAACAGCAAAGATTTTCAGGAATTTGCACACCTTCATTAATAGGCGTCTACAGGACGTCTTACAGATTATCTATCTCAACTAATATTGAATGAAGAACTATGTTGGATGACGGGTCACACTACTATACATAGAGGAAATATATTATCTAGAGTCCCGACTTAATGGGTTTGCTCTCTTTTTGCCTACAAACTAAATTGAGAGAATTTTGCCCATTAGCATAAGCATGTGTTAGTTGTCCTGTGCATTTCTTATGGGAAAATCCAGATGCTATGTAGTTGTTACGGGCTTTTAAGAGAGTTACCTCAAATAAAATTTGAGGGTGTTTCAGGCAAGACGGGTACCAGTCGGGACTCTAGATAATATATTTCCTCTATGCTACTATATGTGGAAGCAAGTGGCAGTGGATTAGACTAACCCTTAAAAAAGTTATTGAATTATTGCAGGACATGCCAGTTACCAATTTTCAGTAATATATTTTTGATTTTATTTAAAGCCAATATTTTTATTATTGTTATTTTATTGTACTATTCGTACTAGAATGTCAGCTTGTTAGACTTGACCATTCTTTATTCCGTCAATTTCATTGAATGTTTGAACAGTGGTCTAAAGTAGTGGAGTGCGTAGTGCACACGACTTCTAAGACTGAGCAAATCTGATATGCGTGGGTTCGATTCCTATGGTGTGCATTAAAAGTTTTTCAAATAAAATTGGATTAAAGCTCAGCATCACAAAAAAGGAGACTGATGAGTGCAAAAGTGGCAAAGCACGAAATAGCTATATGTATCTCCAGCCAAAACAATGAGTGGTAGCACCTTTAAGTTGTTGTTGTTGTTCAAACAACCAATATTTTTAATTATTGCTAAGATTTTCGAAACCAACTCATTTTTGGTTTTGTTTGTACGGAATTTTCGATTTTTAAAATATATTTACCACAGTCAATATCATTTCCAAATTATAATAAAAGATAAAAAACCATTGGTTGAATTTTTTTTTGTTTTCAAATAAATTCAAATTTAGTAGGTATCACTCAAAAAAGTCCAATATAATATTTTATTGAAGTCGCTAGCTTGAATCCTTAGAACTTAGATGATTAAGATTAACCAAATTTCTCACATTTCTCAAAGTTGCTATAATAAAAAAACTAATCAATTTTTTAGAAAAATCTCCATTTTTAGTTGATATTTCTGCAGGTTCTCAACACCTTGACAGCTTGACACTTAAAACGTTGTGAAATGTCATAATTTTAAATTCCACAAATCAGACCGGCAACAATTACTCCATATGGGAAGTCAAAAATGCATTCCAATAATATTTCTGCACTGAATTTTTCTGTAGAGTTTTAAGGCTCTTAAAAAACACCCGATAATTATGTCAAACTTCGACAAATATACAATTGAAATAGTTGTACTGTAAACTGGAATTTCGTGTAGTTATTTTGTAGTCTTTTACTATTTTTGGAAATAAGTTTCGTTTGGATTGTCATACGCAATGTAAACTGGGCAGTAGTTTTTGGTGTTTTTCTGAAAAAATCTTATTTAAAAACCAGTATTATTTTGAGTATGTTTTTATGTTGTAGAAAATTATGTTCATTTAATTTTTCAAAAAATTTTGCCAGAAGTCTTAAACGTTCGAAACAAGTCGTTAGTTTATATCATGTTTTGTTCTTAAAATTGTCCAACTGAAAACTGAAACTCAGTTATAAATGAAACCATTCACTGAATACTTTTTGAAAGTCCTATACATTTATTTAAATTTCATATCTTGACTCCTGACCAACTACAAAAAGTATCCTGAATATACTAACGTACAGTAGAACGGACTCTCCAAACGATGTACCTATTTAGATTTTAAGATTCAAGAATTTTTGTAGAGTAAAAAATCAAAAGGAAACGTTTAAAAACGTTTGTTCAAAAAAAAAGTAGATTATATGAAATGCCCAACTGACCACACACTCCCCTAAAACCTCTTAAATTTCGGAACACAATCTTTGGACATAAACCGAACTGACTGACACTGACGCCCGTCAATTTGGCGTCATTTCACCGATCTATTCACAGATGAGTAAGCCTGAGGGCGAAATTCGAGTTTTAATTTGACTTTGGGTTTGGTTGGTCCGAGTCTAAGGCTTGATGTTGATGGTTAAAGTGAAACCCAGTAGCTGAGCTGATGCCTGCTGATGGTTGTTTTGTGTGTCGTTCTCGTTTGGTTGGTAATCCGTTTCGCCTTTCGTTCGTGTAATTTTCTATTTTCATATTCAGGTTTTTGTTTTTGTTTTCTTCTATTTTTTCAACCATCAATCTTGGTATGAAGTAGAAAATAATTAAGATTATGAATCTTAAATTCACTCACATAAAAAAATAACCATAAACGAAATAGCCAAAAGGGTTTTTCGTTCGAAAGACCCTGCAGAGATTATTCTAATTACATTAATATTGGATGCCATAGTCAATGTCGATGGCGATGTCGAAGTCGATGGGCAATGGCTGAAACTGAAAAGAGACGTTAGACGTTACAGGGAAGACGCGAATTTGGTGTTTTTCTGTCTTGTTTGTTTTCGTTTTATTTAAAAAAGAGAAATGATCAGAAAATAAAAAGATTGAAAAAAGGACCAAACCATTAATTTTAATTTGAAAAAGGCAGATCTTATACCTACCTTCCTATGTTATGTTTATGTTCGTTGTGATATTGTATAGTAGCAGAGGAAAGAGGTACCCTGAACCATCAGGAAAGACTGGTTCTTCTTATTTTAAATTTTATTTTTAAAAAACATTTTCCTGGTTTATTACACCAGTTTTTGTTTTTTGTTGTTGTTAACTTTGAATTTGGCTGAGGGAAATTTATACTTCGAGTTTAGTAATAAATGAATCGACTTTTATTGTTGTAAGATGATGATTTGATTATGGAAGAAGGTAGAAGTTAGGTATTTATACGAACGAGCAGGATTTTGTTTAATACCTATCCCATCATCGGATTGAACTTGAATTTCTTTTTGTGAATTTTATTTCATTTTTATTTTCTTGTCTTTGAATAAAAACGAGAGAGTTATAATTTTTAACTTGGCAAACTACTATAAAACTGACAGTCACAAAGGTTTTTGTACTTAAAATTGTGCATTTTAAGATTTACTTGATTTACTTGGGTTATGAAGTTAAACATCATGATGTCAGACAACAAATTGTCAGTCAAAGGAAATGTCAGACTTAGGATGATATAAAAAAGTGTAAGAGTTGGTGGAAGGGGAGGAGGGAAATATTTGTGTAATAAACATGCATAAGTCACGAACTAAAGAACTTAGCCTAAGTAAGTACCTGATTTAGATTTATATCGAAAGCTATTAATGATGGAATGACAAATGAATAAAACACAACCTAGGTACCTACAGCTTCACAAACATGGAATTGACTAATATCATGCAAAATGGACCTTAAGTTTTATGTTCTTAAGAAAATCATTAAGATAAAAATGAATAGCTTTTAGCCGTTGAATTAGTTGTTCGTTAATCGTCAAATTGAACGTGTTCAGATTTTGAAATTATTTTCAAAAACAGAACTCTTTCCGAACCAACGCTTAATTGATTTAGATTTTGTTGGGGGCAACACTATCCTATCATATATTCAACTAAATTCAAGTTACATGGATAATTACTTAATCTATCTTACAAAGCTAAGTAACTTATAGTTCAAGGTAAGGCTGTTTAAAATGAAATATTTTGAGACGGTGTCTTAAGCAACAAGTACTTACATTAAAATCAAAAATTTGTCTTGACATTCGTTATCATACGAAAAATGGTTGCATTTTAGTCAGATATTTCTCTTCGTTCTTCTAAATTCTTGAGATTATTTAATTGAAGGAGGTTCCGATATGGAGGAAGGATCAGGGGATCATACCAAGGTAGACATCGAATGGCAAATTAAAAGAAAAGTCTTTGAACACTTAAATGAAGTTTTGAAATATAAATTCCTTGGGGACTAGTTGAATAAGATAATATTACTGCATCGACGTTATAGATAGTTTTCAAAAGCTTGGTTTCGTCAGTGTTAAGTTAGGTATGGAAATATTTAGTAATCAATCCCATATTATTTATGAGGATAAATAGAAGAGGATCTTAGTGGCTACCAAAGTTAGCAATAAAAAGTTTAAAAAAGCATCTGAGGGGAACATTGTACACGCAGTTTTCTATGTAAGAAGAAATCCATTTCACCAAAATCGGTTCGCAATCAAGAGTAGAAAGCTTAGGAAGTATAAATCTATGGGATATTTCAAAATATCACTCAAGATGCTTTCAAATAATTTTGGAGTATGGGACAGTTAAATAATTTAAAAAAGTTAAAAACAGTTAAAAAATTAAATTTTCTAGACAATGAGTTTTATTTGAAACTTCTTTGTAACGAAGCAATTTTGTATTAATTTGAAGATATGTTACAAAGAACTGTCTTCGATGCAAGCATACGGCAAACAAAAATGAGCGAATGCAAAGAAATTATATGAATCATTCATAATGTCGCTTATTGATTTCACTAGCCAAAGTTACTTGAGCCCAAAAACAAGAACGTGTGAACTGTGGCTCGATTCTCATTTTTACTGTTCGGAAATTATATTAGCTACCGATAGCTTCAGCATTCCGACAAATAAGCTCTGTTCAACACTCAAAATTTGTCAGTGTTTTTTAATATCTATGCGATGTTTCATATTTTTGAACACTATTTATTATAAAAATCAACGACTTTTGAAAAAGTATATACAAAATAATTTATATATTTTTTGCAGTTTAACCATTTTTCTATATCCAATTTAAAAATACAAAATTTTACAGTTCATGTATATATATATATGATACAATATTATCTAATTGCTTAACTTATCTAGTTGACTGACGTTGCGTGAATACCCTTAGAAACCCTTTCACTTTTAAGTTCTACACAAGCAATAGGTTACATTTACACATTTAGAAATAATTACACCAAATATTTTTTGAAATATATGCAGAAGAGGATTTTAGTGCGAACTACTTAAAAATACTCCTAATACAAAAATATATGTATTATTTTTTTTCGAACATTTTAAATGTCTGTATCAAGAAGTTAAGGTGTGTTCAAGAGTAAATTTTAATTTTCTTTGATTACAAAAAAAAAATAAACATATACCCTCCCTTTTCATCTGCTGAATTTAACGACACCTTTCATTATTTCCACTGGATTAAACAACAACCCCACGATTGAGTGATTCTGAATGTCACCCTATATTAATCCTTACTTTAATTGATTTTCTGGGAAATTAACTCAACCAAAAAGAACCATAATCCATTTCTGATTAAGAACTTTATCAAAATATATTTTATTTCGACAAATCTGTTTCAAATATTTTCCTTTATTCTCTTTCCAAATCTTCTTCAATCAAATTGTGTCATAAATCAAAAATCTAAATAAAACTCTAAAACCTTCCTACGAGTGGTGTGAGTAGGTATAATAAAAGGACAGAGTGAAAGACAAAGAAGATTTAGAAAAATTAAATTTTTAAATTTAGAAAATGAATTCAAGTTCTTTCTTTCTGATGCAACAATAAAGAACCATCTTAAAGGAACAACGAACTATCAACATATAATATCTACACAAAATATTATGTTTGTTTATTAAAGAAAAAATATTTCTAAAAGGATCTTTTTAAAAATATCATATCATTACAATATTCAAAAAAAAAAACGAAAAACCAAAGAACAACGGCCAGGCAAGAGTATAGTGGCAGGCAGTGCCGCACCACTTTCCCTTTGAAGATTTATTAGTTTGCCGCATTTAGATATTCTGGCCATGTGTTCGGTATATTTCCAAGGTCTTTTGACACTCAGCCACACAGAATGCAACGTTTTTACAGGGTGGTTGATCCTTAAACAAATATAATTACAGATATGGTTTTTAATACCTCGTAAAAATTAAAAACAATATAAGAAGCTTAATATGTGTATCTTTATTCATTTTAATTACAGCAGGATGGATAATTGGTTGTCAGTAATAAAAATCGACGTTTCAATCGAGATAATAAAACAAAATTTAAATTATTCTTTACGTCCATGGATCACCGACAGTAATTTCAGCCAGACACTTAGGGTCTTCAGACAACTACACCAACGCTGATATCAAACGGAGAAGAACTCTTGAAATTGCTGCTTCTTTGGATTTAGAAGAAAATCGAGTAGTAAAGTCCTGCAAGTCGAGCATCTAAAGTCACCCTCTGTAAGAAAGACACTCCATATTCAATTTCTTATCTATGGCGCTGAGGCTTGGACCTTGTCAAAGAAAGATGATAAAAAATCTTCGGCTTATTTTTCTCCCGTTTGCATAGATGGAGAGTGCAGGAGAAGTAACAACGACAAATTGTACGAGCCTTATTGCTACACCATTTAATGTCAAAATAATTAAAGTCCAACGACTAAGATGACTGGGTCATGTTGATCGAATTTACATCAACGCTCCAACCCGAAGGTCTTCGAATCTAACCCCTTGAACACAATGGGAATTCGCTAGTCGCGGTAAAAATCGCTGTAGCACAAGCTGTCACTAAAATCGCTCACTATGTAGCAAAGGTCGCCCACAATGGTGTAGCGCAGGAAGAACGTCAGCTGTCATTTTTTATATACAAATTAAAAATAAGACAATATACTGAACGAACCCAATAATACAAAATACAAGAAATAATTTAATGTGCTGAACGAACCCAATGGCTTGTTTTCATATAGTGCTGTGAACAGACCCACAGATATGTCAAAATGTAGCGCGACTAATAGCGGAAAGTAGAAAATTATTCAACAATGGCGACAGCGATCGCTGCAGCAACAACTTCCCATTGTGGCGCTGTGTACTATTTTCGTATGTTTCAACTTTGACAGCGCGACAAGCGGCCGCTAAAGCGACTCCATTCGGCTGGGGCTATAATCCCGGAAGACGGCACAGTAGAGGAAGACCATGACGGGTTGGGTTCGAAATCCTGTATGGATCATAATACTGTATTTAAAATACTGTATCTCAAAATACTGTATTTCAAAATACTGTATGTACAAAATACTGTAAGATCAAAATACTGTAGCTCAAAATTCTGTATCTTAAAATTCTGTATACCAAAATTCTGTATTTCAAAATGCTGTAAATAGGCTGACAAATAAAAATCGTTTTGATAATGTAAAAAAGTGCGCACTTTTTTACATTATCAAAACGATTTTTATTTGTCAGCCTATTAGCAGCATGTTGAAATACAGAATTTTAAAAACAGATTACTTTTATAAAGAATACATCATAATATTTTTTCATTGGCATAATGTTCTAATATACTTCCCTTGAACAATAACATATGATAATTATTCATAATTCTTTGAATTTTTGTTGTTGTTGTAAATACATTTGTATTATACAATTCATAGATTGCTAGGTACTTATAAATATTATTGCCTATTGTTATTTACTTATTTATGATATGATGATATTAATTATGATGATATTAATGTATTCTGTTTTTTTACTTGTTTGGAGTTTCAATAAATGATATAATGTACATGCAGAAATCGGGTTCTGCTTTTGTTGTTCTCTATATACGTAATGGAAGCTTAAGACCGGAATTTTGCAAAAATACAGTATTTTTAGATAATATCTTGCTCATACAGCATTTTGAGAAGAAGAATTTTGAGATACAGTATTATCAGATACAGTATTTTGACAAAACAGTATTTTGAGATACAGTATATTAACCATACAGTATTATGAATATACAGTATCATACAGTATGATACAGAATTTTAACCATACAGTATTTTAAAATACAGCATTTCGAGCCGCTCCCGACCATGACACAGGTGGCGCATGTAGGTAGAAAAGGACCTCAACCAATTTGGCGTTCGAAACTGGAGGCAACTAACTATTGATCGATCTACAGTAAGAAAAACGTTTTGACCCATTGTATAATTTTAGTTGTGTGCAAAATAATCGTCATTTGATTTATGTAAGTGTTCATTTTCTTTTACCATTCGAAGAAAACGGAGATACTCCTCTAAGTGAAACTGCGTACTATCATTCTTTCCAGTATTTCAAAAACTGTTATTTCAAGGTTTACGACCGTTTTTTATCATGAATGCCTGACAAAGTATCACCAAGTGTGCAAATCAAAAATCTTTCTATACTTCCACACATTTTATTAGTTCAGTAATTTAATAGACTTCCCCAAAAACCTCATAGTTTTCGAATAAAATTCAAAAAGTGTATTTAAAACCCCTAATACCTCCCTCTAAACTTTGTTGCTCAGTTCAAATTAAGAAGACATTTTTGAGAGTTTTAAAGACGGATAAGCAAAGCTCTCCGACAAAATATAATTTCCCTGGACTTTTATTTAAAAAAAGTAGAGAACTTTCGTTCCTTATATCGATATAAGCCAAGAGCTATTGTGTGTCGTCTATTAGCCTCTAAATAACTACCTTAGCAGTGCAAAACGAACAGTTTTTTTCATCACATCGAGATGAAAAACGGGCTCACTTCAGCAACTCGAAACAAATCAGAATTGCCAGTTCAAGTTTCATGGCTTATCTGCAAAGGTTATGTTTTTCATTTGGAGGGGTCAGGTTATTGTTTCTTATTAAAAGCTGTTGCAACCGAGTAAAACTATTCTTTTTGAAAAACTTTTGAGTATCCATTTCAATTGAGCCCTAAAAAATGTATCTTAAATCAGTCAAACCGGTTCCAACCCGGCATATTTCTAAGATTCTGCGCCTTCAGAATTCACTAGTCGGTAAGGTTTTGTGCCTGGCAATAAAATTTAATTTTGTTCATGTTTATTCAATTACATCATGCTTTTGAAATACTACCTTTTAAAATTCGAATTTTAGGCCATCTTAAATTATGGAGTAGTTTTTCTTTGTCAATAAAATTCTTTTACGGTTTTAAAAACCTATTATCCTATTATCCATATCTTCATTAGTTACTTTAAATATTTGTATAGTATTTCCTACATTTTTTGAAAAATCGTCACAATTGGTTGAACTTCAACTTTAAAATAAATCTTAACAGAAGCTAATATGTTTTTTAACAGAAAAAGACAATTTTTCGTTTTTCCCCACGAATCCGTTCTCGTCCATATATCAAGTATCAAGTTTTTGAAATTATGGCTGTGATCGTAGAGTAGTTTCCAACACACAAAATACTATGACATCGCTCAAGATGAACTCTTATATTTCAACAGAACTTATTTTCAATGTATGTTAACTAATTTTTGATAATCTAATGACTTGAGTGCTGAGTGAGCTGACCAATACATTTTGTCTAATATTTTTGGTAAGTGCATGTTTTCGATTTCTTATTGTTCCTACAAACCAAAAATTTTACATATACCATTATCTATGAACGTGGTACCCGTGGCATGATGGTTAGTACGTTGGACTGTCATGCCAGAGGTCTTGGGTTCGATCCCTGCTTATGCCATCTAAAGTTTTTTTTACGGGTACTGCCTCTTGCGAGAAATTGACAAATTCTCCAAGAGTAATTCTTGTCATGAAAAGTGCTTTTTCAAATTAGCCGTTCGGATTCGGCTTAAAACTGTAGGTCCCCTCCATCCCTGACAACAGTACTCGCACAGAGGAATGGTTGAGAGTTGTAAGTCACTAGGCCCTAGTTCTCAACGGACTGTTGCGCCACCCAATTTCAAGTTCAAAGATTTAGTTAGAGTCCAATTTGACGAATAAAAATTCAGTTTGATTTATTGATCCAAACAAAATATTCCAAACACTTCAAAAAGCATAGAGAAACATTTTTAAAAAAGTTTTCAAATGTTTACGTTGATCTGGGCGCTTACGAAACTTTTCAAAAACGTTTCTTGAAAAGTCTATTTGGTACGGACGCACCTTAAGGTCTACGTCACACTTTCAAGAACTGATTTTCCAAATTGTTAAACAATCGGTCACAGTACGAGCATAAGTAATTCAATTCGATATACGAAATCTACTCCACTTCCAAATGCAAAGTTAGAAATGGTCTTGAAGTCATTAAAACATACATATTTTTCAATCACCCTGTAGAAAGTTCATCAAAATCTGCTAAGTGCTATTATTAGTTAGTTATATAGCTAAATAGCTGAAACAGTAGTTCTTTTTGGATAGATATTACTAATAAAATTGAAAGTCAAGTATTGGGTTGGGTTGGGTCTTACTCGTACATATACCTACGTTTATGGATGTTAGATGAATACCAAATAGACCCACCCCTTTCCATCAGTGGCAATGGATGGCAAGGTAAGGTGCACTTTCATTTTGACTTGGAGCCGCTTATCTTTGTCTGTCCAAACACACAAAGTAATTTATTTGATTCCTAATAGCATAGCCTAAGCACCTAGCACCGACACTGAGTCCTAATCTATATCCATATAGTTCCTATTCGACTATTCGTGTACCTACGAGTATCTTTAGTGAATGCGAGAGGCCTGTTGTTTTAATTTAGGTATCCATTGGATTATGTATCTAAAGGTACATTTACGAAGCTGGGACGAGAGTAACAAAAACTCAGGCTCAGTATGAGGAAGAAGCTGTGACTGTGCCTGTGCCTGTGCTGTGATGTACCAGGAACGGGTCTCCTCTTCCTCATCCTCTTCGATATAATGTAGGTACCTGTTGTGTGTGTTTTTCATTTTGTGATTTATTCTATTTCCTCCGGTACATAGACTCATAAAACGTTCCTCTCTAGAGTTCTGGCTGGTATCTAAAAGAGTTATGTTAAAGTGGTGATTCTGGTGGTGGGGGTTGAATGTTGGAGTCTTTTTTCCAAAGGCACACAAAATGCAGACCTATGGTATTCAAACACAGGCAGGACTAAGGATGACAAGCGAGGGATGGAAAAAAAAAGAAAAATTCGATTCTAAATCTTGGTGCTTCTTTTTTCGTACTCTCTCCTAAAAATAGGTTTTTGTTGTTATCTCGTATAGAGCTAAACACTATAGACACCCACAGCTGAGTGGTTCTGAAGGCAACACATTGTATAGTTCATAGATTGTATTTATGGGATGGTTTTTCTATCTTTTCTGTGGATAGTGTTACTATAAAGTGACACCCGCAGCCCCGAGGTTGGGGAAGAAGAAGAAGATAATGTTTCTGTGTCCTACACTACCACTTTTGGATTTTTTTTTTCTATCTTCCTTTCTCTATGGTTTTGGGTCTTGGGATAATGGAAGGGAAATCACATAGAAAAACCGAATACCAAACTAAAAAAAAAGTGAAGAATACAAAAAATGAAGAAAAGACTGAATTTAGATTCCCAAATGTACACAAATTTCGATGTTAACATGTAAATCTGATCTTGTTGGGTGTTGTGTCCGGGCATAGTTTTTGCGTTTTTAAGACATGCACTATACATACAGCACACATGCACGAGTATATATTCTAAAGGAAGGGAAAACTGTTAGAAGAAAAGAACAAGTCTCGGGTAAACAGATACTTTTTGTCATGTGGTCATAAAATAATATCTTTAGATTAAAAAACAAGCTTAATGGCTTTTGGGGGAGACTGGGGATTGACTTTTGACCTTATTTGTACACCAATAACAACTTTTTTCTTTTTACGTATGAGTACGTTCTTTATAAGACCATAGACCACTAATGAAAGTAAGGACAAAGTAGAGAGAGTTTTGTTTTTAAATTTGGAGTTTTCACTTTCATTAACCAATTTTGATTTATTCTTAAGAAACAGGGTGAAAGGGTACTTATCAATACCCGTATTTTGTTGGAAAATCTATCCATAGTATAGTAGGATTTTACACGAATAACAAAAACAATATCCATAGGATGAATAACACCGATAAAAGTTAGAGTAAAATCTTACCATGGATGGGTTTTTGACATTTATACGAGTCTCGAATGGATCTTATGTGCTGTCGTTCTCAAATGTTGGCTTGAAGCTCGCCTAAATTCTTTATACACCTGAATCGAGTTGAAATGAGCTTGATTCGCCTCGATTCCCGTCGGGGATCGGAGTCGAGTCAAAATTTGTGAAGGAAAACCTGTGTGGAGGAGTTGGTTTTACAGATAATGTGTTATGGTCTGTTTATTTGCATGTTTGTGTACAAAAAATATAGTTTTGTTTTAATCAAATTTAAACAAAAAATTGCACATGGAGTAGGTAGCATATTCTTATATGGTGCTGAACTATTCAGTTTTTCATTGTTTAATCGAATCAAATTATCTCACTTGCACTTCATACATCGAAAACACCGAAACACCATTTGCATTTCAGAAAGTGCTGTCAAACTTAATCATTTTTAAATCTTCTTGTGCGGTGAAAACACCAAAAAGATTTATCTAATCTAAACTGAGATAAACCTTTGGTGGAAACATAGCAAAACTTAATTGTCTTTTCTATTGTTTGCTCTTGCAAAATAAGCCCAGTTAGTCCTTTTTCACTAACCTAACTAAATAATATCAACAGTAATAGATTGATTATTTCCCCAATGGAAAGCACTCATAATTCCAAATGCACAACTACTTAACGAACACAGCCATCGAGATACAAATGCAATATCAATCGTACCAACATTTGAGAAAGAAATCACATAAGATCCATTCGAGACTCGTATAAATGTCAAAAACGCATCCATAGTAAGTAAGATTCTACTCTAACTTTTATCGGTGGTATTCATACTATGGATATTGTTTTTGTTATTCGTGTAAAATCCTACTATGCTATGGATAGATTTTCCAACAAAACACGGGTAATATTGAACAAATATATATAATAGTATTGAAATGGGTAACATTTAAACAGATAGTTCAAATGAAAAGTCAGAATTCAGCATTAAAAATTAACTTGAAAACGTACTATACAAAACCATGTAAAAATTAAATTCAAGATTTCTCAAGACTTTTTATGTAGTCAAATGAAGACACATAATTAATACGAATTTCTAGAAACTAAGTAAGATTCTAAAAAAGAAGACAAAAATTTGTACTCTGTAAAATCAATTTATTACTTGTGTTATTTTGAAAAAGTCATACGAAGTACAGAAGACATGTAATTGAACAACAAATACGACGACGTCCACAGTAAGATCACTGCCGATAAAAAGTAAAGTGAAGTTGTGCTAAGTATAGATATTTGTTTTTATTCGAGTATCGAGAACAATTTTCGACAATGTTTTCTTTCTGAGACGTTGGTACTCGTACATTTGATACTTTCTTGAATATCGATGGCTGTGATCGTTGAGTAGTGTCCGACATAAAAAAACACGGTAATGTTTTTAAGCTGTCAAGTGAATTGAAATCAAGAATTCAACTGAATAGACAGACCCTTGAACAATTCTTAAAAATTGTCCAAAATCTAAATTCATGGTTTTTTTAAGCAAAACTACGGTATTTGGAGTAATGTTAACCCTCAAGTATGTGTTGAGACACTTTATATCCACAAAAACTGACTGTTTGTTGTGCTTTATTAGTAAGTGGAATGATTGGTCCATACTTTTCTTTAAAAACGATGATGGCTAGAACATTACAGTCAGTTCTTTGTAGAGTCATGGTTACCGATTGTTTTTTTTAACATTTGCCATCAATAAAACAACCATAATGTGCGGGAGCTGTGGCTTCAAGACATCGCGGTGCAACGTGTCACACATCTCGTGCCACAATTGGTTTATTTTAGAAAACTTTTGGTAACTGCATAGTTTCACGTGTCGATACGGATCCGTGAATTGGTCTCATAGATCGTGCGAATTAATGACACTTGACTCTTTTCTGTGGGGATTTGTGACCATTTGGAGGACAACATTCCCCACCTTATTTCCGACATACGATCACAAATGTTGGGAAAAGGAATTGAAAATTGGACCTCCAGATTAGACTATGTCTGACCCAGCCCTGGCAAATTATCTTTCAAATAAATTAATGTAAACTTAAAAAACGTAATTTTTAATATACAAATCTAAGCGTTTTTCACATTTCTGTTTGCAAAACATGGATAAGAAAGTTCGAATTGATGTATTTTTTCTAAAACGAGCGAGTCATCGTAATCTTATATAAAAAATAACTAGAAGTATTGGGTTTTCATTTAACTCTTCTGGAATGGATTTGTATAAACTGGTTCTTGAAAATCCTTTAAAATTTAAAAATATTCTGGTGTGCCGCAAGGTAGCCACTTCGGCCCTTTGTTATTTCTAATTTTCATAAATGAGCTGTTCTCAATGTTTTATTTTTCTACCTGTCTCATGGTTGCAGACTTTCAGAATTTGCAAGTGAGTTAAGACTGTTTGCTTAAAGTTTTAAACTGTAGAAAAATATTAATAGATTTAATGATTGATGTTGTTAGAATTGTTGATATTTGAAAAAAAAAAACAAACCATGTTTATTTCAAGATCAAGTCTTTAGTATTTGATTAAAAAAAGCAAAATGTTAAGCTCCAAAGACTAATAAGTTTTGGGAGTCACTTTCAATTCAAATTAATTCTTAAGTATGCATTTTAAATTGATCACATCTAGCTTAGTTTGTGGAGCTCTTCTAATTTAAGAGATCTTTTATACTCTGAAGGGTCTATTTCTAATACATTGTTGTGTTCTAAATTAGTTTTTAAATAAAATGAGAACAGTAAAGAAATATTTTTTATCTCGAATATGTAACGAACTAATAATGATACTACCTCAAGATTCTTTCAAATAATTTCAAGGGTAGAAATTATCCGGATCGAAGGACCAAGTGTTGTTGTGGTTCAGGAAGGAAAAATCAATTGAATAAAAATGAGTAAGGGTTGGGTTGAAAAATAAGATTCTTTATTGTGTAGGTCTTACCTCTGAGATGAGTTTTACAAAAAGTGGACGAGTTGTATTTTAGTAGAAAGGAAAATCTGTTTGTGGCTGGTAAAATGGGAAATTATGAGTATTAAATTGTTTAAAGGAAGTTGAACTGAGCGCCATCTAATATTTCGTGGGCGAATCTCACCTAAACAAATATAATGCAACAAATTTGATTTTCAGCTTGAATGACTTAAGTTTTATCTTAAAGATAGAAATTATTGTCAATATTTGATAACATTGTAAGGAATATTCAAGTTACGGTTTTTTTCCTATTACACAACTAAAACAACTTCAACAAAAAGTGGTAAAAACGTATTTTTGATAAAAATATCTTGTGAATGAATACATACAATAAATTCAAACTTATTTCGTTTATAACAAATTTTTTTGTGAAGCTTTGGTCAAATAATTAGAAAAATCCAATTAATAGTTTTCTTTTAACAAAAATCAAAACCAACCATAAATGGCTCTAAATTGTTTAAATGTCCCGAATATCTCAACAAACAACAACTGAAATTAAAATAATTGATTGTATAATTTACTAAGTTAAATATTATTTTAAAGGGCACAAATAGGATTCGTATGCTTATTCAATAAAACTAATTAAATTGTGATTATGGTTTTCAGATTTTTCAGTGTATTTAGTCTACTATCTTGGTTCTTTTTATGGACTAAAACATTTTCGTTATTAACTTATTATTTTATAATTTAATTAAATCTGAAAAAAACCTGAAATATTGAAAAAGATTCTGCTCGAAAAACCTATTGAAAGTGAAGGTTTATATCTGCAGTTGTTTCTAATTTCTGGTTATTATAGTTTCCAATCTTAACTAATTTTATTGAGTATTTTATAGCTTTCTTAGTTTTTTAAATGTGACTAAGACAACTTTTTCAATGACTTCCAGAACTTTTTTCACTACAAAAGTGCATTTAAAAATGCTTCTTTTTGAGTAACGAGATTCTAGAACAAGATATTAGAACTACTGCAACAACAATGTTTAGTATGATTTTTTATTAATTTGTTTATGTAAATTTTATTTTATTTCTATTATATAAGACCAAGACTGATGTTTGTACATAATATATGTGTATAATGTGTACATAATAAATTAGTACAATTCTTGTAAATTTAAATAAAACTCAAGCCTAACTATACCTATCCGTGTCGTTAAATTAAATCTATTTTGCAGAAGATAAATGGCCCATGCAGATGTTCACTTCTACTTAACCACAATAAATAATAAGTTTTCATATGAATAATAAGCTAAATGTAAACCATTTCAGCTAAAATGACGATGGCAATGGTGATGGCGATGGCGATGGCGGGTCGAATAAATTTCTAATAAATCTGATCTGATATTGTAAACGATCTCGAAAAACATAAAATTCACATCAATAAACCTACAGTCGGGCTACATTATGTAGATATATGTCTTTTTTTTTTGTTTCTCTTATCCTATATTCTATTATAAAATTCATGCACGCATTTTGTATACGCGCATACGAGCTTACATATCTTTTGATGAAAATCTAAGACTTTTCATAACGTAGCTGTTTACCCATAGAGTGCGTTGATGATGATGATGATGATTGAGTTGATCGCATACGGCATACGGCATACGAGTATAAGCCCCCATAGCAACACACAATACAGAGAATTGCACTTTTGGGCCATAAGATGAATAAATTTTCTCCTTCAAAAAATGCATTATAGTTGATTTTATGTTGATACTGTTGTTTTTCTCGCTGTTTTATGGCATTTTTTATGCCTTTATACAAAAAGGAATCTTTTAAATTAATTCGGCTGCAATATACAATACATCATGGCAGCACGTAGCCATGATGATGATGATGGGACATTGGACCCGAGCGGTATATGTGGGGAGGAGTGGGCAAGGCAGCGGCTGAGGCTGAGGCTGAAGCCGCGGCACTGGCATTCATACGCAAGAGAGAGTTTACGATTATGTGCTTATTTTAAATGCTAATTGCACTCGGAGTGTATAATAATATGCGGATATTAAAAACAAAAAAAATAATAACAAAAAGAAATAAATAAATGTGTGGTATACTCGTATCTTTGGGATGGATCAGTATTATTTTATGATTCTCTATAGTCTATAGAATCATGGTTACCACTTTCTTCTTTGTAAATCAACCAAAAACTTTAAGCAAAGTTACATAGGAGAACTTGGCTGATGCTCTCAATCTCTGGAGAGGTATTGTCAGTTAATGTAGCTTTGATATATTGTCATTGTTTTCATTTTTCATATATTTCTTACGATGAAGCGAAAAATCAACAAAATGGTGTTAAATATGTTCAAAATTGTATCAAAATATGAAAAATGCGTATACGCCCCAGTACACCATTTTATATTTGTTTTCGAAGAGAAAATACTAACCTTTAGGTTAATTTCATGTAAGGTTCTTGCATTTGAAAAATTTGTTTAACCTTTGACCTTATTTTTGCTACTTATACCATTTCAGCTGAGATTTAAATTTCGGTAGGTAGGCAGTAAAGAGCAGCTCTTGCTTCGCCACTCAATTATACTCTGTCCAACAAAAATAGTCAGTACACGTCTTATGGGAGAGCTTTTTTCTTGCAAATGGTGCCAGTCAGTGGTTTTATTCCCTTTTTACCTACTGAAAAAGAAAATTCAACCACTGACTTACACATAAATTGTTGTTGTAATTACGCTTCGACGAGCGTACATCCCCACAACCTTTACCATGCGCAGCCAAAGCCACACTGACACTGATAAATAATGTGTTTACAAACAACCCTCTTCGTATGTATTGAAAATAAGCAGATTGTTATTAGAGTTACCATTTCCACGTTAATGCAAATCATGGTGGATTTTTCTTTGGATTTTGTTTGGGAGCTTTCAGAATGTGTGCTTTTTTAAAAGCTTTTGAGAACAAATATGGGAATGGTGTTGTCGCTTGCTGTTTTTTTAAACGTCGACGCTGAGAAATGGCATCGTTGTGTGCAACACGTGGAGCTGGTAATTGCATTATGCATTATTTTTTATATTGAATTTCTTTTAAGTTACTTATATCTATTTTATAATATATTGTGATATTTTGTTTGTTATACCGAATTAATTTTATGTTCCTTATGCTTGTGTGATATCTTTATAATATAGTATTAATTTATATTATGCTAAATAAAAATGAATTTATGTTTACGTTGATTGTGTGGATAAAAATAATTATTTCGTCCAACATAACTTTTTTTACTCAAAACCTCGAACAAAAAAACCTTACATTTCTGAGTATTTTCATTATTTTTCATAATTGAATTTATGTTAGTCTTAGTTTTCACAAAGGGGTTTTTGAATTCGGGATTATCTACATAATTTTGAAATTTTCTCAAACGGAATTTATTTTTAACTTTCAATTTAAAATCAAAAGTTGGTTACCCTATTAATATTTATCAGAGCTTTTTCGAAATTTATAATGGGCACTACGGAAACCCTGTAATATTTGCTCTCTCTCACAGCTTAACGAGATTTCACTTCAGTCAGAGTGAGAGGTAAACGTCCTATCTTCTCTGTACTGACTATTTTTGTTGGACAGAGTATAGTGTTGTATTGTAATGTGCTGTTTTGAATCCATAAACTTATTAGACCGTTAATGAGAAATGACGAATTGATATAATGACATCTCAACAAGGCAACAACCCTTAAATCATTGTATCGCTATGGGCAGGTCTTTGATTTCTATTTCGGAAAATGCTTTTACATACATTTAGGTAACTTAGAAAAATTGTGAAATTAAGATAAATAATAACTTATTCATAAAAAGCGTGTTTCTTCAGCTGCATGGGAAGTTTAGATGGTTGTTGTATACGATTTGAAAGTTGGTTATGTGATATTTATATGCGGTAAGGTTAGGCATCAGGTCATTTTGAATAATTTAACGTCAGAGGAACGCTTACGAATTCTGGAAATTAGCTTTAAAAATAATAAATCTTTCCATTTTTCAATGTTTAGTGATGAAGCTCATTTCTGTTTAAATGGCATCTCCAGTCCTTATTTCTTTCGATACGCCATTAATCATATAACATAAAATGAACGGCTAGGTTGCACAAAATTGCTGTATCTACAGAGTCAGTTTAAAACGTTATCTTATTATGAGATTTAAAATAATTCATGTAAAATAAGTGAATATTCAAAAATTGAAATGCCATTTAATTTCTTAAAAAACCTTTATATATTTTTTTTAGGAAAACGTTGGAGCGATTTGTCGAATTGAAAATATTGACATTTCACGACGTTTCAATATTCCTGGTATGTAAATAAAAGCTTTTTAGTAAGATGCCTGGATACAAAAAATCCAATTGAAAACTTTTTTACTAAAAACAGAAACCTATAAAAAGAAATGAAAATCGATAAAAATGTTTTGACTTTGTAGCTTAAAAAAAGCTGTGGATTAATATTTTTAAAGACTTTTAGAAATGTCGAAAGTTTTTCAAGAAGTGCGGTAGTGTAGGCGGGACCCTTGATTGTGCGAATTGATGTATTTCCATTACTTTTTATGGTTAAGTCATTGGTTAATGCCGAGAAACGAGCATTTGAATCCAATATTCAAGACACCATTGAAGCCTTAATTAGATTGATTTTAAATGTTGTGAATTATTAAGAACACTTACCTTATAGTTTTTAGCCGTGGCTGGAAATCAAGTATCCAAAATGTCTGTTTAAAAATAGTACCTATGTTTTAAGACTTATATATGTACCTGCAAAATGAGTTTATCTTCTAACATTTGAGTTCCAATCAATTGCTCAAGAAACTGTAATTAAGTAAGTTTTTTTTTTTTTAAACTGGTAGAGCTTTTTCTTAAATTAATATTTTGAATCTAAGATTTTTAAATTTGATTTAGAAATATTTTGGTTATACAGTTATTTGGTTCTCATAAATATTCGTTTTCCACTCAAATTTCGTTAAAAATGTTGAATAGTTTTTGAGTAATCAAATTAAGAAAAGATTATCTAAAACACTTTAAAGAAAAATGTTTAATTTGGCGGTTTTTGTTCATCTAATGTAATTAAGACAAGAAATTATTCAAGAAAAAAAATATTTGACTCGGTTTAACAGTTCATGAGAAAATCCAAAAACAAAGCATCGGTTCTATGGGAATACCCTTCTGGAGCAATACAAAATATATTTTTATATTATTTTTGATCAACAAATTTTTCTACTGTTATTTTTAGTCTGATCAGATATTTTAAAAAATCCAACACAAATCTGCTTGAAACGTTAATATGCAATTTTGAACACAATTGACTCAATGGTAGATCCTCACCCACTTTCTTTTTTTTATATTGTGCGGGGATATAAATACCCTTATAATGATTTAACATAGTGCGAGCAATTAGGAAGGGAGGATAGGGTTAGAAAGGAGATACCGATGCTTATTGCTTTTGAATGTTTGCGCATTCTAATGAGTGGGAAATATTGAGTCTGGTAAAGCATGCCACATTCGTGTAGTGCGACTTAAAAAAGAATATCTGTACTTTACAGTACGTCCGAAATTGGGCTCAAGGGTAAACTGATGACCATTCCTAGAAGAACGGGTATCACTGTTGAATTGTTTGAGGGTAGGAATACAACTGGCTATTTCACTAAAGCATTGCTTATGAAAGTAGCCATCAAATAAAAAACAGGGATGAAACCTTACGACGGTGTTTGAAAGATACAACAGTTTCAATTAGATAACTGTCACCTATCATTTAAGAGCTCTCTTTTGAATTCTGTCGAGGAGACTCAAGTGCGTTATAGGAGCACCTGCCCAGATATGAGAATTGTACTCGAGTTTCGGACAAATATAGGCTTTTTAAATTATAGCCAGATAAGAAGGGGCAAAAAACTTCATGCATCGTCAGAGAAAACCTAAACACTTAGCAGTATTTTTAGCGGTATCCAATATGTGACCACTCCACAACGAGTGGTTTCTAATTTACATATCTACAACTGAAAGCTATTCAATCTCCTCGATGCAAGTACCACCCATGGATAGTGGCATTGGAGGAGGGTTACGCTTTTGCGACAGTAGATTCTCCATTAGACAATGCTGTCAAGATCAGAATCTAATGAGCTTATAATACGCTGCCGTTGTTAGTCCACATCCGAAGAACAAGGATGAGAATCTTAAAACGAATATGAAAAGCTGAGGGTATTGTCATCAGCGAAACAATTTAGTAGGTTAGAAGTTTCAGACAAAAGATCATTTATAAAAATAAGAAATAGCGTCGGAGACAAAACGGAGCCCTGGGGGACACCAACGTTTATTGTGTGGATATCAGTTTTGAACCCTTCCAATACTACTTGAATTGAACGGTCGAAAAGGTGGTTTCTAACCCAACAAAGAAGAGATTCATCCATACCAAAAACACGCATTTTCAATAAGGGAAATTGGAGCCAAACTCTATCAAATCCCTTTGATTTTTCGACTTTTCTATCATCATATTTTCATGTTTTATTCAAATCTCAGATTCAAATTTTTTTACGAATGCAGTACTTGCAATATAGTTAAACAAAATTCTTTAGAACAATATTTCTGTTTTGTATTAATATTTAAAATTCTCAAGCTTTAAAAAAAACACTCGATATATGGAAATTATACCGAAATCTCTATGAAAATATTAATTTTATGAAAGGTATTTCGTTATTGATGTTTAAGCTGTTAACTTGATTGTAAATGGATTGACGATAAACTTTAATAAACCGAATTCTGTGTTTTGTGTTAATGTTTTTTAAAGATAGTTTTCGCTGAGTGGCAATAATGTGTTGCTAATACTATAGACGCTTACTTGAACCTGAGGGTTACAAAAAACATAAAATTTAATGCGATAGAACAATACTTTACGAACGTAATCGTATTTACGTTACATCTTTTTTTTTTTAGTAACCCATCAACGTTGGTAAATATATTTTTTTATTCAATTTTATAAAACTCAATTTTTTTCCAATCGACCTAAATCCCATCCACCCTTATATTGATAAGTTGCGAAAATGCAAACGATTTTCCCTCATCAAAACAAGGGTTGTTTTGTAATATTGTTATTCAACAGCACAACAACAACAAAAACACAAAAAATTAAACTGGATTTAGTTACATAGTAAATTTTTCGTTCTTCATTAATGCATCCACATGAAAAAGAATACATATGTATATATGTATACAAAAAGTATAAATATATAAATAAAAAACAAAAACTCACCCGCAAACGAACATAAATGAATTTTATAGATAGAGAGCTCTATTGATCGCTTTAGCCTTTATTAATTAGCGGACAGGCGACAGTTGGGAATTAATAAATGGAGCTGGAGCTGGAGCAGAGGCTGTAGATGTAGATGTAGCTGGAGCGGTTTTCCATTGTGAGCCATGCAAAGTTTCGGTGGGCGGTGGTATAATATGGTGGTTTGAAAAACTGCTGCAGGGCGGACAACAACAGGCAAACGCGCGGCGAGATAATACATTTTGATGGGACATGATTAATTTAAGGCTGTCAATTAAAATGAGGCCATGCCAATCCTTTTATCCATTGAAATGGATGGAGGCTGCAGATGCAGAGCGAACACAAAAATATTAAACACACAAAAAAAAACAAATAACCTCGGAGTTAATGTGAACGCATTGTCAGTGGGTAGGTTTTAAATGTTGGATTTAAAATAACCCACCTACTGCCGCACACCTTCTCCGCCCGCAGCGCCACGCGCCGTACCGCGCACCGACCACTAACAACAACCACCAACTATGTTCATGATGAGGTGGATTGAAACAAAATTTAAATACAATTTTTAATTCTTGAGCGTAGAATAAAAATTGGTTATTAAAATGCAACTTTTAATCACGAGGAAAAGTTTTTTTTTTATTGTTTTGCGAAAAGGAATAAAGAGATTAAATTGGGTATTATGCTGATGCCAAAAATATAAAGTGCAAATTAACAATGGAAAAAAAGGTTGAAAGCTCGTGAGAAGTTTGGAGAAGGTGGCGGCAGTGGGGTGGGTTGATTGTTTTATTTAATTTTTAAGGATTTCCGAAATGAAAGACTTAAAAATAATAATCAAGATCTTATCATTGGAAATATTAATTATATATGGTTGCTACTTAATGGAATATCATTGGAAGCACTGTTTCAATGTTACTTTTTGAAGATTAATTTAAAACAAAAATATAAAAGTAAGAAGTTTTTATTCTTTACGGATTTGTAGCATAATAATGAGATGGATCAGTAAGTAGTTGCAATTGTAAATTAAAAAGGTTGGTTGAGATTATCTCAATTTCGTATTCTACTTGTTGTTACGCTATACCCATTGTATTGAAATAAGTTTAAGAAAATTAAAAAATAATGGAAAAACAATCAAAATTCGACTTCAAAATTCACAAATGAACCTTTGGAGTGACGTTCTTAGATATTTCTCTATTTTATAAAACAAATATAAAGAAAGAGTCTTAATATATAAATTACGTTTGACGATGTTTGTCCACGATGGACTCCTAAACTACTTAATCGATTTTAATCAAATTTGTACACCATATGCAGTTTGATCCAACTGGAAAGATAGGATAGCTTACATCTCAATTTATGATCGCAATATTATTTTATTGCAAATTATTTGTCTATTATTTGACAGTCATTAATATCTAATAGCTCCAAACCATTCTAACTAAATTGTGTAAATATTCAATAGATGGCGCTATGTCAAACTTCAAAACATTTCATATAAGTTACAATTTATTAGCATAACCACCACATGTTGCTGAGGCTAAATTTTAGGTTTAATTTATTTTGTAGTAAAACAAATACAGTGAATTTTAATTTTTCAATTTTTGTTGTTAGCATAGCCGGCCACGTATTACTTCGACTGAAGTATAGATTAAATTCATATTATAGTAAATGTAATACAACCAAATACGGTGCCGTGAAATAACGCCGAGCGAAATAACGCCGAATTCTGAAATTCGGCCTTGTTTCACTTTAATAAAGTGAAATAACGCCGAATTTTAGCATTCGGCCTTATTTCACTATGGGAAAGTGAAATAATGCCGATTCGGCGTTATTTCACTTTTGGTCCTATGCAAAATGCTTATTACATCTCAGTCTCAAATCTAAGTATTTTGAGATTTTGCTAGCATTTTTACTAGAAAAATCCAAAAATATTGAGATCTAGATTTCTCCAGGTGTCAATGACACTTTCTATACTTTGAAAGAAGTTGTTAATATATATATATGTTATAGGCGCCTGCCTGACGACTTTACATACAACTTCTTTCAATAAAAGCACCTGTGGGTGGCCCGCTTTGCGGGATCTCAGGATTCTAACTCCCTTTTTCGGGGTCACACCTGCTCACGCAACTCCGTTCCTCCGCTTAGGGTATGTAAAGTCGCCAGGCAGGCGCCAATATCAACAGCTTTTTTGAATAAAAGCATTTGTGGGTGGCCCGCTTCGCGGGAGCTCAGGATTTAAACTCCACTTTTCGGGGTTCACACCCGCTCACGCAACTTCGTTGCTCCGCTTAGGGTATGTAAAGTCGCCAGGCAGGCGCCAATATCAACAGCTTTTTTGAATAAAAGCACCTGTGTGTGGCCCGCTTCGCGGGTTCTCAGGATTTTAACTCCCTTTTTCGGGGTCACACCCGCTCACTCAACTCCGTTGCTCCGCTTAGGGTATGTAAAGTCGCCAGGCAGGCGCCTATATTAACAACTTCTTTCATAATTCTAACAGTAAAGACCGGTTTTTGTTATTGAAGAAAACATCAAAACAAATTTGGTCTTAAGTCGCAAAAAAATTTGGCTTTATGACACTTTCTGAAAGCGACATAAGGCCAAACGTTGGAATTTGGTCTTATGAGCTTTCGAAAAGTGTCATAAGGCCAAATTTCAAAATTTGGTCTTATGACACTTGGCCTTATGTCACGGCACCGTTGTTTTAGTTTTAGTTTTACTTTATTTCATCAATTAGAGAATTTTCATCTCTTACAGACTTATTAAATACAAATATAATATTTACAATGCTTGTAGGTGGGTATATAATATATACAATAAATAGACTACAAATTCTTAGATATTAGACAATAAATGAATAACTTAACAATGAAACATCGCATAGGTATTAAAAGATAAATTAATAAGTTAATAATAGAACATAACAGCATAAAAACATATTTCGAAAACATCTAATAAAATTTAAATTTGGCTAAGACTAATAGATTTAAAAGCATCTCTTGTACAATTTAACGTGAAATCAATTCTTGCGCATACTGCATTAGCTTCTCTGATACAACGGGTGATAGGCTCATTGCGCCCATAGTTTCTCTGATGGAAGTGTTCATAAATTAAAAATCTTTCCCGTGTAACTCTTGAGGGAGTATTTCCCTCATACAACAAATCTATAAGCGGAGGACATTTTATATGCCTAGTTATTATATCTCTGACAAACATTATCGAAAAATATTTCCGCCGAGTTTCTAGAGATTTCATTCCAAATAATAAGCATCTGGTTTCGTAGGAAGGTCTTATAATCCTCCATCTCAATTTAAAAAAAGCATATCTTGTAAAGTTTCTTTGAACATTTTCTATCCTTTTTGATGAATTTGAATAATATGGATTCCAAACTGTACAGCAGTATTCCAGCACAGATCTAACCATATATAGGCATTATGTGTATACTTTTTAATACTGTTTATTCTACGGTAAACTTTGTTTTACAGTTGATTTTGAGTTAAGCCCCGCTTAGTTTCTCCTTGCAAAAGTTTAATTAAACCGAATTTTCTTTTTTTCACTCTTTCGGCTTTATTTCCCAATTATCATTCGGCGTTATTTCACTTTTCCAAAGTGAAATAAAGCCGAATGCTTAAATTCGGCGTTATTTTACTTTACCAAAGTGAAATAACGCCGAATTTCAGAATTCGGCGTTATTTCGCTCGGCGTTATTTCACGGCACCACCAAATACGCATATGAATTAAACTGCTAAACATTTTCTGCAGTGTTCTTCAGGAAAAAAAATAATTGATTCAGAGTTTGTTTCAGATATACAGAGTAATTACTTGAACCATAATTGGCTCAATCATCGGGCTATTTTGACAGCCAAAAATGTTGATGTTGACAAAATTAACTTCCAGATACAACAGTTTTTACCAGGCGATCTTATGTCTTTCAAATCAATCGATACTATTGTTATTGAAAATGAAATTGTGTACATTTTCCAATTGAATTTTTAAATTCAATGGATATACCTGCAATGCCACCACCTAATCTTCAATTAAAGATTGGTTCAAATATTATTCTCCTGCACAATTTAAATCCACTCCAATTATGCAATGGTAAACTTTTGGTCATCAAAAAGATCACTGGAAATAGTCTTGAAGCAATCATTTAAACTTGAAAGTTTAAAGGAAAAGTGGTCCTGTTGCCACCTATTCTAATGAAACCGCCAAATACCATATCCTTCAAAAGGTTATAGTTTTCAACTTGTTTAGCTTTTGCCATGTCCATAAATAAATCTCAAGGCCAAACAATGTCCATTTGTGGTTTGGATTTGGAAAATCTATGTTTTTCTCAAGAGCAGCTATGTGTTGCATGTTCACGAGTAGGAAAACCGGCGAAAATATTTGTGTTAGCGAAAAACAGGTTAACCACAAATATTGTGCACCGATTAGTGCTCAATTAAATTCAAAGTAGACTTATTTATAGTTCCAAATAATAAATATTATTGTTAAAAATAAAATAAATTGGGTTGCGCAACAGTCCGTTGAGAACTAGGGCCTAGTGACTTACAACTCTCAACCATTCCTGTGTGCGAGTAATGTTGTCAGGAATGAAATATTATTGTTAGAAGATTTTAAACCCGTCCGCCCAATCTACCTTATTTATATGTTTTACTGTTACATGTAATATTCTCATTTGTTACAAACTTGAATAAAAATAATAATACATTTTAAATTTATTTTTTTTGTATTGTTTTTTGCTTTACATCAACTGTACGAAAATGTTGATCAATTCTGCTCAAAGTCCTTCCCCTTCAAATCAGTAAATTTTTAAAACAAGTTTAACGTTTCCGTCTTCGTTTGTAATTAACAATTTCATTGTGATAATGGGTAACGGTAGTAGGTGGTTTGTAAAAAAGCATGGTGGTGCCCATGTTGGATGTTTTCTACCGTTTCCTTTAAATAGTTTTCAAGAATGTAACATGACAAAAAACGTTAGCCCCAGCAACGCGTGGCCGGGTCAGCTAGTATAATCTACACTAATATTATAAAGAGGAAAGATTTGTATTTTTGTATGTAACGAATAAACTCAAAAAGTACTGGACCGATTTTAATAATTCTTTTTTCATTAGAAAGCTACATTACCACTGAGTAACATAGGCTATATTTAGTACTAGATTACTATAGAAATCTTTATAAATTCCTATTAAAACCAACCGAAGGTGTACAAAAATTACCCATAAAATGTCTTTCATCGCATACACTGCGAATACATAGTTTTAATGATTGGAGAAATTTGTTTTTTCTAATTTAGTGATTCATGGTCGTTTTAATTAGCATGCTTATAACTTAAATATCTGTACCTATATTTATGTCTACCCGTGTGAAGCCGGGACGGGCCGCTATGCTAGTATTATATAAAGAAAATGCTACTAAAAATTGGTAAAACTGATTTCATTTTTAGTGTGCAAATTATTACTCTTAAAATTTGTTAAGATTTTTAAAAAGAAACAGTTGAAGAGCTTTGAAGTTATAAGCCCCTTTTAGTTTGTTACCTTGCAACTGAAATTATGACTCAAGACTCGTTTACATTTAAACATAATAAGCAGAAACAGTTTTACTGTTTCTATACAGTATACTTTTGAAGATTGTAACACTGTCCGCATAAATGATGCCCTAAGACCTCTCCTTCACAGACAGTAAATCGCTTAAAAATAGAATAAAAAGAAAAGGACCATAAAAACTACCTTCCGGAATTTCAGAATTGAATAGTACAGACTAAAACCTATGGAATATTTAATATTGGAGCAACTTTGCAAAATGTTAATCGAAGATTTGTTAAATTAAAACGTGAAACTCGATGTCAGGGTTTGTCAAACGACTTACTGAAGTAAAAACCCAATTTAATTGTTGATTGATTTTAAACGAGTTAGTACAGTTCTCTGAAATTCCGGTAGGTAAGCAACAGTATAGAGCTTCTTTTTGCGAAACGGTGTTGATTTCGAACATATTGATTCACAAATTAAAGTTTAATGTTTAATTTTTAAAACTATGAAATAAATAATTCAAGAGTCGGTGCACATTGGTTGAATTCCTGAATATTGCTATGACTGAGATAGACAAAGTATGGCAAAGCAATCCACATTCACGTAGTAGTGCTAAAAAACGAATCTCTGTACTTGACAGCTTGACCGGGTATACTCGAAGGTAAACTGATGAGACTTCCTGGAGAACAAGAATTGTTTAAGGGGAGGAATGCAACTGGCTATTTCTCTAGAGCATAAACTGTTAAAATAACTGTAAAAAAGGGTGAGACAAGAAACTTTACGACGACTGTGTTCAAGCGACGTAAATGAACCAATTATGATATTATCACCAATAAATTTAAATGTTCTACGCTCAATGCTGTCTAAGAGGCTTAAGTCAGTTGCAGCAGCAACTTGAGTTATACTCAAGCCTTGGAAGTATATAAGACTCTTGTAGATAACAGCCAGATCAGAGGGGGAGAAAAACGTCTTGCATCGCTTTAGGAAACCCAAACATCTTGTGGAATTTTTGGGGGCATCGTATATGTATTGATAGAACTTCAGGATGTATTCTTTAGAAATATTCCAATTTCGAATTTTTAGCAGTAGGTTGGTATTGTTAAAGTACTGGACAATAGAAAATAAGAAAATACGAAGAAAAAAAGCTGGTTTTCGGTCCACACTGATAAAGCTATCCATTGGTGCCCGTGAAAATGTCATTCTTATTGCAGGTATCAGCTATCAATTGATAGTTGAGTAATATTGAAATTGTGACTTTTGTCAACTTCATTAATTTTTTTTACAACAATATGAAAAAATTTTAGTTATTAAAACTTTTATCAAAAGATAAATTATTGAATGTTCAACTTTGATATTTATCAACTACCAATTTATGGTTTCACACTAGCGGGAGAGGTGCTAATACTATTTGTAGTAAAGAAATTGTCATTTAAAGAATTTTTAAAACTATGCAATCAATATTATTATGGTACGAGCTGGTTTCTGTAGAGATATTCGAGACATAAACCAATTGAGTAGTAATTTTGTAGATTTGTTAATGTTTTTTTTTGAAATCTCTGTCACTTAAGATGTTATTGAAGAGTTTGCACATAATGTTGGTAAAATGTTAGACAAATATGTCGATATCATTTCGAGTAGAAAAACAATGTTTACCAATTTCTAGTAGTTATTTTTTTAAGGTTTTTATATTTATTGAAAAAACTGTCAATTAGATTTCAATAAATTTGTACTTTTGTCAAAAATATCCTTTTTTGAAGTCTACAATCTACTGGATGTCAATATGAATGTTTGTTCATATATTGATAAATATCCTTTGCTTTTTTGTCCTTTCAAGGTTATCATCTTTTCAAGGTTTTCATCTGTAAACCATAAAAGACTTCTAAATGTCGAGATTTCTTTTCTTTTTCGTAATATGGAGGAGGAAAAAACAAAATCTCAAAAATCCAATCTCCCGAAAATCAAAATCCAAAAAACCCGAAATCCTGAAAAAAACTTATAAAATATTCTGCCAATGAGCCAGACTCTTAACCTATAATCTAAAATAATATGAATTTATTCTCGTAAAACTTTGGATTTATAACTAATATAAACTTGTACCGACTGTCGGAAACGACTCTGATTTCTGTAAAAAAAAAATATGTTTTACGAATAATCTTCATTTTTTCAATTGAAGTATTAAAGAAACTTCTGATTTAAGGTCGATTCAACCTAATGTTAGAAAAATTGAAGAGCTTAATTTTTCTTCAAAGAAAAATATTTGTATGAAATTGAAAACATTCTGAGAATTAAGAAATGTTTTTCGTTTAACACTATTTAAGAACGTGTATGACACCCTAAGCTATAAATTGAATTTCTCTCCTTTGAACATTTTCTTATACTCCCTTCGATCATCATCCAAATCACCACAATCCTATCGACATCATCATCAACACCACCAGGGTTCCACTATTGTAAGTTGTTGAAAGACGGAATATATGGTAGGGGTAAAAACAAGGGGATCCGCTGGAGGTTACTCCACGAACAAAGCAACTTCATTGTTCCTCGATCTCTCGCCTCACTGCTGGGTTTGTATTCGTATTTGTATTTGCTTTGATTACATCGCATCTGGGCGATAAAATAAAATGTAAACATTATTTACATATGGCCCCTCCTCGACTTCAATATGTACATAGGTACCTCTACATATATGTAGAAATAAGGTGGAGTGGTGCAGGGCCCTCAAGACGTAAACAAAGATCGGCTGTTGGGCCTCTGGCCGACCGAGACAGTAGACAGTATACAGTGAACCCCGTCATCGTCATCCATAATCTTCCATATTGTCCGAAACTATTAAGAACATAAAATTACTAATGAAATGAGTTTTTAGCTCCAAGTTGTTAAATGTACGTGCGTAGATACTTTTGTATCTGATGGATCTGCTTGCTGGAGCTAGGAAACTAGGGAGTTGGTGCTGGGTTCGTGAGGCCCGGCCGACCGTCCCGTGGTCGTTTGAATAGAGATTGTTATGTGTTCTTCTTTTTCTGTTTAGTTTCTTTCCTTACTTTATTCATGTGCACACATAATTTATGGGCTTTTTGAAATGTTGTTTGTAAATGTTTTGTAATATAATTTTTTCCTTTTGGTTCACAATCCGTCCGAATGGTTTTTGTTTCTTGATAAAGGCTATGTATGATTTCCTTTGGGTAGGGGATGGGAAAACTCCTTGACTTATATTCTCCCTCTCATCCCCAAGATTATCTCTATCTTCAATTTAGTGCGTGTGGATTTTTTGTTATTGTTAGTTCCATCCATATCCCATATGCTTAAGGGCAATTTTGTGTATGTATGTACGAGAAGATGTGGAACAGTCTATAGATTTACGACATTTTGTTGAATTTTATTTTTTTTTCTGCTAAGAATAAAAATTTTTACAAAGAATTCCGTTTGAATTAAATTTATTCAAATTGGGGTTTTCTCTTATAGAATAAAAATATGGGCACATGAAGTATGACTTGTCATGATCTTATCATGTTTTTGCTTAACAAATGTAGATTTGACACTCGAAATAAGAAGAAAAAGCAGAAGAAAGGGTGAAATTCACATTAATCATGAACTTGGAAAACAAATGCTTAACATTAGTAAATGACAGCGATGACAGATAAATATGTAGAATGGCACCCCGGGTTTTAATGGCACGTTATGGTAACACTATGTAGTATCTATGTTTAATCTTATACAATTTACTATGAAATAAATTTTGTTGTTTCCATTTTGTATATTGTTTATATGGTTAACTAGACTTTGAAGTTTTGATATTGTTAATTTGTCAAATGTCCTTTGAAGTCTGCTGATGGGTTGGTGGGGGTTTCTTGATTCATCTTCTTGTTCTTGGTCATCATTGGAAGAAGGGAGCACATTAATAGTACCTATAAGTTATTTCTTTTTGTACTTAGGAATTGGTCAAGTGTTTTTTAATCACCTTCTTGACATCGTTTAATTAAATTTCAAGACAGTGATGTAAAATGTATTTCCGTTTGGCGTCAATAGATCAAAAAATTCCTTTTGCAATGACTAGACAATCACTAAATTACGAATTTCATTGACTCAGTTAATATTTGTTCCGTTTCAATTTATGAATTATATTTCGTAATTTTTAAGTTTTTGTAATCGGTCCGATTAGTCAAATTGAAAATGTTAACATTTCTCGACGTTTCAAGGTGCTTAAAATCTAAATCAATGGTTTTTAGAGTGATGTTAGTGAATGAATCAGTATTTCGTCATTCATATTTAAATAATTAGCAGAGATATTGTCTTCAAGTAATTTTTTTACAACTATAAAAATATCATTAAGATGTGCAGAAAGGACTTTGTGTTTTTTTTTACAATAAAATTTAGTTGATCATAAATATCTTACTTTGATATGAGGTACAATTTTAAGAAAAATGTCTTCAAAGTCAATAGAGATATCGACTTCAAACTTATTTCATTTTATACAAATACTGTTCGTAACATTTGATAATTTTTTTAGAAAAATGAATTTGACAGTTATTTTACTAAAATATAAGAACATACAACAATTATTACTAACAGTTTTCTTAGATTTATATAACTTTAAGTTGGCAACTTTATTTGAACTGGCTGTGATCTGTTTTAAGGGAGTTATCCCATGTGTTGGTCTGTTTTTTAGGATTTATTTTCTTCCACCAGTAAAAAGATACATCTTTATGTTTATTATCATTTATTAATATACATATATTTTGACACTATAAATATACATTTTAAACTAAAAATATTGTGTAGGCATGAGTTACATCATTCTCAACATCTCTAAGTCTTTTTGCACGGAATAGACATTTATCCAATGAATATATCAAAGATTGGACTTTCGAAAAGCATTTGAAAAAAAGTTCCGAATTTTGCGTTTTTTTGTTTGTTTCTTGTTATAAAAAATTGAAAATATTGGGAATTTTTGATTGACAGTAATTCGTTCCGTATTTTTACATGTGTTACAAATTTAATATCATTCGATCAAACCGTGTTTGAGATACGATGGAGGAAACAATGAAAAACGCGTTCAAGAATTCAAGTCCGCATAAAACTATGAAAATCTGAACTTACCCTCAACAGGCGATGCCTGGTAGGTACATATAGTATTCTTCCCTTTTCAAACTCTTTGAAAGCAGATTGCGAAGCTCTTGAGTCAATCCTGGCTTGTTTAACGACATCATTTACGTGCGGCTCAGAACGTGATATTTATTTTTTTATCACCTTTTTAAACATCAAATTGGACATCCTAAAACCGACATTACACCTTTAAAACTGATACTTGACAATTGATAATTGATATTTGATAATTGATATTTGATAATTGATAATTGATAATTGATAATTGATAATTGATAATTGATAATTGATAATTGATAATTGATAATTGATAATTAATAATTGATAATTGATAATTGATAATTGATAATTGATAATTGATAATTGATAATTGATAATTGATAATTGATAATTGATAATTGATAATTGATAATTGATAATTGATAATTGATAATTGATAATTGGGTCCCGAATAAAGTTTCTTAGGAACAAATGGCTAAATCAAAGAATTCAAAGATTTGCTATTGTTTTGTGTCTCTGCTTCTAAACAACAAATTATTCTAGATAAATCTGCGAAACAGATTTGATGGCTACTTGTACTTCTGGTATTAGAGTAGGTTTATCGTGATGATATTGGCCGAGCTAATTCTTAGCTTCTGCTTTACGCCATTTACACCAATTGTTTTCGCCGTCTGGACAAAATTGATGTTGAAGGTTTTCATCTGAAGATAATTTTTGATAATACGTTGCTGAAACTTAATTTATCATGTTTTGAAACAAATCTGGGGTGGAATCGGCTAAGGTGATTGTTGATTGTTGACAGTCAAAATAATCGAATTTGATCTGTGTAAGGTGATAATCAAATTGATACCTAAAAAGGTGTCACTAGAAAAATTTGGTAGTCATTTTCCTACAAATATGTCGGTTCTGAATAGAGCTACCAGATGCTTACAAAAAACGAATGAACAATTTTTTCAGTTACCCTTTTTAGGTACAAAAACACATTCTTGTGACCGACAAAGCTTACGTAATTCGAAAAAACACAAGAGAAATAAGAATGTTATTCAAACACAGCCAATTTGATACTTTTTTTTAGATAATTTATAGGAATCATTTTAAAATTTCACCATAGCAACAATGAATTGTGACAATTATAATCAGAAATTGTTCAATCGAATTGAATTGAGTTGAATCATTTTACACAGACGGAATGAAAATGATAGTCAAATTTGACTATCAAAAATATGATAGTCAATTATCAGCTTAGCCGATTCCAACCCTGGATGAATTCGAATAGCTAATCCGCAGAATTTCGTTGTTTCTTGAATAACTTTGTCAGTAAGTTTACCAGGTCCTTTTTCATCGATTCCTATATTCCATTCTCTTTTCTACGTGGGTGGCTCACACATTTTTGTTTGTTTTTACTGTCATGAACACCTTCTTCTAACTGCTGTTTTCAAATTTTTAAAAATTATAGTACTATCGGGCAGCGTTGTATGAAAAAAAAAACAATTTTTTGAGCAAATCCCATGGGATGACTTCCTTAATGCAGGTGTGGCATTTCAACATGCATAGAAAAACGTTTTTGAATTTTGCAAATTTATTTTGAAAATCGTGATTCTATTCGAAATATATGTACTATGTATATGTACGTTTAAATATAAGTTTTATTAAGAGAGGGGTTCACTTTTGGTTGAATGTATACGTCAATAAACAACATTTCCGTATTTGCGGTTACATTCATACTCAAGTTTATGTTGAGACTTTCGTTACATTCACAAAAACAGACTGTTTAGAGGGATTTATGGGTTGGTGGAATAATTGGCACGTACTTCTTTAAAACCGATGCTCTCCGTACATTATAGTTCGTGACACAATTGATTTTTTAAGATAAAAGTTTAATAGCAATTTAAAACAATTGTTTTTGTTTTATTATATTTTAAAGTTTCATATATATACCTATGCAATCCAAGATTATAAAGAGTGGATAACAGCAATGGCGGATAATGGTAAAAGAATTCACGAAAGGAAGAATATTAACCAAATAGCTACAAACTTCTACATTGATCTATACAAAACAAGCATAGTAGACACTGATGATATATTTCTAGAGCGACAAAACCAGGAAGAAGATTTTCCACCATTTCTAAAAAGTGAAATAAAGCGAGCAATAAATAGTTTAAAGAATGAAAAAAGCAAAGGAAACGATGGGATATTAGCTGAATACCTAAAGTTCGGCAACTTTTCACTGGCCAACTGGTTGACTACTATTTTCAATCAGGTTTTGGTCACCGAGGAAGTCCCAGACTAATGGACGAAATCGGAAATAATTCTCATACATACAAAAGGGAACAGGGACGATATCAACAATTATCGCCCGATAAGCATAATATCATCGATATACAAGGTTTTTGCGAAGTGTTTATTTGAGAGAATGAAAACCACTCTTAATTTAAATCAACCTTTTGAACAAGCCGGTTTTAGATCAGGTTTTTCGACAGTAGATCATCTACAAAGAGTATAACATCACAATATACTTTGCCTTCATCGATTTTGCAAAAGCGATTGACACAGTAGAGCAGAGATTTATTTGGAAGGCGCTTCTCAATCAAGGTGTAGACGAAAAAATAGTTCGAATCCTAAAGAAAATGTATGACAGGAGCACGTCCCACATAAAAACGGAATGCATCGGACCAGATTTTAAAATATCGCGAGGTGTAAGGCAAGGAGATCCAATTTCACCAGCACTCTTTTCCGCAGCCTTAGAAGGAGTATTTAGAAAGCTAGACTAGAAATACAAAGGATTGAAGATAAATGGCAAATGTCTCTCAAACCTCCGATTTGCCGATGACATTATAATTATCGCAAACAGCAGTGAAGAACTTCAAACGATGCTGAACGAACTGTGCTCGGAATGCGGAAATATTGGGTTGTCAACAAATCAACAGAAAACTAAAATTATGACAAATGGTGCTTCTGATCCAGTTAATGTTAATAACAAATTCGAATAAAACAAGGAAATATGTGTTTGACTCAACAGTTCTTCCAGTCCTCACCTATGGGTGCCAAACTTGGCAAGTCACGAAAAACACTGAAATGAAACTCCAATCATGTCAGAGAGCAATGGAGAGAGCTATTTTCAACGTTCATATTGCCCAGCAAATTAACGATCAGAATATAAGAAGTCAAACTAATTTTGAAGACGTTAGACACAGGCTTAAGAAACTCCAATGGGAATGGGCAGGACATGTAATACGTACACCTGATAATCGATGGACAAAATTAGTAACCGAATGGATACCCTTAGAAAGCAAAAGAAGCGTAGGTGGACAACATAAACGCTGGAAGGATGACATCCGAAAAATGTGCCCACTTTATTGGAGAGAAGCACTAGATAGAAGAAGATGGAGAAGTCTGGGGGAGGCTTATGCTCAGATAACCTAAAATTATACCTCTCTTTTCAAATAATGTATATATTTAAATTAGTTTAAAACCTTGATTGAATTATTTGTTTCTTGTAATTTAATTAATTTTACGTACACATACTTGTTTAAATGTAATGTAAATGTATTCAATCAAATGGTATTATAAAATTATTGTAAATTTTAAAGTACCAATGAGTGAATAAAGCTTGGAATAATAATAATAATATACCTATAAAAACACCATTTACAAAAATAATCAATTATAAGTTCTTAAAGTCACCAATAAGATCTTTTTCATGAAAATAATTTATCAATGAAAAATTCCTGAGTTTTTATCTAGTTCAGTAAAACAATAGATATGTAAAATTTATAAAGCATTACTTTACTTTATTGTTTATTTTCAAAAGAAAATACTTCATTCTTTTCATCATGAAAATTCTGTTTGTATTTATTCAAGGACTAGCTTTTAATAATTTTTTTTAACGTTTTATTAACTTCAGCTACATAATCCATGTGGCCATCCTTCTCGTATATGTTTTTATTCAAAACCTTTTTTGTTTTCCATTTTTTTTCTTAAATAATAAATTAATTGTAAATTGCAAATAGTTTTTATTTCTTTCTCTCTCTTTGAATTAAAACTTTGTAGAAAAGGATTTTGTGTTTTCTCGCAACTAAATAAAAATTATTTCTGTCAAAGAAAAAAAAAACTCTCAATCGCAATTAATAAGAGCTTTATTATAAGGCTAAACAATGTCAGTGTTTATTTTGTGTTCACGGGAAATTTCAATCCTGATGTTATATTAAAGCCAAATACTGAAATACTCTAGCTAAGTAATAATAATAATAAAAACAACTATATCAAAGCCATCGCTCGTGGTGCTCTTTTATTATTTTATTTTTATTCACTGATTCAGTTTTTAGTTTTCCGTGCCACTCCAGAGCTTCATCTGTTTTTTTTTTATTTTTATTTCTTTTTTTATACCCGGAAAATTAATTCGTTTTCAATCATAATTTTCCCGGAAAATTACCTTAACCAACTGCAAAATAATGATGAGAAAACAACATACAAAAAAAAGTACCATCAAAGCAACAAAAGAATGCAACAACAGAGAGTAAAAAATATACAATAAATCAGATTTTCACTTTTCAACTTACAGTTCATGATACTCTCGTACTGGTGGTAATGGTAGGTAAGGCACTATGCTCGTAAACTATATAAAGCCTTAAGCCTCATTAAACGCAACTGCTATTCATATAATAAAGAAAGAGATAGAGGGAAAAAGAGATGAAATTGTGGATCACAGTATTGCCAACCCAAAAGTATTTCGGTTGTCGAAGTTATTTATAGAAAATTTAAATCCTTTTCTCTATTGCGGAGATGTCACTGATACACTTTACAAAACAAATTAAACTAATTCTCATACATAGTTATTTTCTATCTTATTAATTGAATAAGTTGTCCTGATTTCGTCATATTATTTTTCTATCAAATTAGCCAAGATGCTAAAAACCCAAAAGCGGTGCTTCTATGGCTAAGAAAAAATACAAAACTGTATGATGGTTTTAGAAGGTACTAATCAGCTGCAGTGCAGATTTCAAATCCGAACTTTAAAAAAAGTAGACGTTTCGAACATTATTTATAAATTCCTTAATGCCATTATAATTAAGGTTATTGAATAGTATTTTTAAAAGGGGTTGGAATGCTAAAATCATTCGAAATTTGATTAAGATATCAATCGAATCAAAATAGTGATGAAATAATCGTAGTTTTATGGGCCTCTAAATCAATTTTTTTTTTAAATTAAAACTCGAAAACCCGTTTCAACTATTAATTATTCTGTAAAACTAGTTTAGGAGAAACTCAACATCATGGGTGTAAATGACAGCCTTGCTTAGACGAACCCTAAACCGTTTTATTTGTTCTGTTGAGAACCGTTAAGAACTAATGGTTCAGGGTTTTATTAAGATTTATGTAGGATAAGTAAAGGTCATCAGCTAATGAGGATTTTTATAACATTTTATAAATAAATATAAAGGGTTAGAGATTTTGAAAATCATTATTAATTTGATATTATCAAATAGTGATATTGGACGCAGAATTAAGTTGAAACAAAAGTAATCTTTGGAACTTGTCTTTTTATTTTAAGTTATCGAACTACAAAGACATAGTTGTTAGGTCTATGATCAATTTTATCATACAGAATGATAACAGGCCTCTTGTTAATCTTTCTTCTCGCAGATTGAAGATTGACCAATTGTGATGTAGCTTTTTTACAAATGCATTTTCAGCCTTATGGAATTAAGATATTAACTTATGTGTTATTAGTCTAGGATCAAAATGTATTGCTGATCTGAAACATGTTGTGGAAAAAAGTACGTCAACTATTTTGAGATCAAGAAAATGATGTATAAAATGTCCTTTAGAGAGTGTGTCACTACGTTGATTCCATTTGACGACGCATGCTTTCGCAGAATACTTCTCAAGGAAAGTAGAACATCATCTAAAAAGACCCCAGAAACAAAACCCGCCTACAAAATCTCAGGATATTAAATGGATCGGAAATCAGAGACAAAAAGCTGTTCTTCTTTCTGAACATTTTGGAAATGACTTCAGGAAATTTCCAACAGATCTTTTACAGATTGTAGATCAGAATGACGAATGAAAATGTTTGTTTGTTCAACAAGTTTTGAAAGTAATAGCCTTCAAAAAGTTACCACTTCTTAAACTAAGATATGTACCATGTCATTGGAAAATTACAGTGGTCGTTGTTTTACCTATAGTATACCTGGAATTACGAATGCCTTGGAAAAGTCACACCAGTGTGCTCGGCTATATTCTTAAATTGCTCAAGGCCTTCATGAGATTTGCCACTTGGTGTACCACAAGAAAGCATCCTAGGGCCAACATTGTATCTTTTGTATACAAGGAATATTCCAGTGAACACCAATGCTATTATGGCTACGTTTGATGATACTGCAATATTAATAGCAGATAAATACATTTCGAAGTTGGTAAGGTAAATGATTGGCTAAGTGAAACAAAATCGATGCATATAAACTTTACGAGCAAAAACATGCGTAACCAATGTTCCAGTTTCTGTAAACAGTACACCACGTATTAACTCAAAGACAATGGAATGGCTTTAGATGCAAAATTTAAATAGAAAGACCACATTAAAAGTAAAAAAAGAGCCAAACTTGAAGAACATAAGAATCCATGTATCCTGAACAAATTAAACTTATAACTGGTATACTGGTATTCTCAAAAATTATAGTACCCGTGGCGTGACTATTGTCTGTTAGGATATATGAATCACTAGTCAACGCCAGCCGCCGATAAGCCCTGAAGGATTGACAATTTTCCTAACCAAAAATATTGGAAAAAGTCATCGAAAATCGGAACTCCAGACTAGACTACCTCCAAGTCTGCTCAGACGGTCTTATTCTAAAAATTATATTTAAAATGCAATGCCAGATGTAATCATTCGAATAAAGTAAATTTCATATCAATTAAACAACTCTTAAAAAACACGTAATGATCAACCCATCAATTGAGAACAAAAATTAAGCCATTTCTTGATAATTTTTATCGCATTTTAAGGTTTTACCAAATTTGACATTTCTTGTATAAAATTGGATTTAGGAGAGTAACCTACAACTTTTTTAGATCTATGGAAACATTGCTTACGCCATTAAAATTCCAAGTAGAGTTAAACAATTTTCTAAACTAATCTTAATGTAGGAACATACTTGACTTTTCCAAGTGCAATGCTGCGTGCTGCTGCAGAATTTTATTAAAACCGTAGCATTTTGTTATTTACACGCATCATGCCATTAATCGTCCTACTTGAAGTTTTTTTTTAACTTCGGCTTACATTTAATACTTGTATCTTCAACATCGCGTAGCCTAGCCCGATTGTGTCTTTGGAACTAAAATTTTGCATTTTACTGCAAAACGATAACATAATGCGTTTCGATTTAATGTCCGTAGATATGCATAACATTTCTGCTGCAACTAAGCTATTATAATTATCGATAACCCCAACCCACGGCTGAGGTTGGGGTGTGTTCGTAAAGTCGGATCGATGCGCCTAAAGCAATAAAGTCTTAATAACCATTTGGCTATATAGGATGACGGTGTTAACAAAACTCGTTTCCACACGAGATGCCCTTAACGAGGCATATTGGCTTACCATGGATTTTGTTATAAAGCAAGCAGAGAGTTGCTCTGTGTGGATGCAACAAACAATGACTGTCATTCAGCCTGATGCCCATGATGTGCTACGATGCACGTATGCATCTGAATCTTAGTAGGTATATCGAAGTAAGGTTAGGTAGGCAAAGTGCATACGGCCGGAGAGTATATAGGAGAACAAAAAAGATGATATTAAAATCATGCGTGAGCTGAGCTAAGTTGTTTTATTGTGGAAAATTTTCCAAAACAACCAGGAAAATACATTTTCTTCTTCTCTCTTTGACGCATTTTCTGTTCATCACAACAATAAAACGACAACAAAACAAATTGTAAAACTCCCATCTACCTGATCATTTGATATTTTCTATAGGTTTTTAATTGTTGAGTCGTGTTTAATCTTCTGTTCTTCCCGTGTCGTTAAAAAAATAAAAATAAAACAAGTATAGAATCCGATTTGTCAGCGGACCGAACTCGACCGACGAACCCTCGAAACGTCCAATTCTAGTATCATGTTCCTTTTGTACCTACCATAAAAAAACTACTGCTTCTGTATACAAAAGTCGTAAAAAGAAAAGGCCTCAAGGGACAATGGTGATGCATTTGATCATTTCTTTCTTTTTTCTCTTTTTATTTAATGTGACTACACAATGCTGTCATTAATCATGTGAAACAAATTTTATTTATGAACTTTATAGAAGAAAAATCCTTAAGTGCTTGACGGCTTTGACAATACTTGTAAATGGGGTTTGAATTAACAGAGTTGGAATTTTTGTTGTTGTTAATGGCTTTTCTATACATCGCTATTTCTACATATGGCAGGTACACGAGGGAAAGAGGATTTGTTTTTTTTTTTTGGCAAAAAGGCTCGATAAGCGATGATCATTGCACTCGGTTGGGTCTTTTGTTGCAAGCAAATGAGATTGTCTGTCGTTGGAAATGGTTTTGTGTCAAACGATTGTTATAGTGTACGAGAGTAGGTATAATATGGAGTAATGATGGTCAAGTGAAGAATTGACATCTATAGCGTGATGTAATCAAGAGATATTTATACAATTTTAATGGATTTGCTGATAAAATTGTACCTGATATAAGTTTTTGTTAAAAGAAATAACATTTGTCGAAGAGTAATCTGTCATTTTTCCCTTAACTATTGAAAAAAAAAGAGGTTAAGGAGTGTTTTTCGTTGTTTGAGAAAATATTGTACTTACATTGTATCTGCTTAATAATTTTTCGCAAGGAAAAGAGTTTCTTTCGAAACATTCTATAAATTGAGGGTTTGAGAGAAGTGCCGAAAAATTGAAATTTTATTGTTTGGGACTTCATTTAATTTAACTGCGAAAATATTACTTTTGTAGTAGACGAATTTTTAAGAGGGTGACTAAAATTTAAGGGCTGATGTTGAAATTAAACCACACCTAAACGTCAAGTTTTTTTCTTTATTTAATTTGACATTTCTCAATTTCAGACTAATTCAATTTGAGACATAGAAAGATACACAATTGAGCAACACGCTAAAGTTATTCAAACTTATTATGAAAATGGGCCTTTATCATCAAAATGCATATCGTCCACTTCCTGATTTTGTCGGTTAATTAAATCGTCAAAATGTGTAATCAGAAAAATCGTGCCAACATTTGAGCAAAGTGGGTCTGTAGGAGATGTGAAAATACCAGTGCACGCTTGTTCAGCTCGTCCTGCTAAAAATATTGATGCTGTTCGCAATATAATGGATGAAGAGCCTTCCACTTCAACACGTTGTCATGCCCAACAATTGAACCTCTCACGCTCGTCGTTGATGAACATTATGCATAAAGACTTGCTTTTACACGCTTACAAGGTGCAACTGACTCAAGAACTATAGCCTATTTACCATTTCAAGCGTCGACTGGTGGTTTTCGAAGAAAACACACATTTTTATATCAGTGGATTTGTCAATTAGCAGAATTGCCACATTTGGGCGAATGATAATCCAAGAGTGATTTTCGAAAATCAATGCACCTACAAAGAGTGACTGTTTAATACGGTTTGGGCTTGCCGTAATTTTTCTCAAAATGAGGACGGTCTGGCAGTTAGTGTGAATGATTCGCTATCGTGAGATAATAACGAACTTTTTATGGCCCGAGTTGGAAGATATGGATACAGACGATATGTGGTATCAGGTCAAGAATTCAAATAAGCAAATAATAGCAGATTGAATGGTTTCGATGGTTGTTGTCTATTGCTGTCTTTTTCTATTTTTCTTTTCAGTAAATTTTGGAAATTTATCATGAATTTTTTAGCATCAGAACAAACCTCCCAACTGTTTAAATTATTTATTAAATTTAAAATAATATGTTTGGGAATATGGCGGAAGATAAAAAAAAAAACAGAACAAATCTTTGAGAAAAGGTGTTCTTCAACGCTGGCAAAATCACTGGGTAAGCTTTTTCATCTATACAACTCCTCAGGTCTCGTTCCAAGTAAATAAAAAACAACATATGTCCAGCCCATCCCCAAAAAAGGCGAATGCTCCTCACCCTCTAATTATCGACCGATTGAACTTGCGTCCCTTCTTTCCATGGTCATAAAACGCGGATTAATTATCAGCTCATAAAATTTCTCGAAGATCGAAACTTTTTAATGACCGGCAATACGGCTCTCGTACCAATAGGTCCACTGGTGATCTCATGGTTCATCTTTAAATTATTTTGGAGAAATTAAGATTATTGCACTTGTTATTTTAAAAGCATTTGATAGGGCTTGGCATCAGGTTCGCTATGTTATTGAAAATGAGAGCCTTCGGTTTTCATGAATCCCTCCTTCATTGGATTAGTAATTACCTTTCGGATCGTTCAAAACAAGTAGTATTGGATGGGTTAAAGTCTGAAAACCACAAAATAAATGGTGGTGCGCCCCAGGGCTCTGTTCTATCTCCAACACTCTTTCCCATTCTTATTAAAATCTGCAACTGTTTATCCATTCAATCTTTTCGCTGACGATAGTACTCTCAGCCTTTTGTATTCGCTTTCACACTCACTCTCACATCATTCTTTCTTCGGATGTGGAACTGCAACGACTAAAAATGATAAGTTCAATAAATTTCGACCTAAATAGAAATATTGCACTGTTTTTGATGTCAACACTCTAAGCTATCGACCATGCGATACCAGAAAATACGGAGTCCTAACAAATACTCGGTTCCAAATTAATGGTATAGTACTTGTATGAAGAATTGATTTGATACCGATACCTAAACGTTAGGACTCTTTAAAGTCTTCAAAACCGTACTCATAATGGTTTTCATTACATCGTGTATTTTGTATCAGTGAAAAATATACTAGAAAATTGTAGTAAATTAAATTCAATTCAATGGTTCAGAAGTTGCTAAACATTTTCTTTAAAATTTTTGTAGAATTGTTTTATTTATCACGTCTTTCTTCAAAAATCAAAATCATTAAAACATATGAAATCATATTTAGCTTCATTTCTCAACTCTTCCGGAATTATGATAAATGTACGTTTCAAATATTCGTATATATTTTTGTTCTTTTTTATTAGAACATTCTGATAGTTTTGTACTATATTTAAGAGTAGTGTCATTAAAATTCAAAGCAAACATTAATATTTCCCCATCAAAATTCTCGAAATTCCAAACTTAAAGAAAATGACATTTCCCAATGCACATTCTTGGTTCTGCAGGATGCATATTTGCTTGAAAATATTCAACATGTGTTATTAATTTCACATCATTTCGCAGCTCTTAAAACTCAAAGAAAAACCCTGTTGACCAATTTCCAGAAATAACTTTAAAAGTATAGTACCTAATGTATTTTTAAAAGTATACTCGTACTCATGCACATGGAAAGCCTCTTCATTTCGAGATGTTTCAATTAAATTTGACACAAACGTTATACTATATTCAAATTTCAAATGCAATCAGTATTTCTCTGGTAGTCGTCATTGTCACATCACATAACCAAAACCATATAACCATCAGTCGTTAATTTCAAGAGCCTAACAATGAGATTCAATTCAATCAACATTTATACGACCTGCTGGCCGTTGTACTCAATACGCCATATACGCCCACCCCTCTATAACATCATATAGGTAGGTTTGAAATCCACTTTAGAAAATGACCACCGCCTTATACCGCATTCACCATTTTAGCCACACAGCAAATAATATGCCACAACACAAAACTAACGATTGTCAGCTCATCTGACAAGTGCATCTGGCTCTTCAAAAAACAGCAACAAATACAATTTAAAAAAAAAGTAATATACCTACCATTTAAAATTCATTTGTTTAATAAATAATACTGAAGTGCAATCACACACAACACAACAGCATGCACCCTCTACGTGCATCCTCAGTCCCCACGATGCGATGATAATTTTTAATAAACTTGCTAACGAGACTCAAAAATAAAAATAAAAACATTTTAAATTTTGAAAAAAGTCTAGAAACATGCAACAAAAAATTGAATAAAAACCACACTCTTGAAAAAATAAAACAACCAGACCGCTTGTGTTCGTGCGTACGCGTATTTGCAGTTGGTTGTTCTGTTTCAAACAGAAATAAAATAAATTAATTAATTTATTGTGGTCGAGCCATAAATGTGCCCAACAGCAACATCAACATCAACAACAACAGCAACATCGGCAGCGAATATACACAAAACCAGCCTAACAGCAAACAGCAAACGCAAAACGCAGAACAACTGCAATAAATTCAATGATTATGCTTTTTATGATAATATGGGAATCGGGCCTCGTTCCGCCGCGCCACCGCCGCCCGCCGTCAACCCTCGACGCACGGTCTAACCTCAACCCTGCCAGCTCAGCGTCAAGTGGCCTACCATAAGCACACATCAGATCTCTATACGAACAGCAAACATACATAATACAGAACCGGCCCGGCCGGCCACGTTGCATGGCAGGCCAAGGCAAAGGCAAGGGGTTTCAATTTGGATACTTGGCCAAAGTACGAGTGGGTGACATATAGTCAGTTCCACCAAACGAGCTGCCAGCCAGTCCTGCGAGTCGTGAGACTCTTAACCCGAATGTAAGCCATTAGAATATAAATAGAATTTAATCTACTTTAGTGGTTGCACTCGTAACAGGCTAAAACCTCCTCTCCCCTGCACCTGCACCCACCATGTCTCTGCACTGACAATCGCTGCTGCTGCCGGCCGCCCGCCTGCCCAAAGCACCCCCAGCTACTTGGCTTTGCTACTGGATTTGGATTCGGCCAACGCAATATAGCCAAAGCGCGTATAAATTGTCTGTCCATTCGGCAGCTTTTATCCAGGGCTGGAGTTTGTGTTTCGGAAAGGCCCAAAATCTGAAATTAAAAATGTATGTTTTATTACTTTCATGGTTGGAGATGATGATGAATAAGGAAGGTTTTAAGAAGAGATACTAGTGCACAATGTGGTGTCAGAGTCTTAAATATCAAAACGAGAGGGAAGAACAGCGTTAGTTTAGAAGCAATAAATATTCTTGATGTGCGGCAGAAAAAATAGAATCTCTATATTTGACACTATTCCCGAAGAATTACTTTATAATGTACTTGAAGAACTTCCTCCTACTTTGGTGTTGGCACTTATTTTAGAAGGTAGCGGTAAGTTGGCTTAAATATTTCACATTCTTGATGTTTGGCTGAAAAAATTGAATCTCAAAAAAACTTTACACAACGTCTTTGACTACATCAAAACTACTACAAAACGTCTTAAAAATTGAAATATTACCTAATATGTTGGTTTGAAAGTTTTAAATATCAGAAACCGAGTTGGGTAAAACATTTCACATTCTCAATGTTTTGCTGAAAAACATTTCTGTATTTTGACATTACGTCGAAATTTTGAAATTCGAAAAATTAACTCCTGCTTTTGTACTAGCACTAATTTCGGAAAATTAAGGTGATTTTTAATATTAAAATCAGAGTCGGATTCTTGAAGTTCGGCTAAAAAAATAATATCTGTACTTGACACAACGTCTGAAACTTTTATTTTGAAAAATTACCTCCTATGTTGGTATTAGTAATTCAGGAAGTACCATTACAAAAACAGCGTTGAGTGAAGCATTCCCCATTCTATATGTTGAGCTGGGAAAAAGTATCTCTGTGCTTGACACTACGTCTGAAAATTTAAATTTGAAAATATGAATCCTATTTTGGTATTGGCACCTATTTGAGGAATTAGTGGTGCGTTTTGGCTTGTTGGCTGAAACATTTCACATTCTTATTGTTTTGCTGAAAAAAGAATCTCTGAATTTTAAATTTGAAAAATTACCCATATTTCGGTATTGGCACTCACTGTAGGTAATACCGGAGACATTTGTTTTGAAACCTAAAAAATCAAAACATGAGCTGCGTAAGTTCACATTCTTGTTGTGTGGCTGAAAAAAAGAATTTCAATACTTGCCACAACATTTCAAACTTGGAATTCGAAAAATTACTTCCTATTTCGGTATTAATACTCGACTCAGGTTTCAAAGTTTCAATTTCAAAAAAAAATGTAAGTGAGACATTCCACATTCTTGATGTGTGGCTGGAAATAAATCTCTGCAATTGTTAGTACGTTTGAAACTCCTATTTTTGTACAAGAAAGGACTTAATGCGTCACACAAAATCTATCACAACATTGAGCTTTTAAATTGTTAATATTGGGCCCTGACAAAAAAACTAAGTGGCCTTTATAATCCCCGGATAGGCGGAACCTGAACTTTTGCGTATATGGTTGTCAATTCAATAATATTATTTGGCTTTTGGTTTAGGTTGAGCTTTGTTTCTTTTTTGGATTTTTTTGAGTTTAATTCTGATTGACGATGTCCTCGTATGGTCGACTAAGACGACGACGACGACAACGACTTCTAAAACCAAGACGACGACGAGGACGACGTCAACGAGCGACGACGGCATCAAAGTTATTGAATGTAACTCTAAGATTCTGTACATTGGAGTTGACACATGGTTGGAATTTTCGTAATGGATTGCAAGGATGAATGGTGTGAATGGTATTAAGAAAGTAAATTGGGGATTAGAGTGTCTGGGCACTCTGAGGAGGGTTTTGCTCGTTTATAAGAGAGAGAACGAGGTAATTTATGAGAGTTCTGTGCCATAGCCCACCTTCTTTAATGTGTCTTCGATTTCGATACATTAGAGTAATATTCAGGTGAATGGAAGTAAATTCAATTAAATTCTTTTCACTTATTGGATTCAGATTAAAAGAAGTTTTGTTAAAGGTGCAGGAGGTGGGTTTAGGTTTGGGCAATTCAAAAAATGATGTGTCATGTTTTTGCAAAGAAATGGGCGTAATCCTAGTTCCCTTATATACATTGTTTGAGTCCAGATGATTAGAGTTTTTGTATAGATTCATTTTGTAAGGGAAACATCTTCGAGTATATACAAAAAATAAAAGTGATAGTACATTTTTTGTCTGGACATTATTTGTGGATAATGGAATTTAAGGAAGAGATATTCTTTTGGCTTATTCTTATATATACGATTATGGAGGTTCTGATAAATATCCGGAAGATATTTCTTGTCACATTATGTTTCGTTAGTTAGAATAGAAATGGTATATGGGTGTTAATGATATTGAAGGCGTGAAGAGATTTATGTTGAACAATACTTAATCTGATTTTGATACCATGATAATATAGAAGACGTCATGTGTAGTGTATAGATTTTGTAGTCCTTGAAATAAAGAGAAAATTACATCAACAATTTTTTAGATTGAAGAAATCGTATTTGTTTCATGTACTTTTTTCGCCAAATCTTGTTTATAGGTGATTTCTGTTTACTGAAAATTAGAAGTAATATTTGCATTGCAAATGGGGAGCTGCGAATTCTAGAATATAAAAAATTCACATCATTTAATTCGTTCAATACTTATATACTTATGCATTTTTCAAAGCAATTAGAAAATATAATTTTAACTTGATCTCTTTTAGGTTATCACTTCCAAATTATTATTTAAATTTAAATCAAAATCAAATCCAAATTCGCTTTATTTCCATAATTTTTTAATAAGTTTTCAAGTTTACAAAATTGGACAAGGATTTGTTTGTTCATCAATTATTTTGATAATGTTCAAAAAGTATTTCAATTATTTTACTAGGGAATATTTTTAAATATTTCTTGACTGATTTTTTGCCGATTATTAAAATTAATTTTGCACCAATTGTATAGTTTTTTTTGTTTCTAATCCATTCAAGATTTCTTAAATTTGCAATTCAGTTAATGAATCTGTTCCCCAAATCGATAGTCATATTTCTTTAAGCACTGGATATATGGATAAAAAAAATTCTTCATATCTTCTCTTTCTCCCACATCACCGGCAAATCATCTCTTCGTGGTATAAAGTTCAAACCCAGAAGTTCTCCTCTTGCTTTAAAAATATATGATATTTCTTCGACTTTATATAATTACTATTAAATTGAATTGTTGTCTTTTAAGTTGTATTCCAGCTCACTGTAATAGTTTCTGTAGATGCTCTCAAAGATTCAGAAAATGTCTATCAAATTTTCTCATCAAATTTTTGTAGTAGTTGGTAAAATTTAAATTTCAAACTAGTTGTATTTTGTAGCGATACTTCTAAATCCTGGTTACAAAAATTTGTTAGTTGAATGTACTCATATCTTTTAATTCAGAAGGATTTATGGTTGATATACTATATTCAGCTATCTTTGTGGGAATTCTGTTGCCACTCAATAACATAATCAAAATGTAGTCAAAGTGCATTTTAAGCGTTGTTATAAACAAAGGACATAGGTTTCCAGGTTAAGGCTATAATTTGGTGTGATACTCAGAATTTTTTTTGTACATTTTAAGATTTCAAAAATCCCTAAAAGTCTGCAGTGGCAAGTTTTTCGGTGAGATAATTTTTAAAATTACCATTACACAAAATTAGAATACCAAAATATTTATAGGATCGCATGACTTCTAACTTCTTTCCGCGGTTGAAAAATGTCTCATTTCTGGCGTACATACCGTTTTCTCTTTGAAAAACTAGACTTACTGTGATAAACAGTAAGATTCCAGGTCTAACAATATTCTCCTTGGAGTTTAATAATTAACTGCTTTGAATGGGCGGACTCTGCTATGATGACGATGTCATCAGCATAAATTCGGGCAAATAACATTACTGCTGGCAGAACATCGCACAAATTAATGAATAAATCAAACGTCCAGAAATGGCGAATAAACTGGGATTAATCCACATCCTTGTTTGGGTCCTGCTGTTGTTTCTTTTGAAAGTTTCTCAGCGTACCAGATACAAGAAAAAGTTTATGTGTTAATTCGAAATATTAGATCAGTTGAATATTTAAAATGTTCTGTTGGTATTCATGTTCCAGCTGCTTTGTTGTTTTGATAAAATTGGGCTCATCTCTTCTTCAGTTATTTCTGTATCTAAAATGCGATCTTCAGAATGAGACATTTATAATTTCGAAATTGTTTTTAAGACTCTCTACTTCAATAATACGAAGCTAACTACCATTTAAATTTTGGATCGATATCCAACATTTTTCGAATTTCAAGAAGTCGTTAATTTATTTGCCTCATTTTAATAAAACTCCTTCCTTTTTTGCTGGCACAGTTGTTTGAATTCTTTTGTAGATTCTACACACCAATTTCGAAGAAAAGCTGCGCTAAACCTTCTGAATAGTTTTAAACGACCGAACATTTTGTTACGGCTATGTTAACACATTTTATCAAACCAGACATCTTTTATATTATTAGAATTTTGCATATAACATGCCAAACTAATTTCTTTATGATGGCCTCCAATAATTTTATTTTAATCTGCCATTTCTAAGTTCGCCCTTAGTTTCTGACAAATTCTTATTCAATAGTTCCTTGTATTTTTTGGTTTGTGCATCTATACATGATATTTTCGTCAAAAGTTTTAATGCAGTAAAGTTTCTGTTGAAACAGTCAAATTTAATTATGACCTCAACTAGAATGTGGTCACAATATGACAAAGATGTTTAACAAAGTTAATGAGGCTTACGCATAATCAGCCGCACTTAACACTTACACCAAAGAGTTAAGGAAGGTCAAAAAGGATTCGTGGGCTTAACATTGTGAATCCATTGAAAAAACAAGCGAGGCCGTAGAACCCTGGCCCTTAATCCCACAATCCCGGGGTACATAAAACACCCTGATGGATCATGGTCGAACTCGAGCCTGGAAACGCTTGAACTCTTCATAGAAACTCATTTCCCCGGTTGTAAAACCCAGAAAGTTCTGATTGCTTGCAATCGAACACGCTGGTTTTTACTCACACGGAATCAAATTTAGAACTAAATCAGGTTATTACTGAGCAGAAGATCATCTGGGTAATAAACTCGTTCAAACCCTATAAATCAGCGGGACCAGACGAGATTTTTCCAGCTCTTCTTCAAAATGCTATCAAAGTAATAACTCCGTGGCTTAGGGTAATCTTCATAAGTTGATTCAAACTTAGATACGTCCCTTATAGCTGGAAAAAGGTCAAGGTAGTCTTTATCCCAAAAGCAGGGAAACCGACTCACTCGACCGACCAATAAGTCTCTCTTCGTTTCTCCTTAAGACACTAGAGAGGATAATTGATCTACATGTTAGAGAACTTCTCGAAGAAAACAATTTGTGCAACTACCAACACGCTTACCTTAAAGGTAAATCAGTGGAGACTGCTTTGCATGAAGTAGTTTCACATATTGAGAAAAGTCTTGAACATAAAGAATATACCCTGGCAGCATTTCTTGATATCCAGGGTGCGTTTAACAACGTTAAAACGGAATCGATCAAGACTGCCTTAGTTGAAGTTGGGGTTGAATTTGTCATTGTCGATTGGATCTTCACCATGTTAAATGGCAGAATTATCAACTCTCAAATAGGAGTTAGCACTATTGAGAAAACAGTTACTAGAGGCACACCACAGGGAGGAGTCATCTCACCCCTGCTCTGGATCCTCGTAGTCAACAAAATTCTCACAAAGTTCAAAGATCAGGGCATTAAGGTAGTAGCATATGCAGATGGCATAGTGGTTTTGGTATCAGGCAAGTTTCTCACCATCATCGAAAACATTATGGAAAATGCATTAAAGGATTTATCTTCTTGGGCAACTAAGAATGGTCTCAGGGTCAACCCCGCCAAGACAGAGCTAGTTTTGTTCACGAAGAAAAGGAAACTTGAGGGCTTCAACCCTCCCAAACTAAATGGCATTCCTCTAAAACCTTCTAAGGAAGCTAAATTTCTAGGAGTAATCCTTGACTCCAAGCTTACATGGAAGCGTAATACTGAGGAAAGAATGAAAAAAGCACTATGTGCATTCTACACATGCAAATAGACCTTCGGTGTACGTTGGGGTATGCGACCGCAAGTCATCCAATGGATGTACACAGCGATTGTCAGACCCATTTTTACCTATGGCTCTATTGTATGGTGGAAGGCGGTGGAAAAATCAAGCTATCTCAAGAACCTGAATAAGGTACAGAGACTAGCCTGTGTAGGAATAACAGGGGCTCAAAGATCCACACCACAAGCTGGATTGGAAATGATCTTGGACCTCCCGGCTCTGGATGAGTTCATAAAGTGCACGGCAGCCAAAACTGCAATTCAGACCCATTCTTACATATGGCTCTATTGTATGGTGGAAGGCGATGGAAAAATCAAGCTATCTCAAGAACCTGAATAAGGTACAGAGACTAGCCTGTGTAGGAATAACAGGGGCTCAAAACTCCACACCACAAGCTGGATTGGAATTGGAAATGATCTTGGACTTCCCGGCTCTGGATGAGTTCATAAAGTGCACGGCAGCCAAAACTGCAATTCGTTTAAGAGAACTGATTTCTTGGAGCCACAGCACTTATGGCCACGGGTTAATCTTACAAAGATATGACACGATTCCAGGACTGAGGGAGACCACCGATTACATCCCCCCTTTACTAGATTTCGATAGGAAATTTTCTATTTTCATACCAGAAAGACAGGGTTGGGATCCCAATTCACTTATAAGTAACCAGGGTATCCCTTTCTACACTGACGGTTCAAAAATGGAATCAGGAACAGGTGCTGGAGTGTTTTGCCAATCTCTCAACATCAGAGCGTCATATACACTCCCGGCTGATTGTAGTGTCTTTCAGCCCGAGATCTTTGCCATTGGAAAAGCAGCTGAATTGGCACATCACGAAAAGCTAAGCTCTTCGGAGATTACTTTTTTCGTGGACAGCCAGGCTGCTATCAAAGCCTTAGCCAGTGAGACCATAAGATCAAAAGCAGTTTTAAACTGTAGGAAGGAATTAAACAAAATCTGCCACACTAACCAGGTAAAGCTCTGCTGGGTTCCCGGACATAGCAATATAGAAGGGAATGATATAGTAGATGAACTAGCCAGGAAAGGGTCAGAAGCAGACACAAGTAGTAGCGACCATTCAGTTAGGGGACCACTCGTCCCGATTGGGGTACTCAAGAGGAAGATAGACCTTAAACTAAAAGAGAAAATCAATATCTCCTGGAAATCCAGGGACGATTGTGTAATCTCTAGAAGTTTATGGCCTAACACAAATGAAAAGGAAACTCGGTATATTCTATCGCTGAGTAAAAAGAACATTAAAATCTTGATAGGTGTACTAACAGGTCATTGCGCCATTGGCACAATGGCTAACAGGATAGGGGCAGTTGCACCCGATTTTTGTAGGAGCTGTCAGGATGAGGAGGAAATGGAAACCATTAAACACCTGCTCTGCGACTGTCCGAACCTTCAAACCAGCCGACTCCGTCATTTCGGAAACAGGTTTGTTGGAGAACTGGATGATCTAGCACAGGTCTCAATGGCAAGCATTAGGAAATTTATAGATAGCACAGGCTGGTTCGTTAACGAACCAGTCTACGCTAATCGACAGAATTGAGGAGCATCGATGCTAAATTTTTACTTTTACAGGGGATCACAATGGACCAGCAGGCCCCCGTGTACGCAACAGCTTCATGCTGTGCACACTGCACACCCCTTACAACCTAACCTAACCTAACCTACGCATAATCAATTGCAGAGTTCCTCGGTTCACAAAAGTAAATACTCCACTTCATCTCCTTTTGTGCTTCCGTTGAAGAATATGAACCCAAAACTGCTACATAAGTCAAGGATTCCATTTCCTTCATCTTTTAATGATCTCTACACTTAACAAAAGTGTATTTTGTTATATATAGAGGACGATCGATTCAGTGGGTTATTTAAACTATAGTTTGATCCATTGAACATTCGTCAACTTTTGAAATAAGACGATTCTTATGCAACCATTTCGGAAGCCTAAATAAGTCTTCTTGCAAAGATATTGAAGAACATTTCCTCCTGTACTATAAAAGCAAAACAAAATATATTCAGTACCTTCCGGATTCCAAGAAACATTTATGATAAAGTAAACACAATTCTTCTCACGAAGTGGTCAACGAAACGAAATTTTCAGAATTTGAAAGCATTGTTATAGCGTTTAACGTAAGCTTTACGAACAACTTTTCTAAATAGAGTTTATTTATAAATCTTATTTAAGAAGCTGTCTTCAGTAAGTTTCGCTTATGAACCTCTTTCTTTAGGTAGGTATACGATTAATCTCGCATGACGTAAGTTGTAAAAGGTCAAGAAAATCTGTTTCTGCGACTATCTGTGTTTCTCTATTTCCAATGATGTAAACAACTATTTCTAAAATCTTCGAGCATACAACTTGTGAAACTTTTAATTCTTAAACAATTTTCGTACGCTCAACCTTTTCAGAAATAGAGAGGGTGGAAAGAGCGCAGCTCCTATAGGAATTTTTCAAGAATAAGGTATTTTTACTTTAAAATTAATAGGAGTTTAATAGTTATCTAATGTTCTATCAATATATGAAGTCCATGATAAGTCCATCTATTTCTGCCGGTTAACAGTAAGCACAGGAATGAAGTTACTCATTACTTCTAGAAATAATTTTCAAACAAGTTGGTGCTCTTCAAAAGTTAGCGCATATCCTAATAAAAAATACATAAATTCAACTGAGTGAAATTCCCTTACTCCTAAACTTGTATTAGATGTTCTTCACATTTCCTACAAAAGATGCAATAATTTAAATTTTTTTTATTCCTTTTTCAAATTTCTTGGTTATTTATCAGCGTAAAGTAGTAAAATTTAGATAAAAATGTCAAGAAACTTAACACCCCGTCACTATGCCGACATTCTCGTAAAATGTTAAAGATTATTTTATTCATGAAACCCAACGCAAGCCTTCTTATATAATTATGCCCCATGTTACTCGTCATGCATGACGAAGGCAACCATGAAGAGGGAAAGATTAACCAATCTTCTAGCATTCTTTGGAGCTTATGTATGTATAGGTTAGGTTGTAAATATATATGCAGATACATGAAGTGTCCTTTTTTATTTTAAATACGGAAACGATTGGCCCAAAACATCGAAAAGTACTTTGGTCCCACTTAGACCATCATCAGTCGTCTATTTTCCATTCTTAAACTTGTTATTCTGACATGAATCCCCTTTTGGGTAAATTTGTTTTTTTTTGGTTTGGTTTGGTTCATCTATGCCAAGAAATCTCCAACGCACGTAACGTAACGTCACGCACATTCTGCCCACAAATTGTAAATTTCACCTAAAATTATAAAAATAAAAAAAATATCCAAAAAAGCGTATTAATTTCCATTCGAACTCCACAGAGTCACAGTCCAGTCCGGTCCACAGTTACCAGCAGCAGTAAGAGCAGCAGCAGGAACAGCAGCAGCAGCTCTAACACCGCCTTGACAGACTTTTATCTCCTAAATTGCATCGAATCACGTGCATAAGGCAGAATCTACAGATCACACAACTTGTAAATCCAGTTTCCCAGTATCTTGTATCTTTGGTCTTACTTTGTTGGTTTGGTTTTATTGGATAGATATTATTCGTTTTTTGGTCAGACAGCAGCTTCACCAGAGTCTCAAAGAGGAGAGATTCATCTGTGCGGTGGACATATTGCTGTGTCGCCGTTGCTGTTACCGCACCACACCGTTGGAAACCAAATCTTTAAACAGAGCCCAGTGCCATAAACTAAAATCAAACTCTGGCCAAAAAAGAGGCGTCCCCTAATTTCGTATGCGGGTCTCGTAGTCACAGATGCACAAGCACATCACACAGCTTCTTCATCTTCATCCCACCACCGCACCATCAGTATCGACTTGACTGTCCCATTGCAGCTGCCCAGCAACGGAACCCGAGCCAACAAAACCCCATTATAGACGAAGAAGAAAAGACGACCAAAATTTCCATAATTCCCTATAGATTTCTGGTATAAAAAGGAGCGGACCGAAAGAGGCCGATTTGGCTGTTCCGTTCGTGTCAATCATTGGGAAACTTATTTTGTCTTATTCTGGATTTTCATAGAAGGTAGGTTGTGTTTTTTTTTTACTTATTTTTTGTGATTTTGTATTTTTATTTTGTTTGTCTTCATTTTGGAACCTGAATTCATTTCAATGATTCAATTTCACCCAAGAAAGTCTATGTCCGTCGTCGTTGTCGTCGCCGAATGCTCGACCAGTACTACGTACCTAGTAGTTTTGTGAACTGGAAGTGGCAAATGGAAAACTCGTTCACAAATCACATTGCATCTTTCATCCCATCCCAACCCATTGCCATCGTCATCATCTTCATGAAGCCATCAGAAGAACCCCATACCTAAAGCCAAACCCAAGCCCAAAATCCATAGTCCCAAAGATGACATATAAATTACCACAAATTTATGAGTGCACTCGAACAACAGGATTTCAATTTGCCAGTAGTTGATGCCATTGCCACTGCCTCCTGTTCTTTTCTTTTCTGTTTCTTTGATCTAATTAGCCTTAAATTTTTGGTCACTATAGAAATTAGGGAAGCTCTATTCTGTACCTAACCTATGTACATATATGCCGAAGTGTTGGATGTCACAGAAAAGGGTTCAGCAGGGTATACCTTCCCTGAAGACAAAAAAAGTATCTAGTTTCTAGGTAAAATGAGATAAATTATGCACACAATTTTGGGTTGTGTCCTTTTATTCTTATTTTGTTCTTTTTCTTATTCTTTTTTCTTGATAAATCGTAGGTTATCTTTTATCTTATGAATTTATTCTGTTTCTATGATGATGGTTTTTGTATATTGAAAAAAAAAATACCCAAAAGCCACACAAAACTTCTTGTTCCAATGTACACAAAACGGATTTCCCTGAAATGTTGTAAATATTTGAGTAGGACTTGTAATTTGAAGTTACACACTTACTGGAAACGAAGAAATCAATTTATGCATGCTTGAGTCAAAATGTACACTCGTATTATGAAAGATGAATATAATTTAAGGGTTTTTTCTATAAAAATCTAAAAATGGTACAAGATCTTGGGCAAAGGACTTGGTTCTCAAGAATTGTGAAGGTATACGACTTTCGCACATATCAAAAGGCAATCAAATGTTTATGAAGATTGTTTTCAGTTGCAACAACGGAATTAAATACTCACTTCTGTTGCAAGTATCAACTACATATCAATTGATATTTGATAAGACCACTCTTGAGAATAAGGTTTCAGGAAATATTGATTGACACATATTTTGGTTTTCCTAACGTCTTGTAGACACATTCCAATTTCCCAAAACTCTTCGTTTAACAAACTAATAGCGAAATAGCGGGTTTTTGGCTTACCGATATAACGATGCACATATTGAGCCTGGAAAATCATTCCACATTCGTGTAGTGCGGCTAAGGAAAGAATCCCTGCACTTAACAGTACATCTGAAATTGGGCGCAAGGATAAACTGATGAGCATTCCTAGAAGTACCAGTACAACTGGCTATTTCATTAGAGAAACTATCGATAGAACAAATATAGCCATATGAGATCTTGCGGCTGTGTTTAAGAGTAGCAAATGTCGCAGAATGTAAGAGTTTTAGATCGTAGTAAAATGTATCGTTCCATTGAAAATTAAGTTTGTAACCATATCTGCGCTGGAATTTACGTCACTATCGAGGAAGCATAGTGACAGTTAAAGTTCCTAAAGAAGTTGTTGGAACCGTCCCAGTTGGCTTTCCCATATTGCCAAACGGTTCTCCTAGGAGTTTTTACTTTAACTATTTTTTTTTGACATGAGAAGATATGACACAATGATCTGATTTGCCTTTTTTATAATTAGAGCACACTAAAAGGATTTTGTATACCTTTAATATGCCAAAAACACAGAGTGAGAATTAGAAAAAGAGTAAATGGTTGGATAGGAGGTGTCAGTGTGCATTGGTTTTGAATTCCTGAATATTGCAATGACAGGGAAAGATAGAACATAGCAAGGCATTCCACATTCGCGTAGTACGGCCGAAGTTGGGCTCAAGGGTAAAATGATGGCCAATCCTAGAAGCAAGAGTATTAAGGTTAAATTGCTTAAGTTGTGGAATGCAACTGGCTATTTCATTAGAGCATAGTACGGTAGAAAAGGACGAGTAAAGAAACTTTACGACGATGTTCGAGTGACGTATTTGAGTTGATGATGTTAATGCCACTAATCACTTTAAACGTTTTTCTTGTGAATACTGTCCAAGAGGCTTAAATAAGTTACTGGAGCACAAGTTTCGGATGTATGTATGTATATACATAGGTTTTGTAGATTGTATCCAGATCAGACGGAGAGACAAGTTTCTTGCATCGTCTCAGAAAACCTAGACATTTGCGGTATTTTTGGCGACATCAAGTATGTGACCGCTCCACAAGAGGTGGTTGCTAATGCACATTCCGAAGATATCGAGATTCAGTTTCGCTAATGCAGGCGCCACTCATATGTAGTGGCAAGGAGGATATATCTCGCTTTAACGATACAAGACAGCATCATTGTGCTTCAGTGTATTATCGCCTGGAGGCGTATTTAGGATCAGCGATAAGAACAAGTCCAGAGTGTTGCCGAATTGACCTTCAACTTCAGGAAGCCGAGTTGGCTCGTCTACTAACTGATTCAGGTTGTTTAACTCAGCAAAAATCTCGATATAACTCTTCCTTCGGATGTTGTCTGACAAGAATAGCGCAGCCAGTAACTTTAATCTCACTATGCGGAAAATGTGATACAATTCTCTAGATAGAGTCAAGTTTTTTCAAAATATACAACATTTGGTGTGAGATAGCAAAATTTGGGGTCAACCTAATTTTTCAATTTCTTTTTAAGTGGAAAATTAAGGTTTTAATTAATTGCCTGTTCAATTTGTTTGAGAGTACTTTCTGCATCTTTTAATGTTATCATCAGGACCATCTTTACCCTTTTGGGGGCCCTGGGCACTTTTTGAAAATGGGGCCCTGTATGATTATATAAAAATATTATGCTGTGTAATAAAGGTATACAGAAAAAATCACATAACTTTGAATTGATATTTATTCTTTTAATTTTTTAAATAAATACATTTTTTTAATTCATTAAAAAAATAAAAAATTATTGCAGCATTTAAAACATACACATAAACAATGTAAAAATAAAAACAAAAAATAAATATGTCATATAAAATTCAAAAATAAACAAAATTTAAATAACAGACAATTAAATAAGTTATTGAGAATGTAATTTAAAGAACAATATAGTGACTATATTTTTTCAGGTAAAAGAAAGGAATATTTATTGAAGGGGTCTTTTTTTTGATTTGAGAATAGTAAAATCATTGATCACATCTTCAAAATCGATGCCTCTGAGGATGTCGCTTTTGATTGACATCAGCGACAAACATGTCAATCTTTCTTGAATCATTGTAGTTCTGAGTTCGTTTTTGACCAACCACCTTGTTTGAGAAAGACTTTTTAAAACTTTTTTGGACCTAACTCCATCGATGAGAAGATACCGAAAAAAAGTTATACAATTTTTGAATAATGTCAAAGAATTTGGTTGGCTTGCACTCCTACCAAGTTTAATGAGTGCCCTGCACATGGTACAAAAGTGGCAAATTTACATTTTTCTTTTATTCTTGCCTGCAGACCAGAAAACCTTAATGACATATTTGCCGCGCTGTCGTAGATTTGGCCTCTTCAATCTGTTACCGAAATTTCATGATCCTCCAAAACCTTTAGTATGGTTTCCGCTAAATAATCAGATCTATGTTTGTTAATTGGAATAAAGTCCAAAAACCTTTCAACAGGCTCGTGATCTCGTAACGAATAATAAATGTTAGTTGATCAACATGAGACAGATCGGTGTATTATCAACGCTTACTATTGACCCATAGAACAAATAGTGAGAAATGTAATCTTTCATCTCATTGGATGGCCAAAAACAAAAACTCTTTACCACTTTACCTTGAAATTTTAAAAAAATTGAGTGCCGTTCATTCGACGGATAGTTAAATCGCCTATGTATGAGTTACTGCGTTGATGCAAACTTGTATGCGCGTTGCAAATATAGAAACACTATTTTCTTTATTTTTTCATACAGATACAGTTATATTCAAAATGTGTGTGTGTTTGTTTTTGTTTTTGTCAGAAAGCAAACTGCATTGCCACTCAGTTAGTTATTCATATTTCTGTTTTAATTTGAATATAATTTCGCAGGGAATGTGATTTAAATTGTTCAGTAAAGGTTGTTGTTCAGCAAGGAAAGTAGGAATTCTGATCATTCTTTATGCATCTAAAATTGTATCGAAATATTTTTTTTTCTTGAAAATAGACCAATAGAGGTTAAGTGATGTTTCAGCAATTTGGGGGTCCCTGGTAATTGCGGGGCCCTGGGCCTGGGCCCAGTGGACCCAGTGGTAAAGAGGGTTCTGGTTATCATCTGTAAAACAAAATTTGAAGGTGATACCTCTGCTGGTTCGTGAGATATGTCTGACGGAAAAAAGATATCCCAATGTGCGGACAAACGAAAGTATGGAATGCACCTACGCACACACAGACATCTCTGTAAAAACCTTTTGTTTTGGTTCTTGGAACTTCGAGAAATGTCATAATTTTTAATTAAACAAATCCGACCGATTACATTAACTACTTATGTGAATTTAAAAAAAAACTCAATATAAAGTATTATTACCTGAGTCTTTATTTCGCTTATTTTTAGCTACACAGCAGGTTGTATAAGAGCTTAAAATTGCTTCTGTTCCTAAGGCAAAATACTATAATAATATTAGTGAATTTTGCCCTTCTTCCCCCATTCATCTGTCAAAATTAAAACTAAGTTTTTTGTGCCCACATCTCTCTCTGCCTTACATTAAAGGGGATAATTTCAATTCCATTTCAAAATGATTCATAACTATTTCCAATCGCAATTCTACCGTTATCAAAATAAACGAACCACGAAACAAAAATCAACCCTCAGCCCTCTACTCAACAAACATGTGTGTGATGATGCGATTTACATATTATTCATTTTCCAAGTTGAAAGTTTAAACCCTTTAACCACTATACAATAATGATACAAATCCTTGTTTATGCTTTAATTTTATATGTTTGATGTCTCCGCCACAATCTCTATGATTAAAGTTCAAAAAAATAATTGTTTCTTACATAAATTAATCATATGTCACTTCCACCCCTAATATTGCTTCTTTTTTTGTGTGTTGCTTTCTTGATATGATGAGGAGCATAGCGTATGTTGTATGCTGTGTATCTTCTATACCAACATATAGAATATAATGTATCTTTCCTTAAAACAAAAATTAATTATGTTCTTTCTAAAAATAACCTTTAACATTGATTAAATATCGCCCGAGTGGAAAAAATCGTTCTTCTTCTGTCGTGTAATTACATATTCTCTGATTCTCTCTGCCATAACCACCCCATATATGGGCATATATGTATGTAACGTGTATAAGCGTATTCAACCAACCCCTATGTATCTATAAATGTGTGTGCAAATGTATGTGCAAATAATACTTAACGTTTTAGTATGTGTTTTATATTTAACCAGCACTCTCCGCAATATATTTGTTCAGCAGTTCAACCTAAAGCCCCATTAGTCCTCACTCCCTCCCCCAATCGACCCCGCCACCCAATAACACCCCCAACCCTTATATCACAATGAGCAGAGAACAGAATAAGGATGACAAACATCAATTCTGGTGATGGCTATGGCAATGGCAATCCTTCCGATCTGCTATACACATGTTCTAGTACATATAAATGCTCCTTGCTCCTCTGCTCTGCCCTGCTCAGTGCTCAGGCTCTTCTGTTCTTCAGCTCTTCGGTCTTCACAGTTGGCACATCAGGCACAGCACAGGCACAGCGCGGACTGACTAAGTATGTAAATTAAATTATAAGCGCTTAATTGGAAGTTATCTCGAGACACTCAAGCGTGTATATTGTTTGTAGGTATGTAAATGCGCGTTCTCTGTTGTGTATGCATTCGGAAATATTTACATATTTTTTTTTATTTTTTACAAGCCCAAGGGTCGCGAAAGTTTAAAGGGGGTAAATTCGCGCGCGAGTAAGAGTGTTTGCTACGCTATCGCACAGAGAGAGAGATTAACAGAATCGCTTCGTCCTCGCCTAACCCGGGCCCCCTTTCTTGGGTTTTATAATGTGTGACAGTAGGTCTGGCGGTATAGAGGCTCAGCACAGTTCAGCATCGTCAGTGTTTCGTTATTTATTTTAATTTTATTTTATTCATCTGCTATATGTACACATTAATTGAAAACACAATGTAAATTATTTCGATGTTATTTGTACATTTAATTGAGTATAATTAGCACATACGAGATAATTTTGTTAAGAACTTTTGACAACTCCATATAGGAATGCAGGTATTGGTGAAACGTTTGAACAATATAGAAAGCGTATCTTATCCATTAAGAATCACCATCAAATAAACTTACTAAAGGCCAACAATATAAGGCGTACATTTTGAAAAATTCTTTCATTAGCTTACATACATATATGTATTAAAAAAATACTAAGTAATATTTTCATTTAAGGAACTTCGAAAATTATATGTTGTCAATAAATTCTTGTCAAGATATTCGTTACTCTTTTTACAAAAACTTTATATCACGGAGGGTTACAAAATTTGTTTAAGATGGAATAATTTGAGGTCGATAATGGGGGAGAGTACGATAACTCAAGCGACAAAGTTTAATGACGGATTTGTATAGAACAGTTAAAAACAAGCATTTTTTACTACAGGAGGGGGTCTATCTCCCCCCGTTTAGACGGTAGGGGCAATTTAAAAAATATGTACGACGTTTGTTAAATCAAACAAAATAATTAAAAATATTGGTATTACTTACAACTTTTTTATACATTTTTTTAAGCCAACACTTTTGTCTATTAGCTTGTTTTGAAATCAAGTAAAAATTAAGCATAGTTTTTGAAAAATTTAATTTTAAACTCAAAATTTGAGTAAAAAAAGTTAAAAAAAGGTTTAAAGTGTCATTTTTCAATACTTTAAGATTACCTACTATTGTTTTTATTTTAGAATTTATTGCCCTTATTTGTTTTTGATCAAAAACTTGATTGACTTGATTTGAAAACTGGCTAATAGAACAGAATGTTGGCTTTAAAAAAATGTATAATACCTAATTGTAAGTATTACCGTTATTTTTTAACTATTTTTGTCCATTTTAAATAATAATTTGTTTACCGCCTAAACGGGGGGAGATAGACACAAATTCCCTTCCCTCCCATAGTAAAAAATGATTGTTTTTAACTGTTCTTAAAAAATCCATTATAATATCTTGTCGCCTGAGTTATCCTACACTTGCCCGATACTGTTATTCGTTTTCAAGATATTCGAGTCGAAAAAAGCTTTTACTAATTTCAAGTATTAACGTGTTTTTTTAGATGTATAGAACTTTCAGCTGGCAACGTTTTTTTTAACGGGTTACCATTTTGTCAGCTGTCAAGTGATTTTTACTTTGGATTGACATTTCAACAATAGACTGACACCTAAACAACGCTTCCGGGAAATGGGAAAAGCCGCTAGTCTACGCCGATAAGCCCGAAACAATTGCCCACTTGAAGGACGACATTTTCCACGTTATTACCGCGTTATGTAGAAAATTGGACCTCGTATTCCGTATGAGGCAGCCGTGGCGGTCATGTGTCTGAAATGATATTTTAATAATAATGGCAGGAGATTATCTTTCAAAGAAAGTTGTTGTCATTATTTTAATCCATTTCAAAGTACTATACCCCTAAAAAACTGAAGGGTGGTTTTTGTATTAAATTCACCAATATTTATCTACAATACTTTGCACAAGATGAAAAAGTTTGAAGATATTCTATTCAAAAATCAATTTTGAACAATTTTTCGGATTATTTTTCTAAGAACTAAACCAGATGTTACACAAAATTATTTACTTCCCTTAGGAACTTAATGATTACGGTAATGCGATTTTTCAAATCGAGTATTTTTACAGTTCTCAACGTTTCAAGGTTCCTAGAATCTAAATCATTGGTTTTAAGAAGGATCTTTGGATGTGAGTGCGTCCATACGTCTGGACTTCCGTACATAAGGAATACCTTCTTTTTCGATCGTAACTCAAGACTCAGCAGAGTTATCGACTTCAACCAACTTTATTTTTTGACAGATAAATCAACAAAAACTAGAAAAAATATTTGTTCAGATAACTTTATGATATTACCTATATAACAGTTTTATGCATCTAATAATTATGTTTTTGACATATGGTCAAAGTTTTAGAAAGATGGAATCGGACTTTTTCAAGCAGTCTGAAAATCTATTTTTACAAATTTTTCCTTTTTGATAGAATGTCTAGAAAATTCGATTTTTCCTTGCAAACAAAACAATACTAAAAATTGCAAAAATTATTTTCGCACTGAATTTAGTTCACACAAAAAATAAAAGCCAACAAAAAAAATTACAAAAATTGGTTAAAATTAATTTTTGACTAAAAATCTTGAGAACAAATTTTCTCCATTTTATACAAAATATATAGCTATTGATATTTTGTAAGACTTATAAATCCAAATAGTATTGAAATAAAAACACTATAACAAAAAATTGTTAAAAAGTATTACAATTTGATGTTTACTGAATAAATAAAATAGAAATTCAAAATGTGGACAAATTTAACTTGACGCCATTAAATAATCTTTATTAAAGACTGATAAAAACTTCCATTGGTTTGATTTAAAAAAATTGGAGAAGTATATAAAATCAATTGAAATATGGAACTTACTTACTTTACTTTAGTTGGCTCTACAGCGCATTGTGCTCCTGGGCCTCAAGTAATAACCTTCGCCAGCTTACTCGATCTCTAGCTTGCTGCCTCCAGTTTTGAATACCAAGTTGACGTGCATCGGCCTCAACTTGATCACTCCACCGGAGATGAGGCCTGCCTATGCTTCATGTTCCCTCAGGCTTGGCATTGAATACCTTACGGGCTGGAACTTCGATGTTCATTCGCTCGACATTCCCTAGCCATCTTAAGCGTTAAACACGCAGTTTTTTTACCAGTGGCAAGTCACTGTACAGTTCGTATAACTCCTGATTAAATCTTCTCCGCCAGATGTTACTTTGCCTGTCGACACAAACCGGACCATAGATCGTACTCAGAACCTTCCTCTCGAAGATACCAAGAGATCCTTCATCCGCCTTGGAGAGGGTCCATGCTTCTGCACCATACAGCAAGACTGGGATGATTAAAGTTTTGTACAGTGTCTCTTTGGTACTTCGCGATAGGGCCTTATTCCTCAACTGCTTGCTTAGGCCAAAGAAACAGCGATTAGCAAGGGTAATTCTGCGTTTGATCTCCGCGCTGATGTCATTTGCAGAATTAACAGCAGTACCCAGATAAACAAATGCGTTTACTACCTCGAAGTTATACCCGTCAATTGTCACGTTTTGACCAAGTCTACGGTGTGAATTGACTCTATTTGACAACGGTAAATACTTTGTTTTGTTCTCATTAATGTCAAGACCAATTTTCTTCGCTTCAGACTCGTTATTAGAGAAGGCACCGGTCACTACTCGTTTGGTTCTTCTCATAATGTCGATGTCATCTGCATATCCAAGATATTGTGTGGATTTTTGAAAGATGGTGCCACTTGTATTGGCGTTGGTGTTGCGCACCACTCTTTCAAGAACAATATTGAAGCAGCTACATGACAGCGTATCGCCTTGTCGAAGTCCTCTGGTGGTTTCGAAGGTATCGGTCGAGTCTCTTCCAATTTTGACGCAGCAACGAGCATTTTCCAACGTCATCCTTATAAGTCGTATCAGTTTGGTAGGGATACCAAAACTCAACATGGCACGGTATAGTTCGTTCCTATCTACACTGTCATAAGCTGCTTTAAAATCGATGAAAAAATGGTGTGTTTCTATGTTATGTTCTTGGGTCTTTTCCAGGATGGTAGATTTTCCAGGCCTGACGTCACACTAGTAAGGGCCAATTAGTTCGTCAGTAAATGGCTTCAGGCGTTCACATAATATGCTGGACAAGATCTTGTACGCGATGTTTAAAAGGCTAATGCCTCTGTAATTGGCGCAGAGAAGGCGGTCACCTTTTTTATGGATCGGGCAGATGGTGCTTAAGTTCCACTCGTCGGGCATGCTTTCTTCCGAACAAATTTTAGTAACTAGCTGGTGCATGCTCCTTACCAGATCTGCTCCACCGTACTTTAAAAGCTCCGCCTGCAGACCGTCATCACCGGCCGCCTTGTTCGACTTCAGTCTGGTGATGGCTAGTTTGATCTCACTCTGGTCGGGTGGGTGGAACTCTAGATCGTCAACCAAATATATTTGACGTGGGTGCTCGTGAAATTTGGAACACTGGAAAAGAATTTAGTACTTTCTCAAATTCTATTATAAATTTCGATTACTTTCTAGAACCTAGCTGAGTGTTTCTTAAAATAATCAAATTTCTATCAAAAACTAGCTGACCCGGCAGACTTCGTACTTCCTCAATCGATAAATAAAAGACCTAAACTTAAATATACTGGCTATTTATAAGGTTTAAATTTTATTAACATACACACACAGTTTGTTAATCAATTTAAAGCTTTCTCATAAACTATATTTTTTGTTTTGTTTTGTGGTGCGTAAATAAACAAAGAAGATGGTTTTCCGACAGGGAAACTCCAAGTTGATTCCGCAAACTTCTAAAGACAGTCCTTGCGATTTATTTATTGTCATCGCAAAGGCCAGACGTACTGGAAATTGTAAGCGTTTAAAATCGAATGGTAAATCCATTGGAATCATCGGTATTCGCGGGATCAAGACATCCTCTCCTTTGTATTTTCCTTTTATGATTGTTGCCTCAATGACGTTATTCATCAGATTTTTCACAGCCAGTCTTGTTCCATTGCATAGTCGAGGTTGATTAATGTTACGCAGCATGATGACAACTGATCCTGCTTTTAACTGCAAATTGTGAGTGGTAATCCAGGCAATTCCAGTGAATTTAAAAACTCCGTGGGATAGTTGACTACGTCATCCTGGTTCATAACGGTGTCGACTGATTTGAAGGAAACTAACTGTCCTGGAAGAAAATTCTGAATGGTCGCATTGAGATCCTCGACATCTTTATTTTTCGCTGCCAATATTGCTCGTTCACTCAGCCAATTATGGTTATTGAACTTATGCGCTATATCTGGGAAAACACGCTGAATAAGCTCCTCTTTTGAATCTGTGATGTGACAGAAATCTGTGGGTAATGTGATGAACCTGGTCGAGGTGTCCATTGCAACTTTATTATTTCCAATATCTAACAACTGCTTCGCAAACACATTTGCAGTTTCATCATGCTGCAAAAATACTCACGTGTAAGTTGTTAATTGGAGTGTCTTTACGTACTGCCACAAATTCGATGATTTTAGGCATGCATTTACTTCATCAGCAACAGTTGATCGGGGAATAACTGGAAGAGTCTAACGAATTTGGCCCTCCCTTACAAAACTGACTATCAGCTGATTGATTTACTATGGGAGGGCCAATTTTTTTTTTTCATATTTCGACCTATGTTCTTTGGGGAAAGTTGTTGAGTTTCATGAGCACATTCACCTCCTTCAGGGTTGATACCCCCTTCCGTTACACACTGCATGTATATTTTAGTACAAACTTGAATATTATAAACAAATATTCTGGTATAATACCTTGAAAGTGGACATGAAATTGTCCTGTATAATATGTGTAGCGCCAAGGCATGTCATCTGGAAACAGTTGTTATATTTCTGAATGTTGGCCAAGAAGTGCTTAGAATCATTTCCAATCCCAGAAACTAAAGAGCGTAAAGGATCTGGTGGTGGGACCAATTGTGGCAATTTTACTTTGCCTCCAGTAGATTCACCAGTGTATTTTAACGCCTTACAATATTTACAAATTATTTTCATTTCCCCAATTGTTACAGATTTGTCGGCACAATAATCAAACCGGATCATAGTGGAATGCAGCTCGTTCAAGAATCACAGGAGCACTGCGTCTGCGGATTTGCTCAATTTCATTATGTCGTGCTCGCTGTTGTTGTGTTTGATGTGCACGAACTCGTTGCATTTTAAACCTATCCACTTCATTGTCACTCACTAAATAACGCAATTCTAACATAGCAATACGACTATTTTCTTTTTTCGGAACGGGACATTAGATCCTCCAAAGCGCACGCGAAAACTATTTTCATAGATATGATTGAATTTGAACTTGATGCAGCACCAGCGGTAATAAATTGCAAATTGACTGTTTAGGAACACACCAACAGGAACAGACAACAGTGAGTGAATATGCACTTTATTAAATAGCAAAAAAGTTCAAATTGACTTTAGAAAACATTTGTATGGGAAATAGAAAAGGGCTGTTTTTAGGGTTTTGCCGGAAATTATTCGATTTTTTCTCGCCTTTTAAACCTTCCCTAGACCTTCACGAACGTTTCAAGACTAAGATAAGATAAATCCGTTCAGCCGTTCTCGAGTTTTAGTGAGACTAACGAACAGCAATTCATTTTTATATATATAGATAGATAGAAGAAGATAATACTAGATTGATTTAACTTATCGAATTAATATTGCCCAATAGATTAAATTTTGGATCACATCAAATTATGGATCAATGAAAAGTTATCAGTGTGGGTCGCATCCCAGCCTCTTTTCAATTTGACAAATCGAACCAATCACAATAACTGAAAATTGGATTATTATTATTATTGTAGTTAAAAAAACTAAAATTTGAATTATTATAGAACTTGACTCAATTTAACGAAAAACATTGAAACTGTTATCATAAAATAAACAATCCAATGTTTGCAACCGTTACATATCATACATGTTTGTATTCTGTCAAATACATTTCTCGGAAGCTGACGCCTCTAGGTACATGATGCCTATCCCGACGAGATTGGTTCATTCCTGGAACTCCATAGAATCTTCCTCTCATTTCATCCCAAAAAAATAATAAGCTGTCAAAATAATAATTCTGCACTGATACTGGATGAAATTCAATACCATTCTATTTCATCTCATAACATATCTACATATGTAAACTTGTATTTTTTCGCCACTCCGTAATTATTATTATTATCATCCCTAATCTAATATTTCTTCTCCAAAAAACCACAGAGAAAAACAACACTTCATATGACATGAAATATGGTAGCTAAAATAAATAAACATCAACAAGGTAAAAACAAAAATATAAAAATAAACTATTAAGCAAAGATAATATGACAACCACAATAGGAATTTAATCCAACAGTTGATTAACGCGAGCTCATTATAAATATTCAACTCAAATATCACATACAAAAATAAATAAAAATAAAATTAAATACCAAGTAGGTACTTGGTATTGGTAAGGTGGAAGGGAATACATCAGGAGAAGGGAATACCTTGGGCTTGCATCTGTTATTTGTGTACGGAACGTGTATCTATATTATGATTTATGTATCTATGGCTAAAATAAAATTACAACAAATGATAATCCTTTTAAGCCAAAACATGATGGTTTCATTTTAATTATTTGCACATCAATTTTCGCTCAACTCAGCGAAACTTTAAATCCAATTTATTCATACAACTTTCAGACTAAAATGGAATTAAAAATAGTTTTTTGACTATCTACAAATTTGAAATGCATAACTAAAAAAAAAAAAAAAAACAAACTCATCTCCCACTCCTCCATGTCCCAGGGGAGTTACAGAGCTGGAAAACAAGGGAGTATCTATACTATACGAGTATGGTCTATGTAATGTACCAACGAGTTATCCATATTTATTCTTATTCGATTTGGTTTTATCAGTTTTATTTATTATGCTCTGTTTTGCTGTGTTATCAAATGAGGAAATACAAAAACGTTTTTGGATTAAATTTGCAAATACTCGAGTACGAGTATGTTTTTGTTATTCTTTTTATTTTGATTATTATGTGTGCAGAGTATGAATAACCATGGGGCAATCTAGGGTGACTTGGGCGCTAAATTTTTGTAGCAGAGAAATTATTATTTTTATGTTAGAAAAAGTTTAAAAAAAAAATGTATCTAACAAAATTAGATACAAAATTCAGAATATTCTAAAAAAAGCTGGATTTTCGTTACCAGTTTAAATTAGACGTCTTTTAAACTTCTTAAAAAGTAATCTTGGAATAAGGGTTTACACATTTTGTAATAACTTTATAAGAATGTAATTTAATGTTGTACTTATTTGGGTTGGATTTTTTCTTACTTTAACCATTTTACATCATTTTTTTTCAATACAAATTAAGGATATTTTTTTAACAACTATTAATAACGTATAGATTCAGCCCTGCTTCAAATTTAGCATCGTCAGAATTTTTTCGATGTGAAAGATCATTTTTGTGGAATTTTAAACTTTTTCAAAACAATATAACGAACGCATTTAAAAATGAATACCTTATTTGCCTGGACTTTAAACCCCTCTTAAACAATAGAGCCTTAATAAAAAATGTTAATAAATATTTTCTGTGAGAGCTTTCGCTCCGTTTATAGTTTTGAATTTCCATTAAAATCCAACCCTGTGCATTGCAAATAGATTTTTTTTGTATAATATCAACGAAGTATTTAGATTGCAACTTGGCTTCTTTTCATATTTATCCTCTACACTGAACTGAGATAGAATTTTTGTATAGGCTATATTATGGGCTCTACTTAATGAATATACAATTTTTGTTTTGTTAAATTTTATCCCATCGACTAACAGATGAAGTGAACATGAAGTATTTAAAATTTTTGTTTTCATTTTATTTTTTAAATAAATGTTTGTAATTTATAAAGATAAAGTTGAAAAGAAAATTAAGTTAAATTGATAAGAATTGCAAGTGCATTCGAGAGATGATGGCATTTCTTTAAATTATAAAGCTTTTAGTGGTGGCAACAAAATTAAAAATAATAAATAGAAATATATAAACATCAGTCTGTATTTCGTATCACAATAATTACAAAATTGAATTTTTATCATCTAACATAAAAATGTATTAATTTTATGGATAAATACAATTTTTCAGTGTTTTATCTTAGACTTAAATATGCAAAAAAAAAAAAATTTAATCGTGCAGATGCTTTTCAGAAAATAAAAACATTTTTGTTAAAATAAGATTTGAAAAAAGTAAATTGGCAAAAACTGTATAGTTTAGTTCGAAATTATATTTCTCAGCATCAGCATGGCTTAATGAGTGGTAGATCGACGGCAACCAATTTATCAACATTTACGAATTATTGTCTTACTTGTCTACGTTATCTACACCGATTTTTCAAAGGCATTTGATCATGTGCAGCACAATATTCTTTTGAAAAAACTTGAGCTGCTAGGGTTTCACTCGGCTCTCCTTGATTGGATTTAAAGGTATTTAGTTGGACATAGTCAATATGTTTAAATTGGTGATGTTTTATCAAATGAAATAATAAACTTTTCAGATGTACCGCAAGACAGTCACCTTGGGCCACTCCTTTTTATCCCTTTTATTAATGATTTGTCAAATCATATTTCTTATGCAAAATGTTTCTTACATGCCGATGATCTCAAGATTTTTAGCTATGTATGATCTCCATTAGATGCCAGTAAAATTCAAACTGATATTGATTGCATTGTTAACTGGTGTACTAAAAATAGTTTATATTTCAATATTCAAGAATGCACTGTTGTTACATTTTTTAAGATACTAGATCCATTAAGTTTCAATTACGAAATTGATAATTATTCATTACAAAGGTTAACGAGACAAAAATATCTTCGAGTTATCTTTGACTGTAAATTGAGTTTTTCACTTCAAATTGACCACGTTATTTCTAGAGCTAACACGATGTTGGGTTTTATTTCTAGAAGTTGAAGATTCATATACTCCAAAAACCCTTTATTTATGGAATCCTTTTACTCAATCAAGTATCCTTAGGATTGATAAAGTTCAGAAAAGATTTACCAAATGTGCTTTATTTATTTTATGTGCTTTTTTAATTACATTTAGTGCTGAGAAGAAAGCTATATTCGATACTTTTTGATTTCGATGTTTTGAATTCTAATATAGATTGTTCTACTTTGCTATTAATGTTTAATATTAACGTACCTTCTCGTAGTTTGCGATCTAGAGATGGTAATTCTTTGCATGTTTCTTTTCATAGTACAAATTATGCCAAACACAATCCAATTACTGATTCCTGTACTGCTTTTAATGAATTTGATTTTTTTTATTGATTTTAATAATAGTTGGTTAGATATTGAGAGCAATTTATGAAGTTTGTTATAAACTTTATTATTTTAAGTTAATTATATTAAACTTATGTATTATAAATCTTATTATTATTTGATTTAAATGTAATCTCCATAAAGTCATGAAAGTACTTGAAAGACGAAAATAAATAAATAAATAACTAAAAATGAATTGGTTATTTTCAGCTTTTTGACCAGCAACGAATATGAGAGAACGTCTTTTAAAAAATATTCTGCAAACCTGAAAAAGTATTAAAAACTTGCTTCTTTATAGAAATGTCAACAGAATAAACGTTAAACTGTCATTACGATATGGTGAAATCGGATTTGATTTTTGAAATAAGTTTTTGTATCTTCTACATATATAAAGTTAAAAACGTATTGTAAAAGAAATGTTTTGGTTTTTTTTTTTAATTTTTGTATTTTTATATGATTTCGAAAAAAACACAATCAAAAAGTTTAAGCTGGGGTGGAATCGGCTAAGGTGATTGTTGATAAGTGACAGTCAAAGTAATTGAATTTGATCTATGTTAGGCGATAGTCAAATTGATACCTAAAAAGCTGTCACAACAAAAATGTGATAGTCATTTCCCTATAAATATGTTGTTTCTGAATAGAGCTACCAGACGCTTACAAAAAACCAATGGAACATTTTTTCCGTTCCCATTTTTAGTTGCAAAAACACATTCCTGTGACGGATAAAGCTTACGACTTCGAAAAAAAACAAGAAAATTAAATATCAAAAATATGATAGTCAATTATCACCTTAGCCGATTCCACACATGGTTTTGTTTTAAGATAGCGTAAAGGGTACAATGGTTGGCACCCCCGATTTTTGTACTAATTATTGGCACCTTTCATGCTATACGGAATTTCACAAAAACTACTAATCCCTGGAACAAAAAAACATTTTTTTTTCATAACATGTATGTTATTCTCCACTATTCTGCATTTTGTTTAGGTTTAATTCATTCTCAGTTCGTTTTTGTCAGTTAAAGAGTAAGGACCTTCTGAATTCGTGAAAAAGAGCTTAAAAAACAGTGTTCCGGCTAAGAAACTAAATTTGTTAAGTGTTCGTTTTTGATTATTTTTTCAGTTTTTAGATGAAGTTTAATGTTTTTTAGTATAAAAATTTAATAAATTAAATATTTTCAACTGTTTTTTTTTGTAAAAAAAGTTGTTTAATTTGCTAAAAAAGGGGTGCCAATAATTGGTCCCATATAAAGAAGTGGTCCAATTATTGGCAGGGGGTGCCAACAATTCGTGCACTGGGATTAGAATTATTGGCACTGCCAATAATTGTACTTTATAGACTGCCAATATTTGTACCCTGTATCCGTTATTAATTTCAGTTTAAAAAATGGGGAAAAAAGCCAGAATTATGGAGAAGAAAACATCCATCAAGCTTTAACGGAAATAGGAAGAGGGTTGATATCCAAAAAAGCAGCTTCTTAAATTGTTGATTGGTTAAAAGTGTGTCAAGAAAAAGGATTTCCCAAACGAAAGGAGGATCTCTTTTATGATGTGCAGGAGTTCCTGAAACAAAATAAAAGAGAAACTCCATTCGGAAGCGATTCAATGCCTAAAAGAGGGTGGTTCAGATCCTTTTTAAAACGTCATCCTTCTGTGACCTTCAGAACAGTTGATCCTGTTTCATCGGCTAGCGTAAATGTGTCTGTGACTGATTTATTTCATTAGTTTGACTCCATACAGGACTACCTTATCAAAAACAATTTTTTATCAATTTTTGAAGACCCTAGTCGTGTATTCAACGGAGATAAAATAAAATTTTCTACTCTGTCCGAAAGCTAAATCTGTTCTAGCGGCAAAGGGAGCTAGAAATATTTATGAAGTCGAAAGAGGTCAAGCGAAGGCAAATTTAACAGTTATGTTTTCTTTCAACGCTTTAGGATCAATGTGTCCTCCGATGATAATTTATCCTTTTAAGAGAATAAAGGATGAAATTCGGCAAAGCATTTGCGAAACGTGGGGATACGGCATTAGTAATAACGGTTATATGACAAGACAAACCTTTTATGAATAGATATTTGAGATTTAAAATTAATTTACTAGAATTTTTGGTGTGTTTCTAAAAATTGTAGATACCAAATGTTAAAAACAATATTTTACATAAAATAATTTATTGTATTTGAGTCAAAAATGAATTTTCTTTTAAAATATAAATTTGATGTTTCGTAATTTTAAGTAATGTCAAGAATCATTGTTAGGGAATTATTGCCATCTAAAGTATTGTTCACGGGTACTGCCTCTTGCGAGGAATGGGCAAGTTCTCCAAAATAATTCTTGTCATGAGAGTGCTTTTTCAAATTATCCATTCGGATTCGCCTTAAAACTGTAGGTCCCCTCCATCCCTGACAACATTACTCGCACACATGAATGGTTGAGAGTTGTAAGCCACTAGGTCCTAGTTCTCAATAGACTGTTGCACCAACTAATATATTTATTTAATAAACCAAATTGTCATTTAAGGAACTTCAAAAAATTTAGAATCAATAAATAAGCTGGACCTTTTCGGTTTTGCAATTGTAGTTTAAAAAAATGCGTCCGAAACTGTACCAATTATTGTGAAGTCCCCAATTTTGTATTTTTATAGCACTAGCTTTCATGTGAATATTAAGTAAAACATGACCTTTCACGATTTGGTAACATGTTTTTTCCAAATAAAGGACTCCGCTCTACCGCCTCCCGCTGCACTTAATGTTCTGTTCCATCTTATATCGCAAGATATCTTCATTGAACAATCAGCCGTTAAATCAGCTATCCGGCTTAAAGCCTCCTCACAATGGATCAATAATAATACTGGCCACTCTATTGTTCTGAGCTCGTTCAGATCTTTACTTAGTAATGTCATCTACATTCAATTCAATAAAATCTAATAAATAAAACCAAGTTTCCATCTCTTTAAGGCCTATACCTGGGAGAAAAAGTTATTTTTGACTGATGAGACAATTAACTTTTATACAGATGAATCAAAACCGATGACGGGGTTGGTGGAGGCGTGTACTCCGATGAAATAAATGTATGTCTCTTTTGGCCCGCTCTTGCGTTGGAGAAAACGTGATGTCGATTACCGCTGATCCTAGTGATCTAAGAAATTCTGACATATAGTGTCTGAAACGCTTTATAATTCTAAGTGCAGTTCAACGAGTTAAGTAGATCATAAGATCCATGTGGTATCACAACGGACCAACTATTGGACTTCAGCAGCCACCTTAACTTACCTAACTTTTAGTTTATTCGATTTGTTTGACAGTTCATATACAAATTTAGTATGACGTCACAATGTATACAATAAAGCGATACCTTTTTTTGTTCGTGAAATATTTAGCGTCAACAAATGTTTTTTAACTTTTATTTTAAATTGCTGAATTGAGAAAAACATCCACTGGATTACCTTGAAAGAATTTCCTGAATATCTTGAATTTACTATGTATAAAACAAAACTAAAGGAATGTCTAAGTCTCTCGTGATTTCTGAGATATAAAGTACAAAAAATTGCATCTTCAATGTACTTTTACCATGAACAGACATCTTTAAAAAAGATGATTTTAGATTAGTCGAAACGACGATAAATTTCAAAATGTTTAGTTAGACCAACCGAGCACACAACAGTAATACCTCATTTAAACTTTAAAATAATTATTTTGTTTCAATTTTGTATACACAGTTTTATCTATTACAATGTTAAATAATGTCAAAGAGAATCGATAGGTACCTATTTAGATAATATTATACAAATATAAACACATTTGAAAATTTAATATTCCACACCTTTTATCGTTTGCTTTTTAATTAGGTAGACCTATGTGTGTTTTTGCTCAATTACAAAACTGGTTTGTTTTTGAACCTTCTTATCAAAATTAGAATCACGTAAGATTATTCATAGCATGTGTCCTCTAATTAAAAATAAACAACTGATGCAACATCTTCCCTCGGTTTCAACACAGCCATTTCAGATCACCGCAGAAAATGAAAAAATAAAAACAATACAACTTACGAACGCCTCATAAACATAAACAGAATAATTTAAAATTTAACGATCAAACAACAACAAAAATATAAACACCATTAACCTTGTGGTAGGTCCTCAGTTACGAGCTCAAACATACACTTTAGTAACCAAAGGTTGGCAGGGTACCTGACGTGATTATACCTTTACGATCCACGCCCTAAAAATCCTAAATTTACGAGTACCTTCATAAGTACCAACCTGATTGCTGACAAGGTATTGTCCATTTGCACCTCGCATGATCATCACCATCACCAGCACGATCGTCAGTCTTTCGTCTGAAGTCATCACTCAGGTAGGCATTTACGTCTTTTTCATCTTAGTCTAGACTTAAAATAGTTCAGAAAACTGACGCCTTCACAAGTCACACAAAATTCTTATGTGTTTCTAAAAGTGGATCCTTCTGAAGCATAATGCAAACAAGTGCGAGTGCCATGCGATTTAAATTGTTTAACAAAGCCAATTATATATGCGCTAGATATGAATTCAAGTTAAGTATTATAGAATATATGCATTTGGCAAGCTGCTAAGAATGGTTCCATAAATATTTCCCACCCTGCCCACGATATTGAACGTCCATAAATATATTTCCGTAAAATTGTTTTTCTTTGAAAGTGTTTTTGTTTTTAATTTTAATTTTTGCTTTTAGGTTTGTTAATTTATTGATTAAGTATTTTTACATTTTCGATGATATGATCATCTGCAGTTAAAGCGGATGTAAGCAAATTCAATTTTATACCAAAAATATATAATTATTTTTCAATGCAGGGCCGTATGTACATTAAGTTTACGGGTCGCAGTTAGAATCGTAATTTTTATATTGGGCGCATTTTAAAAGATTTATGAATGTTTTTAAAATGTTTAAGTTTTAAAGATGGTACAAGTCTCAGGAAAACAGGGAACGATTTAAAAGGGTATGGAAAAAATAAACTCTCAACCATTCCTGTGTACGAGTAATATTGTCAGGGATGGAGGGGACCTACAATTTTAAGCCGAATCCGAACGGCTTGTTTGAGAAAGAAATTCTCATGAAAAGAATTACTCTAGGAGGATTTGTCAATTCCTGACAAGAGGCAGTACCCGTTACAAAATCTTTAGATGACAGATGACAATCTTGCATGACAGTCCTACGGACTACCACACACACCACGGTTCTACTTCAAAAGGGTTTAAGGGTGAATATTTAGTTTTCAGGTCTTACATATCAGAAAGTGGAGACAAAATAGAGTACATTCTTGATGTGCGGCTGAAAAATGATTTTCTATACTTGAAAGCACGATCGAAATTCAGCTTATTGGTACAAATATTAATGTGAGCACCGTAGATTCAGATAAATTGTAAGCACTTAGAAGAATTTTTGGCAATATCGTATATTTGGAAGTGCCTGAGAAATTGTACTTAGAAACTTTTAAGAAGAAATTTGAACCAATAATCACTTAATATTTGATATGAAAGAATTGCTTGCACATCACACTACCGAAAATAAATGTAAATAAAATTATAAGACCTCACTACTTCTTAAGGCAGATTTGTTCCCCTGAACTTTGTGTCTTTTGTACAAAAATATTTTTGGGGTTATTCTACTGCCTTTTACTTATTAAATAATAAGCTTTCGAAGTTGTTTTGTATATATGCCCCTTGCATTGTAAAAGTTTAGTTTTGAGGGAATTCTTTATTTGTGCTTAAAATTTCATTCAATAATAAATAAAAAAAACATTTTAAGAAAAGAGTTAAGCCATCACGCCCCCTGAATGTATTATTTTAGATTTTTCAGTTTAATTTTTGTGTAAAAACAAAAAGTATTTTATACTTAATTTCTACATAAATCAAAACTATTCTGTATAAACGATACCAAATTCATATTAAGTGGGTTGATACCACGCCCCTGAGTGCACAATTTAAGTCACTACATTTGTGTTGCTGTGTTGTACATACATACGCCTATCACTCCTCTTATTTGCATTGTTCTACAACACATTGATGTGCTAGTATTATCGTTATTTTAATATTTATACTTTGTTTAAGAAAATAGGTGCATACCACGCCCCTTAAGTAAAAAGCCCCAATGTTTCGATTTCGCACAAAGTTTCAATGTCCAAAAGTGCTTATTTACTTTAGTGATCAGCAATTCAGTGAGTTATCTTAGAAACTACGTACGCTATAAAGTTGATATTTGATGAAATTGATTATTAAACACTGACATTTTTCGATTATTCAGTTAAACTCGGAAAAAACGAAGAAAGCGTTATTCGAACTGTCTTACTCTTCCTGTTTAGCTTAGCACATAATTTTGAAAACGAATTAATTTTATTGTAAGAGTGTTGAAAGTACCCTGAACCTCTTCTTGAATCCGCCCTTGAATTACAACAATTTCTCACACCTTCTCCTAGGAATACACAGCCGAATAAACTCGAAAACAATCTTCAAAGTACTTTTAGATCTCGAGCGAAGATTATTGTAAAATATTTTTCGAAATTTAATTTTTAATAATTTTCTCTTCTTTTTTGAGAATTAAATTCACTTTCCGTAGATATTGAAATATAATGAATGATCTTGTTTTTGAATTTTTTTCAATTTCGACAGATGAATGTTTTTGTGCATATTTTCAATGCGATCATTCACGATTATTTTATTCTATTTTTAATTTACCTAAAAATTGATAGAAAAACATCACTTTAGTTTAGTGTCACTTTTGATCATCAACAAAAAGATACAAAAAAATGTTGAAGTAAATATTGATAGAAACCAACTTGGATCACTTGTTCATTGTTCAAGAGTCAGTAAGTTGTCTTTTATCGGTTGATGAGTTACGCAAGACCTAGATAGGTACCTCTAGACATTGAATTAAATTTGTTATTCAAATGAATGTAATAGATTTAGTCATGGCATAAACTTAATTAAAACTGAACACTAATTGTTTATTGTCATTAGATACTACCTTTAGGTACTTATAATAAAATACAAGTAGACATTCAGTGTTGACACGTGAGTGAGTGCAAATAATGTCTTCATGAATAAATAAAAATGTTTATAAACCATTCTTCGCTATCAACATGATATTGATCTAATACACTCACTTGAGAATAGAGGAGAAACTTATATCAAAATGCACTGTGGCACTATCGATTCGATACAGCTGAGTGAGACACACCCAACTTATAAGAAGATGACCAAATTAAGTCGGTTTATTATGAATGTATACCGTTAATTTGTATATTTTTACATAAATGGAAGAATAGGGCAGAAGCTATATAAATGGGTATATGGATTAGGTTAGGTAGCCTCATTTACCATTTCATGCAACAAAAATAAACACTGCTACAAATATTGGATTTATTAATATTAAATGAACAGATTAAAATGATATTAAACATAGGGTGTTTCTTGGCTGAATGAATTTGATGAATGTTGTTTAAGGTTTGACATTTGAGATGAAAGATTGGACTGACTTGTTGCAGCGACAATTTTTTTGACGAACTTCATCTATGTAAGGCAGGGGTCGGCAAGTAGTTTAAAGTGGGGTCCAGATACTGTTGAAAACATTTTAATCGAGGTCCAGAAAAAAAAATTAAAAAAGTTTTGTAGTTTTTATTTTGCTTCATTTAAGTAGGTTAGGTTAGGTTGAGGGGCTGACAGTTGATGTCTTAACCGTCACACTTAGATCAATACAGATCCATTGTGATACGCGTGAGTATTGATACTCAAGCTAATAAAAAAAACCTATGTGATCAGTTAGTCAAGCCATTTAGATGCTTTGACGAAATTCAGAATGTTAGTACCTGGCGTACTAGAGAGTTCTTTTAAATCCCCAAAGAAAAAGTTGCCAAGCAGTTTCTTCCTTTGATGGGAGAGTGCGGGACAGTGACACAGAAAGTGCGAAGTGTCTTCATGCACCTCCTCGTCACCGCATCCTCTGCATAGATCATCTGAACTGATTCTCATCTTTTTCATATGAAAACCTAACAGATTATGTGCGGTGATTATGCTTGCGAGAGATCGGAGTGATCCCTTTTGTAGCTGCATAATTCTTTCCGTTCTTTGTTTGTTAAAACAGGGCCAGATCTTTCTTGTAGTACCGCAGGTGTCAAGAAGGTTCCACCTTTCATCGGCCTTAATAGTTCTTCTTTTTGAGATTCCCTGTTTTAAATAACAGGTAGGGGTGCTAACTAGCTGAGCTTGGCTTTCGTCAAGCATTGACCCTAATCTTGCTAATTCATCGGCTTTCTCGTTGCCTAGTATATCGCTGTGGCCTGGGACCCAGCAGAGTCTAATATTGTGCTGTGCGCCAAGAACCTTAAGCTCTTCGCGGCAGCATGAAATAAGCTTAAATTTTACCTCAGTAGCAGTAATCGCTTTTATTGCCGCTTGGCTATCAATGTAAAAGGTGATATCAGCTCGTGGTATCGCCATCATTGATACCTTTTTAGCAGCTGTTGTCACTGCCAGGACCTCCGCTTGGAAGACGCTGCTGTAGTTTGGAAGCCTAAGCAAGGCGGTCAACTTGAGAGATTCAGAATAGAAGCCTGCCCCTACACCAGTGTCCATTTTAGAGCCATCAGTATAGATAGCTATTGACGACTCACTGGAGTATGGTATATTATCTATCCATTCCTCTCTGCTTGGGATGGCAGCCTGAAATGGTTTGTGAAAATCAAGTTCGGGTATTTTATAGTCTGCTGTAGTACTATGACCCATAACTTTATGAAGGATCTGTGCATGTCCTGTGGAACTGTTTATCCAGACTTTAGTTTGACTAAGTTTCAGGGCACTTTTGGCCGCAGATTCTTGAACAAAGAGGTCTAAGGGAATCAGATTGAGTATAACTTCCAGTCCCGCAGTTGGAGTGGATCTCATTGCTCCCGTAATGCCAGTGCACGCAAGTCTTTGAATTTTTGTCAAAGTTCTTAGGTTTGTGCTCTTTTCTAAAGCTTTCCACCATACTAAATTACCATAGGTTAGTATTGGTCTAATTATTGCCGAATACATCCATCTGATAATTCTAGGGTTTGGTCCTCAAGTTTTCCCGAAAATTACACCGATTCGACTGCAGAGAGAATTTTACTTACAAAAACAGCGATTAGTTACATTTTGTATGTCAATTTAATTTATTTGTCTGTGAATACCTGCTTAGCCGCCATATTTAAAATTGCGTAAAGGAGTTGCAAACGCACTTGCTAGTGTTAGAGAAGCATTTTTTAATTTTGTTTAAATTTGCATACGTACATATGTTATTAAATTGAATAGGTAGTATGGCTAAGTTTGACCTTTCGTGGTTCCGCGGTCCTCAGTTTGACCTTTTGCGTAATATTCAAATTTTTAGCCTAAAAAGATGTCACAACAAAAATTTGATAGTCATTTTCAAACAAATATGTTGTTTCTGAATAAAGCTACCAGACGTTTACACAAATTACTGAAACATTTTCTTAGTTAAAATTTCTTCGATTAATACAAAAATATTCTTGTAACCGTCAAAGCTTACGACGCGACGCGACATTCGAAAAAAAACAAGGAAAAGTAAGAATTTTATCAAAAGACAGCCAATTTGATACTTTAATTTAGATATTTTATAGGAATCGCTTTAAAAATTCACTATGGCAACAATGAATTTTGACAATTCTAATCTGAAATTGTTCAATCGAATTTAATTGAGTTGAATCATCTTACAAAGACGGAAAGCTCGGTATGGTAGTTAATTCGACTATCAAAAATGTGATGGTCACTTACCTTAGCCGATTCCAACCCTGTATTAATTTTTATTTGATTTTTGTAAAAAAGGACTGTCAATTGAATTTTTCTTAAAAAAAACTAACTAAAAGTACACGACAATGTTTTTTTTTTTAAATAAGTCCGATTTTTCTACGTTTTTTTGTTCCCGAGACCCAATTTTAGTGCAAAAAAAAATTACCAGATGTCACAACCGGTATTCGTCTATGCCTAAAATTGTCTTGAAGTACTTTTTTTTCCGAAAAATATTCGAGGTAACAAATATTATTTGAAAGTAATTTCAGTTCTTGTAACAAATCTTTTTTATTATATCAAGTTTTTGAAATATGCATATTATAAAATATAAAAATAATGTTGAAAACGGGTATTTTTAAAAATGGAGCAAATAGTTACTAAAAGTTAAGTCCAAACGTACGTGTTTTCAAAAACTATTGTATCAATTACATAAGTATCAAATTCAAGTTTTTCTCAAAACTTCATATAGATTCAAATAAAGACTCATAACTTATGAGAATTTCCAGAAACTAAGTAAGATACTAAATTAAATTGTATCTAAAAGAGGAAGACTTGTACTTTTCCAAATCATCATACAATTCATTGTTAAGAGAGAGTTTTAACTTAGGCTTAAAAACCCCGTTTTTGTTTTTTTGTTTAGCATTTTTAAAGGGGACAATTTTAAAAATATGATGTGAGAGAAAATTTTAAAGGCAAGATTCGAATGTAGGACATCTTAATCATTTAAAACAGTATTCTTTTGTTTGTGTAACAGAAGAAAAACTAACTTTGTCGACTAGTGTTATCGATTCAACGCTTGCTGTTTTTGAAGTTGGGCCTCTGTTACTCCACTAAGTGGAAAATTGAGAAAAAAATTAGTTATAAGGCCTTTTAAAACACAGAGAAAGAATTTAAAATTTATAATTTATTTATTTATTGGCCTGGAAAGTAACACACTCTATTTAGACTAATAATTATGATACATTACATACAAATAAAACAAATAATTTACATATAGTATTATAAAAAATTTACTAATTTATGTTTCAAAACATTTCTATTAATATAAAAATCAATTGCGAAATCATATTTATTAAAATCCATACAAGCTCTTGTGATAGGATTATGCTTAGCATAGCTAGTACTGTGGTAAGGAACATCAAAGTTACGAGGGCGCAAGTTTTGAAAAGGCGCATAAATGAAAAACATAGATAACAAAACTGAAGACAGCCAATATTAAAATTCAAGACATCAAAAGCAAAAAGTATTGAGTTTAATTTTCTGCTCTGAGCGAAAGGTTTTAGATCAATTAAAATACACCTCGTCTCATAAGATGGAACATTCCAATAACCAAACATTTTTCGTAAGGCATACTTTGTGCACCTTTTTTGAACTTTTTCTATGCGACAAATGTTAGACGCGGTAAAGCGTAAAGGGGCTCACTATTACAGTACAATATTCTTAATGTGCTCTGACAAGACTAGAATAAAGAGCTTTCAATGTATACGTTATTGAATTTCGAATAACACACCCTATCATAGAGTTTGCTTTTGCGATCGCATATGGTCCATGTGATTTGAAAAATTCATCTTAGAATCGAAGATTACGACTAGATCCTTATGACAATCAAATCTTTGTAAATTGTCGTTTTCGAGTTTATATTTCTAATGGACTATGATTTCTAGAAAACGTCACAACGCTACTTTTCTTATTGTTAAAAGATAGCCCATTGATATTACACCATTTAATTAAATTATTTATATCCATTTGAACTTTTTTTGCATCGTTCAGTGAATTTATGGAACTGAATATTTTCAAATCGTCAGCAAATAGAAGACATTTAGAAAAAGTAACATATCATGGTAAGTCGTTAATAAAATGATAAAAAGTAGTGGTCCAAGGTGACTACCTTGAGGAACACCCGAAAAATTTATAATTTTTCTTAGAGAAGGCATTATTAATTTTCACCACCTGCATGTTTTCTACCTACTAAACAAATCTTTATCCACATTAGGAGCTGAGAGTGAAATCCATATATATCTCTAGTTTTCTTTAGAGAACACTATGTTGAACGCGGTCGAAAGCCTTTGAAAAATCAGTGTAAATATTGTCGACTTGAGAACACATTTCCATTTGTGGCAGACAAAAATTTGAAAACACTGATAAATTTTAAGTGGTGGATCTACCTTTTAAGAAAGCATGTTGGTAAACTGAAATGTTATTGTGAATAAGATCATAAAATTTGTTTTTTACTACAGCCGCCTAGAAAACCTTAGGAATTTGCAATTGGCCTGTAATTTTAAACCGAACTTTTTGTACCTGATTTATAAAGGGGAGAGTATTTCCATTCATCTAAGAACTTACCATTACTTAAAGAAAGTTTAAATATTAGGTATACTAAGTGGAGTAGCAAGTATACTAGCACAAGTTCCTAAAAGAATTGGTGGAATATTGTCAGGTGAAATAGAAAAACTTTTTTCAAGACATAAAATTACTTGTAAGACATTGTCTACAGATAACCAAGACCAACCACCAGGATCTGAATTTATTGTGTTAGCATAGTCTAATTTTAGATCAATAACATTAGATTGAAAAAACTACGCAAAGTTATTGCGAATTATATTAATATCATCGGACAACACATTGTTATAAGTGATGCTAGATGGAATCCCAGTTGAGTTTCTTTTCGTGTTCATATATACATATGACCAAAAACTCTTCTTAATACTCGAGATCCCGTATACATTTTTTTTCTAAAACTCATACTCCCTTCTAACTTGTTTGAACTGTTCATTTAAATGAATTGAAGATTTCTTAATCTTATTAAGTTTATTCTTGACATTTTTCAGTCTTGATATACTTTTGTTGAACTAAATAGGTTTATTTGAACTTTTAAATAAAGTTTTTTTAGGAACGTCAGAAGAAACAGCTGAATCTAAAATGTTCCGAAACAGAGTAAAAGCGTGCTTAGTATCTTTACCTTAATATATGTTGCCAATCTATTGTGTCCAAATAAGTTTTTATAGAATCATAATCCGCTTTTCTAAAATCATACAATTGTGAATTAATATTCGATTCAGATTCATTCAAAATGGAAAAAAGAATTTGAAGCTGACCTACCACATCGCCGAATCGTTAGTAAATGGTAATTTGGCTTTCCAAAAATGTTCGAATGTCGAATAATTGTTTTTAACGACGAAGCCTATTTCTGAGCGAAATCAAAAAGCTGGACTTGCATGATATTTGGTTTCAACAAAACGGTGCCAAATGCCTCACAGCACACGAAATAATGGGCCAATTGAGAATCGAGTTCATTTGGAGGCCGGTCAATTAGCAGTCTAGATCGTGCGATTTGACTGCTCTATAGACTACTTTTTGTGGAGCTTTGTTAAGTTTTGTAGCTACATGTCTGTTCAATTGACGCTCTGGAAGCTAAAATTGAAACATTAATTCGTGCGATATCAGCTGAAATGTTAGAAAGAGTATAGGAACAGCCGCTGCCAACATTTGCATGAAATTATCATTAAACATTAAATAATATCCACCGATTCAAATAAAGATTTTATGCATTTTATAGAATTGTATGTGTTGTTTTTTTTTTTATTGAATACTAAGAATCTTTTAGTTTTGAAATTTCTTATATCGTTAGAAAGCCTTGTGTTGAAATATCTCGTCCTTTAGCTCCCTTGCTTCTTGCGGTCTTCATCATGCCATTGTATTTTTTTTTCAATTGCAGGTAAACACAACACAAATTGAGACTATACATCATCTACTTGTCTTATTTCTTGAAAAGAACTTTTCAAAGTAGGGTGCCTCTGTGTACATATGTATATTGAGTCGTAAAACACGTCAGATTTATGTCCATCAATCTCTTAAAAGCAATATCAGCAAAAAAATAAGAACTCTAAGGTATATGAAGGTATTTTGTTTGTATTCTTTGAACGTTCGCAGTGTTGAAAGTTCATTAACAGCACTTTTCTATGTTGAAAGATCTTAGCATATTGCAACACTATAGAATTCAATTTAAAGTTTCTCTATGCTTCGTCGTCGTCTCCTTGGTCTTTAAAAACCGCGGGTGGCGCCTTAGTTTTTTTTTTTTTGTGAGTACGTATAAATTAAAGAGGCGCCAATAGTCGATAATTGTTTTAAGAAAAATGCTCCCCCATAATTCTTCTTGTGTTTGTAGTCGATTTCATTGAAAATCCAAGAATCATCACTTCCTTAGTTTTCATATTCCAATCTTAAAAAAAAAAACATAGATACATTAGATATGTACATAACATAAGTTTTCGAAGCAAAAGAAATTGTGGAATTAATTTTACTTTTCATTGCGGTGCGGTGGCGGCGACACGGTGTTGGTGCTTCAAAGTCATACAGTAACTTAGTGATGTATTGCGGACCAACAACAACAACAACAATAAAATTTAATTCAAACAAAAATAAAACCTTTCTCCTTTTCAATCAGTTGTGTGCGGTTGTGGTAGCAAAGCGATCTACGTCACACAAGTTCCGATAACAGATTTGTATTCCATGCTTACAAGATAATTTCTTCGATTTTATTACAAACAAATTCGATTTTTTATATCTTTAATTTATTTGTTTGAATTCGCTTTATTCGCGTGCTAGATAAATGCGCCTGTTTGTTGGATGATGGAGGATATACGAATGAGTATACAGGGTGTACCGTATGAGATCCTAAGTTAAAAAAAATATTTGTGCAGAAGACGGTATTCCTGCTATAGATAAAAAGAAGTACAAGAGGAGTGGGCGGACACCACGCCCCAACGTATATGGTTTCAGATTGTCTATCTCTGTGTTTTTATACAAATTAACTACTTTTACCTATTTTTATCACTCTATACAATTCTGAAGTATTTCGAAATAACATGAAACATGGACATTAAAATTAAATTGGGTGGCAACAGTCCGTTGAGAACTAGGGCCTAGTGACTTACAACTCTCAACCATTCCTGTGTGCGAGTGCTATTGTCAGGGATGGTGGGGACCTACAGTTTTAAGCCGAATCCGAACGGCTTATTTGAGAAAGCACTTTTCATGACAAGAATTACTCTTGGAGAATTTGTCAATTCCTCGCAAGAGACAGTACCCGTAAAAAAAACATTAGATGGCATAGGCAGGGATCGAACCCAAGACGTCTGGCATGACAGTCCAATGCACTAACCATCATGCCACAGGTACTAAACATGGATATACATTCACGAAGAGTGAGTGAGTTCCACGTCAGTGAGTGCACAAATTTTGTGTCCAGATTTTTGTCTACTAATCAACTAGATTTAATTTTTAAACAACACTTTAAAATAGTAATTTATTTTAAAAATATTTGGAATTTGTAGTCACTTTCAAGGTTCTATGTGCTTCATTATTTTGATAATCAGTTTTGGTTTTTTCGGTTTTTGAATTGTTGTTTCCCTAAATTGGATGTAAGCAAAAAGTTTTTAAAATAGACATAGCTTATCAATTTGGAGTCTCTAACTTTTTTAGTTTTGAAGTTGAATTTGTTCCTGAAAAAAGTGAGTAGTGCCAGAAATTCTGCAAGCTTTAAAAATTTGAACGATCCAAAAAAGAACTTTTATTTCGGTCTCTTGGTAATTAGAAATTTTCTTTTCCTAATGTTAACCACAGTTACATTTTTTTTAATACCAGCCCTTAGCAGATAATATTACAAGAAATCAGTCAGCTATATTTCAACAATCATCTTGTGATAATACTATTTCTAAGGAACACCCTGTGTTCGAAAATATCTATAATAAGCGAGAGTAGAGTGGTTCAAGAAACTTTTTGAATGGTCCATTTCTGCAAGTAGTATAGTATAGGTATAGTTCGTCGGGGCGGCAAGAGGGAAAATAATGGCTTTGTTTATGACTTTTACTTATTTCCCCGATATAAATTTAAAAATAATCTAAAAATAATCACAAATTCGCCCCAAATTAACGATTTGTTGTTTGAAATTTGGATGTTTTTTTTTTGTATTTGTTATTATTTTATTTATTTTATCTAAACATAGATATTTAGGCATATGTATCGACACAGATATTGGAAAGATTCACGCGAGTTGAAAAATAGACATCAACACTTTCCAAGGACAAGCTATCAAAAACGACAACAACGAACGCCACACGACCGACGCGACGAAGACAACGCGGACAGACCGACCGACACGCCTCTATATTATGTCCAACGACATCAAAAACAACGATGAAGCTGATGAAATTTCGATAGCTGCAATTGGAGGAGTCTATTACATCAGACGCTTCGAAAGCCGGAAATAAAATGTTGGGCAATCTTTATGATTATACGTTTTTAGCTTTGTTTTTGTTTACTACTTTTTTTTTGTTGTTGTGTGTTTATATTTTGTTTTTATTTTATTTAAACTTTTGATAAAGTTATACATATTTTAAGTTAGATATCAACAAGCATATGGTTATATGTATGTTGTCGTGAAGATAACAACCTTATGGCCTTAACACAGTATGAATACAGTAAAAGTCACTGAAGAGAAAATCAGAGCGAAGATAGTAATTGAAATGGAAATACTTTTAATAGGAAGTTTAACTTGGTATTAAATATTAGAAGAAAATTATTGAGTAGTTTAAAAAATATATAGTTTTTTTGAAATTTATCGAGATAAAGTAAAATGTTCCTAGAGAAAAATATTGTCTTAAAAATTTTTGAATTGAAATGTAAGTATTGCAGTTTACGAGCCACTTTTAAAAATAGGCACAATGTGAAACTAAGGGTTGAGAGTTGCGTATTATGAAGTACATATATATGTAACCATTTGTCACTTCATTTCATGGTTGTATTTAGAAGTACTGAATTGTTTTTCTTAACTTTTCTTTGAAGTAACTATTTTCAATGCTTTTTTAAAGTTAAAATAAGTTGAAAAATAAAATGAAATACAATATAATTATAACTTTGAAAACTTTTTATAAAAGTCCCAACAGCATTTTATTTCAAAAAAGTGGAAACCAAATTTTGCGTAGATATTTTTATTACATTTTTATTATTTATTTGTTTCTAAGTAGTTGAGCATGTTAATTTCAAAGAAATGTTCTATTATTTTCAGGATTGTGGTCTTTCCGGATTTTAAGTTATCGCGATCTTGGGATATTTTTGGAATTATGTGTTTTCTAGATCCAAAATATCCACATTATGTCTGCCTCCCGAATTTAAGTTCCGATGTTTGTATAAGAGCTTGTCGATTTTGACGTTTTCAAATCGTCATTAATGTGATTTTGTATCGGGTTCGTAAAGGTACTTTTAGCTGTATGAAAATGTCTAATTTTGGGTCTTATGCTACGTGCTTCAACTTAGCCTAATTTTTTATTATTTTGAGCTTTGGATAAAATTCGTCTGTAAAACAGTTTTAAAACAAATCTCATAAAATAAAAGGTTGATATCATTTTAGAAAAAAAGGTTTTATCCAAGGTAAACGAAGTAGGTACATATACCTCAAGTCCTCAACCCATGCTGGGGCCTTAACCTATTGTTTAATTAATATTATTACTTTGTTTTTAACGGGGTGATCGACCACCCTACTACACAACGATTTGTTGGTGATCCTAAATTTTCAAAGCAGACTTATTGAAGATTTCGGAATTAATTAAAGTTAAGTTCCCAGGATCATCATCAGTAAAAAAGAGGATGCTGACAAAATTTGGTAAGAAATTTCTGAAAATGTTCGAAATTCGTAACATTTCAAGACTTATGATTAATAGTTATTATTTTATGTAAAATAAGACATTAGATTTGTCAAATCACAGTACTAGATCAAATGTATCGGGTGATTTTTTAAGAGCTTGAGAACTTTTTAAAAAAAAAACGCATAAAATTTGCAAAATCTCATCGATTCTTTATTTGAAACGTTAGATTGGTCCATGACATTTACTTTTTGAAGATAATTTCATTTAAATGTTGACCGCGGCTGCGTCTTAGGTGGTCCATTCGGAAAGTCCAATTTTGGATAACTTTTTCGAGCATTTCGGCCGGAATAGCCCGAATTTCTTCGGAAATGTTGTCTTCCAAAGCTGGAATAGTTGCTGGCTTATTTGTGTAGACTTTAGACTTGACGTAGCCCCACAAAAAATAGTCTAAAGGCGTCAAATCGCATGATCTTGGTGGCCAACTTACCGGTCCATTCCTTGAGATGAATTGTTCTCCGAAGTTTTCCCTCAAAATGGCCATAGAATCGCGAGCTGTGTGGCATGTAGCGCCATCTTGTTGAAACCACATGTTAACCAAGTTCAGTTCTTCCATTTTTGGCAACAAAAAGTTTGTTAGCATTGAACGATAGCGATCGCCATTCACCGTAACGTTGCGTCCAACAGCATCTTTGAAAAAATACGGTCCAATGATTCCACCAGCGTACAAACCACACCAAACAGTGCATTTTTCGGGATGCATGGCCAGTTCTTGAACGGCTTCTGGTTGCTCTTCACTCCAAATGCGGCAATTTTGCTTATTTACGTAGCCATTCAACCAGAAATGAGCCTCATCGCTCATCGGACGTAAAGCGCGAAACACATTTCGAACCGAACACTGATTTTGGTAATAAAATTCAATGATTTGCAAGCGTTGCTCGTTAGTAAGTCTATTCATGATGAAATGTCAAAGCATACTGAGCATCTTTCTCTTTGACACCATGTCTGAAATCCCGCGTGATCTGTCAAATACTAATGCATGAAAATCCTAACCTCAAAAAAATCACCCATTATAAGCTATTATAATTTCTTCGAATTTTTCCTTTGATGTGAGACTCATAGTCATGATTCTATAATTTCAGCTCAAATAAACATTTACATTGCGAGACTTATACTGTTAAATCAGTGGGACCAAATAAGCGTTATTTATTTTGAACTTTTGAAGACGAGTGAAACTATCTGATGAATGTTGTTGACTTCAGTTGATGCAATTGATCCGTGAACTGAATGGAAAACGATCACCTTAATAATTCTATAGGAAGACAACGTTCCACAGTATGTTAGCAGCTACACACGGTAAAATCTACAAGCAAAAACACTCATTAGGACGTCTTCCTAAGCTGCCTATAAGTTACACTGGTGTAACCTAACAATACTTTAAGCGGAATATCAGACATACAAATACACAAAACAGTGTTTGAGTTTATTTAAACTATACAAAAATTTAAATGAATTAAGTGAAATAAATAAAATTAAGAAAAAATAGAATCACTACTGGGTTTCTGGAACTTGCTTCTGTATCCCTAAAAAACTGTTTAAAAATATAATGTATCTGTATTTTAACTTTTAAAAATAAACCTTCAAGTTAAGTTTATCTCTAAAAATATAAAAGACCTTTTTTTTTAATAGCCTTAATTTATTAAAGTTTTTAGAAATAATGTTGCAATTCAGTTATTAAGTCCTTATAAATATAAGTTTTAAATGAAAATCTCATTAAAAAATTGAACAGTTTTTGAGATATCAAATTGTAAAACAAAATAAAGAGGCTGAGATGCGACTCACACTGATAACTTCCCATCCCTTCTGTCGATTTGTCTTGCTTAAAAGTCTGTCTATATGTATCGATTTTTACCAAATTTGCGTACTAATTTTTGTAGATTTTATTTTTTTTATGAAAAAAAGGATTGTTGGATTTTTATAAAAAAATTACTGAATATCGAAAACAATATTTTCTGTGAAATAAAATAAGTTTGAAGCCAATATTTGAAGTTTTTGAAAAGCTATTTGAGTCGAAAGTAAATTTTGACCAAGTTTTAGTATTGTTTTTTTTTAGGTTTTTATTTTTTGTAAAAAAACTGTCAATTCGATTTTTCTTAAAATTTTTACTTATGTTGAAAACAATATTTCTTATAAGTTAAAAATAGTTAGAAGCCATTATCTTAAATTTTTAAAAAGATATTTGATTCGAAAATCAATTTTTACCAACTTTTGTTAAATTTTTTTTAGGTTTTTAATTTTTTGTACAAAATCTGTCAATTCGATTTTTTTTTAAATCTTATTGAATATTGACAACAATATTTTTTGAAAGATAAAAGTAGTTTAAAGCAATTATCTCAAATTTTTGAAAGATATTTAAGTCGAAAATCAATTTTTACCACCTTTCATACTTTTTTTTTCAGGTTTTTATTTTTTGTAAAAAAAACTACCAATTCCATTTTTCTCAAAATTTGTCCTAATGTTGCAAACAATGATTCTTATACGTTAAAATTAGTACGAAGCGATTATCTCAAATTTTTGAAAAGATATTTGAGTCGAAAATCAATTTTTACCAACTTTTGTTATATTTTTTTTTGGTTTTTAATTTTTTATAAAAAAACTGTCAATTCGACTTTTTTTCAAAATTTGACTGAATGTTGACAACAATATTTTTTGAAAGATAAAAAAAGTTTAAAGCCAATATTTCAAAGTTTTGAAAAGATATTCGAGTCGAAAATCAATTTTTACCAACTTTTATTATTTTTTTTTAGGTTTTTATTTATTGTAAAAAAAAGGTCTATTCGATTTTTCTTAACATTTTTCATAATGTTGAAAACAATATTTCTTATAAGATAAAATATGTTTGAAGCCTTAATCTCAAGTTTTTGAAAAGATATTTGAGGCGAAATTCAATTTTTACCAACCTTGAGTAATGTTTTTTAGGTTTTTATTTTTTATAAAAAAAACTGTCAATTAGATTTTTCTCAAAATTTTATCAGATGTCAAAAACATTATTCTTCGTTGCACAAAATTGTTTGGAGATGAAATCATATTTAGTCGTAAAATTTTCGAGGTGACACATTTTTTTCAGTTTTTTTGATTTATAAAAAAAACCGTAAATTGGATTTTTTTTAAATATAATTGTTTTGTATTACGTTACAATATAAAATATAAAATTTAATTCAACTCCCTAGCGTCATTGGTTCATGAGATATTTAGGTTTAATCAAAATGTTCACCTTTTTTTTAAACTGCTATGGTAAAAAAACAACCCACGCAATTTTCTTTAGAGCCCTTTCTGCATCTTTTTGCCTTATTATCTGTATAACAAAATTTATTTGAAGTCGATATCTCTTCTGGTTGTTGAGCTATGGACGACGAAAAAAACGTCGCTAACGTACGGACTTACGGGTATACGGACGTACGTACACACGCACGCACATACATCCTTCTACAAATCGTTTATTTCGACTCTAGGGACCTTGAAACGTGGAGAAATGTCAAAATTTTCAATTCGACAAATCGGACCCATTACAATAACTTCCTATGGGAAGTTAATATTAATACTGCTATTGTTTTAAGTTGTTAAAATTGGAAAAACACCCAATTTCCAAGTTTAAAATCAATCGATCTAATGGTTAAGGCAACATGGGAAGGGACAGAAAGGCAGACTAACAGAATCGCTGGAAACACTTTTGTCGACTTATCTACTACAAAAGGTATGTTTGATTAAAATAGCAAGTTCGATATTTCTTACGAATGAAATTTTTAGCATATAAATATTTACTTAGTATCTTATAATTTATTAAAACGTCAGATATTTCAAATGATTCTTCTTTAAAAACGCAACAGAAATCATATTCATAATACGTTTTACATTTCCCTAGTCCGTCCTCATCTTGAATATGCATGCTTAGTATGGTCTCCCTTTTATGAAAACCATTCACTCAGAATTGAAAATGTTCAAAGACGTTTCGTTCGATTTGCCTTATGTGGCCTCCCCTGGGATGATACATCCAACTTGCCTCCTTATGCCGATCGACTAAAACTGATAGGTTTGCAACCCTTATATATAAGACGCAAAAACGCTGATATATTATTTGCTCATCAATTGTTAATGGCCAATATAGATTCCCCGGCACTCGTGAGTGATATTCATCTTCCATCACCCCACTAATTACGGGCACTTTGAAACAATGTCCAAAATTCTGCGTCACTGCAACGCTGCTATGCTAGTCTTCGACTTTAACATTTCCAAATCACATCTGAAAGATACCCTTTACTTTTTCCCTTTTTGAGTCCGAATTCCTCGTCTCTTTTAATTTTAAGTATAATAAAATCAAAATTGTTAGTTCTTGTACATTAAAGAGCTTTTATGTGGGACTTAGGGCCCACATAACTTAATGTTGAAAACTGATAACAAGAACAAAAAAAAAAAAAAAAAAAAATGTTAAGTTAGTGTTAAGTTAAGTTAAGTTATGTTAAGTTATAGCTTGTATTAAGCTGAATAAATAAATTAAAAAATTAAATTAAATTAAAATTAAATAAATTAAATTAAATTAAAAATTTAAGGCTAAGGTGAAACAAAATATTGTTCACACAAAAGTTTTGAGATCATTTTGCAAAACACAAATCCCTATATTCAGATACAGCTACAGTTTAAATAATTTTAGTATTTCATTTAGTTTTTGGATATTATGAGTCATCATTTAATTCTTTATGAAATTTTGATAAAAAACGTGATTGTAATGCTTTCATATAGCTTTCGAAGGCATGTTTTTGAGTTAATCAGAAGTCCAATTAAAGCAAAAACTTTGATTCAAAAATACCCGTTTTCTAAATTTTCTTCAATTTTTCTTTATCAAAATACTTACTTTGTTACTGTTACTGTTTTTTTTTTGTAAAGATCAATACAGGTGAAGACTAATAACTTATATATAATAAGAAGTTTTTAAATAGTAAATAAGATACTAAAACTATTCGAAAATCATGAATTTAAATATCCTCAAGAAACTTAATTTAATTTTTTTTTATTTAAAAGGTAATTTCTCAAAAACCTGACGTGACACTAAGGAAAAGTGTATAAATTGATAACCAACTTATAAAAATTAGTGCACATACTTTTTCTCAACACCAGTTCCACTTCTATGAAGCCATCAAAAAATGGCTTCTGATTCGTGGATAGCCTTGAAAAGACGAACACTTTAACCGTAACGGTATTCGAGCTCTACCGAAAGCATTGGGAAAAGTTGAAGCTAATGATGGTTTATATTTTGAATTATTCATTATTATAACCATTTTTACAATAAAGTTGCATTTTCATCGAAGTTACGGAGTTGAAAACTTAAAACACAATGGGATATTAAGACTCTTTAAAAAACCAAAAAAAATTGTTCTACAAATTCCCTTTAAACTGATTATTTCACGTGGGATTTTTCATATAATAAGTATTTTATATACAAAAATTCCTAACCAACAATTTGAACTTTTACAAAATAACCCTAAGTTGCATTATCCTGGGGCGAAAACCTGCTTTAAATGTCAGAAATTTTAATTAAATATACAACCAAAAACAATGTCCTTGCTCTACCCACCTACAAATATATATAAATATCTATCGATTCCAATTCCAACCACTAATTCCCATTGAACACAAATTTCATGTTAAAATACTTCAAACAACATACTCGTATTTATGTAGGTACCTTACCTACCTCGGGTGTGCTGTTTTATGTCCTTGTTGTTCGATTCGCGTGACATTCCCCGCATTATACACATTTTACCCATTTACACCTTCCGTTTTTAGTATATACTGAAAATATAGATTAGAAAGTTTGTTTTTTGGATTTTATGACCACAGAATCGCTGCGTCCATTTGTTTTATATTCGAACAAACAAAAATATATTGTTTTCGTTTCGTTTTGTTTTGTTTTTATTTATTACAATGGACTTTTTTTTATGATACCCTCTTGATTTGGGTACTTTACTATACTTAACAGTTTTATTGTACCTTTAGTGCAGGATCGCACACAACTTTTCACATTTTGGCAATTCCACAGAGACACACCCTCTTCAGGATTTAAGGCTTCAGGTGGTGGACATAAAACACATAACATCACCTACATACCTTCAAAGTATATAGAAATATCTGCGATGTTTATAGCAATCTGTTAAGTAAGCAACAAAAAACAAGAACAAAATTCTGAAATAAAAACAAAAATTCAGTTTCGAATGAGTGCAAATAAATAAACATGAAAAGTTTTCGCCTTAATCAAAAATTACACCAGTTTCAAACATGACCATATATTACGATAGCCAGTGGGTGATGATGGGTTTATATAAAATAATGTTCCTTTACCTACACAGACAGATTAATGTATATTTTATACGTAAAAGAGTATTCAAAATCAGCTCTGTTTCTATAGTTAGGTATACAATACATGATGTATGTTTTACCTATTTGTTTGAATAAAATGACTAAAAAAACCAACTACAACATACAAAATGTTGCTTACAACAACTTCATACAACTTCTTACACCATGACGTATTTTATTTAATTCCCAGGACAATACTAAATACTTACAACGACTTTAATAAACATACAGAAAAGCTGCAAAAATATCAAGCTACCGAAGAAATATTGGTCGATAGGGTGCCTTACGAAATGTCAACGTCAAAAGTAACAACAAATACTTTATAAGGAACTATCAGATATTCCAAGATTATTCAATGATGTTAAAAGTGTTAATGCTAAGAAATTAAAATACAAAACAAAACAATCGGAACGTTCTTAAACATGTCTGATACATATACATACATACATAGCTCGTTTTAATTCGACGTAAAGAAACCATTGGCGTCCCACATTCTTCAAACGTCATTTCCCATTTAAATTTTGATCGATGCAGACCTACTTGAAGTAGTTGAAGTACCAATACAACTTCAAGAGAGGAACACCAGAAATGGTCTTTACTGTTTTTTTTTTCAAATCTTCGTGAATTTTAATCCATCTCAAAAAATACCCCTGTAATATTCCATTTTTTGGATAATCATGTGATTTCAATACATCGCTTTTGAGAAAGTAAGATTAATGCACTTGATATTTCTAAAGCATTTGATAGGGTTTGGCATCAGGCTCTCTTATCGAAAATGCGTGCTTTCGGTTTTCACGAATCCCTGCTTCATTGGATTAGTAATTACCTTTCGGATCGTTCAATACAAGTCGTATTGGATGGATTCAAGTCTGAAAACCACAAAATAAATGCTGGTGTGCCCCAGGGCTCTTTTCTATCTCCAACACTCTTTCTCATTTTTATTAATGATCTCCTGTCTGCAACATCTAATCCAATACATTGTTTCGCTGACGATAGTACTCTTAGCTTCTCATATTCGTTTTCAGACTCACATCCCTCTTCTTCGGATGTGGAACTGCAACGACAAAATATGATAAGCTCATTAAATTCCGACCTAAACAGCATTGTTCAATGGGGATTAAAAAACCGCGTGGAATTTAATGCTTCGAAAACGCAATGCTGTCTTGTATCGTTAAAGCGAGATATACCCCCGTTGCCATTATCCATGGATGGCACTTGCATCAATGAGACAGAACACCTCGATATTCTCGGTATGTGTGTCATCAACCACCTCTTGTGGAATGATCACATACGCGATGTCGCCAAAAATGCCGCAAGGTGTTTGGGTTTCCTTATGCGATGCAAGAAATATTTCACCCCTTCTGATCTGGCTGTTATCTACAAGACTTACATACGTCCAAAGCTTGAGTATAACTCCCATCTCTGGACTGGTGCTCCTGCAACTTACTTAAGCCTCTTGGATAGTATTGAACGTAGAGCATTTAAATTGATAGATGGTAATATCATAATAAGTTCATTTACTTCGCTTGAACATCGTCGTAAGGTCTCTTGTCTGACCCTTTTTTACCGTTATTTTAACGGCTTATGCTCTAGTGAAATAGCCAGTTGCATTCCTCCCCTTAAACAGTTCAACCGTAATACTCGCGCTTCTAGGAATGCTCATCAGTATACCCTCGAGCCCAGCTTCGGCCGTACTGTCAAATACAGAGATTCGTTCTTTAGCCGTACTACGCGAATGTGGAATGCCTTACCACACTCTGTCTTTCCTAGTCATTGCAATATTCAGGAATTCAAAACCAATGTACACCGACATCTCCTTTTAAACCCTCTCTCCTCTTCCTAGTGCTCACACTGTGCTATCTGCATAATAAGGGTAGTAATATCCACTTGAAAGTTTGCTTATTAAAAAAAAAAAAAAAAAAAAATGTTCCTCAGGTTTAAGACGCATAGGTTAATATGATTGAAAAACCATCGAAATATCGAAATATTTTGATATCCATGGAGAGTATTTGACGTTTCCTTTGATACATTGGGCAGGTTCAGACAACACAAGGGACTTCATTTGCAGTCAACTTCATTCTTTGAACTTAAATTTTGACCATGGCAACTAGTTACTTTTTCAAGTGTCATGAGTTTCAAATTCAGAACTTTACTTCACAAATCAGTATTGTCTACAAAACGCTCCTCGACTCTATCACGATTTGTATTTTGTGTTGTAGAGAAATATTACTTATTTCTTTTCCAAATTTACAAGGAACCTTTTTACAGAAAGCATTAAATGAAGTTGTGTAGAAAATAAATAAATCATTGAGTAGTGAAGTTCAGCTTTTAGTTGAATGAATGAAAAAACATGATCAATTGTCATTTTGACATAAGTTGACTTGACTTGATAGTTAGGGAGATTTTTCTCCCTAATTTTATGATAGCTGGCTAATCAGATACTAGAAACTTGCCTAACTTTCAAGTCCCTTGTATCGCCTGAACCTGTCCATTGTTTCAATTTTTAAATTCAATTAATGTCAAAGATATTTGAGAAAGTGAGTTTGGCAATGCCTAAAGTACTAAGTTTGACATTTTGAATTTAATCTGTTTGATATTGATCTGGCAACTGTCATAACTCAGGAGTGCTGCAGATTTATAAAATGACGGAAAATTCTCATATCGGGTTATTTAGAACCTTCTGGATAGAATTGCGAAACAATTAAAATTGTATAGATAATTATTGTTAAATAAACATTGATGTATAAAAACTGAGTATCTACTTTTTATTATATTTCTTTTTCTCTTAATTCATATGCATATGTTCTAATTCGAATTCTTTCCTATTTTGTATTTAATATTTGAAATAAAAAAAAAAAAAATAATAATAACTTATTTGATCACCTGCCTTAAACAATTTAGTATCATTGCAGCTCTGATTGTCACCCCACATCAGTTTTTAATTTATGTAAATTTAAATTCGCTTTGTATCATTCAACACTAGCTTGAAGCTTAAGGATGATAACTATTATTTATTCTTTATTTATTGTAAATTTTTGTATTAACTAGTTGTAAAATGAAAATGAATAGATAAAATGTATTTCTAATTCTAATTCTAAAATAAAAATTCTAAAAAAAATTCAATAGTTAGAACGAATAAGGGAACAAAACCCTTAGATCTGTCGAATTTTTAAAACCATAAGATACGAGGGTGGTCCAATAAGTAGGTACTAAGTCTCACATTCTCTCATACGACAACTATCGAAATTTCAGCCGAATAAGTATTTTATTTTGACTACGGAATGAAGCCAGCTCGTCCGTGAATTTTAATAAAATAGAAAAATAAGTAAGTATAACGAGTTTTATCGTGGCCGCACAGCAGTTTTGGATGAACCCCGCCTAGGTGTCCCGAAAACGACTACCACGGAAAATAACGTGTCAAAAATTACGGTCTCGTCTCAAAAGACTGCTTGGGTCACATCCTCCACAAAATTTTGGGTTTAAGAAAGCTGTGGGCGTGATTGGAGCCGCGTTAGTTCACTCCGGAAAACAAGCACAACCGTGAGAACACTTTGGAGCAGTGTTTAAAGCTATTTAAGCGCAATTCGAAGCAGTTTCTATGCCTTGTTTCGTGACTGGTAACACCAGAGACCAAGGAACAATTGAAACAGTGGACTTTACCCAGCGAACGTGCTCCATATAGGAGGATCGAGCGAATGGTCACCGTTTTCTGAGATTTACTAGATGTGTTCTACTTTATTTGGTTGATTCAATATTGGATTCAATATAAAACAACCATCCATCTTATTTTTCATATTTGGGCACTTGCAAATTTTTAATTGTTTCCAAATTTGAAAAAATCACTCGCTGGCAGAAATTTGATTCGAATAAGGTTAAAAAAGTTGAAGCATCACTGCATCAAGTGTCTCGAGCCTAAAGGAAACTATGTTGAGAAATAACTCCACTTTTCTTTTTCATGCTAAGTACTTATCGGACCACTCTCATTAAGTTAAATTAAAACGATCTGAGCATCTTAATTTCTCTGAAAGTTTTATACTAAAGTTAAAATAATAAAATGGCTACCTCTAATTTTCTGACATTTCTATAAATATTAGATGTGGAAATAAGGGTTTTAAAGAATTAAATTGTTTAAATAGTTAGATATTCCGAGTTAAAAATATATCGCCGTTAAAGTTTTTGACCATTTTTAGAATTTATTTTTGGGATTTTTAACATTAGCTACGTTAGGGACAACTGAACTGATTTAGACAGTACACAAAAAAATATAGAGAAATTTGAAATTAATTTAAAATAACCCTTAAAACAAACAATACCCTATGAAATAGATCTCCTTACTGCAAGCACTTTGCGCAAATATCCTCAAATTCCACCTTCAAACACGAAAGCTGGCAAAACACTCAATTCTAGTGGCGAAAGAACTATAAAGTGTATACCACACCCATGTATAATGTATAAAAAAAAAGACTGAGCTGCCTGGTTAGTTTGGAACCAAAAATATCCTTGACCTTGTGACGAAATCCTCTTCGCAGATATATACAACTCATCGTATACATCTCCTCTACCGCCTCAAATGCCGCCGTCATCGTCGTAGTTCAAATATAAAAACTTACATAAATACATCTAGGCACATTTGCTTTTGCTCCTCCAGACCAGGAGAGAGAGAAATCATCCACATTACTGATGCTATATGGTATGGAGGAGCATTAGGAGCAGCATCCATATACCTATCCAGCATGTGTGCTCCTATTTTTGTGTCCTTGCGAGATACCTACAATTCTATTTTAGACATCACAGCCAGCACGGAACAACACAGAACTTTCTATATGATCCTTTACATCATCCACCTCTCTCTCTTTTTCTCTGTCTATCTCTCTCACACTCTCCCCAGGATATCCTCTTCAACCATGTTTGTCGACTCTGGGATGTGAATCGATGCAAAGTATATGGAGAGCCATTAACAGGTTCAGCGGGGGTGCAATTTCCGTTCTATCGATTTTTTCAATACAACCCTCCAAAACCCCACTCTTCATAAAAAGTAGATATGCCGGTCCTTTGCAAGTCCTTTTTCCTATCCTGATGGTCTACGCTCCACTCCGCTCCGTCACCCATCATGTATAATATTTAGTAGGTTTCTGTTGATGTTTCAGTTTCAGTTTCGGGAATTGAATAAAGGCAGAACAACGGGTTCGGACAGGGGGAAGGGCAAATTTAGGGAGGGGAGGTGGGTATGTGGGCCTGTGGCATGAATGTGTTACCAGCTTTAAGCAGGTAATATATTTTCGTATATTTTTCGGGCCAGTACCTCTCGTGTTTGAGGTGAGAGAATATAGATGAATCAATATCAACAACAGCCTAGAGAGTTATGAATAAAATTGTCCTTTATACCCGTACCATCCCGCTCCTTGGTTATCCTGACACCCATCCCGCCCCATAGAAACCATAGGTTGATAGGTGAGCAGTGAGTACACCTTTTAGGTAGAGTTACATATACACAAAGGGTGTTTCTGTTGATGGTTGTTAAATTTTAAACCTGGGCCAACTATTATAAGGAAACTATGCGGAGAAGACATCATCATATAATGTATGTAGGTATATCGTAAGGACGAAGGATATCATCGTCTAAACAACATTTCTGGTTGTTGGGGCCCATTAATTTTCGGTTAATTTGCAGGACAATTGATGAGCCAGTTGGGAATGTGATCGTTATTTTGACCTATACGAAAGCCAAAAGCCAGTAAGTCGCTTCCAATACCGGGGATTAAAATAAGATTTATCTGTCAGTTAGGAATTCAGAAACGTTTTCAGATATGCTTACATATTCCTATATACATTATGCACTGATGGGCATTGGCATTGGACATTGGCACATACTCGTATAGGACGCTGAGCATAATAAGTTATATGAAGCGGAAAGGATTAACGAGAGTATCGAAGTAATTAATGGAGTTTGGTTTGCATGTGATTAGGGAATATTCCCTGCCTATCATGTGATGTGTTGTAAAGTGAAGTGAAGTAGGGCTCAGTACCTAGGAGTATATGCATCGAGTTGGTGTAATAAAATATTTATAGACTGGGATTTTGGAATCTAATCCTGGATCAAGGGTGGTAAAACGACCGAAAGCGATTGATGAAAGATTCATATTGACGAGAGTAGGCATCAGGACACATCGGACACGGATTTGGTATTGTAAAACGACTATTTGCTCTTTAACTATTAAAAGTTCTTAATTACTCAATCCAGGTGGTGAAGTGAGCTCTTCCGTTGTACCAGGCGATGCTTCTATAATATATTGATTGGTTTGTTCGATTAGTTACTTTACTCCGGTAGCTTGCTGTGAATTTGAGTTTTGATTCCAGTGGTTTTTGTTTCTAGATTGCTGTGAATTTTGGTGATTTTTGTTTCTAGCAGCTCGACAACATTTTTCGAGAAAAAAATTTTCCAGTCAAAATCTCAAAAACTGTCAAATGGATTTCAACAGGGTAGGTTACTCATTTTAGAGGAAAAGTGTTTAAAACTGAAATGTCCATATGTCACTTCAGTCTTCAAACCACTTTTAAAATATTGGTGAATCAGATAGTTTTCTTTAAATTTTCGAACAATGTCTTTGAGATTAGAAAGGATTGGAACACTAAATTATAAATTGAGCTGTTTCTTTCAAATTATCGTAAGTTTAAAGAATAAAATGCACGACTGGGTCGCACGAACTTGCTCCTGTATTCAAAGAGTCTGTTTAAAAAAGTATCTATGTATAAGATTTAAAAATATACCTGTAAAATAAGTTTGTCTTCAAAGATATAAATGCCATTTGATTTGTCGAAAAAACCTCCATTTTTCAATTTTTTTGGGAGGGGGTTACATTCAATACAGTTAAAATAATTGAAAAAAAAAATTAATTTAAGATTCAAAATTTTACCTGAAAAATAAGTTTGTCTTCAAAAATTTAAATGCCATTTTATAAATAAAAAAGTCCTTGATTTTTCAAAATATTTTTTCGAAAATCGTTAGAGCGGTTTTTTTTTAAATTAATTTTTTATATATAAAATTTTTCAATTTTGTTCTAAAAATATTTTTGGTATGCAGTTGTTTAGTGATTGTAAATATACGCTCTACATTTGAATTTTGTAAAAAAATGTTGGCCCGTTTTTGAAATATAGAATTTTGAAAAAAAAAAATTCAATATTTTTTTAAAAATCCAAACAAAAAAAAATTGCACCTTTGATAATCAAATATTGTTAAGGCAATATAAGAGCTCATTCAAAAAAAAAATTGTTGAAATCGGTTCATAAGTTGCTGAGAAAATTAAAAAACAAAAAAACGGTTCTATGAGCGGTACCTTTCCTGAGCAATACAAAAATATGTTTTTCTTATTAAAAGAAGCCAAGTTAAAAAATAAAATTTTAGAGAAAATAAAAAAAAAATCTATCGGTTTGTTTTTGAGAAAATTCGAATTATCGTTTTTTGACCAAAAAAATTGTATGGGGGCCACTGTTAGTTTTGATCTTAAAAAAAAAATGAAAAAAACGCCTAACGCGAATCTGCTCAAAACCTTAACTTCCAAGTTTGAACTCAATCGACCCAATGGTTTAGGCTGTAGGAGCGTGGACAGACAGACAAAATTCTGCACGAATGCAAAACTTGCCATATAGTTCCTATATGTCGCAAGTAAAAATGAAATAGCTCATGAAACATGAAAAAGCCAAGTTGAGAAAAAAACTAGAGACAATTTCATAAAAATCTATTTTAGTTTAGTTTAGTTTAGTTTAGTTTATTTTTTATTATTATTTTCGGTCTTAAAAAAATTAAAAATGCGCTTAAAACCCTATTTTCCAAGGTTGAATTCAATCGGAATCGCCGGATCCACTTCTTTTTGCATTCGTGCAGAATTTTGTCTGTCTGTCCACGCTCCTACAGCCTAAACCATTGGGTCGATTGAGTTCAAACTTGGAAGTTAAGGTTTTGAGCAGATTCGCGTTAGGCGTTTTTTTCATTTTTTTTTTAAGATCTAAACTAACAGTGGCCCCCATACAATTTTTTTGGTCAAAAAACGATAATTCGAATTTTCTCAAAAACAAACCGATAGATTTTTTTTAAATTTTCTCTAAAATTTTATTTTTTAACTTAGCTTCTTTTAATAAGAAAAACATATTTTTGTATTGCTCAGGAAAGGTACCGCTCATAGAACCGTTATTTTGTTTTTTTATTTTCTCAGCAACTTATGAACTGATTTCAATAATTTTTTTTCTGAATAAGCTCTTATATTGCCCTAACAATATTTGATTATCAAAAGTGCCATTTTTTATTGTTTGGATTTTTAAAAAAATATTGAATTTTTTTTTTCAAAAATCTATATCTCAAAAACGGGTTAATATTTTTTTACGAAATGCAAATGTAGAGCGTATATTTACAATCACTAAACAACTGCATACTACAAAATATTTTTAGAACAAACTTGAAAAATTTTATATATACAAAATTAATTTAAAAAAAAACCGCTCTAACGATTTTCAAAAAAAAAATTTGAAAAATCAAGGATTTTTTGATTTATAAAATGGCATTAAAATTTTTAAAGAAAAACTTATTTTTCAGGTAAAATTTGAAATCTTAATTTTTTTTTTTTTTAATTATTTTAATTATTTTATTTTATTTTTAATTATTTTAATTATTTATTTTTTTAATAATTTTAAATATTTTTAACTAGTTGAATACACAAACAATTGTTTTCGTTAAGTATGCTTACAAGTGTTTTTCATTTTCGGAATGAGTTGTCCTAGGATGAGTTGTGTCTTGGGATGAATCACAAGTTTTTTGACAAATCAAGTGGCATCTATATCTTTGAAGACGAACTTATTTTACAGGTTTATTTTTAAATCTTTTATAGGTACATTTTTAAACAGACTCTTTGCATACAGGAGCAAGTTCGTGCGACCCAGTCGTGCATTTTATTTAAATTAATTTAAGTAGCTGAAATATATACATAACATATAAATTCGCAATTCAATTCGAAAAAAGAGGCTGGGATGCGACCCACACTGATAACTTCCCATCCCGTCTGTCGATTTGTCTTGCTTAAAAGTTTGCCTATATGTATCAATTTTTACCAACGTACTATTTTTTGTAGATTTTATTTTGTTATGAAAAAACGGACTGTTGGATTTTTATTAAAATTTACTGAATATCGAAAACAATATTTTCTGTGAAATAAAAAAAGTTTGAACCCAATATTTTTAATTTTTGAAAAGCTATTTGAGTCGAAAGTAAATTTTTACCAAGTTTTAGTATTGTTTTTTTTTAAGGTTTTTATTTTTTGTAAAAAAAACTGTCAATTAGATTTTTCTCAAAATTTTATCAGATGTCAAAAACATTATTCTTCGTTGCACAAATTTGGTTTGGAGATGAAATCATATTTTAGTCGTAAAATTTTCGAGGTGACATTTTTTTTTTCAGTTTGTTTGATTTATAAAAAAACCGTTAATTGGATTTGTTTCTAAAAATACACTTGTTTTGTATCACGGTACAATATATAATATAAAATTTAATTCAATTCATTGGTTCATGGAAATTTAGGGTTAAAAAAAATGTTCACCTTTTTTTTTAAACTGCTATGGTAAAAAAACCACCTGCGCAATTTTCTTGAGAGTCCTTTCTGCATCTTTCTGCCTTATTATCTGTATAGCAAAATTTATTTGAAGTCGATATCTCTTCTGGTTCGTGAGCTATTGACGACGAAAAAACGTCGCGAACACACACGCACGCACAGATATCTTTCTAAAAATCGTTTATTTCGACTCTAGGGACCTTGAAACGTCGAGAAATATCAACATTTTCAATTTGACAAATCGGACCCATTACAATAACTTTTTTATGGGAAGTAAAAAATGTGTGCACAAATTTAAACTAATTTAAGGTTAAAAAGCGACAACATCTCAAAACCATGGCAACAACGTGATACTGATAATAAAGAAATTTTCGACAGTTTTATTTTATCATAAGCTGGCGAATTTCTTAAAAATATGTCTTCCAGCAGAATAGAAAGTAAGTCGTAAAATTTAAGTGTGAGATATTAAAATCAATTAATAATAAATTCATTTTGGAATCATTTAAACCATGAAATAAAGTCAAGTGAACCAAATTGAAATTATTGCACCTTGTAAAACTGGATCGAAGTCAAATTACAAACTATTAAATGTGAAATAAAATCAATTTTGTTTTCACTTTTCTTAAAAGTGTTTTAAGACCAAAGCCTAAGAATTCGACATATTTTTACTTGACTTTATTTCACGGTGCCATGAGGTGCTATAAAATAAAGCCAAGTAAAATAAGACAACCTTTCAAAAATTGACCTTATGGCACTTTGCAAAAGATAAATAAGGACAATTTTCAGCAGTTGGTCATATTGCACTTTGACAAAGTGAAATAAGGCCACATTATTTTGAGTAATAAGACCAATTTATTTTTATGGTGAGTATTAACACTCAGATATTTTGCAACCCGCTGTTGGCCACACTACAGGATTTGAAGTAGGTGAGGAGATTCTAAGTTTTTTAAATTTGACAAATTGCAAAAAGGCCGAATGATAAAAGCGGTCCAGGCGTTTTTGAGTTACAAGAGTTGTAATAAAGAATTTTGTTCATCGTCTTAACTAATGTAATTTCTTTTATAACTAATGTAGGTAATTACTTCTGTTTCAAAAAGAAATTTACTTTTGTCGAAATAAAATCAATCTTAATCTTTTCGAATTTAAGTCACTTTAAAATTGCCTAAATCGAAATGTAGAATACAAAAATTCACTTCACTTCGAAAAATATTTAACAATATTGATAAAAAGAGTATTTTAGAACTACAATTTCTTTTTTGGATCGATTTTAACTTCATTTACGAAAAGATCTCTATGTTCGCTCTCTTTTGGCTAGAAATTTGAAATAAAAGATATTTCATCTTAATTTCAGAGTCAATTTATTTTTGCAATCAAAAAATATTTTCTCATAATAAAAAACAATATTTTGATGCAACGGCATTGAGCTTATTTTCATCCAGTCCAACTCTATAGCCTCTCATAATAAATCATTGGACAATTTTGTGACGTTTCTGATGGTCAGTCCTCCAAATATACAATATACATATATGTTATGTTGTATAGCTATAGAAAATATATCATTTTTAGCCTTTGCATCTGATTTAATAAACAACAACTGATTCAATGTCACAACAATACTCTCGGAATCTCATAAATAAATCCATACACCAACAACAACAACAACAATAAAAATAATAATAATAACAACAATATCAAAGAACAACAGAAAATCAAAAACAAATTTTTTATTTAAATTCATCTCAATTACCCGCGGACGTTATCATAATGTGCCTGACGAAAGTTCAAATTGGTGTTCTCGCTTCGATATACATACGTACGTCGTACATAGTATAACGTCTGTTCTGCTGATGCTATTCCTTGCTGCCCACTCTCTTCTGAACAAACCACCTCCCCCCCAACCCCTTTGGCCATTGGTCTTTCCATTATCCAAGTCAGAAAAGTATCTTTATCGCATATGAAACATTGTATAGGTACATATACAGCTATGGCCAAAATAATAGGACCAAAGCTTAATTTTTTGTTTCTTAATTTCTGATTTTTAGAAAGTACTATTGGGTTGTCAAGATTTTGGGGTCTATTTTCTATATAGGATTTATGAAAAGTTGACCAAAAAAATGGGAACTCTTGAATTGAACTTCAAAAAACAATGCATTTTCACAAAAAAACTCATTTTAAAAATGTTCTACTTTTTTGAACATAGATGTATCTCGAGTATACCCCCTTTTATTGTTTTATTATTCATACATTTTTTACTTGTGCTTATGACATTTTTTTTTCAAAAGTTGTTTTGTTGAATGTGAAAATATTGGTATACGTACCGTACATATTCTCCTCCCTGGAGCGTGGCTTTGTTATGCTTCGATCTCGATAGAACTTCATGTGGACTGCCTTAAACTAGTTGCTCGTAAATGTTCTTTTTGTTTTATTTGATAAGAAACAAATGCCCGGCCATGTGCAGTATTGAGTTGAGATTTTTTTCTTGTTTTAGATTTTAATTGAGTTTAATGATAGAAAGTTCAAATAAGTAATATTATTGTTTTTTTGTTTGTTTTAATTTATTGAAGAAATCTTCAATGAATTAGAACATTTAAATTCTTTGAATTATAATGAGACTTTTGACAGCATGTATTTTTAGATGGTTTGACATGGGGGTTATGTCAAAATAGTGTATACTGTACTTTCAAATATTTTATCACAACATACTGTATTAAAAAGAGTCAGCACTTTATTTGATGTATTTTTTTGATATATTGATGTATTATGAAATATTATACCAGAATTAAATGAATAGGCATATAGAAGATGATAAATATCAGGCAACATTAAACGCATGTAACAAATGTTATACATATTTACAAAAACACTGTTAAAATGAAAAACGAAAAAGTCCCTCGATACGTTCTTTTGAGAAAGTCACTCATTACTCAAAACCTAACAGCTTTATAGGATCACATTAAAATCATGTTTATTCTAAAAGTATTGATATTTCTGTCTAAATTTAGTTTGCGAAATTATTATATAATACCTTATGCTCAAAAATGTTCGGTGTTGAAATTTCTGTATATCAAAATGTTGTAAAGAGGAAAAACAGCTTAATTACACTATTTTTAAATACAGAATTTGGACATACAGTATTTCGATCCCAACTCTCTTTTGCAGAATTGTAAAATACAGAATTGATACTAACAGTATTTTGACCATACAATTCTGTTTAATGCAAGACATTATATAGAAATTTGTAATACTCTATTTTCAAATTTAATTAATTTGTTAATTTCTTAAAATTACTGCATTTAAAAATAGAGTATTAAAATATTCTGTAAAAAGCAAAATACTGTTACTCTTAATTCTGTATTTTGAAATTATTTTTGGTCAAAATTCTGTAAGTAGACTGAGAAAGCGGGTTGGGATCGAAATACTCTATTGGTCATAATACTGTTTGTTCCAAATTCTGTACTATGACCCCTTCAGTATTTGGACACCAACCCTTTGACGAGTTTTATTTACTCTTTTAAAAGAGGCTGACAAAATTATCTTTTAAATAAGATTTTTTAAGAGTAACGCTTTTTAAGTTTTATGTTTGAATTAAATATGCACATCTTCTTAAAGGTGAAGAAAACTTCTTTCAACAATATTTCAAAAATAATTCAAGCTTGGAGGCCGCAGTTCAATAATTTCTTTTAAATTATGGTTGCAAAATACATTTTGTTTTTTATTCGTGAAAAGAATACATTTTTGTAAAATTTAAAATTAGAGATTGGATCAATTAATTTAGGAACAGATGACTGTTCTGTCTTGGAATATTGGATCGCTCCACAAAAGGTGGTTGTTGATGCACATTCCGAGGATGTCAAGGTTTTCAGTTTCGTTGTTGCAAGTGCCACTCATAGAAAGTGGCAAAGAGGGTATACCTCGCTTTAACGATACAAGACTGCATTGGGTTTTCGAAGCATTAAATTCCACACTGTTTTTTATTCCCCATTGTACAATGCTGTGTATAGATCGAAATTTAATGAGCTTATCATATTTTGCCGTTGGAGTTCCACATCCGAAGAGGAGGATTGCGAGTCTGGAAAAGAATAATAATGAAAGCTTAGAATGCTATCGTCAGCGAAACAATGTATTGGATTAGAAGTAGTAGACAGGAGATCATTCATAAAAATGAGAAAAAGGGTCGGAGACAAAAGGGAGCCCTGGGGCACACCAGCATTTATTTTATGGGTTTCAGACTTGAATCCGTCCAAAACAACTTGTATTGAACGGTTCGAAAGAAAATTTCTAATCCAACGAAGAAGAGATTCGTCAATACCAAAACTACGCATTTTCGATAAGAGAGCAAGATGGCAGACTTTATCAAATGCCTTTGAAATATCAAGTGCAATAATCTTACTTTCTCCAAAACGATGTAAGGAATTGTTCCACTGTTCGGTGAGATGAACCATGAGATCACCAGTGGACCTATTGTTACGAAAGGCGGTCGATAATTTGCCGGAGAAGAAGATTCGCCTTTTTTATGGATTGGCTAAACAAATGCAGTTTTCCAACTACTACGAGCCCAGAAGAATAGGATCGATGGAAAAGCTTACTCAGTGGTTTTACTAGCTTGGAAGAACACCTCTTCAGAATAATAGCGGGGATACCATTCGGGCCAGCGGATTTATGAATGTTGAGGATTTTAAGAACTCTCGCCACAGTTCGAGCACAAAAAAGATTGGTCCCATGGAATCATTTAAGCGTTCAAGAACTGCTGGAGCCATGACACTATCTTATAAGGTGGAATTTTCGGAAAAATGCCTTTATCAAAAGAGCTAACTGAAGGAGTGTCATTGACAACAAGCGTAGGAAAAAAGGAAGAGAAAGAATTTCTCATGTTTTTTACGTATGACCAAAAATTCTTACTGCCTTTGGGACATTGCAGTATTTTTCACCGTAATTTTTGGTCATGCAAACTTCGAATATGGGCGTTGCAGGTTTTCCTGGCTTGTTTAAACCTTTCCCGGTTTTGCTCAGTTGTGTTGGCTTTAAAACAACTGAAGTTCACCTCTTTCTCCTTGATAACCTCTTTGCAGCTCGAATTTAACCATGATTCAATCTTGGGTTTTATACTTTAAACCCTATTCTGGATAAAGGTTTTCATTCCCAGATGAATCTTTCCAGTTGGCTTTCTCGTACTGCCAAACGGCATTAATTTATAAAAATATCAAACAAAGTTTCATGGTCAGTTCTACCCATTGAAATTTCAATTAAAATCAAACGAGACTTCTGAACACACCCCTGTAGAAAAAAATTCAAGAAATGACATTTGAGGTAGCCTAGTGCTTTATTGACAATGCCAATTATAAAAATGAATGGCGGAACAGTCCGTTGAGAACTAGAACCTATAGTGACTCACAACTGTGTGCCATTAAAGTTGTCACTGATAGAGGGGACCTATAGTTTTAAGTGGAGTCCGAACGGCTAATTTCAGCAAGAACTTTTAATGACAAGAATTACTCTTGGATGATTTGTCAACTGCTCGTAAGAGGCAGTGCCCTTGCAAGGAATGGCATGGTAGTTCTACACAATAACCATCACGCCAGTACAGGAACTGCCAGTGACACTAAATATAAAATTTAAAAAAGAGGCTGGGATGCGAACCACACTAATAACTTCCCATCCCGTCTGTCGATTTGTCTTGCTTAAAAGTTTGTCTATATGTATCAATTTTTACCAAACTTGCGTACTATTTTTTGTAGATTTTATTTTTTTATGAAAAAATGGACTGTTGGATTTCTATAAGAAAATTACTGAATATCGAAAACAATATTTTCTGTGAAATAAAAAAAGTTTGAACCCAATATTTTTAATTTTTAAAAAGCTATTTGAGTCGAAAGTAAATTTTTATCAAGTTTTAGTATTGTTTATTTTTAGGTTTTTATTTTTTGTAAAAAAAAAAGTTAATTCGATTTTTCTCAAAATTTTATCGAATGTTGAAAACAATATTTCTTATAAGTTAAAATTAGTTATAAGCCATTATCTCAAATTTTTGAAAAGATATTTGAGTGGAAAATCAATTTTAACAACTTTTGTTAAATTTTTTTTAGGTTTTTAATTTTTTGTACAAAAGCTGTCAATTCAATTTTTTTTCAAAATTTTACTGAATGTTGATAACAATATTTAAAAAAAAAAAAAGTAGTTCAAAGCCAATATCCCAAAGTTTTGAAAAGATATTTGAGTCGAAATTCAATTTTTACCAACTTTGAGGAATGTTTTTTTTTAGGTTTTTATTTTTCATAAGAAAACTGTCAATTCGGTTTTTCTCAAAATTTTACCAGATGTTGAAAACGATATTTTTCTTTGCATAAAATTGTTTTGGAGATAAAATCATTTTATATTCGTAAAATTTTCGAGGTGCCAATTTTTTTTCAGTTTTTTTTAATTAATAATAAAAACCGTTATTTGAATTTTTTTCAAAAAATATACTTGTTTGGTATCACTATACAATATATTATATAAAATTTAATTCAAGTCTTTAGTGTTATTAGTTCGTGAGATATTTATGGTTAACCAAAATGTTCACCTTTTTTTTAAATTGCTATGGGGAAAAAAACCACCAACGCAATTTTCTTGAGAGCCCTTTCTGCATCTTTCTGCCTTATTGTCTGGATAACAAAATTTATTTGAAGTCGATATCTCTTCTGGTTCTTGAGCTATGGACAACGAAAAAAACTTGGCGAACGTACGGACGTACGAACGTACGTACACACGCACGCACAGACATCTTTCTAGAAATCTTTTATTTTGACGCTAGGGACCTTGAAACGTCGAGAAATGTCAAAATTTTCAATTTGACAAATCGGTACCGTTACAATAACTTCCTATGGGAAGTTAAATAAAGGTGTTATTTACTATATGTTTATCCTTTTTAAGTTCAGAGTAGAACTTGAACTTGCAAACAAAAAATTGTGTTACTTTTTTAACTCTGAATGCTCAGTGCTTCAAATTTGAGTTTCTTTGTTCGTTTAGAACGTGTTCTGAGCTTGTTCAGGGCACGCCTTATCAGCTCGGAATAAAATAACTGAGCGGACTGAGTGTAATGCTGAAAACAAGGATTTGACAGTTGAAATTAAAAAAAAATCTTTTGTTTGATTATATTTAATTTTTCCATTTTAATTTAACTTTTAGTTTGTATTTCTTGTTTCTTTGGAAGAAATTTACAAGTAAAGTTTAGATCTCTTTTCTGAGATAGCAAGGAAAATTGTTCTTTGGTTACTACACTAACTAAAGAATATGTTATCAAAAAATACGGCTGTTGTAAATATTAGGGGCAAGATCAGAGAACTGTCTGAACAGACATATTTTTGTTAAAAGTTATTTGGTTTTTTCAGCTCATTGGTAAGCAATTATCATCAGCCTGATTTGACAATATCGTAAAATTAGACAGCCTTTTTAACTTAGCTTTAGAATTTCCAGAAACACTTTAGCCGTTCAAAATTAAGACGTTCGAATTTCAATGTGGAAGTAAATCTCGGCACAGGCACAATTAAAACCATATTTTGTCAAAAGGTTCCCTGAATTCCACGTCCACCAAAGCGATATTAATATTCATAAACCTTTCTTTTAATCATTCTAAATTACAATTAAAATAATAAAAACGGTGCATTATTGAAAGAAAGTTTTGATACATTTAGAACTTTTTTCTTTTACTAAATTTTATCAAAATCTTTTTACTAGCATTTGATTCTACAACTTAACTCATTTGTTATTTATTGATACTCAGGTATTCCGAAGATAATCTCAATTAATAACTTACTTACAACAATATTTCCATATTGATTAATACATTATTCTATTTTTCTCTTATCCATATTAAACCATAGAAAATGTGTTGTTCAATTGTGTTTTCCTGGATTATTAACATAATAATCAAAACTACCTCAATCAAACACTGAAACACGACAGATTTTAACATATTGATTTATCTCTATGAGACTGACAGTCTCACGAAATTTTATTGTTTTCAGACAGGAAAAAAAAATAATATTAATATTTGTGTTTTCGTTTTTTAATTTAAAACATAAATTCGTATAAGCTTCTCATAAATTAGTATTCATTCGGTTATCTTATGCAATAACAACAACAACAACTTAATCCGCATCCTCAACTTTGTATATAGGCTTGAATTAATCTACCTGCATTAAATTAACTGTTTCAATTGTAAACAAGTCGTTCATCTGTCAATTTGATTCGTAATCAGGTTTACATAAATCTCATAACTATAAAGTTGCTTAGCTATTGTAATATAAAACTTAGATTTCATCAGCTTTAACATCTCTGAACTTTCCTCAGACCCTATAGCCGATCCGATCCGATACCAGGCACCACTCCGCATATACATATGTATATATGTATGTAATATCAAAACCTGTCCGGCTTGATGTGATTCTATTTATCATCCCACCACTTCAACACAGCATCTACCACCTGCTTATACGACGCGACGCTATAGCATAGGATTGATTTGCTGCATGCAGCCATGCAGCAGGTATAAGCGCATAAATTAAAAGGCTCTCAAAACCTTACACAGTGTTGTTGTAGTTTTTTTTAAAGTTGAAAGTCGCATAAAAGTTGAATCAATCATCTCGAACAGGGCTTCAGTTAAGTTCAGTTCCATAAAATAGTTATTAGAAGCTCCATCGCTAACCGGCTCTGCAGTGCGGCGTCGGTCGCTTAATCTCTTCATCATCCCCTCTCAAAAAACATGCTGCTATCAGAGCAGCTTTCGTTTAACATTTTTATCAACTAGTAAAGTCGTTGGAAGGGGGAGGTGTGGGGTGGATGTAGGGAATCAAAAAAGTGTTACTTACCTGCCCCAATAATCAACATCAAGCAACAACTTTATAGGTGCGGTTATTTACTCACTGCGAACGCAGAACGCAAACCTTAGCGTTGCATTGCTTGCTACTGCCACAGCAAGTATATAAAGGGTGTTTTTTAGGGGTTTGAAACTTTAAAATAAAAAGATATTTTTTTTTTACTGACATGATTTTTAGCATAATCCCGTCACGGCTTGAAGTCCAATTTTCGATAACTTTTTCTTACATTTGTGGCCGTATATCGGCAGTAACGTATAGTGAATTTTGTTGTCCGAGTGGTAAAAAGTTTCGGGCTTATCGGTGTCGTAGACTTGTGACTTCCCTTATCCCCACAGCCGCCGGAGTTAAATCAAGCCACCTTGGAGGCCAATTCACGGTTCCGTAACCTGAAATTTTGAGGTTACTTAACGTTTCCCTTACAAAAAATCAATTCTGGCACGAGTTATGCGACATGTTGTGCCGTCTGTGTCTTGATGAAAACACAGCTTATGCACATCTTGATTGTTATATTGATCAACTAAGAAGTTATCAATTTATAGAGGTCACCGTTAACTGTAACGTTCTGGTCAGCATCGTTTTTAAAGAAGAACGGACCAATAATTCCAATAACCCATAAAACACAGTCATCAGTTATTTTTTGAGTATGTATCGGTGAGTGAATATACACTTGACGATTATCATCACTTCAAATATGGCAGTTTTTTAGATTGACGTATCTATTTAACCAAAAGTTATAGACAATTGTGTTGACCGTAAAATGGACGTATTGGTAATTCGAACAGAAACATGATTTTCAAAATAAATTTGCACAATTTGGAAGCATTGCTTAAGCGTCTGTCTGTTCATGTTCAAAAGTGTTGCTAATTTAAGGTCTTTTGCCTACGTCTAAAAAAACACCCTTTATACACATGAAGGTACGAGTATCTGGTGTTCGAGACATATCTCTCATCAATCGCACTTAAGTTTGAGTGTTTATTTTTATTTATTTTTGTCTGTCTAATCAGAAAACATGCCCTCGACTCAATTGGACGACATCAGAGGCAGCAGGAGCATTAGCAACTTAAACAACAACAACAACAACGATCGAAACACCATCATGGCGATGATTATGATGGACGAGCAAGTATTGCGGACAGACAGTGGACCCCACGGGGGGCCTTGAGGACGCGGACAGTGGCAGGTTGCAATGCCCCTGCCCTTCCCCTGCAGTTGCAGTGCGAGTGCAGTACAATCTATGCCGCAACAAAATGCTGCTCTATCTATGCGCGGTTCGGCTGCTCCCGCTGCTGTACTTATAGCAAGCCATTGATTATTATTATTTTTTTATAGTTTTTTTGTTGTTTAAAAATAGAAAATTTATTATCGAACAAATTACGCAGTTTTAATTTTATCAGCACCAGCCAAGCCAATGCGAGGACGAAGGCAGCGCTGCGCTGCAGCAGCAGCAACACATGAACTGGAAACTGTCGCCGGTCGTTGTTGGTGGACGTCGGTCGATGTTGTCGTCGGTCGTCGACAAACATTTGCACATCAATAGATACAGATAAGCTAAAAAAAAAGGCAGGCGAGCCTGAAGGCTGGAGGGTGGAACGCTTATCAACTAATTCGCGCTTAAATTGATTTCACACAGTGAGAGCAGCAGCTTTGATGGGGTACTCGTACTTGCGTTTCAAGTTGCAGGAAAATAAAATGGCAATAAAAAAGTATATCATAAAATAAAACAGAAAATGTTTAAATACATAAATTGATCAAGAGGCTTTTTTTATTGGTACTTTATCCAATTAAGCTCGCAGTAATTTGACAAAGAACCAGTTGTTGATGATGTTAATCATGTTTGAAGACATGAAAAACGAAAAGTGGTTTAGTTGAAATTGAAGTTGAAGTTGATGTTGGGTTAAATTAACAAAACTCGCATCAGGATGACAAAATATTTAACTTACAACGGATCTTTTTAAATAGGCTTAAACACTGTAATCGGAACATAATGCCAAATTACACCATCAGAACCTCGTTCCCCAGGTATGAAAATCTGAAAAAGCTTGATTCTCATATCAGGCTTTTAAGTACGGATCTTCTATGAGTTTCTAATATGACTTTTTATTTGGAGGTAGACTATCCTGAGCTTAAATAGTACTATCAGACGGTTATTTGAGCTTCAAACTTTCACATTCACTTTATAGGATACATATTGTTGAACGTTTTATTTATTTATTTATTTATTTATTTCACCTACGAGTAACAAGCTCCACAGATTACTTTAAAATTATTTAGGTAAATAAAGTTAACATTAAACAATAATGAAATTACATTCTTATAAATATGTACAATAAATCATTTTTGAATTTTATTCTAGAAAATGAAAGATCAAGATGTCCATTTATTTCATTGAACCTCCCTAACTGACCTTGAAATTGGTTAATTCATTCTGTAGTTTGTTCTATGTCTAGGTTGAAAAAGAAGGTGTCTTTCCCTCAACGGTCTTGTTGGAGCATAAATAAAAATTAGAGACAGTAAGGTAGGGCATTTAATATGGTAGCACATAATATCACGCACAAAAATTATATCATGAATAGTTCTTCGAGATTTGAGCATCTGCAGACCTAGAAGGCTTTGCCTGGCTAGGGAGTTTGGACAGAAATTCCAATGCATTTTATAAAAAATTCTATCGGAGAATAGTTGTTGGTGAGGGTTCCAGATGACATCAGCATATTCCAAAATAGATCTTACTAAAGTAGTATAGAGCGCAACAAAGGTGTAGGGGTCGGAAAAATCAGTTGAATTTCTTTTTATAAATCCTAACATTGAGTTAGCTTTGGCGACAATGGCATCAACATGTGGAACAAAAGAAAATTTGTGATCGAATGTAACCCCTAGATCTTTAACTTTAAATGTTCTTTGAAGGTGGCTGGATCCTAGAGAATAAGGAAACTCGTAAATAAAGTGTTTCTTGGAGATAGAAATAACAAAGCATTTTTTAACGTTAAGGTTTAGGTTGTTTGACTTACACCAACAGGATAAGTTATCTAAATACATTTGAAGTTTAATGCAGTCGTAGTCGCTTGTTACTTTCAAAAATAGTTTGAGGTCATCAGCATATATTAAACATTGGCTAAAATTAATATGGTTGACAATATCATCAATAAATATTATAAACAGCAAAGGACCAAGATGACTACCTTGAGGGACACCTGAAGTACATCTAATAGGCCTTGAAGTATATTCCTCTATTTTCACTTCTTGCACTCTACCAATTAGGAATGAGCCGATCCACTGAAGTAGACTTGAGTGTATGCCGAATACTTCAAGCTTACGAAGCAAAATATTGTGACATTCCGAATCGAAGGGTTTGCTGAAGTCTGTATAAATAGCATTAACTTGGCTTTGGGTTTCAATAGATTCAACCACGAAAGTAGAAAAACAAGCTAAATTAGTAACGGTCAATCTTTCAGAAATAAATCCATGTTGGGCACTACTAACATGTTCCTCAAGTTTTATTTTAATTAAACTTTCTAAAAGTTTAGGAATGGCAGATAACTTACAAATTCCCCTATAGTTTTCAACGTTGTTTTTAGAGCCCGATTTAAAAATTGGAATCAAGAAAGATGATTTTTATTCATCCAGAAATATTCTGGAAGACAAAGAACGGTTAAAAATAATAAGCAGAGGTAGGCATACGTTTTAAGACAATCGCAGGAATGCCATCCACACCAGGTTTAGCGTTGGGTTTGAGACTTTGTAATCCTTCTAAAACATCAGCAGAATTAAGCTGTATGTACCCAATATCCACTTTGGGCTGATCATTAGAAGGAATGAAAGCATTTCCCTGAGCGTTAGAGTATACGGATTCAAAATACTGAGCAAAAAGTTCAAGTGTCTTACTAACCTCAGTAGATTCTTCACCTTTAAAATTCATAGAGTTTGGAATCCCAATTGATTTCCGTTTAGAATTATTAAAAGACCAGAATCGCTTTGGGTCGCATTTTAAGTTCACTTCAGCTTTCATGACACAATTTCTGTGCGAGAATTTACTGAGAACAATGAATTCTTTACGAAGCTTACAAAATTGGATTTTGTCATTCAAATCGTTGGATTTCTTAAACTTGGCAAAAGATTTGTTTTTTAGATTTTTAAGGTGAGCCAGCCTCCTATTATACCACGGAGGCTTTGAGACATTCTTTTTCAATCTAGCTGAAACAAATAAATTGAAAGCATTATGTAAAAAGCCCGAAAAATGATTAAACATATCCTTCAAGTTTAAATTTAAAAATTCAGTTTTCCAGTCGATATTTTCAAGGTACATAGTTATCGAGCTCAACGAAATTGGTTTTTAAAAAGTTATAAGATTCTAAATAGTTATCAATTTTTAAATAATTATATAATTTAACTTCAATATATAGTTCTTTTGTGATGGACTGGATTGTTTAACAATGTAAAAGGGACAATATCATTAACTGACGCTTTAAAATCATCATATGGAATAAATATAAGATCAAGAATTTTGTTTAAATTATCAACAACATAATTGATTTGGTATAAATTAAGGGCAAATAAATGATCAATGAAAGTTATTTCAGTATCTTTTTTTAGGTTACAAGGTATAAGCATATTTTCAGTAAAAGAATGCAACCAATTTACACCAGTTAAATTAAAATCGCCGATTACGAAAACTTTCTGTGGATTATTGTTAAGATTGTATACAAAATCGATATTAGCAAGGTGTTTTTCATAAATATCAATGTTACTTTTCGGTGGAATATAACTTACAATAATATACACGATAACACCTGGTCCAAGACAGATTGAAACACATATTTGTTCGATTTACAAGATAGGCAAAGTAATTAAATTACAAGAGATGCATGAACGGACTCCCAAAAGCATGCCACCACCACGATCTTCAGCAATAAAACAACGATCCTTGTGAAAGGTGATGTAAGAGTTTCCGTAAAAAATTTCAGAATCAGAGATTCCACTCCAAAGCCAGGATTCCACAATAATTATTATATCATAGTCGGCATGACTAGATGCAAGATATAAAGCAGGTAGTTTAGTTCGAACCCCACTGGAGTTATGATAGTACATCTTCAGACAAGCAGCATTTAAGAAGTTAGATGGAGAAACATTAATTATAGTTGCCCCATCAATGGTATGTTTTTTGGAATGTGTTCAAATTACCGAATTTTGATCCCGCAAAGCCAAAATGATGGTTTGAATACAGAATTAGCAAACTCAACAGGAACTCCAATTTTGAAACAAATAAATCTTAGATTTGATTCACATCCAGTTTTTAGCAGTTTATAGCATTTAAATAGTGACGGATTAGTATGTTTAAACATACTAATATCTTGACATTTTTACAATGCTGGGAGTTTATGGGGTTTTTACTACACCTAACATGTTTAAAAGAAAGAATGTAAATGAAAACACCGGTGCACATTGGTCTTATAATTTTGAATATCAAAATTGGAGGAAAAACAGAGTTGGGTAAAACATTTCACATTCTTGATGTTTGGCTGAAACATTTATCACTTGACAGCACTTCCTAAATTCAGCTCAAGAATTAATGTATGGGCATTCTTGCAAGTACATACGAGTGTTATGACTGAATTGTTTGAGGGGCGAATGCAACTAAATACATAATTGGACGTAAAATTGAATGTAAAAATATCGGTAAAATAACGAAAGACAAAGCATTTCAAAGAGATTTGTTGGATTCTGTCTAAAAACTTGGACTTATATTAGGGGTATCTGCCCAAATATGAGAGTTAATTATATTAAATTTTTGGAAAAACTAAGCCTTTGTAGATTATAGCCAGATCAAAAGTGTTTAAAAATAAGCAGTATTTTTAGTACTGTAAAACGTGTTGATAATTAAAAATGAAGTGATCTGTGGTACCCATGCCGAGTACTCAAATCGATTATTTTCTTCAATTCAAGTATCCCTTCTGGATAGCGACATTGCGGATGGGTTACACTCACTTTAACGATAGGAGACAGTATTTAGTTTTAAGAGAGATTCAGAGAGACTTGAAAACATCTACTAAAAATTGTATAGAACAGTTTAAATGGTAGTTTGAAGTTTCTAATTCAACAAAATGAGATTCGTCGATACCGAAATCTCTAGAAGATATATCAAATGTAATAAACTAACTTTCTTCAAAGCTTCATTTGTTTTACTGGTTTGGTTAAATAAGACAACAAATGGCCAGTAGTCCATTTGCTAGGATAGCCGTACTGTTGGTAATTAAGAAGGTTTCGTCTCTAACGATGTTTCTTAACGTTCCCATAACCTGAGAAAGAAGGGTCGTTAGTGCAATTGAACGATAGATTTTCCTTTTTTAGGGACAGGCTGGTCAAATGCTGTTTTCCATCTGTTCGGAAAGAGACCTATACAATAGGACAGATGAGAAAGGTTTTGGCATCGTTGGAGAACACACTTTCAGAACAATATGAGGAATACTATCCGGACCATCTGATTAGTATATTTCAATGTTGAACTTTTTCAACTGCACGAGTGAGAAAGAAGATTCGTCTCATGGCACTCTAAAATAGTGTGGAGTTAACAGCAAACTGTTTTGGGAGTAGAGGCTATATTAATTGACTTTACAAAAAGAATGTTACCAGATCATCCCCGGTTCCAAAACTGTTTTTTAGTTTTTGAACCATGGATAACGTGGTATTATGTCCTTTTTTTACAAATAGCTAGACATTTTTAAACCTTCGGGACATTATAGTTTTTTTTTTTGCTGTAATTTCTGGTCATATAAGAATTTGGTTCGTCTGACTTAACAGGTCTTTCTAACTTTTTGGAAATTATTTTGATTTTGTGGTACGTAAGTCCAATCATAAGTTTTAGCTTAGAAATTGCTATCAATGTTTTCAAACTGGAGACATCAAATATCGCTTGTGATTCCATATTTTGACGTCATAGCAGTTGTATCTATCATGCAGTTATAAAATACGTCTTGTAGCTTAGAAGTGCTAAGTGGTTCTATAAACTGTTTTTTTTCAGGAAATTTGGTCATTCGAGCCGGAATGAACCGTCTTGTATTTTTAAGATAAATGCGTTGAGTTTTTGTAGACTTGGAAAATACAGTAAACTCTTTATTTTTATATCGTTAATTGATATTCCGAGTAGTTTTGTAACGTTAAAACGCACGTGAACGATTGCAGATTTCCAAGTCCCCTTGTACCTTCTGTGTTCGCACTGCACCACCCTCCTTGTTACATTGTCTCAACCCGCAACAAAATTTCTGAAACACCATATTGGATTCAAGCCATTTAACCCACCTCATGTTCTTTATTTCAACTTTTATGCTTTAGCATACCATTATACACTGGGGAGATTATTTTTAAGGTGATTTTAGTGTCAAACTCGATTTAAATTTAGTGCCATGATTATGATCTCACCAAGGCCATAAAAAAAACTCCAGTCCATATTGCACGCAAAACTAGCGTAAACATTTTCCATTTGAAATCTCACCCCCATACCCTACCCCACCCCACTCACAAATTCCACAGACGACTATGATGCTAAAATAACACACATTTCCAAGGCTAAAAGCTTCATTTCAGTGTTGTTTTTAAGAAGATATTACCATTTGGCGCCACTATCGCCATCATAAAGACTTTCCGAATTACTTTCCGAACGAGCATAATAGCCACTAGAAAACAACTGTAATCTTTTTATAATCACATATAGTAGTAGCCTGGGTTGGGCTGCTGAATGGAGTTGAGCTGAACACGAGGAAACCATTGGACATGGATATTCCAAATCCAATTCCAATTCCAATTCAAAATCGTAAATGTTATGATCCTCATCATATTCGACAGAATGACTGACCCCTTTCCAGAAGTTCTGTTTCTGTTTATCTGTGGACAATGGACATCACATTATGGACCGAAGGAAGTGAAGTGTACCGCCTTCTCCACAAATTTTTAGCCAACTAACGAACAACTGTGCTTCTTGTGTGTGATGAGGAAAAGTTTGTCAATAATTTTCTAGTTTGTCGCCGTTTAACTTAACGCAGTTCATCTTTATGGTTTTTATTTTAGTTTTGTTTGGGCTTTCGGAAGGAGGGCAGGACCGTTCCGATTTCGTTTCTTGTTTCCCAGCCGACCACCTAATTGCCAAAACAAAACATTAACAATGCCATAAAACTGAGAAAATGAACATGGAGCGAAGAATATTTCCCATAACATCATCAATATAATGGCCAATTAATTTCCGAGGGAGAATAAATTGAGCAGGGGTTGTTTAAGAAGGAACACAAAACACTATGTATACGGTACGTGCGTTGTGCTTGTGCACAGTTACTATAGCCTAGCCCAGGCCAGGCTCTATTCTTATAGCGCAGTGGCAATGCCATAAACAATGTAATCCTGGTTACATGCATCCATAATAGGGGTTGGATGGTGCCGGTGTTTAAGCCACTCACGTGTAATGAACTATTGTGAGTATAATTTAAATGACCAATTAACCAGCTCTTAGCTATCTCTGGTGCAAGGTTTACATCGCATCGCATCGCAGCGTTGCCATAAAACACCAAACTTTAGATCTGGAGCCTTGGAGCGCTGGATGCAGATACAAAGTTAACGTCATAAAAGTGGAACTTTTGCGGCTGGCGCTTTTTATTGTGTATCCTTGATTTATGCTTCCATCGAGGACGTATCGTATAGTAGAGTTTTTCAGTTCCCAGATTTGTAGCGAGCAGTGGTGTGATGGCGGTAGCCGGCCAGGGTTGACACCCTAGACGACCCCACAACAATGATGACGATGATGAGTGTGGCAGGGGTGCAGCTTCCTTGGAGCACATTAATAAATTCATCTGGAATTAGGACCTTTAAAGGATATCTTGAGCATCCATCGCATCGGTTTAGTGTAAGTGTGATGGGTTATTGCGTCTTCTTCCGGTCTTAAGGCCTGGCAGGCGGAGAACAGACGAGAGTAAAAATTAAAACGATTTAATGTTTTTATGGCACACAATTTGAGTATAAATCCCGAAATGGATTTCCCAGCCAGATGAGAGTTTAGTAGGTCGTTTGTGTTGTTTTGTTGTTTGGGGAATGAGGGCTTCTATAAAATTTTTCCGTTCTTCATGAGGCCCGTTCTGGTGATATACAATTTGTCGCATGGCAGGGCTCTCTCCTTCCCATCATCATATCAAGCTCAAAATAGTATCCCCGGAAGCTTTTGCATCTACTTAAACAAACAAATACGTCTTTACTATCCCGCATAAGGCACATATAGCTCCAAGGTAGCATAAAACTTTAGGCTGTTTTTTATTTTTTGATTTTTTTAATGACAATGGGTCATAAAAAGAATCCTTCTCTGATTGCCTTTCTAAGAGCCCAGCAGTATAAGAGATTAGACTTTATTGAAAATGACATTAAGAGAGCTATATACGTAACGTAGTGATGGGGTGGAAGTAGGAGTTGATGGTGGATTTAGCAGATCCGTTTTAATGTAGCACCGAAGCAAACGGAAACTGGAGCGACCAGTTCAGAGGTTGGGAATGGCGGCCAAAGTCGAAATTGTAGCCGGAAATTGTGCGGCCTTGATGATGGTAAAAGTAAAACGGAACAACACAACACAAGTTTATGATTCGGGGATTTGGTGGATGATGGTTTTATGTTATGTAAAATAATATCAATACTACTTGTATATAGGTACGAGTACTGAAAACCTAGCAGATAAATTATAATTTTTAATTAGGTGCTCAGAAACTTTAGATTAAGAACGCAGATAAACCGGGGTAATGGCTTTTGGGATTTTGTGGGATTATAATAAAGAAATTTAAGAAGCGAAATTTAGTTTTTTTTTAAGGAACGGGTATTGATGGTAGGTAACGGAACGGTTATATAAGGTTAATGGTGATTTCAAATTGGATACTCAAACATAGACTCTGTTGGTATTGCTTTTTATTTCTTAAAGAAGCGATTTTCGATTTGAATACCTAACGACTTTTGCTCAGATTTAATCAATAATTTATTTATTTATTTATTTATTTATTTATTTATTTATTTATTCATCAAGCAGAGCAATAATGTCTCTTATAGACTACTAAAAGTACTTAACAATCAACAAATAACATACCTACAGATTATCCACCAGTGTTCATAAATGATAATAGTTGTTTTTTAAAGCTATCTCTGCTTAAATACATATTAAAATCAAGTACACAACATACCGAGTTCGCCTGTCTTAAACAACGGGTTATGGGTTCATTATTTCCATAATTAACCCTATGAAAAGGGACATAAAAGAATATATAGTGCCGCAATTCATGGCAAGATGCATGCAAATTAATTAATGATAGCAAATCGGGGCAATTAATTTTGTAATTGATAACATCCCTTACGAACATTACATCAAAATATTTCCTTCGTGATTCCAAAGTTTGGATGCCTAGTAACAAGCACCTTGAGCTATAAGAAGGCAAATCGACATTCCAACGTAAGATCTTTATAGCTACCCTAGTAAATCTTTTCTGGATTCTTTCAATTCTTGTGGAATGAACTGCATAAATTGGGTTCCATATGGTACAACAATATTCTAATATTGACCTAACATAACTAAAATAGAGTGACCTAAAAGTAAAAGGGTCAGAGAAGTCCTTAGAATTTCTGGAAATAAACCCAAGCATTGAGCTGGCTTTGGCAACTACGTAGTCAATATGGCTAATAAACGTAAATTTTCGATCAAAGATTACACCCAGATCCTTTTTTTCGTCTACTCTAGATAAAGAGATTCCTTCAATATTGTAAGGATAGATGATTGGTGAAAAACCTCTGCAAAATGTCATACTCTGACATTTAGAAACATTAAGATGTAGATCATTTATAACACACCAAGCGTACAGCTTGGACAAATCATTCTGCAGATGTATGCAGTCAGATATAGTTCGAATACTTAAAAATAGTTTCAGATCGTCGGCATACATCAGACAAAAACAATTTTTTAAAAGTGATGGGATATCATTAATAAAGATTAAGAATAGGATTGGCCCCAAATGACTTCCTTGTGGAACGCCAGAAGTAACTTCCACTGGATCCGAAAGTATATTATTGATCCGAACATATTGAACTCTACCTACTAAATACGATTCAAACCATCTTAGTAAATTAGAGTGAAAACCTAAATTTTTGAGTTTGGAAACTAAAAGCGAATGATTGACTTTATCAAAAGCTTTAGAGAAGTCGGTATACACCACGTCACATTGAAGACCCTTTTCAAGAATGCCTAAGACATAATTGCTGAAAATAGTTAAGTTTGTTGTAGTAGATCTTCCACTAATGAAACCATGTTGCAGAGGAGATATTACTTCTTTAAGAAGGAAAACTAGCTTATTATAAATAACTTTTTCAAAAAGTTTGGGAATGACAGATATTTTGCAAATGGGACGGTAGTTGGTGACCTCATTTCTCGAGCCAGACTTGAAAATAGGTGATATAAAAGAAATTTTCCATTTACTCAAGAATTCACCTTCTCGAAGAGAGCGATTGAAAATAATTTGAAGAGGGATTGCCAATACAGATGCACATTTTTTTAAAATGACGGGAGCGATACCGTCAAATCCAGGTTGCTTATCTTCGTTTAATTTTTTCAATTCTTCCTCAACTTCACTTGTGCGTACCTGTAGGTCACCAATGTTTATTATTTCGTGTGAAATGTTGACATCAGGTGCATTCCCACTGCCAGGTGGCTTGAATACTGAACGAAAAAAATTGGCAAAGAGATTACAAATTCTTGAGGTATCACTTGACGTTTCACCTAAATAATGAATTGAATTTGGAATGCCGGTAGAACGTTTTTTATTATTAATAAACATCCAAAAACATTTACTATTTTTTTTTAGTTTTGTTTCCATACTAAGAACGTATTGATTATAAAGGAACTTGTTTAGAAAGTCGAACTGCCTCTGTAACTGAAGATACCTATCATAAAGCAAGCAATTATTATTGGATTGACGAAACAACTTAAAAGCTTTGTTTTTTCTGTTATTAATATTAATCAATTTTGTATTATACCAATATGGTTTAGATGATGATTGCCGGAGAGATTTAGGAGTATGCAAATCTATTGCCTCTTTAATTAAATAGTTAAATTTATCAAAAGCTGTAACTACTTTTAAGTTATTTAAAACAGGCACCCAGTCGATTCTACTAATAAAATTAGAAATCTCATTAAAATTACATTTATTGAAATTGTATTGTTTGTTAACAACGGAAGTTTGTTTCAAATATTTATAAAATGTAAAGCTCATACAGAGCGCTAAATGATGTTCAGAATTTGGTAGAGGCGGTGGCATGGGACTGTCGATACTCACACTAAATTCGTTATCTATAAAAACAAGATCAAGAAAGCGATTCAATTTATTACGAAAATTATTTATCTGTTTGAGTCCAACTTCAGCTAGAGTATCAACAACCACACTTTCACACTCACTAGTAACATTAAATGGAATTAAACAATTTTCATCAGAATCTAACAGCCAGTTTATATTTGGTAAATTAAAATCACCTAGAATAATAATATGCTGATTTTCTTTAAGATTATTAATAATAAAAGAGCAATTATCGATATGAGTTTTATACAATTCAAATGAACTTTTTGGTGGAATATAACTAATAATAACATAAACATCATGAATATTATCGGCGGTTACTCGTACAATCAGCTGGTCTATGTCTAATGCAGAATTATTTTCGATAGTTGAAGATGGCAAATCCAAAAGCATACACAAGAGAGATGAGCGAATGGCAAGCAATACCCCACCCCCCCTGTTCAACCCAGTTGTATGTTGACATCGATCTTTGCGAAAAACGTTAAACAGCTGGTTGTCAAACATTTCTGCATTGTAATGGTTCTCAGAGAGCCATGTTTCAGTGAGTGCAAAAATATCGAATTGTTGTGATGAGGATAAGAGAAGAATATTGTTCATTTTTGTTCTTAATCCACCAACGTTGTGGTAGAAAATTAAAAATTGAGAGGTGTCACTTTTAGGTGAAGGGAAGGAGAATTGATCGGCTGGAGGCGGGTTAGCAATAATTATATTGTTGCGATTTTGTTTTGTCGATGTTCTTCGTTTTTTGGCGATGGAATGAACATTTTAACTCGCACATATTCAGGCCAGGCAGATGGGTTCATTACAGCATCGAGATTGTTTGCAGGAACACATAATTTAAAGTTTACAAAAGATAATTCACTTAGAACAGCATCTTTCTTTGTTAATTTAAAACATTTAAACTTATAAGAAGGGATATTAGTGTTCTTGGATATGTGATTTATAATTGATTCTGGGTCTGTATTACTCACAAATCTGGAAATATGCAACCATTTGTTATCAGGCACAACATTTAGATCTGAGTTAATGTTTGTTCCATAAACACTTGAGATGGGACGACGAGAACGATTTTTTTTGTTGACTTTGTTTACATTTAAGTCAGAGTAGTTGTTATTACTTAATAAGGAGGGATCATATTCAGAACCGGAGGAATGTATTTGATTCACTGTTTGAAGCTGGTTTTCAGTGGTATTTTGGTTCGCGGCACCAGAGTATGATGCATCATTTGGTTCCAAGAGATCGTTTACAAGTACCTCCGCAGAGCTTTTAAGTAAATCATTGGTGTTTGATTTATTGAGTTCGAGGGGAACATTAACTGATTCACCACCGATATGGGAGAGAATATCACGCATAGAACTAATTTCTCTTTTTAAATCACTGATACAATTTGAAAGATCCGTAAAGCGGTTTAAAAAGGTTGAGAAATTTAAATGAGAACAAGTGTTACATTGCCATGAAAGATTTTTTGATTTTGATAAAATATTTGATTCTTCCACGGTAATTCCAACACAAACTTTATGAAAATATTGACCACAAATTGACCTGCACACAACCATGTCAGATCTTTTAAGTTTGTCATTGCATTTAGAACAAGTTTTAGACATTTTGAGAAATAGAATTATGAACTTTAGAAGAAAAGAAACAAAAAAAAAACACCGTCGACAGAACAATGAACTTAGTCACAGCGTATATAGGCGACGACTGATTCCTGGATTTAGGTTATTATAGATGCGTCGTTAAAGTTGTAACCGAAAGCGATTTAAATCATATAAAGGAAACTTGAATAATGGGTTATTAACTTCTTTTCCACGGTTTACTACACCGTGGCATGTGCTATTCTTTTCTTTATTTTGCTATTTAAAACCTTTATTTTGTGACGAAATACAAATTGGTAAATAAATAAGGTGGCGCAACAGCTCATACAACACAGAAACTAAATAACTTGGAACTATCAAATATTCCTGTAAGCGAGTAATTTCAGTTCTTATCGAACGACTAGTCAGAGAGATCACTTTTGATGTTACGACTTCCTTTCGAAGGATTTTGAATTTCCAAATGTTAAGTGGCAATGGCGTGGATTGAACCCTAGACCTACAAAAAAATCTGTAGAAGGAGATTCATATCACTTTAAAAACTCAAAAGAAAAGTAGTATGCACAAAAAGGAAAATTTTCGGAGACAAATTGCAAAAACTATTGAATTTTGATTTTTTAAATTTCCTTTTCCCATTGAAAAGTTGCCTGATTGAGTTAAAAAGAAATTCAAATCGGGCTAGCTTCATAAAATTTAAGAAAGAAACGTAACGAACAAATTCGTAAGTTTGAGTTAAATGAAAATAAAATCTCGTTTAAATTTGTAATTCTTTTGTTGTTTCCCAAAGATTTCTAACCCAGAAACTTAACTACGTTTTTTAAACTTGACACGACCACTGAGATAAAGTGAAAATTTTGTTGTTGTTTTAAAATTTCCGGTAGATTCATATTTTTAGTATTTTTGAAAAATCTTTATCTTAGAAAAATAGTTTTTGAAATTTTAATATGTTTAGAAATTAATGAAAAAGTGATACTTTTAAAATCAGTCAGACAATATGACAACTATTCAAACTTAAGAAACTGAAATAACTGTTGATTTATTTATATTCGACATTGATTTCAAAAAGTAGAATATCTAAAAGTTGAGAGAGGATACTGTGAGTTTTAGAAGTTGACTGAGCGTTTTGAAATTAATTGAAAACTCCAACAACTTCAAAATCTCATTTCAAGCTTTCATACATGCTTTCTACATTTATTTTTGCAACCTTTAAACTTATGTTCTACAAAATCTTACTGATAAACCTCTTAAAGCCTTGACTTGTTAACATTTTTGCTAACTCAGATGTCAGGGTCGAACATCTGTCGCAATTGTCTAAATGGTCTTTTAGTAAACAAAATTTCTCAAAATAAAAATCAAAATTTATCTTACGCAAAAAATTCTAGATTCTACTTTGATCGAGAGTCATCAATAAAAAATAAATAACAGAAAGAGCTTGGTACGACCTTCTAGCTGATAAAAGATTCACCTGTCAAATATTTACCATATTTGTCACAAAGTACTCGTATCACCTCATAGACAAAAAAAAAACATAAAGAAGCGATGCCAATTGAATGAATCTTATTTTCTTAGAAGTTCATCTATTGAACTAAATGTATGAAAAAATGACGATCAAAATGTATATGTACGTAGGTATATTTCTCAAGAGGTAAATAGAAAAAATGTTTATTGTATAAATAACTTTAAATTTAATTTCGAAAACAAAATGAAAATATAAACAAATAAATAAAGAAAGAAGAAAAAAAACAAGAAAAACGAAAAATCGGACAGAAAAACACTAAAAACGTCAAATCGACAGGAAAACATTTCTAAATCTATTACGCTCGACAGCTATCTTGATTGAGTGTACGCTTGCATCGCCTGAGTCTGGCATTAATGCAGAAAAGTTTGCCAAAAACTCAATATTCGTCGTGCTGCTTCTGTTGCTGCTGCTGCTGCCGGTTAAGCCAAATGACGTAAATTTACCATTTTTACCCCACGAAATATAAGTTCGAACAAAAATTGCAATAAAAAACAAAATAAAATGAAAAACAAAGCTAAGCAATAATACACATATATATGTACCTTCTGACAATCATTTTATAAATGAGATATAATGAGATTGTTTTCTTAATTCATTCCTCTTTTTGAATCGAGCAATAAATAAATAAAATTAAGTAAAACTTTGAATCAACAATACAATGTCAGCAGCAATTGAACGTGATTTTAATATAAAATTTGTCTGATATTGCAACGCGATTTGCGAGACCGGTAGCAGCAGCAGCGGCGTGGCGGCATGTGGCATGTTTAACTTACACGAGCACTGGTTATGGCCAAAAAATGGAGCTTCTGACAGCTTGTTTACGGTAAATAAACAGTCACATCTTAAAATGTGTTTATTATGACACAGTACTTGCTGACTCGTGGTAGAATTGCTACATTTAACTTAAAAAACGTACCTATAACTTTTCGAAATTATGTGCAAAAACCCACATTTCTAATGAGCAGAGGTGGACTAATAATCATTTAATTAGAATTTATTTATTGTACTAACGGTATTGTGCGGACATCAAACCACCTACTTGAAAGAGACGTCATATGTCTTCGAAATTCGGAATGTAACATGCGATTGGTAGCCTAATTTTTTGTTTGTAAAAAAATTGTATAGGTTTTGACTCAGTGAAGTTATCCATTAAGAATTTTTCGACCTTGAGCATAGAAACGTGTTATTTTTAAACCCTTTGAATTTACATACAAGTGATCGCAAACATAAATTACAGCAACATGCGCTAAACACAATTTACCGAAATTTCGATTAAAAAATCAACAACAAAAAAGTGCGTACACGCCCAAGTGTACGTTACATGTTTTCTTCGTTTTCTACTTACATGCGTCATGATTTCAGTAATGTAAATGCAAAACATAAACTAATGAATTTCGTTTAATAAGCCACGAGTCTTGTAAGTTCATGATTCTAAGTTAGAATGCGTCATTTATGTTTTCCCGTAAAGAGAAAAATTAGGAGAAAAATTGATTGGAAATAAACTGATAACACAATTTTGACAAAAAAGGACCATTGACTTCATATGGCTTCTTTAAAGAACACTTAAAGCCTTTAAAAGATAAGTAGTCAAAGACTTTAAATTTTATGAGTACATCTACCTTATGTTTTACACACTGTCCTAAAAATGAATTTATTTATATGTAGGTCAACAAAAAGAACTCAATTAAAAAAAAATTAGCAAAACAAATTCAAATTCTGATAATAGACTCCCATACAATTTAATCTAATCATTTATTGCAATGACTCAATATAATTTATTATAAATATTCGTACATATACCTGCCTTTATTTTTATAGTCAAATTAATTTTATACAACTTTGAAATCAGAACACGTGTAGTGAGGTACCAAGTTTATTTTTAAATTTGTTTTTGTTTATTGTTTCAAAATTTTGTTTGTGTTATTTTTTGTTGATGTCACAAATAGCTCAACAAACTTTTGAATGAAAGTGAAATAATAATAATAAAAAAAAATAAAAAATTAAAGCCAGACATTCTTGCCACACGTGCAAAGTGTGTTAATCTAAGGGGGAATAAAACATTTTAATTTTAGTTTGGACATCAGTCGTTGGACATGTGAAAAAACGGCCTCGAATTTTATCGGGCTTGCGGACCAAAACAAATGAATGTATAGTTTTTGCAAGCATAATTAATGCGTAGGGGCCTCTTCCGATACTTTCTTGTTATCATATTTTGATTTATGAATGTACGTTTTGAAATCTTGACATTTATGATGCATTGAATTTTGATCCTGATATGTTTATTTTTATACTAACACGAACCAAAAGGGTTATAAATACCCTTAACTTACTTAAACCTAGTGCGAGTATATTTGAAAATATTTAAGAATATGGATAAGAGATGATAGCGGTGTATGTTGATCTTGAGATTTTGAATATCAAAATGGGGGGGTAAAATAGTTTTGGGTAAAGTATTCCACATTCTTGATGTCCGGTTAAAAATCGAATCTCTATACTAAAAAATACGTCTAAAATCGAGCTGAAGTGTACATTATTGGGCATTCCTGAAAGTCCGTGTTATGTGACTGAATATTTGGAGAGGGTGGTAAAAACAACTGGCTAAATCGACAGAACATTATTTGTGAAAATATCGGCAAAACAACCAAAGTGTTGGTAGTACCCGTGGTATGATGGTAAGTGCGTTGGACTAAAAATGGTCTTCAACAGGAGCGGTGAATTCGCCGATTCTCTTCAGCATTTACACCAGCGATCTGATAGGTAGTCTTACAAAGGCAATTGCGTATGCCGACAATCTAATTACGTACAGAACGGCCCGAAAGGTTGAGGTTATTAGAATTCTCTTGCAGCGTGATTTCGACAAGATTCAGCGATATTGCGACGACTGGAAACTGAAAATAAATGTCCAGAAGTCGGAGACAATTCTGTTCGGGACTCCCACGAGGGATACGTGCAAGAATTGGCGCAAGATGGTCATCGTTGATCTTCACGGGCAGCCATTAGCGAGCAAAAGTGTAGTGAAGTACCTCGGTATCTGGTTAGATCAGTATTTATATTTCGACACACATATAAATGGTGCTCTGACCAGGGCCAGAGGAGCCTTCGCTCTGACGAAACGGCTGTTTTTTAGCAGTCGGCTTGACCCCAGAGTGAAGGTAATTTGCTACATGCCCTCATACAACCGATGATCATTTATGGTTGTCCTGTGTGGTTCAACGTTGCCCCTTCTCAGATGGAGAAGTTTCGGGTGTTCGAGCGGCAGTGTTTACGACACTGTACCGGCTTATATCGAACAGCCAAATCTTCTTACGTGCACTACCATTCCAACGAGGTCCTATACAACGGGGCTCGAATCAACAAAATTGACAATTTCGTGATAAAACTCGTTCGAGGTCAAATTGCAAGAGCTATGTCTTCGACCAACAATTTAATTTTCGGGGCGTTCTATCCGATAGATGAGTATTTTGCACGCTTGAGCCGCTTCATTCCACCAGAAGCATTCCTCTTCTTAGATAAATGCGGTCTGATACAGGATAGATTGGCAGTTCCGCTATTCTACCACGTCAGACGACGTACCGTGGATAGGCGACTCCTGTACAATCGGGACGTCATGGCACAAGACGGAGCAGAGCTCCTTCGGTTCAGTAGGGCTGTGTCCGAACGGGACCGAACTGATAGGGTGAAGCAGGAGAACCAGTTTTGGTGGCTTCAATCGGCACTTGATAGTGGGTAGTCGGGATGGGGTTTAAAGCCTTGGCCGGCTTACATACTTGTTTTATAGTTTTAGGGTTTAGTTTTAAGTAGAACAGACATGGTGGCACAAAAAAAAAACATAAAAAAAAATACAAAAATTAAAAAAACATAGAATAAGAAAAAAAGGACAAAAATATGAAAAAAAAAAAAATGTTAGATAGTTAGATTTGCTTCTGTGGTTGTTCTAGTTTTAAGTAGTTTATAGGTAGAATAGGTAGTTTAAGCCGTTCGGATTCGGCTTGAAAAACTGTAGGTCCCCTCTATCCCTGACTACAATACTCGCACACAGGAATGGTTGAGGGTTGTAAGTCACTAGACCCTAGTTCTCAACGGACTGTTGCGCCACCCAATTTATTTATTTATTAACCAAAGTGTTGCGATGTAAAAGTTTTTGTTATATATCTAGCGACTATTATTCTGAAAGAATTTTTTAGATTTTGCCCGAAGGACTCAAGGACACCTGTCCGAAGGACTTAAGAGTACCTGCCCAAATTTGAGAGTTACACTCAAATTTCAGACGAATAAAAATTTTGCTAGGTTAAAAAGAAGAAATGGTAAGAACTTAACAGCATTTTCACCACGCCGAATATGCGATCATTTTATAAGAGATGATTTGTGATACACATTACACATGCCAATTATTGAAACGTGATTAGTTTCTTCAATTCAAGTGGCAGTTATAAATAGCGTCATTGGGGGTTAGTTACTCTTTGACGGCATGATTCAGTTCCGGTTGGGTGCCACCGTTGTAGTTCCTAATGCAAAGGACAAAATTGTGAATCTAAAAATGATAGTGAAACGCCATCAACGAAACAATTCAAAGGATTGGAAGTTTTAGACAAGAAATCGTTTATGAATATGAGGAATAGAGTTGGAGACAAAACGGAACACTTTGGAACACCTGAGTTTTTTGTATGAGCTTCAGACGTAACATGATCCGAGATGACATTTATTAAACTGTTAGAAGGATATACAAAAATATGCGTTGATACCATAAGAACGCATTTTCGATAAGGGACCTTGATGCCAACTTCTAAAAACCGTTATTGAAATATTAAATACAATAATCTTAGTTTCTTCAAAAATGTTTTGGTTAGACAAATAATAAAATCACTTATAGACCTATTGCTGCGAAAACCACATTGCCGGTCATAAAAAAAACTTCCGTTCCTGAAGATATTTTTGAAGCTGATCAGCGCTTCCATAATCTTGGAGAGCAGGGATGCAAGAGGAAAGAGATCTTTAAATTAGGATAGATAGAAAAGTTCACGTATTGGTTTTCCCTAAGTTTAAGAACACCTTCACAGAACAATGGGAGCCAAACTGTCGATAACGATCCATCCAATTGTCATATTCTCAGGTCTTAGTATGGACATCTGTTTACAGATTGTTCAATGAGAAATAAAATCATAAATTCAATTCGCTTAAGTTTCCGATAATACAAATATTTAATTTTATTTTATTTTATTTTAATAAAAATTATTTGTATTTATATTATTTAAAAGGAGGTAAGATGCACACTTTTCACCATTCATAAAGAAGCAAGTGACAAATCATCCTTTAAAATTGTTCTAATTTTTTTGTGTAGATAATTAATTCATAATTTATTATTTTTATTTTAATGTTTTATTGGTATTATTTTTTTTATTATTTTACTATATGTATACAATCTAACAACATGCTTAAGATATTTATCATCGAACAAAGAAATAAGAACTTGACAACTCAACGATACACGTGACGTTTAAGAGACATAATAAAATATTAATAAAGGAACACAAAAGTTAATTTTAAATTTAAGACATGCCCCACATCAAGTCTTAAACATTATAATTAATAAAAGAAAGGAAAACAAAATTTAAGACATGTCCAGAAAATTATTTTAATTTTATCTGTCTTCTTCTTTTTTTTGCTGTCTTCATCTTTTTATGTCTTCTTTCTTTTGTTTTATTAAAATATAATTTAATTCACGTATCTTCATCAGGGTGTGTATTTTGTTTTCAAATTAAATCTAAAGTCAAAAGTTAATGTCTTCAAAAACCGATCGTATTGAAAATTTTATAAATATGAAACTTAATATTTCACTATATTTTTGACTTTATGGGAGTGACCCTATGATTTATGTGTTTTTTAAAAAATATGATTTAAAAAAGAAACAACATTCATATACACAAGGGTAAATCAAAAACGTCAGAAACGGCAATGATCTTGAAATAAAATTTAAAAAATATATTAATTATAAGTTCGAGTCTCATTAATCGTCATATCAAAAGTTTCTGTGTGTATAAGGTACACTTCCTTATTTACTTAATCATTTTTTCCATATGGTCAATAAGATGATTGGAGGTAGGAACTTGTTAAATTTAATGTCTCACAACTTTTAATGGACTTCAGTTCTATATCAAGACAACAATCACTGCATTTTTGAAATTGGGCTATCAGCTGAATGTGAACTTTTAAGTCAATTTAAACTTATCTGGTAAACATACTTACATACATATATGTATATGGAGAACGCGTCTGCCAACCCTCAATCATCGATAATACAATAAAAATATATTGGTCATTAAAAAAGATCCGGATTTAAGCAGATCATCGATTCCTCTAAATGAAACGCAATCAATATTATTGTTTTAGTGACAAGCATCGCACGAGAGGGGGACAGAGAGGGGGATTGACAAGAGAAAAAAAAACAACAATGAAAGTCAAAACCTAGAACAAAACAATTGAATCTGGTGTAAAGAAGTTGAATCCTTATCTCATGTAAGTGCGCACGCGACCTTTTGATCTCGCACTCTCGATGCAATCTACTTTGGTACATATGTTGTCACATTATAATATTATGCCTAAGTCAATTGATAAGGATAAGAGGTATGTCAATAATTATAGTTACAAACCAATTAAACGCATTTATTTGATAACCATATATGTATTTTAATATAATTCATATAGTAGATTGTAAGGTCTTTTTATAGATGAAGAAGTACGAGTTCCTAGAATATGCAGGAAGATGTTGAGGTCTCTTATTTCTATATATAGTGCATGAAGAAGTGCGCAGCAATTTGAAACCTTATCTCGAACACTGATAACAAATTAAACGTTCTGTAGGCTTAGTTATGCTGAAGCCTCATTGAACTCAAATGGATTCACAGGCCATTTTGAGAAGACATATGGATGCAGATGCAGATGCTACATTGAAAATGTCTAAACTTATCAAAAATTTGATATTTCGTATCTAATAGGTATATTATATGTATCTATACGTGCTATAAATTATTTTTATACAGTTTTTTGTTTTTAATTTTGACTATCAGTTTTTAATTACCTACAATTCGACTTTGGAACAAAATCCAGTTTTCGGAATATCTAAATATCAGGGGGTCGATTCTCGATCTCTTCACAAATAAACTTATGTATATAAAAATATCATTTAGGTTTTGACAGGGATTTTTCTTTTAATTATTTTATGAACTTGTCTAAAGCGGTTCTTGAACACATTGAGACCAACAATTCTTTAAGTTTGAAGCAAAAAGTACTAAATGATAGATGTGAATTTGATTGATTCATTGAGCTTTACCGATTCCTGAAACATATGCGAAAGAATATTAAACCTAGAAGTGCGCTTCCATGTCACGTTGGTATGGAGTGGCTTGCAAGTTTTAGAGACAAGTAGTTTTCAAATATTGGGAAATATTAATGTAGACGGTTCACTACGTTTATTTTCAACAGCAACGGCGCTACGTGCCACAAAAGCAAAGAAACAATGTTATTTAAGGTATTGAAATCTGGTGATTTACCACCTTTATGCTTTTTTTTACTTGCGACATATAGGAACTATATGGCAAGATTTGCATTCGTGAAAAATTTTGTCTGTCTGTCCACGCTCCTACAGCCTAAACCATTGGGTCGATTGAGTTCAAACTTGGAAGTTAAGGTTTTGAGCAGATTCGCGTTAGGCTTTTTTTTCATTTTTTTTTAAGATCAAAACTAACAGTGGCCCCCGTACAATTTTTTAGTCAAAAAACGATAATTCGAATTTTCTCAAAAACAAACAGACAGATTTTGTTTTTAATTTTCTCTAAAATTTTATTTTTTAACTTGGCTTCTTTTAATAAGAAAAACATATTTTTATATTGCTCAGGAAAGGTACCGCTCATAGAACCGTTATTTTGTTTTTTAATTTTCTCAGGAACTTATGTACTGATTTCAATAATTTTTTTTGTGAATAAGCTCTTATATTGCTTTAACAATATTTGATTATCTTTTGATATGCAATTTTTTTTTGTTTGGATTTAAAAAAAATATTGATTTTTTTTTTTTTTTCAAAATTCTATATCTCAAAAACGGGTTAATATTTTTTTACAAAATTCAAATGTAGAGCGTATATTTACAATCACTAAACAACTGTATACCAAAAATATTCTTAGAACAAAATTGAAAAATTTTATATATAAACAATTAATTTAAAAAAAACCGCTCTAACGATTTTCGAAATTTTTTTTTGAAAAACAAGGGCTTTTTTATTTATAAAATGGCATTTAAATTTTTGAAGACCAACTTATTTTTCAGGTAAAATTTTGAATCTTAAATTAGTTTTTTTTTAAATTATTTTAACTGTATTGAATGTAACCCCCTCCCAAAAAAATTGAAAAATGGAGGTTTTTTCGACAAATCAAATGGCATTTATATCTTTGAAGACAAGCTTATTTTGCAGGTATATTTTTAAATCTTATATACATAGATACTTTTTTAAACAGACTCTTTACAAGAGCAAGTTCGTGCGACGCAGTCGTGCATTTTATTTAATTTCAAGCTACGTGCAAAATAAAGGTTTATCCAACTGCTCCACAATCTGTTCAAAGCGTTTAAGATGTAATGTCTTAAGTTATTGAGAACAGAAATGTGCCAATTTGTAATTTTTATAAAAGGATATGTGACATTGCAACGGTAGCTGTGACGTTCGTTTAGCTGATATCGTTTTCTTTTATTATTGGCATACTTTTCTCTTTATCGTAAAAGACGTATTTAAAAAAAGGCGTTTTCTTATTTTATATCAAACTATTCAGCTAGGTTCTACATTTCACTTTCGCTTGCAATAAAATTGTAATCGATTAGAAATATAAATAAGAGTTCTGAAATTCTCTTAAATCGATATCAACTTCATTTTATTAGAACTCAAAACGAAATGAATTTCCGTTTTCTACATTTCGGTATTTACGATTTTCAAGGGATTTAAATTCGACCAGATTAAGTTGATGCGTGGTTTGATTTGGACAAGATCAAATCGTTTAAAAAAATCAAAATTATAAAAATTATAACAATCAACAGAATTGTTTATTGGCTGATGTGATATATCAGCTGCTTTAATCGAATGTTAGAACGCTGAGCACAATTTCACTTGATTTTCAATTTATATTTCATTTCACTCGATTTTGGGAACCTAGCTGATAGCTTCCCCACTTATTTTTTGTCTTCACAGAATAAGAAAAAAGTTTTGAAGTTGTTTTTTTTATTTAAAGCTTTACAGAACGAGAACTAACCTCTTGCTATTAATTTCTTGGGCTTGGTAAAATGAAGCATTTTAGGTGCTGTTTTATATTGCTGTGGGAAAAATTGTCAAAACTGAGATTTTTGTGGTATTTAATTGCGATCTTTTTTCTTATAGCGAGTTGGAAAATCAGAAAAAAATTAACTCGATGAATTGACATGGATTTTCAATTAAATAATAAGGGTTGGTTAAAGGTCCATCCAAAATAGCAGTATTATATTCTGGTATAACAAATTATATAGAGACAGTTAGGGATTTTGTTGGAAGGAAGGTATGTTGAGGTCTCTGCTGAGTTAAATCAGTTAACTCAGCTTGTTGATGAGGCAACTTGAATCCCTGACGTTGCAGGTCAATCCGCCAACACCCTAGACTTGCAAATTTCGCATGTCAAAAAGACCCAGTTAAAGAAAAAACTCCTAAGAGAACCGTTTGGCATTATGAGAAAGCCAACTGGGACGGTCTCAATGAATTCTTCAGGATGTCTACCTAGACACTATGCTTCGTCGATAGTGACGTCTATCAAACCTAAGAAAAACTCATGGTTTGATTCGAGCTGTAAAGAGGTTATTAGGATCAAAGATGTAAGTTTCCGAATTTATAAGGCCAACCCTATTGAGGAAAACCGGAATAAGTTCAAACAAGCTAGAAAGACCTGTAATGGTCATATTCGACGAACCAAATTTTTGCATGATCAGAAATTAAGGCAAAAAATACTACAATGTCCCAAAGGTAGTAAAAACTTCTGGTCATTTGTAAAAAACGTACGAAACACCACGTCATCCTCGGTTCCAACGCTTGTCCACAATGACACTCCCTATGTAAGCTCGATTGATGAAGCCAATTTGCTTGAAGCAAAGTTTGCTGTTAATTCGACGCTACCGGTGAGTGTCATGAGTCCTCCTGTTCTTGAGAGCTTAAACGATTCTATGGGACGAATCTTCTTTCGCACTCGTGCAGTTGCAAGACCAAGAATACTGAAAGACCTTGACATACACAAATCTGCTGGCCCGGATAGTATTCCCCCTATTGTTCTGAAGAGGTGTTCTTCAACGCTGGCAAAACCACTGCGTAAGCTTTTCGATCTTTCCTACTCTACAGGTCTCTTTCCGAGTGGATGGAAAATAGCATTTGTCCAGCCTGTCCCTAAAAAAGGCGAATCCTCCTCTCCCTCTAATTATCGTCCAATTGCACTTACATAGATCCTTCTTTCCAAGGTCATGGAAACGCTGATCAATTTTCAGCTTAAGAAATATCTTAAAGAACGAAAGCTTCTTAATGACCGGCAGTATGGCTTTCGTAGCAATAGGTCCACTGGTGATCTCATAGTTTATCTCACCGAACAGTGGAACAAATCTTTACATCGTTTTGGAGAAAGTAATAAGATTATTGCACTTGATATTTCAAAAGCATTTGATAGAGTTTGGCATCAAGCTCTCTTATCGAAAATGTGTGCTTTTGGTATTGATGAATCTCTTCTTCGTTGCATTAGAAATTACCTTTCTAACCGTTCAATACAAGTTGTATTGGATGGTTTCAAGTCTGAAATTCATAAAATAAATGCTGGTGTCCCCCAGGGCTCCGTTTTGTCTCCGACTCTCTTCCTTATATTCAAACATGATCTTTTGTCTGCCACTTCTAAATTATTAAACTGTTTCGCTGACGACAGTACCCTCAGCTTTTCATATTCGTTTCTAGATTCACATCCTTGTCCTTTGGATGTAGAACTTCAACGGCAGCGTATGATAAGCTCATTAAATTCTGATCTTGACTGTATTGTCCAATGGGGAATCAAAAACCGTGTAGAATTTAATGCTTCGATAACTCAATGCTGTCGCCTGTCGTTAAAGCGTAACATACCCCCGATGCCGCTATCTATGAGTGGAACTTGCATCCAGGAAACTAATCAACTGTCAGTACTCGGTATGTGTATCACAGATTACCTTTTATGGAATGATCACATATTTGATATTGCCAAAAATGCTGCCAGGTGCTTAGGATTTCTCCGACGGTGCATGAAATTTGTCACCCCTTCTGATCTGGCTTTAATTTACAAAGCCTTCATTCGTCCAAAACTTGAATATAACTCGCATATTTGGGCAGGAGCCCCTTAAACAAGTTTGAGCCTTTTATATAGGATACAAAAAAGAGCTTTGAAAATGATAGGCGATAGAACTATAACCGAAACATTGACATCTCTAGAACACCGACGCAATGTTTCATGCCTTTCGTTGTTTTACATATACTTTTACAAACAATGTTCTGTCGAATTAGCCAGTTGCATTCCCCCCCTCAAACAATTCAGCCGTAATACTCGCACTTCCAGGAATGCTCATTAGTTTACCTTCGAGCTCAATTTCGGACGTACTGTTAAGTATACAGATTATTTTTTTAGCCACTCATCGAGAATGTGGAATGCTTTACCTGATTCTGTTTTCCCCTCCCATTTCAATATTAAAAATTTTAAGACCAATATGTGCACCGGTATCTCTTCTTAAATCTTTCCCTATTTTCCTAATACTCGCACTGTGTTTAACCGTAAACGTGTTAAGGGTATTAATATCCCCTTGAGTGCCTGTACTTTATAAAAAAAAATTTTATTAAAGCATGGAAAATTGATAAGAATTTTCTTTGTATGCTCTTTCCATACCCTTTATATTATAATGGAATTTGTAGGCAAAGTCTGTTTCTATTATTTTTTCTGACACTTTGTTGGCAGGTCTTATAAGTCGTAATTAAAAAGAAACTTTTGGTATTAAGAGCATGAAAAGAAAATGTTAAATTCAAAAATAGCTAGAAATACGAATTCCTTTTGAAAATGCAAAAGTAAGATTAAAAGCCCTTGAATTTGAGATTTAAAGTTCTCTTTCTCAAGTAAAATTTGTCAAAACGCCTTTTTGAAATGGACTACTATAACAATTCAATCAAATAGGTTGTCAAAAACGACAAACATTCCTCCTTGACCATATTCTATCCAAGATTGCCTGCAGGTATCTTCTGCTTCTAATTTTAAAATTCACCTGCGCAAGTCAACCAACATCGTCATATTCACAAGCTTCCCAAAAAATAAAACCAAAAACTCAAAATAACTATGTAGATCAGTACTGCGTCCATAAAATAAAACTTACCAACCAATCGCCCAATCGCAGGTGCTTCTCTCTGACCTCTAAAACTCAAACGTGATCAAAATCCAAAAAAATAAAAACAATCTCAAATGTTACGTAGAGATATCTTCCCACAGAAATCTTCTCATGACATCCTTTTCCACAAAGATGCAGAATAAAAAGAAGTGATTTGGCCCGTTTTTTAATGCCAAAAGGAAAAAGGAACAACAGAGGCGTCGAAATGTAGTATACAAGTATAATGTTGTATAGCGAACAAAATAAAAATAAATAGTACAAAAAATAAAACTTATCGTTCTTCGGTGTATAATAAGAACAAATCCATTTTGCATTTTGTGTTATCTGCTCCAGATACAAATACAATGAACAAACACTCATATCAAGTGGAAGTTGTTACACCGACCGACCGCACGACGACGACGACGCGGACGGACGTCTGGGCCGGCGGAAAGCATTGCAAGTTAAGCTGCAGCAAAATGCAGGCAGAGCTTTATACACTAGCCAGGCTATGACTACACTTAAATTTTATTTTACTTTTAATCTTTTCCATTAGAAGAGTTTTATCTTTTGGGCGCTAGTACTCTAGCTAAAGCTGGCTGGTCGAACACAACGCGGCCAATTCGGTCTTCCTCCCATTGGTGTAGGGGGATGTGGCAGAAACGTTTTGTTGGCTTTATATTGTTGGGTGCTCTATTACTGCACCTCCTTCATCGAGTATACCGCTGCTGCTGCTTGAAATGATGAAATGAAATTGTTCCTTTTAGCAACAAAAATAACATAGAACAACAGACATGGAAAGCCAAATCAAAAGTAAACACACAAATATTGCGAGGCACAGAGTGTTTCAGTTGAAAATTGTTGATTTTTAAAAATCACATGGATGTTATTCCAATACTTTGCTTAATATATATGAAATCGGCATGACACAGCAAGCCTATGAAAAAAAAAACCAGAAGTTCACTATGGCGTATGTGGAATATTTTTGTATCATCAGTTATATTATCATCGGATTTATTTAAAAAATGGTACTACACTGGAGCTTAGAAAATTGGGAAGGATTTAAGAGAAGATACCGATGCACATTCGTCTTAAAGTCTTGAATATCAAAATGGGAGGGTACAACGGATAACATTCTTGACGTTCGGCTGAAAAAGGAATTTAAATACTCAAGAGCTCAAGAGTTAAAACTATTTGCCTTCCTGGAAGTTCGAGTATTACTGCTGAATTGTTCGAGGGGGGATGGGTAATGCAACTGGCTAATTGTAAAGAACATTGAGATCGCTTATGATCATAAGGAAAAGAATCGGAGACAAAATTAAACCCTGCAAGTAACAATTCGAGTTCGTTTTTAGCTCTAGTAGCACGTATAAAGCTTAATCATTTGGCTTTATTAACTACATTTAGCTCTTTAGCATCAATAAAACTGTATAAAAACTTATTAAGAACTATTTTTTCGACTTTGAGAGCTAAAATGGGCTCCATTTCATTTCTTGTATAGAGGTTGTAGTTGCCAGTAGCATTAAGAGCACTCATAGCTCTATTAAACATAACAATACCATAGTTTTAAAGCTTTTCGCTTTGAAGTAGATATATAAAAACGATTGGATAAGTGTAAGTAAAAAATAAATATAAAGAAATAAAAACAATGAGAATTGTTTGCTTGTGTTGAACCTGAAAAATGTTGACGATTTTTTCACGCAAACAATAACTACAAACAAATATTCCCTGTTTGATGCGAAGTTTTCTTTCTATTAGACATTTTGTTCTTTTTTTGTTTCGAATTCCTCTCAATGTGTAACTAGAAGAATACCCACACCAAACGCAAATAATTTTTCTTAAAAACCCTTACATAAGTCGTGTTCGAAATGTGTTAAAATTGTTTACCATTGGTTAAATTTTGACGTTTGTTTAAAATTTGCCAGATATGTTTGGAAATAATTTACCCCAAAAATGTTCATAATTTTTCTCAAGTCAATTTATTTTTGAAATCAAAAATATAAATTCAATTATAATTAGGCGTTTTTCTTTTTAACATCTGAACAAAGAATGAACTGTCAAACTAAAAGTTGAGTTTCTCTTTTTGTTCAGTGCTCAGAGTTTCAAAGTTGTGTTACTTTTTTCACTGAGAGCCCAGAGGACGTTTTCTTAATGTTCAGAGCGCGACCTACTCGTTCGAATAAAAAAAAAAACGGAGCGTTGTTGTGAGTAAAATGATGAACACAGCAAATATCAAGCGTGTGAGAGAGATAAAGGATGATAAAAAAAAAACTCTCGAAATAGATAAAATGGTGGAACAATTTGGTTGTTCAGATAAGAAAAGTATATTTTGTGATGAATAAATAATTTAGGTTTGAGTCCATATGAAACGCATTCAGGCATTGATATTTAAAATAGATTGAAGCCATAACTATATAATCAACTTAAAAAATGAAAAAGTAAAAAAATATTGTTTGTTTTTTTCTTATGATTTTTTATTTTTTTTAAATCCTTCACCCTTCAAGTGGTCACCAAGCGAAATTTAAGGCCTCATTATTTTTATGTGGATTATAAAATAAATTTTTATTGATTAGCGGATTTCTATTCTTTTCTATTCTATTCTGTTTATTAATTTCATTCTGGATATTCTAGATGAATTATTTTATTTCGCCAGTCTATTCCATTTCATATCCGGAATATATAATATAAATAAAAACACTCATTATGTTTGGCCCTTCAACACAAAAATAAATCCGAGATATAAAAGAGTTTCACCCTGTGCAACTTTGTGTTTACATTTCGTCGTCTCGTTTTTTGTTTCGATTTACTATTTTTTTCTTGCTCACTCCTGTTTTTTGCACACACATATAAAACTCTTCTGAAGCGATAGGTTCTAAAACGGTAATTCTTGACGCAATCTGTTTTTATTGTGTTTTTATTCCGTCGCTTTATGATCGTGGTTCTTCTCGGTCGCCGTGGATTTCAGTGGTTCTTCTTGTTCGTCGTGGTTATTTAATTCAGTATGTCTTTCGAAATAATCCAAGAACTAAATAATAGAAACCAAACAGTGCTCACAATTAAACCCAGCTCATTCGAGCAAAATGGGGTATATTGGTTTCCTCCATCTAATTGGAGCCCAAAAAAACTTAATAGTATTAATAAAAATCCTTATGCCAAACCCGACAAATCCTGCTGGGAAGCTAGGCCTTGTGTTGTGAAAAAAAGCAATATTTTAACATTCGCTCAGGCTGAGGAGCACGAAGACGCCCTGCTGGACAAAAATATCACCGAAGCTGATGATGCCGATGCCGATGCAGACGATGATTCAGAGGAATCATTCAACCAACCGACAACCAAACGCAATACAATCCAATTTGCAAGATCGCCACAGGCCGATTTTAATGTTCTCCTGGATCAAAATTTGTTGGAAGTACAAGGAGGGAACAGTGATATTCTATTTAATGACGTTGAACTAGTAGAAGTACAACCACAAGCTTCAAATGTTGATATTTCTTCTGGTGTCACCCCAACACCTGATGGCTACGAAAGTAAAATTCTTGCAAATCAAGCCAAAATAATCAACGAATTAGAAGTGATCAAGGAAATTGTTACGACAGGTATAGCAAAACTTCTGACACAGGTCGACCAACGAGTCATAGATGAAAAACAAAATGTGATAGCTGAGGACTTACAAAAAATTGCAACTGAAGTGCAGGCTCAACAATTTGAGGAAAATCTTATGGAGACGGTGTTCAAATGCGAAATGGTAAGAAAACAATATTTTAATTCGAATAAAATAATATATGAAAAAATTCCTAATATAAGGGAAAATTCCTTTTTTTAAGTTTAAAAATATTTTAATCCTTTTTGCTGAAGTTGTGGTAGAAGCTGACCCACAGTTTTCTCTTGAGAAAACTAAAGATTTTTTCAAAAAAATCTTGAGAAATGCAACGAGATTTGAGAACCAAGAGGTTCTTCAAAGTCAAACCCGTAAATCAACCCAGCGTGAAAGAGTTTCTCAAAAGAAAACAAACGGAGGGAGAAGGTGAGAACCAAATTTTTAAAAATTATCACCATTTCTAATAATTTGCTTTTATTTTGCATCATTTAGCATAACAGCTGAAGGCATCCCGCATACCCAATCAAATTCAACTTAAAAGCCAACTAATTTGTCGTTATCAACTTTGCGAGTATGAAATGATCTGACATTATGTACTACACTTAAGTACTCGTAGTTACTAAAGTACATACATAACGTTTAATTCACTTAATGATTTACATTTCCCTTGGATTATTTTATTTAAGTTTTTATTTAATAACGTCTTCCAATATAGATTTATAAAAGATTGTTTGTTAAACTTTGTTCTTTATTTTTCCTTATTTTATTAATAATGTACTAATTGAAACAAGAAAATAAATTTGTTTAAAGAAAAAGGCAATGAAAGTCTCTTAACTCATATTAAATGCAAAACTGAAATTTCATTTGAACTAATAAAGCTCTATAGAAAAGAATATCTTTTTTTATTATTGCAAAGCAGATTTATGTATATTTACAATGTATGAAGTAAAGGTAAGAAAACTAATCCATCGTTATTATATGGAACAACTACCATTTTACATTTGATATTGTTTATTTCAATTGAACAAATATCATTTTCTTCACACTTTGAAAAATAAATGTTTAAATTTAAAGAGCATTTGTCTTTCTGAAATAATGCTTTTTTAAAGCATATGAATTCGAATTTAAGTGAGGCTCGTTGAAGGTTGTGTTTTAAATTACATTAGAGCATATTAATAGAGCAGCAAGCATTATAAGGCTATAGAGATTGTAGTTGTTATGAAACTTACATATAGAGCATATTTTGAATAAGAAAATGTCAGAAGCTGCAACTGCGTACAAAAGAGAGCAGTACTCTCAGAGTTCAGTCCTTCAAAGTTGAAATCGAACTACTATAACAACTGAGGCTCCGAAAATGTTACTTTTCAGACTTAAAACCATCCAAGACGACTTGTTTTGATGGGTTGAAAAGGTAATTCCTAACCAACAAAGAAGAGGTTTATCAATACCAAAAGCACAACGTTTCGCTTGATATCAAACTCTATCAAACGCTTTTAAAATGTCAAAAGCAATATTTCTAAGTTTTTCAAAACGATGTTAAAATTTCTATTTGGTTAGATAAACCATCAAATCATAACTACAAAAGCCATACTGTTGGTCATTATGAAGCTTTTATTTTTCAAGATATTTCTTAATCTGACCATGCCAAGGGGCATTTATTATTTTACGAAGAACTATCTGTTGGTATTTTTTGTTAAAGCCCTGTAGTTGGATGCCATATATCCAAACGGTTTCAGTTCTGGATAGATGGATTTTTCTGTTCTTCAAGTTTCGCTTAATATTGCAGTATTATCAGCATGAATGGGATGGACATGATAGCAGAGATATCATAGACATAAATTCTGGAAAATATCTTACATACAAAAGATACAAGGTTGGTCCTAGTGCACTTCCTTGTGGTACAACCACTTTATTTTTCTTTAGTGATGGGTAATTTGGATCGTAAAGTACTTACAAAAGTCAATACGTAACACATGATTTCAATATTTTGTAGTATTACCCAGGAGGTCGTATTGCAATCCTAAATCCAAAAACCTTATCGAAGTCTTGGGCAACATCTAAGAATATAGCCAAACATACCTGTTTTCTGCAAGACCATGGATGACCTTGGAATGTTTGTTTCTTAATCCAAACTGCAAAAATTTACCACGATAAATCTTAAAGATGATACATTTATCGCAAGTTTACCTTGTTTACGTAAAACAATAAATTCTGCAATTTTCCAACAGCGTGATATTTTAGTTCAGGGCATGCGTTAATTGTAAATTGTAGTATTTTGAAGGCCATGAATGAAAGCATTCTTATCAAAATCCCGGTGATTTTTCAAAAGATAATTTATTTTGACACATTCTTCTTACATCTTTGACCGTGACAAACAGAATATGTATTCTACATTTCTATCAAAATTTACTGAGTGGCTTTGCCAATAAGTATCTATAAACATGTAGATACTTATTTTTACAAAAATATTCTATTTTATTAGTAAAGTCAAAAATTTGGAATTGCGACTTCTAAATTGAGTTTCTGTTTTCTTGCTACAAATAGAATAATGAGAGTCTATAAGTTCTTTTTCATCAGAAAGCTGTTGATTTCCATCATTTTACTTTATCATTCAACAATTCCAAATACAAAATAAAAAGCCTTTTTGGTTTTGAAACAATTTAACTCAAGAATTCAGTTATTTTTGAAAAGACCTGGAACACCATGTGAACACATTATACTCAAATGATGCTGTTTTGAAACCTTGAATTGGATAAATGGCTCTACACACTCAACAATACGCTATATAAGTAAGTACCTAAGAGTAATATCTGCGGATCTGGTTTACTCTCAATTCGAATAGATACTTATGTATCTTTTCTTCGTTTTAGGCTGTTGTTATATTCTGTTCAAGTTCATCCCCCACTAATAACGCTTTGTATAGATTCTTATGTTCGCTCAGAAGTTTGGGGTAAAATATTGTTGTCTTATAATCCAAAGTGTGCTTCTAATGCGGTTTCGCCAAAAAACATATACCTAGAAAAACACCAAGAACTCAACCACAACAGGCTTTTGCTTGAGGCTTGAGGCTTGAGCCAGTGCCAGTTCCAGTATACAATTGCTTTTATGAAGAAAACAAGAAGAGCACTTCACTCCAAAATAATCCAAACTCAGATTAGAATACTGAAACTCTGCTGAATGGTTTCTGCTGCCTTTGCTGTGTTGTCTATGTAAAAGTATCTTTTCGTTGAAAATGTTGCGAGATGTTAAGGTATCTCTTAGCTACACTAAGTATACTAGGTATCGGTGTTTATTGCATATAATGTAGGCTATATAGGATGAACTTTATTGCTGCTTAAGCGAAGCTGATTAGGTGTAAGTGATAAAGTTTTCCGTTCTTTCGAACGTTTTGTTGGTAAACAGATATCAAAAATGTTCCTCCAGTCTCCCGACCGATTCCAGACCGACGACTGTCAAGTCCGTGTATCCGAATGTTACATTGTATATATATTCGTATGTATACATTTGTATCTATAAGATTGTTTTTAATGAGAGTGCACGCAGAGCAGCCATGGATATGGGATATATTCAAGTCGGATATGTTCTTGGAGGATTTTAATGGTTTTGATGTTTCAAATGTTATGAGTGTTCTGTTCTGTTCTAAGTTAGCGGCGGCGCGATGGCAGCGGCGCGGCGCGGCGCGTCGGTGGTTATGGGAGTTAGACGTTAGGTAGGTAGGTTGGTTTTTGAAGGTGATTATATTAGAGTGCGGTACTTATCTTTTATATGAATGCGTTGCGTATATGTATAGGCACTCTTTTGCAAGCATTACCGCGTTTTGTTGTTGATTATGATCTATGTATATACGTTCACGTGATGCGTGTACGTAATATAAAAGGTGTCGCTCTTCCCCATGAAAGATATGGGTCGGTCTTTTGGGGGTAATTGCTTTACTTCTGTAGTTCAGGAAAGCCTCTCTCTCTTTTCTCTCTTTCGGTTTTAACAAGCAAATGTATTTATTATAGAGGTTTTTACATTTAACCAAATGGCGCTTATATTTGAGTGGTGCGCCTAATGGGTTGTTCCTACTTTTTTCTTTACTTTTCTTTCATTTTATTACTAATGTCTTGACAGATTGGTACAGGATTCTTATGTCTTATTTAGGTTGATGGAAAGAATGAGTTCATATTAAGAGTTTTGTTTTTATTATACTAACTTCGAGGTGGTTTTCCAGCGGAATTAATTTGTAAAGTTATAGATATGTTTATTAAGGAATGTAATGAAACATTGTATGATGAATTTTATAAGCTCAGAACATTCTTATAGAACTGTTATAACCTATACTACATGCTAAAGATATTTAAGTGGTGGGCAAGTTTATTAATATGAAAAAGTGCAAACAAAAAGGAATACAATTTTATTTTTGAGTGTTTTCTCGTTAGTTGTTAAGTGGTAAGACTATAAACTAAGTAAATGCTTCAAATAAAATGAGCTTAAACAATTAAAATTAACTAAGTTTGTGGATTGATACATGTAGTTAAATTTTCTTTACTACTTTGGCCATTATTAGCGAAATGAACAACAGTTGAGTTACATTACCGAAATTTAGAATAAGTATCTCATAAAACTCATGTTTGTGATGATTATGTTATCTGTTGAAAAATAAAAATAAAATTTATAATAAAGTAAGATATGTACCACATTATTGAAAGATTCCAGAATTCATTGTTATAGGTACCTAAACAAAAAACAGAGGTAATATCTTACAGGCCACTATCGCTTATACCAATCGTGGCAAAATTTCGAAAAACTGGTACTAAAACGAAAAAATGATAAAAGACTATAGTTCCGAGACATTAGTTTCAATTTAGAAAAAGCATTGCACGACAGATCAAGTTCGTACATCGAATTACTGATGTGAAATAAAAGGCGCACTTGAAGAAAATAAAGTATGCTATATTCTTAGATGTTGCTCAAGCCTTTGATAAGGTTTGGTACTTCTGACTCGAATACAAACCGAATAGCAACCTTTCCAGACAGTGTAAAAATTACTCTTTAGAGTACTGTATGATCAATATTACTCAGAATTAATGAAAATTGAAATAAGGAAGCGTCCTTGGGCCAAACTTGTATGTTCCTCTTATAAAACGGTTTTTCTAATAGGGAAATGAAAACTTGGAGTTTAATTCGTGAATGAACCTTACACTGATCATTGAACTGTCAGTTCCAATTTATTCAGTAAACTCAAAATTTAAATCATGATTAAATATACGAATTTGGATTCATTGATCCCAATTTTAAGAGCTTTAAGTCCAATTTTCGGTCGAAATTCTCGCCCTAGTAGACAAGAAATAAGTAGTGTAGTGCAAAAATTTGAGTCTACCTACATATTCGTTGTACGATGTTGCCTTGTCAGTGAAATAACGGGTTGTTCGAAGTATCGAAAATCTTGCTACCGTTTAGACCTCCGTATGAAACGATCCAAATCAGTCAGTTCCATGGCGCGCGCCGCGTTCTCAAAAATTGGTCATCGCTCAAGCCACGTTATGATATAAATGATAAAGCTACATCAAAAAATGACAACGACGGACCATTTGAAGCAATGCAAGTTCTCAAATTGAGCTTTATAAAGGGTGATTTTTTAAAAGCTATAGGAAAGTTTTCCAAAAAAAAAAACCACATGAAATTCAGAAAAATTCATGAAATCTTTGTTTGAATCGATAGTACGGTCCATATAATTTAATGTTTGAAGTTTATTTCATGCAAATGTTCACCTTCACTGCGCCTCAAATGGTCCATCCGCTTAGTCCAATTTTGGCATACTCTTTCCAACATTTCGGCCGGTATCTCACGAATAAATGCTTCAATGTCTTCCAATGCTTTAATTGAAGCGGGCTTGTCTGTATAGACATGAGCTTAAACATAGCCCCGCAAAAAATAGTCTAAAGGCGGTCAATCGCACGATCTGTGTAGCATGTGGCACCGTCTTGTTGAAACCACATGTTATGCAAGTCAAGCTCATTTTGGGCAAAAAAAAGTTGGATATCATCTCACGGTAGCGCTCACCATTCACAATTACGTTACGATTTGCTTCGATTGAAGAAGTACCGTCCAATGATGCCACCAGCCCATAAACCGCACCAAACTGTGACTTTTTCTGGATGCATTGGTAGCTCTTGCAATGCTTTTGGCTGATATTCACTCCAAAATCGACAACTCTGCTTATATACCCATTGTGACATAAATGAGCTTCATCGCTGAACACAATTTTTCGGTACAAAAGTGGGTCTTCGGCCAACTTTCCAAGAGCCCATTCACCAAAAATTTTACGTTGCATCAGTATAGGTCGTTCGGCTTCAATTCTTGCACCAGCTGTATTTTGAAAGGCATCACACCTAAATCCTTCCGCGAAATTTTCCACGTTGTTGAGTAACAGAGGCCCAATTGCTGCGAACGTCGACGAAATGATAATTGATGGTCATCATTAACACTGGCCGATACAGCTGCGATATTTTCTTCAGTTCGCACTCTACGTAAGCGTGTTGGTGGTTTAGTGTCCAACAATGTAAATTTGGTGCGAAATTTAGTCACAGTAGCCCGAATAGCCGCTTCAGTGGGTTGATTAAACTGACCATAAAATGGAAGAAGCGCGCGATGAACTTTCTTAACAGAGCACGGATTTTAATAATAAAATATAATGATTTGCAAGTGTAAGTCGTTTGTAAGACGATTCATGGTTAAATTATAGACCAATTTGAATAAGATGTTTGACAGTGAAACAAAACACGAAACGTATGGGTCAGCTGTTTAAACCAGTGTTGCCAAAAGATAATAGCTACAAAATCACCCTTTAGAAGATGCGCAAAAATGATGAATTTCATAGCAAGATCATTTTTCGTGAACATAACGATCGTTACGTTATGCCAGCGTTATCACAACATTATTTTTGGACCAAATTGGAAGAAATTGACTTGGAATATATGTGGTTTCTATAGGATGGATGACGACATAAGCCGCACCAATTACCTTCACAATCGATTTATTGTAGAATAAATTTGGTGAGAAATGGGCCAGTCAACTGACCATCTCGTTTATACGATTGAACGGTTCTAGAATATTTTCTTTGGGGCAACATTAAGTTATTGGTGTATGTAAACAAAGACAACATCAACGTTCAAAATTTCGATAAAAAACTAAGTCAACTACTACCATTCATAAACGTGTTGATTGTCGTGTTGTTATCGTTTCATTATGAGTTCTTATTGGAAAATCTTATATGTTGATCAAGTATTCAATAGCTTCTTCTGATTTGTTTCTATATCTCAAACTTTGGAGGAAATGTTTCAAATGCTAAAACAAATCTTGAGAATAAATAATTCAAAGCTTATAAGAACATTTTTAGTCAAATTTGATGAAACTAGAAACTAGCATTTATGTCGAAGAAAAGAATTGATAATTCCTAGAGTTTAGTATTTGTATCAGCAAATCCTATCATACAGCAGGAATCTGAAGGATTTTTCTCTATCTACTTAATTTGTTACGGTTAAGAATAATAAATAAATAAGGTGGTGCAACAACTTGTATAGAGAACTTGGGGCCTAGTGATTTACAACTCCTAACCATTCCTGTGTGCGAGTAATTTCAGGGATGGAGAGCACCTACAGTATTTTGCCTACTCTAAACCCCTAATTTAAGAAAGAGCTTTTCATGAAAATATTTATTCTTCTAGGATTTGTTCATTAATAGGCAGTCCCGTGCAAAAAAAAAACTTTCAGTAGAAAATTCAGGGATTGGAACCACAAACTAGTAATACACGGTCAAGTATTGGTAAAATAAACAAAGAAAGAATTTTCAAAACTTCATAGTCTCTTCTCTCCTAAATGGTCTCATTTCTTTTAAATTTTCTATTAGCTATTTCATGGTTTTTTCACAAAGTCACACGCAATGAAAATTGCTACCTATAGTTACATCTAGTCTACTTTTCCCGCTTAACATACGGAATGACCCATCTTCAGAAACTAGGAAGTGCGAACAATAAGCTATATGTGCTTCCCAGGATTCTTGATATTCAAATGAACATGATGAGAATTTTTATATCCAGAACTTAAAGTGGTTTCCGGGATGAGTTACCCCAACCACAAGTAGTATACAATTTGAAAATTAAAACTTGCCTGCCCTATGTGTTGTTAATTTTGTCTCCATTCTCGTCTTCTTCTTCGTCCATCGATGATGATGATGATGATGATTTTCCTTAATTACTGTAAAAAGTCGTAAAAAAGTCCAAACGATAAAAAAGACCCACGCCTCCACTTTCTGCTGAACCAATAACCATGAAAATAAAATACAACACAAAAATCGACCCATGCACAGAAGAAGAAGAAAAAGATATAAACGCCTGAGGTTTTCGAACACGCAACTTCGTGTGTCCATTAAAGACACAAGCTACACATAGATACAGTGTAGATAGGACTTAAAGAAGGCCTGTTCGACTAAATGAGAATAAACGCGAATTAATTGCTTTGGGAATAATTTTACGATCGTGTCTCTCTCCCATCGCTATCACTATACATACACCATACACAATACACATGCCATGATGGTGATGGCGATGGCACTCCAACTCGAACTTGCTTCTTTACTGTTTAAAGAAGACCCAAGTCCATAGCCAAAGAGCCAAAGAGCTAAAGACCAAAAAAGCCAAAGATATAAATTCGACAAGTTTGAAAATTTTTCGGTTAGAAATGACAGTTTTTACGATCATGTGCGTTGCGTGTATTTCTATGGGCCATAAAGTGCAGGAAGCGATGTTAATATGATCCGCTCTCTGCATGGGCTCTTTAACGACTTATACAAGACGACTTGTATATATATTATCTAAGTTCACCTAATGGTTATCGACCTTTAGAGATAGGCATTAGGCATAAAGAAGAAGATACAATAGCAAAAACTATCCACTCCTTTGTTTGTCGATGAAAAGAGCGCACGACTTCAAAGCCTAACAATTGGAACCTAATTACCAAGCAAATAACGAGAAAAGTCTAAATGCACACACTTAGCGATATGCAAACCGACCGACCGACCGCGCCGCGGATAGACATCAAGGCACCTTCTATTGAAGTTGAGCCGCCTTAGAATTCTCTAATCTTTCAACTTGCTGCTCAACTGTTGAGAGATAAGACTTTAAAAATGCTAAACCAGCTTCAGCTTAGAGTTCGACTTCGAGTTCGAGTTAGTTTAGCTTTCAAAGATAATGCCTATTTTGTTTGCTACGTGATGTGATGCTGTAGTATACAGGCTTGCGGTCTTTAGGGTTACACAGATTTGTAAACCGTAATCTCAAGTATCCAAATGCTTATCAAATGACTCTGTTTCTAGCTACCAGCATTTGGGTGCGATAGTCATAGTCATATATCTAACTTATGTAAGTATGTGGTCCTTGCAACATCTTGTGCTCACGGTCTTTGCTCCATCAGGGGAGTGTGCCGTAGCCGTATTATAACCGTAGCTGAAGCTGAAGCTGTAGGCTGGAAGAATGACAGAGCTTCAGCTTCTAAGGCAGCAGTTAGTGTGTGCACTTTAGGTAATACGATATAGTTACCATTGAACGAGACCGACCAACCGACCTAGGGAGTTGGCTTTGCCATCTGCGGTTTGGTTTTTTACCTATATAAGCCGCATGTTCAGTTCATGTAGCTCTTAGATACCCGCGTGTAATGTTGATTGAAGTGGAATTGAAGAGGTGAAAGTAGGTAGATTATGTGGTGATTCAACTTGAATTGCTGTTATAATCTTTACATGGAAATCTTTCATGTAATTGGCAAAAAAAAACACGGTATAGGCGCAGCAGATTTCAAGGGTTAGTATGAGCAAGGCTTAGACTAATCGTAAGCCACAATACGCAACTAACAGTCGGAATCGACTTAAAAGAAATGAGGATATTTTAATAGTTATCATGATTTTATTTTAGTGGTATCATGATTTTGAATACAGAAACTAAGACTCCCGGAAATTGGAAAATATGCCAGAAATTTTAGAAATTTGTTAGTTCACCAATATAAAAAATATCACTGGTTTTTAGTTTTCCACAAATAAGGTTTAAGGAATTTTATCGCTGGCTTTTTTCAAAACTGCTTGTTTTTTTTATTAGAGGACAAGAAGATAAGAAATTTGACTGAAAAGGTGAATTTATTTCCAAGAAAAAATCCGGGTTTATTTTCTCTGGTGCAATTTTGGGGAAGCAAGTAACTAAAGCTTGTATTGCAAGAAAATATCTAGTTATTAAAAACAACTTCCATAAGGCTGTTTCTTGGAAGGTATATTATGGGGTTTACCAATGAGATATGACTTTTTGAATGTCTAACTTACAATTTATGGAATTAGGTGTCTTTCCTTTGTATTCTTTTACTTCTTCTAGGAAGTAGTCAATATATTTATGTTTACTTTTTTGTGCAGGAATATACAAACAAAATTGCACTGCTTCCACAAAATTTTAACAAAGTTAAACTTCTATGGAGACTTTCTTTTTAACATCTTTGAAATTTTCTAAAAACTAGCATTTAGTTTAGATAGGTCAAATTTTCAGAGAGTTTTAAAAGGATTAGGTAAATTTTAATCTTAATTACTCAAAAACAATAAGTTTGGTGAATGAAGTGATCTGTAAATTGGCAATATGTACTTACTATTTACTAACTTCCATAGGTTTATGGTTGTTCCTTATCGGGACACTAATATGTAGTCATTACATTTTCGAAGCATGTGCCCAAATCAGTTACACTTTCGTCTAAGTATAATAATTTCTGTGGGTTTCTGATCCATTGTCTTATATTTGCAGTTCTTCGTGGGAGATTGGATTTAGCCTGAAATCCGTAAAATGTTTCGTTACTGTTATTTTTCAGTGAGAAAATGGTTCCTACAAATATTGAACAACATTCCCAAAATGCAGATTTTTATTACCCAATACGACTGGAAAAATATTCTTTTATTCCGGATTAAGTACAGACTACCCGTGTTTTGTTGGAAAATCTATCCATAGTATAGTTGGATTTTACACGAATAACAAAAACAATATCCACAGTAGGAATAACAAAGATAAAAGTTAGAGTAGAATCTTACTATGGATGGGTTTTTGACATTTATACGAGTCTCGAATGGATTTTATGTGATTTCGTTCTCAAATGTTGGTACGATTGATATTGCATTTGTATCTCGATGGCTGTGTTCGTTGAGTAGTTGTGCATTTGGAATCATGTTTATTTTCCATTGAGGAAAAATTAATCTCTTACTGTTGATATTATTTAGTTTTGTTAGTGAAAATGGACTAACTGGGCTTATTTTGCAAGAGAAAACAATAGAAAAGATAATTAAGTTTTGCTATGTTTCCACCAAAGGTTCATCTGAGTTTAGATTAGATAAATCTTTTTGGTGTTTCCACAGCATTAGAAGATTTAAAAATGATTAAGTTTGACAGCACTTTCTGAAATGCAAATGGTGTTTCGATGTTTCTTATGAAGTGCAAGTGAGATAGTTTGATTCGTGTTAAACAATGAAAAACTGAATAGTTCAGCACCATATAAGAATGTGCTACCTACTCCATGTGCAATTTTTAACTTCCCATAGGAAGTTATTGTAATGGGTCCGATTTGTCAAATTGAAAATTTTGACATTTCTCGACGTTTCAAGGTCCCTAGAGTCGAAATAAAAGATTTTTAGAAAGATGTCTGTGCGTGCGTGTGTACGTACGTTCGTACGTCCGTCTGTACGTCCGTACGTTCGCGATGTTTTTTTCGTCATCCATAGCTCAAGAACCAGAAGAGATATCGACTTCAAATAAATTTTGTTATACAGATAATAAAGCAGAAAGATGCAGAAAGGGCTCTCAAGAAAATTGCGTGTGTGGTTTTTTTACCATAGCAGTTTAAAAAAAAGGTAAAAATTTTGGTTAACCCTAAATATCTCATGAACCAAGGACACTAGAGATTTGAATTAAATTTTATATTATATATTGTAACTTGACACAAATTAATTATATTGTTGTAAAAAAATCCAATTAACGGTTTTTTTTATAAATCCAAAAAACTGAAAAAAAAAATTTGTCACTTCGAAAATTTTACGACTAAAATATGATTTCATCTCCAAAACAATTTTGTGCAAAGAAGAATAATGTTTTTGACATCTAATAAAATTTTGAGAAAAATCGAATTGACAGTTTTTTACAAAAAATTAAAAACCTAAAAAAAAACTTAATAAAAGTTGGTATAAATTGATTTTTGACTCAAATATCTTTTCAAAACTTTGAGATATTGGCTTAAAAGTACTTTTATATTTCAAAAAATATTGTTTTCAACATTCAGTAAAATTTTGAGAAAAATCGAATTGACAGTTTTTTTACAAAAAATTAAAAACTGAAAAAAAAATTTAACAAAAGTTGGTAAAAATTGGTTTTCGACTCAAATATCTTTTCAAAAACTTGAGATTATGGCTTCTAACTAATTTAAGCTTATAAGAAATATTGTTTTCAACATTAAGAAAAATTTTGAAAAAAATCGAATTGACAGTTTTTTTACAAAAAATAAAAACCTAAACAAAAAAAATTAATAAAAGTTGGTAAAAATTGATTTTCGGCTCAAATATCTTTTCAAAACTTTGAGATATTGGCTTCAAACTAATTTTATCTTATAAATAATATTGTTTTCAACATTCGGTAAAATTTTGAGAAATGTTGGATTGACAGTTTTTTTTTACAAAAAATAAAAACCTAAAAAAAAACAATACTAAAACTTGGTAAAAATTTACTTTCGACTCAAATAGCTTTTCAAAAATTATAAATATTGGCTTCAAACTTATTTTATTTCACAGAAAATATTGTTTTTAATATTCAGTAATTTTTTTATAAAAATACAACAGTCCGTTTTTGCATAAAAAAATAAAATCTCCAAAAAATAGAACGCAAATTTGGTAAGAATTGATACATTTAGACAAACTTTTAAGCAAGACAAATCGATAGATGGGATGGGAAGTTATCAGTGTGGGTCGCATCTCAGCCTCTTTTTTTTTTTTTTAATTTGATTAAAACAAAACTATATTTTTTGTACACAAACATGGAAATAAACAGACCATAACGCATTATCTGTAAAACCAACCACTTCACACAGGTTTTTCTTCACAAATTTTGACTCGACTCCGATCCCCGACCGGAACCGAGGCGAATCAAGCTCATTTCAACTCGATTCAGGTATATACAGAATTGAGGCGATCTTCAAGTTCGCTTCAACACCACAGTTAATGTAGTAGTCTACGAACAAACCCCCTTCTTGAAGTTTTTATTTTATGTCAAATTGTTTGGTTAAAACTTTGAAATCGACTATTACCTGACACAGACGTATTTTCTTGATTTTGATAGTCAATTATCAAAAATCAGCTTACACGATTTCACCCCTGGTCTGAATTTCGCTATTTTTTTTTGAATTTTTTGATAAATTATTCTGGCAAATATTCAATTGTATCAACTTTCAAATATAAAAACCGGACTATTGCGGATCGTTTTTTTGGCAATTTCTCACTGTACTATATTATGGAATACGAAAAAAACGCACTTACTGTACTTTCAAAATAGTGCAAACTCTCTACGTTCTCAAATGATTGCTGAGCTACGTTTGTTATAGAGGATGAATGAGAGGTCCCGGGATTGAAGATCTTAGTTTTGTTCTGAATTGGTTTTCAAACTCACTATTTCCTTTTCTCTCTTCACCCTTATTTTCATTTGATGAAGATCTTTGATCCTATGAGAGAGCAAGTTGCATTGTCTGCGTAGTAAGTTGTGAAAGGCCATCATATTTCTCCATTTACTTTAAAGGCCACCCGCAGCAGATCATTGATCACCACTAAAAACAGAATTGATGAAAGGCAACCTTGTCTGAATCCACTTTGAACTTTTAACTCTTTTGATAACATTGCATCATGCTAAGACATGACATTTGGACGATAGTGAAGCTTTTGAATGCCTTCTCTAAATCATTGAACAGCAGGTAATGTCTGAATCGATATAAGACGCATCATGACAATACTTGGTGCAAAAATTACGAAAATGGTAACGAAAAAAGGTGCTTTGGACTGCTTTGAAGTGCAGACATCGTAAAAATATCATTTTGTTAAGTTTTTAAGTAATGTGCACCTTCATGAACCCATACATTTTTGGGAAAGGTTAAGGATCTATAAATATATAAATATCTTATCTTAACGGACTTAATCACTTAAATTGACAATTTTCCTTCCTTTTAAAAAATCAATATGCAGATAATAGAAAAAACAAGTTCAGTTCTTTTCAACTAAAAGAAAGTTTGAATCCAGAATAAGTGTATTCTTGGTTGGAATCTTGTTGGTGGTCCTAAATTGTTTTCTTTTTAATTCATGGTCCAAGCTCGAAACCTAATGCTTGAAGCTGAATATCAAAAAAGCTCCATATGTTAACATTAAACATAACACATTGTCTAAATTTGACCTTTGGGCATTGCGCACTCATAACGCATAAGTCGCAGTCAAAACACCTCTGGCATCTGACGATGACCCGCATACCTATTATTTCTAGGTATATATAAACTTACCAAACTATAACAAGCCATGATTAATCTGTCTTAATCTCCGAGCCTCATATTCCATCCAACAATCAGACCACATTGTCCAGAGTCTTCCTATGTTGTTAACAACTGAGAGAAAATAAGTATTATTATTTCTTTTTACTATCATCAATCTACAAGCTGTGGCTAAGCACGAAATATCAAATCTATAAGTAAGCAAAACCTCTTTTGTTCCATTCTTGTCCAAAAAAGAAACAACAGCAACAAAATATTAAAGAAGAAAATAACCAGGAAAAAAGCGAAAACAAAATTTCATCAAGATAAATTATCCATGATAAGCGGCCGTTACACTATACAAAATGAAAATTAAGCACAAAACAAGCATTAAGGAGCAAACACAAGTAAAAAACAAAAATTGTTATTTATAAAAACGCAAAAAAAGTATCTACACTTCAAAAGGTAAGAAAGTAATAAGTTTTGTTGTATACTCGACTCTTATGAAACACATAAAGCTACAGCCACATGTAGCCGCAGCACAGCACAGCACAGCACAGCACAGTAGAGCTCTTTAAGGCCAGGCCACAAGAGAGTGTTGCAAAAGTACAAAGTACCTTTTGATCCACGTTCATAATTGCTGTGGTTGCAGGTTGCAGCAACACCATACAAACGCCTACATGTTTTTTAATTTATCCAGATACATATATACAATGTATGAATATGTACATAAGCGTTTGTGATATTAATTAGCATTCCGAATCGATATCTAATCACGTCGATCAATAAAGCAGCAGCGGCAACGCTGTCACAGTTTGAGTAATCGACGAAACTGAACAGAGTAAGCGGGTACGGGACGGAGATGTGCAATACAGTGCATAATAGGAGGGCAGGGTGTTCGGTATTGTAGCTTGTATAGCTTATAGGCCTCAACCTCAAGCTCTCGAGTGAACCTTTGCTTGGGGCAATGCACTCAGCAGCGGCGCGGTGCAGCATAAGCACTGAGCTCTTTATGTTTCTGCAACTTTGTATGCTCATGACAGCCTTTGAATATTGAACATTTTCCATAGCATATAGCCACCACATAAATGGATATGGATGATGGGTAACATTCACCAGCGCCTCCCCTCAGTTCGCTTTCTTGTCGTTGTCAGGCCAAACCGGGCCGGGCCGGGCAGCTGAGTCCACATCAACATCAGCACCACACTACCGACCACATCGCATATATTTAGGCTCCGTTGCATGAAACTTATGATAATGCAGCAAAATGAGGTTATGTTGACTTTGTGTGGTGCGTTGTAAGAGGTGTTTGAAGTGTCTGTATGAAGTGTTGATTAGAGATAGCACCACCAGAAGGGAAGTGTTTTTTTCCAGCTAGTTTTTTTTCGTTCCAAATGATATTGCTCTAGCTCAAGCTCTATCTAATGATACGCAGCTATGTCTATTTTTTGATGGAATTATCAAGCTATGTATAGAGGAAGGAAGGCTCTGATTGCTAAATTAGGTTGTTATTGTATGTTTTTTTTTTTTAAGAAATTGTATCAACGGCCTTAACTGTGGATAAGTGGATTTTATCAAATGATAACCGATAAGATTTGAAAATGTCTAAAGAAAGACTACCAGGAGCTATAAATAACTTTATTATTGTTTTTATTATGAGTATTTTAAAAGGTTCGAAAATATATCATCATAAATTATAAAATTGGGTTTTTACGAAAAATATTGTTTATTGAATGCGATTTGTTTGATAAGATAAAAGTTATTTTTTTTTGTCTACGAGTTTAAAATAAACAATTGGGGGAGGTCGTGTAAGTAAACAATTTTTAAAATTGTTGGGAAATAAAATTTTAGTCGATTAGACAGAAGATATCTTTTATGGGTTCAATAAAACACACCTGGGATTAAATAAATGACAAAAATTGCGCAGGCTTTTCCATAATGCAGTATTCTTTTGAGAGATGTGTGAAATTAACCTTTCATTTTATGTACACATTTTAAATTTAACCTAGAAGAAAAAACAGGAACTGATGATCAATGTAACACATTTTTGATCTTTGGATATAGTAAAAATATTCCAAGAAGTTATAAGGTCTTAATTGCCTTCTTGACTGGAGCTAGATTCTTTGTCCTCCATGCAGGAGAATCATTGGCGAGAGCATCCTGCTTTATATCGAAACAACATTTTCTGTCGGTGATTTTAAATGGGCGGTTCTGATGTTATATCCATTTTTCATGGCGACAATGAAGCACTTCTTAGTGGTGACGACTATGAGAGATATTTGAAATGTTATTTGGCTACATGCTGCAGGGAATCTTCCCATCAGACTGATCTTATAATAAAATATTATTGTTGATGCGGTTAATAAGCCAGCTAAAGTTGGAAGATATAAGATCCCAAGAACTTGCCCGTTAGACTCTCAAATTGGCGGTCTAATAAAATACAACTCGCCTCATTTCTTCATACAATATATTTTAGGTACGATTATATAAGACTTTGGAATGGATTTTAGATCAAAGGAACAGTGATCTGAAAAGATCATCATCATCATATTACTAAGCCAAGTTGTAATTTATTAGACTCCTGCTTTGAACATTAAATGACCAGTTCAAATAGTACCTAAATAGAACTTAGCCTGTTTGAATACGACAAACCTTTTGCTTTGAAATTATGTTCCCTCTCTTCCCATAACAGTGATCATGCAGAAATTATGGAGAAATACATAAAATCTAGAGCTTTATGTGCGTCAGTGTAACCTTGAAATCTGTGGACATTTTAAGTTTGGACATTTTCTAACCCAACAAGAGCTGGCAACAAAACGAGTCTAGCCTCGTTCTGTTACTCTTTGTTAATCGAATACTTTCTTTTGTCGAAAAATCATTTTCGATATCGGAGTTAATTCTTAGTTTCACTACTCTTTGGTCACTATTTTTAACTTCTTCGTTTTATTTACAACATCTTTTCAAAAGAAACTATTTTGTTTTTGCTATTTACTGTCAAATTCAATTAAAGGCTACGATCTAGTTGGGTTGAAAACCTCTACAAAATCAGATATTTTTGAAATTGAGATGAATCAACACTAAATTCAAATTCATGTTCTTTAGTAAATTTGTCGAAATTAAATAAAAATAACCTATGTCCATTGTCCATTGTCTTGTTAAAAATTATTTACTTCTTCATTTATAAAACAGTTCATATTTTTATTAACTTCCCATTGGAAGTTATTGTACTTGTCGAATTGAAAATGTTGACATTTCTCGACGTTTAAAGGTCCCTAGAGTCAAAATAAAAGATTTTAAGAAAGATGTCTGTGAGTGCGTGTGTACGTACGTTCGCACGTCCGTACGTCCGTACGTCCGTATGTCCGTACGTTCGTACGTTTTTTTCGTCGTCCATAGCTCAAGAACCAAAAGAGATATCGACTTCAAATAAATTTTATTACATAGATAATAAGGCAGAAAAATGAAGAAAGGGCTCCCAAGAAAATTGCGTGGGTGCTTTTTTTACCATAGCAGTTTAAAAAAAAGGTGAAAATTTTGGTTAACCCTGAATATCTCATGAACCAATGACGCTAGAGACTTGAATTAAATTTTATATTATATATTGTAACGTGATACCAAACAAATATATTTTTGGAAAAAAATCCAATTTATGGTTTTTTTAAAAATCAAAAAAAACTAAAAAAAAAAAAATTTGTCACCTCGAAAATGTTACGACTAAAATATGATTTCATCTCCAAAACAATTTTTTGCAACGAAGAAAAATGTTTTCGACATCTGATAAAATTTTGACAAAAATCTAATTGACAGTTTTATTTATAAAAAATAAAAACCTAAAAAAAACATTACTCAAAGTAAAAATTGAATTCCGACTCAAATATCTTTTCAAAAACTTGAGCTTGAGGCTTCAGACTTATTTTATCTTATAAGAAATATTGTTTTCAATATTCAGTAAAATTTTGAGAAAAATCGAATTGACAGTTTAAAAACCTAAAAAAAAATTAATAAAAGTTGGTAAAAATTGATTTTCGACTCAAATATCTTTTCAAAACTTTGAGATAGTGGCTTCTAGCTAATTTTAATTTATAAGAAATATTGTTTTTAACATTAGGAAAAATATTAAGAAAAATCGAATTGACGGTTTTTGTACAAAAAATGAAAACCTAAAAGAAATTAATAAAAGTTGGTAAAAATTTTTTTTCGACTCAAATATCTTTTCAAAACTTTGAGATATTGACTTTAAACTACTTTAATCTTTTAAAACATATTTTTGTCAACTTTCAGTAAAATTTAAAAAAAAATCGAATTGACAGTTTTTGTACAAAAAATTAAAAACCTAAAAAAAATTACTAAAAGCTGGTAAAAATTGATTTTCGACTCAAATATGTTTTCAAAACTTTGAGATATTGGCTTTAAAGTAATTTTATCTTATAAGAAATATTGTTTTCAACCTTAAGAAAAATTTTGAGAAAAATCTAATCTACAGTTGTTTTTACAAAAAATAAAAACCTAAACAAAAATTTATAAAAGTTGGTAAAAATTGTTTTTCGACGTAAATATCTTTTCAAAACTTTGAGATATTGGCTTCAAAATAATTTTATCTTATAAAAAATATTGTTTTCAAGATTTAATAAAATTTTGAGAAAAATCTTATTGACAGTTTTTTTTACAAAAAATAAAAACCTAAAATAAAAACAATACTAAAACTTATTAAAAATTTACTTTCGACTCAAATAGCTTTTAAAAAATTAAAAATATTGGCTTCAAGAGTATTTTATTTCACAGAAAATATTGTTTTCGATATTCAGTAATTTTTTATAAAATTCTAATAGTCCGTTTTTTCATAAACAAATAAAATCTACAAAAAATTGTACGCAAATTTGGTAAAAATTGATACATAAAGACAAACTTTTAAGCAAGTCAAATCGACAGACGGGATATGGGAAGTTATCAGTGTGGGTCGCATCCCAGCCTCTTTGTTTTTTATTAGTTTTCGACAACATTTCAAAATAAATTTATAAATACAAATTTCTCTTTGCATATTTATGAAAAGCATAAACACAAAATAAACATAATATATTGAAAAGAAATGATTCAAACTAAAGTGAAAATGTATTTTAATTGACAATTTAGTTGAAAGTTATGCCATAATACTTTACACAGAAAATTTAAACTTGGCAAATATTTTGTTTTCGACCCCTTTTTAACCTTAGGACTTTATTTAAACCTTAAATATTGTTCAATATTTATAAAGATACTCAAGGAAATTCACTTCACCAAATTTTAACTCCTTACCAAAAGTAGTTTTTGATATACATACATCAGTTCAAAACCAAGTATGCCCTTGCAGACTTCGTAAAAATCATCAAACTTCGTACAATGTCAGCTTTTGTGCTAAACAGAAAGGAAAATTTATGGACTTACATTAAATGACAAAGATTCTGTTTATTTATTATTCATTATTATATATATGTAGTTTCTAAAAACAAAGCCAATTGGTGTCTATATCTATTAAAAGAAAATTAACTACTTGGATATCACACTGGTAACACAACTTGTTTCTAAATCTTTTTGCAGTGAAAAGCAGATTTGTTGTTCTACAGAACTTAGCTCTTTTTTTAACACTTGTGTTTTTGGTGTGATGATTAATTCACATCGAGCTCCAATGTTTGGGAGCGAAATATTTCTGGAAATCAAATATTCTGAATAATTGATCTTAAATTTCTTCACCGAAGTTCTTATATCTAACTCACGTTTTGGATCTTGTAAGAAAAACAATTTCTAAACATTATAATTTGTCTATATAAGTAAAACTTTTTAATTAAATTGGTCAAAGGTATATATTTCTTCCAACCATACAACCAATGATCATGTGATTTCTATAATGTTCGGTTTAATAAATTCACAGAACACAGCTATAAATTTTACTTTTTTTACCTCAACATACTTAATTTAAATTCTTGGCGAAGCTGCCATCAAGAAAATATGTCAGTAAATTTATCTGGACAGTAAATTTTTATCAATTTATGAAGTCCAACTGAAAGTGATCTAATGTGAACATTAGAAATTGTTTTTATTGCTAATTAAATCTTAGAGCAGATCACACTCGATTTCCTGCATTAATCTATTAAAATGTCTCTGCGGATATAAATATAAATAAATATTTCAACAATAAATAGATTATTTTATATTCAGATCAGTGAATTGCAATTTGTTGTCTTTTTTCATCCATCCCTATAGCAGAATAAAATTGCATCACAAAGTGTCTAAAAAGATTCATATATATTTATTTTTATTAGAATAATCATTCTCGATCAGAGAAAATCTTATTTAGATTCAGAACATGTAAATTAATCAAATGAGTTTCCAGTTTAATTACGCGTTTCACGTTCGAGCTTCGATTAAGTGTGCACAACACGCTTATACGCTTATATCCATCAGCCTGCTCAAATAATTATATTTACATACATTTTTTATAGGAACGTGAATCAATGGAAAAGTGGGCCTGGGTGCTGCTGCTGCTGTTGGTGCTGGTGCTGGCTCGCTGCCTGGGAACGTTGAATGTTGATATTTATAAAACACAAAAATAAATAAGACGAAAATTAATTATATGTTCATTAATTTTATTTTTTGTTTCTCCAAAAGCAGATCATTTATCGAGTTCAATCGACGAAAAAATCCTTCATCAAACCAGCACGTCACTTGAGTTTAGTTGAGTTGAGTTGAGATGAGATTCGCCTGGTGTCGGTCGGTTGGTCGGTCGGTCGGTAGGGCAGTGGATCGGTCGGTGCGGTGGAAAAAGATTGTATTCAATTCAATACCGACCTCAAATTGAAGAAGTGTATCTTTCCATACTATACACGGGTATGAAGGTATGTTCGACTTGGCCCCACTTATCACAATTTCAATGCCAACAATCGTTGAGAAATTTATATGTAAATTAAAACTTAAGTGTTTTTATTCTTCGTTGTTGTTGTTTTGTATTTAAACAAAAAGTTCTAAATATCATCATAGATACTCGAGTACGAGAGCTGATGCAACCTTACAATATGAATCTTGATGTATGCTATAATAATAATTATAGGAACGATTGTGGGTGTACCCCTACTTGTTATCGGATTGGATTGTACCCAATAATATTATTATTACGACCGAGACGACAAGATACCAGCAACGAGCGACGAGCGACGATCAACACAACCGACATGCTGACAGAATTAACAAATTAAAATTCAAGTGCGACATCTGCTGCAAACGGCAATAACTAATAAAGTCAACTTGCCATAAGAAGCCAATCAAGTAAATAAAATTATGGAAAAAATTTAGTTAATAGCCTTCACATAATAGCCCGAATGTTTTGAGCCATAAAAATCCATTTTTAGTGTGCACGCGTCTTAGATTGAAAGTTGCCACATAAAGCAGTAGGTACATCACACACAAAAATTAAATATAAAATAATACTCGATGAGTGTAGGAAGTGGTTAATCTATAATATTCTCTCTCTGGTCTTTTGTTGTTGTTATTACTTTAGAGTGCTGCTTCTTCTAACTCTGTGTCGGTCGGTCGATGTCGATCTAAATTATTATGCTACTGCGCCCACTTCAGGAAGCATTTTAGGTTTCATCGTCACAGTGTGCTAGTAGAAGTTAAAGTTTTGTCTTGTTGATCGAATTTTTTCCACAGTGGAGTCATTGAAAGGTGTAAGGGGACAACTTCTTTTTTGAAGCTGTCAAATAGTCAGGTCTTGTAAGACTATAACATCCTTCAGGTCCTTCAACCTACTCACACTTGTATGAATGCCTATTAGTTAACGTGCTGTAAAGTGTAGGGATTCTTTTTCAACCGCACATGAAGAATGTGTAATAATTTTCCCAAATTTGTTTTTCATTTCCATTTTTACATTAAAACCTTTAAGACCAATGTGCATTTACAATCTACATACCCTTTTGAATTCTTTCTTATTTTCCTAACGCTTGGACTCTGCTCTGCTAATAATAAAAGAGGTTTTTTATATAGGTATAGAACTTAAAGTTGGCAACGCTATTTTAACTAGCAGCCATTTTATCAGCTGTCAAGTGATTTATTTTTGGTTCGGTTTCTCATTTAAGCTTAGTACGCAGCTGAAGTGAAACGAATTTTTTTGGCGGTCTCCAAGTGCAGAGCGAAATGAAAACGAAAACCACAGCGGAAAAATATTTGTGGAGAGTTCTGTCAGCTGTCAAAAACAATTGACAAGTTCTGACAGTCAGCTGCTATTTATTAACATTTTGTTGAGCAGTTAGAACATGGTTTTTTCATTTCTGCAGCTATATTACTCCAGAGACTCGCAACGGCTGAATTATTTTTGTGAAGCCTATGCTCTTTCTTGCACATCACCAATAACATCTTCAACATCCTGAGTTTCCGATTCAGAAATGTATTTTTGGAACACATTAGACAAATCCATTTTATTTTAAATTTTAAATCAAATATAAATCAAAGTCAAAACACCGAAAGTCACGAGTAAACAATTTTTTTTTTCAATAAAAAAATTAAACGTCAAAATTTCGCAAGCAATTAATGTGCTGGGCAATTAAATTGAGAACGAAAAGAGTGGAGAATTGTACTAAGAAATCTAGTACAGCTCACATTTCGTCGTTCAGCAGCGTACTGAAAAACGAAAAGCACAGCGAAATTTTTCGTTTATGATTTCGTCATGTCATTTTTGTATGGGAAATTTCGTTTCGCATCAGCAGCGTACTAGGCTTTAAAAATTAATTGACTGACGTCTGAAAGGAAGTTTTTTTCAGACGTCAGTCAATTAATTTCCAAATTTATTTTGAAAATCAAATTTTTACGTATCGTGCGTCCTACGTCAATTTTAAGGTTAACATAATATGGTCAACATTTTTCGATCAATGAGCAAAACTGCCCTATTTGGAGTGATGATAATCCTTAGGTGTATGTTGAGACACTGTTGTATACACAAAATCTGACTGTTTTTGGTAGAATAATTAATTGGTCCGTACTTTCTTTGAAAACGATGCTGCCTAGAACGTTACAGTCAATGTCGACCGGTGAAGAGCCTTGTTTAATGACTTTTTCGTTCATCAATTGAACAACTATGAAATGCAGGAGTAGTGGTGTTACAGATCGTGCCACAACTGATTTATTGAAAGAAAAGTTTGATAACTGCATAATTTCATTATACGGAGTACGGATCCGTGAATTGACCTTAAAGATGGTGCTATTTAAAGCCCCTTGACTATTTTCTATGGGCATATGTGCCGATTAACGTCAATAAGCTCGAAAAGATTGACAACTTGAAGGGCAATATTTACCGAGTTATTGTTGATACCCAGTGACAAATGTTGGAAAGAGTTATCGAAAAGTTCCTAGCAAATTGATGTTACTTTGTGTATGACAAATTTTTCCATCTTGTAGGAATCGAATGTGGATGGATATTTAGCTGACTGATATTTGGAAACAAAAGAACATTCAACATATCTTAATAGCGCTCGCCATTCATTACTGCTGCTGCAGTAATAATAATCTTCCGCATTCTGGAAGAAATAATAGCGTGTAAACATCACCATAAAGTAAATTTTAATGTAAATGGGTCTTCCCTTCATAAACGGCAATTTTGATTTTTAACAAAACTATTTAACAAGATATAAACTTCATCACTTAACACCGTAAAACGGAAGAATTGATACACAATTTGGAAACATTGATCTGGCGTTAAACGCTGTTCAATTTCCAAATAGAACTGCTGTCAACACAGTTTGACATTCTCAACTATAACTAACCATAGACAACAACCATCGAAACTTTCCATGCATTTTAAAATTGATTAAACTTGTCATATAACTTTAGTCGCAATACTTCAATTTAAGCAAATTTTCTATAATTTCGAAGTTTGAAGAACCACTGAAGCAGCAAATTTCTGTAAAGATATTAAGTCGTGGAAATCGTTGAAATTTTAAAATCTTATATACAACCCCCGATCGACCCCAAACACATTTCGACTAATTCTACTCTTAAGAAGCCTAATGAGACATCTATATGAAAGAACACGTTAACGTTTGGTGCGTGTTTAACCATTCTAATTGCCAAAAATGTTGTTTTTCTCAACAATAACAAAAATATACCTACTTATAACTACATACTTGTACATTTAATAGAAAAACAAAAAAACACAAAAACAATTTCCATATTTGGCACATTTTCAAGGGGCTCATTACTCAAAAATAGGCAAAGACCCTACCTAACTAATAATACCGAGACTGAGACTGAGACTAAGACCGAGAGCTCAGCATGAACTCTGATATGGATTCGCGCATAAATCAGTGAAATTTAAAAATACATAATATATACCTACTCGTTCCTAAATATATGCTCATAGTACCATACCAACCTCTAGACCTACCTACTCCAAGTTCTATAAGCGATATGCAGCATAGAAACCAGTATACCAGCAGCAGCACCCAGGGCCCGAAAATATCAACCGATGGCAAGCAGGGGGTCTTACTCCCACCCGCTCTAGCACCAGCACCACCACCAGCACCAACAATACAATAGAAAACAACTTCAAAACCCATAAATTATCACTTGAACAATATAATCGAGGGAGACACACTTTGCATTTCAGATTGGATTATTATGTATTCAAAGTGGCAACCTAATCATGGCAATCACAAAACACAAAAACACAGAGATGGAGAAAAATAAAATTAAAAAAAGAACAAAAAACAAAAAATGAAAACGAAATAAGAAACTCCATTAAGCAGGTAGGTAGGTAGGTATATGAGCTAGAGCTAAGCTGAAAAACGCAGAGCAACGGGAACCTCACAATAGGCTTCCAAATCCAAAATCTGAAATATAAAATCCTCACACCATCCACCTTCGTCGTCGCCACCACTGCTACATGACACGTACCGTACATCAGCATTAGGTCTAACAAAAGGTGGTATTGCTTTAGAGGCAGAGGTACGGTCGGGTCGCTGCTGAGACGCTAAGACGCTGAGACGAATTCAAATTTGTGAAGGTGTTGCAATATCCAAAACAACAAACCTGAGCTGTTTTATGTCTTATAGCTCTTATAGATACAGGTACATGAGGCAAAGAGAAAAGATAGATATTATAGGAGGAAGCATATCTAATAATATCCAGAGTGAAGACCACGACAAGACCGTCCGTCGTCGTTATCGTCGTCGGTGTCGGTCGGGAGCGGTGGTGGTGGCGTTGTCGCCTCGCCGTCACATGATTGTCATCCTATACATAGTGGTTCGGAGTCAAATCGAACCACAAGGTGTTATAGGAGAAACCCAACAACAACAACAACAACTACACAAAATAGAAGAAAAACCAACCAGCTAGGAAAATGTTAGACCCATCGATCGTTCCTATAATATAAGATTTCTTGAAGGGAGAGAGAGGTGCTGCTTAAACAATGGCTAAAAATATTGTTTCGCTAATGGAATAAACCTACTATGTCTATATTTGATATGGCTGGCGTCCCAATGGAGTGTCCATTATGCTAATTTACAATTTTAATATTTGTCTGGCGTAAATATTCGTTTATAGTGAGTTCGGGCTTTGGGGACGAGTTGGAGGGAGAGTCCATGCGATAGTTTTCTAAACTCTAACAGAGTCTAAGAGGTGCAAAAACTGCATGTGTTGCTTTGCTTGTTTTAATATCAAACAGTCAATAATATCACCTGTTCCGTTAACAAAGACAATGAACAATGCCTCTTATTTACCTATATTTATCGCCTTTAACCGAAAAGCTGGAGTTTGAAAGTTTTCTCTCTAAAACAGCTGTGAACTCATTTCTTTTTTTTCCAGTTAAAGATACAACAAAAAAGATGAAACCTAGATTTTGGAACATGTTTGATCTAATGATATTTATGTATGCTAAAGACCTAGTTTATTAAAATGTTGCAACTTGATCTTAAGAGCATGGGTATTGGGGCACTGCTAATGTGGGTGCGCCCTATATAACATATATATTTTGGAGATAATAGCTAAAATATAACAGAAAACTTTCAAAAAATTAATTCATGAAATTTGATGATCGAAATCGACATAATGTTTAACCCTCTAAAGTAGTTTCTAAGTCCCCCAACATCCACCTTTCGGCTAGCTGTTCAGACTTGTTAAAGTGGAGAAAGACTCAAGTTAATCACACTAAAAAATGAGCCAATGATACATTATCCTAGGATATTTTTTAATTTTACGTTTAATGAAATCAAGATTTAGACGGTAAATAAAACCTACGAAAAGTAATAATAATTGTATATTGAATGAAATAATGATATTTTTTTGAAAGTAGGTTCAACAGGTGAAATGTATAATTGGAAACCCCTTTAAAATAATTTTAAAGCTAATAAAATTAGGACATACGCTGCTTTTTCTATAAGAAATAAGAATCAGAAGAGTCCATAAAAATATCTGATTTGAAAGGTTGTTTTTTGAGAGATGGGTAAAGTTGTTGACATTCTACCAGAAACCTATTTTCAAAAATGGTATACTAATAAAATTTGGTTAACATCTGATAAGTCATGAGAGAAAATTCCCATCCTATTATGAGTCTCCAAAGTCATAGCGAAGGAAACTCAGACTTTTTGTTTTTGACAACCTGCGTAACAATCACATCACTGAATATTTTTAAAGCAATTCATTTTATCTTCAAATATTCACATATTGCTCCCATTTAAAGCTTTGAAAGAAAAGGAGACTTAGGGAAAAATGAAACCAAATGTGAACATTTGCCTATGTTCTGCATTTCACTTATTGTGAATACACTTTGCGAAAGTGAATTTGGGTGTTCCACAATTCGTTATTGTGAACAGGATTTTTGTACATGCAAAAATGGATGTTCTGTATTTCGGTTTGTTCCATTTTTTGAACTCATTCAAATCACATTTTTTATTTCTGTGAATTGATCTTTGAAAGCTTTCTTCTGCTAGGAATCGGAGGGTTACAGCAAGTTTTTGAATTAAAGGAATCGATGAAGGTATTAAAAAGGTTCTATTTCCCTTAGAACATATTTTTATATGTCTTTGCTTACTCTAAAATTACAATGAAAGCTTAAAAGAGAAAATCAAGAATTTACTTTATTTATCAGAACAATTCTACATAATTTTCACACACTTACATTGTGTCAGGTAAATCCAATATATTTGATTTGTCTCGTCTTCTTATTTTTTTTCTTGAATTCTGCTTCCTTTTTTCACTTAAAATTGCCAATAATATTGCATCCATCTTCAAAACAGCAAAAAATTTTACTTCAGAAACAAAATAAAAATGGATGATCCTTCAGTTCTGATAGTTCAAAGCAATTTCGAAGTTTTCGAAATCGATCGAATTGAAGAACATGCAATTTCATTTCACGTGAAATTGAAAAGTGATTTTAATTCACTTTCGATCGAAATTCGGTACATGGGCGATTGTCTTAATATTGTTCATAAATGTATCACAAACAATCTGGCCACAAGAATTATATTTGATTTTAATCAGTGAAATTGTAATGACAGTCACTATAATCCAAAATCAGCACATTAGTTATTTTAAAAAATGCAAAAGACTATGATGGGTAGAAAGCCTATAAAGAGGCTAAGATAAAATATTTCACTATAATATTTTTACTTCATTTTTGTCAGTTTTTGTATCATTTGAATTAATACGTATAGGTCTATGTGTATAAGGGTGAAAATGATAAGGTTTCGAAAATTGTTTGCTAAGGGCATAAATGGTATTTTGTATCTATAGTAATTTTTTGTTTTTAAACTGGATTTAAGGCATTTTATTTTTGGTTTATATTTTATTAAAATAAAACTAGGAATCCCGAATAAATTATTAATGAAATTTTATAAATGGAATTGGCGCAATGGTTAACCCAGATTAGTGTTTCCGAAATGCTCAAAAATCAGTGAAAGTTTTTAATTTTACTTGTAATGAAATCAAACCATTAGGTGATTTAGTTTAAACTTTGAAATTAAGGCTTAAAGCAGATTCACTTTAGGCGTTTTTTCCTTTTCCTTTTCATACAATTATTTTGGTTAAAATGCATTTATTTTTTCATATATGAAATGTTCTTCTTTAATTCGATATTTAAAAAATAGGTCAACATTTCTTAACGCTCTTAGGAAAAATTTGAGAAATTGCCAACTACTAGGATGAGGCCATCCATTTTGGAAACTGTTTTTTCTTTTTATCCCTATTGGAAGCCTAATACCCGGAATCTTTTATTATCCGAGAATAGGTATTCCCTCATTATAAATTCATAAAATTTAGGGATTAATTAAAAACAAGCATTGGATTATCCTAAGATCAAATATTGAACTACTAGAAATCGTGTAAAAGGTTGCTTCACTATGATGAGGCCATTTCGAATATTTCCGTGAAGGAGCTTAACTGTGCGACCTTTCTAAACATTTGTATAGAATATCTAAGAGTGTGTAGAAAACAACTGTTTTGATTTAATTTGAAACACAAATGTTTCCGGAAAGACTTTGACAGCTATAGAAAGAGCAAAAATAGATGCTTTCAAGGATTTAGGACTTTTGTAAGCAATTGTAAGCAATTAGTTTGCGGATCTACTAAAATATGAGAACAATAAAAGGCCGAATTAAAATGGTTAATTCTACGGCCTGCCTCAAATTCCACTTTAACCTAGGGTACAATCGACTTCGACCTTTTATCCGCAACAATGAACTAGAACAGCTAAAAATGTTTTCTGGAACCGTCGCGTCGTTTCCAAAAATGCAAACAATTTTGAACCTTTGCCTTAGATTTTCCAAACTTCCAGGGTTGTTAGGAGTTGAAAATACATTCCATTCCTTTTTTCGTTTTTTTCTAAATTTTGTATGTGGCCTCATCGTAGTGAAGCATTCTACACTATTTAAGTACATATTTAATTTTTTGAAAATACGTACCTATTCACAAATAGTAAACGTTTCCGGGTATAAAACTTCCACCAGATATAAATAGCGAAAATCAATTGCAAAATTTGTGGCCCCTGTTAAAAAAAACGCTCTAAATATAGTTAATATCTTTATTTCGAGAATCAATTTTTACAATGGAAAAAAGTTGTTTTTTAATCCAAAAAAACAGTCAATTCGATTTTTCTTCAAATTTTACCACATGTCAAAAACTTTACTTTTCACGACTATAAAATTATCACTACATTTTTCGAAATTTAAAGAACTGTGGAAAGAAAAAGATTCAACAAAAAAACAAAAAAGCTACAATTATTTGCATTGTTTAATTTTATAATATCCTTGTTTTATGCCTAGACTCATCGGGTCAAGTAAAACGAATGGTTTAAGTTTCTTTCTTTCCACAACTAATTTACAAGAAAAAATCTTCAACTAATTGCATACCCATTTTTTGATATTTCGAAAAATGTACTGCTAACTTGACACTCATTTACTTTTTCACGCTCACAATTATGCATAGTGAATATAATTTTGTATCAATTTACAAGGCGGTATCGGTATTGGTTCGTGAGATAGGTACTTGGGGTCATTCAAATTTTTCACTTTATTTAAATAGCTTTATTCATGTTGTTAAAAAAGCACTAAGAAGAAGAAGTTAGTAATTTTAACATCTTTTGTTTTTAACATGTGACAGGGCCGGATTTAGAGGTCCAGAGGCCTCGTGCAATAAAAGAGTGGAGGCCCCCTCACCCCAAATTATTTTCAAAATAAAGTAAACCAAGTAGATTCCTTTAGTATTGAACAAACACATATAAATATAAACGGAAAAAAGAATTATCTGAAATTAAATTTTAGGGTAAACGAACGGAACCTTTTGAGCTTTTTTCGCCGAAAAATCGGTGATGATTTCGTTGAAATCCAGTTCTCGGAGTAAATCGCTTTCAATGCTCAGGAAGCCTATTTTTTATAATTTTCGTTTTTGAAAATGAGCGCTCTCCAGTTCAATTTGTTACCATCAAAACTAAATACAGGTCCATTTGAGATTTTGATATTTCACTGATTGCCTGATTGGAGTGAACAAATAAAGATCAATGATTTCTGTTATTTAAGATAAATTTAATTAAATAATCATGTATGTACAAAGTACTGTAGGCTGTAGGTAAAGGTAAAAGAGCAAAAAAAAATACATATCAAAGGAAAAGATGTTTACTAGTGTTTACAAGTTGGAATTTGAAACAAAAATTTTCCGAAGTCTCTATTGTGGAGGCCCCCATTTGTGGTGGCCCCGCGCTTCCGCCCCGGTTGCCCTCCCCTAAATCCGGCCCTGTGTGTAAGCAAAAAATTTGTTTGATGGCGATGTCTCTGCTGGTCCTCGAAGTATGGTCAATAAAAAATTTATTGCACATAGACATTTCTCTTAAAAAAAAACTTTGATTTAGATTCTAGGACGTTGAAATGGCGAGAATTGTTAAAGTTTTCAATTCTTGCTTGAAGGCTTAAAACACAATTAAACACCCTGTCGCTGGTAGTTTTTTAATTTGTTCGGTTTCAGAGAGGCTCCAAAACTTAGTGTTTTTGGATAAAATTCAATCGCAAAATTTTAGAAAAAAAATTAAGAAATAATGTCAAATCTTAAAAGTAATTTTGAGGAAATGCAGTACCTTTAAACCTTTTTCTAACTAAGACCAGAGACTCTTAACAAGTGAAAGTCTTAAATATTTTGGTCTGTGTGTAAAGATTCAATTGAATAAATTTAGTAACTTAGTTTAGGAGTTTGTTAAGTTTTTCACAGAGAAAACTATCTTTTTTACCCGAAGGACCGAAACGTCTGCTAAAAAGTATCTCTTCCCGACCAAAGTTGCTCTTGCAATCAATATCCAATACCATACATACCGAAATATATGTAAAAGAAAAGCCTCTCCTTTTTCAACGGGGGATCACATCCTCAATTAAGAACTGAAGCACAATTATTTGTCCTTAAACCTGATGAAAAGAAGAAAATAATAAAACAAAAAGCAGTACTAAACTTTTTAATTCAAATCTTCCTAAGGAATGTTTGGATTTGTTTTTTTTTTTTTATTGTTTGTCTCTTACGCAAGCAAGACTCAATTAAGATTCAAGGAGTGTTACTTTGTTGAGCCTTATGCATATTGAAATTGATGTCTATAGGCATTATAAGATCGTGTGTAGCACAACAAGGTTAAGAAGGTCGCTCGTTTTGCTATTATACCAAATCGTACATAAAAAAGGAGGAATAAGCTTGAATTTGATGATTCCCTTTCTGCAGATGGAATAAAAAAATGACGATGATGAAATGATAGTACTTGAAAGCATCGCTTGCAAAATTTTGACAACCGATTTCCCAAAAATACAATACGAGAACCGAGAACCCAATCTTCCTTCACTACTCTGCCTCGGTCCTATTCTAACGCCCAACAGCCAGAGCCCTCCCTTCCTTTGTGTTGTTGTTTGTTAACCAGCATTTCAGAAATTCTCGCTTGCTAAACAACAAATTAATTTGAAATTCAATTCTAGCGCCTATATTAGAATACTCAACTACCCTCATCGTCTACTACCCTTTGCCTTACTAAATTCGCTGATAGCAATAGAATTATAGAAGCAGCAATAGCAACTGGCTGGCTGGCTGATGGATGCACGAAGCACGAGAGCTGAGCTATTGCTTACATAAAAAGTGATGTCATATTGAGTTTGCGAATCCGCGCAAACAAATTCAACGAGACTTGGATGCGGCTCTGTGTAATGATGACTCTATATATGGAAGCGGCCGGGCCGGTCCAAGTGATTCTATTTCAGCTTTCCCGCCAACCACCCGCCCTGCTGTTGGTTGTCTATGACAGCGCGAAAACCAAAGAATCGACAGCGTCAAAAGTCGAGTAAGAGTTGAGCTCTACCAGTAGTGGCGTGGTGGCGGGCTGTGGAGCGGGTGGCAGTGTGTGCGGCATGTTCAATTCAGCTGGAATTAGAATATACAATCTCAAGTGTTTACGCCGACACGGTTCGTTGGATCACTGAATAGCACGGAACCAGAACCAGAACCAAACCAAACCAAAGCAGAGTCGCAGAAGCATTTCGCTTTAGGAACTCAGAATTCACAAACAACATGGAAGCACACCAATCCCCTCATCCATCACCCATCAGCCTCATCACAAAACACAATCCATTGCCGCTAGGGGTTGTAGCTGTATATACGGTATATGGTACACCCAATGATAACGAGAACGAGAACGAGAAGGAGATCCCTGATTGAGAATCTCTGGCATGTCGGAATATTGTGATGGATGGTTGGACGAATTGTGTGACTGTTGCATCACCTGAAACGATTAGATTTATCCGAGAGGCTTCATCAACGTCAACATCATCATCATCATCGTTAGCATCATCGTGATGAAGCCGGTATTCATTAGCATTTTCGCGTATATACTAACGAATGTCGATGTTGAATATTTACACGAGGTGTGGCAGAGCGTTACGGGTGGGGTAGAGCTTCGTTTCGACGACGAAGACGAGTTGAAGGGTAAAGTTAAATGCACTCGCAAAATGTGGGTTAGCTGGACGGGCGGCCGGTAGCGCAGAAGTCTCGTTTCCCATATTCAAGGACAATATGCGGGTTTGATTATATTCTCGTACATATAAAATTAGAATTGCCAATTTTCGGATGACATTGATAAAATTAGACTCTGGTGGGTTGCGATTGCGATACGATACGGTACGATTCTGGAGGGTTGTTTTTAGTTTTTTTTTAAGGGGGGGGGGGTTGTTTTTGTTTTGATCGATTCTTATTGTTACACGCGCCTGCCTGAAATTGAAAATTTTGGAGGCAAATAATGATATGGAGTGTCAATGAATCGATTTCGCGGCTATCGGGTTTATGCTGCGTGTGCTGTTGTTGCTATTGCTGTGCAAGGGTAAAAAGAGTATTGTTTCCAAGGATTCGAAAATAAATCGAGTTGATGAAATCGCGGCAAAGGCCGTTCGAATTAACAAATCGCTATATACCCGATATACATTTATATAATGTACAGAACTTTTGATATTGGATAACATTGAAAACTGAAATTCAATCAGTTGCTATGCCTTTTTATCAATCAAATTTTATTGTGAATTGAAGTTATTTAAAATAGCAAGGATATAGGTATTCTGAAATGATGGGGGTTATTGATGTGATTTCATCATCATCATCATCGAGTCGTTCGTCGTCATCGTCACAATAATATAGTGTGCTTTGATTGAAAAAGAGGGTGGTAATGAATTTTAATTGGAAGTGTGATTATATATTCGAGGAACTAACTTCGTTTTATAAAATCGTGTTCACTCTAAATGTGTTAAATAAAGTCGAACAAATAATTTTGCTTTATTTTTAGGATTGGATTACGTGTTAACTCTCAGGAAAACTATTATTAAACGAAAATGTTTGGCTTCTGGTTCGAGAAATGAAAGAAAGTCAATAATTTGTTAGATCGAAAAACATGAAGGATACAAATTGTAGATAGATGGCTTACAAATAAACCTTTGAATGGTTTGGATGGTAGAAAATCCTCCTTCTTGATACTTATCTACTTGGCTTCTTTCGGAAGATGAAAGTAATTTCTTTTCAAACTATTGGATGTTTAAGATAATGCAACAACATTTATTCCGGCATCCCACAAGGCTCCCTTCTTTCACATATAGTTTTCCAAACACCGGGTTAAAAAAGTAACTTCCATAGTTAACAACTATTATTAACTTTCCATAGGAAGTTATTGTAATGGGTTCGATTTGTCGAATTGAAAATTTTGACATTTCTCGACGTTTCAAGGTCCCTAGAGTCGAAATGAAAGATTTTTAGAAAGATGTCTGTGCATGCGTGTGTACGTACGTTCGCGACGTTTTTCTGTCGTCCATAGCTCAAGAACCAGAAGAGATATCGACTTCAAATAAATTTTGTTATACAGATAATAAGGCAGAAAGATGCAGAAAGGGCTCTCAAGAAAATTGAAAAAAGGTGAAAATTTTGGTTAACCTTAAATATCTCATGAACCAATGACACTAAAGACTTGAATTAAATTTTATATAATATATTATAACGTGATTTAAAACAACTATATTTTTGGAAAGAAATCCAATTAACGGTTTTTTTTATAAATCAAAAAAACTGAAAAAAAAACTGTCACCTCGAAAATTTTAGGACTAAAATATGAATTCATCTCCAAAACAATTTTGTGCAACGAAGAATAATGTTTTTGACATATAGTAAAATTTTGCAAAAAATTCAATTGACAGTTTTTTGATAAAAAATAAAAAAAACATTACTCAAAATTGGTAAAAACTGAATTTCGACTCAAATATCTTTTCAAAACTTTGAGATATTGGTTTTGAACTAATTTTTTCTTTTAACAAATATTGTTGTCAACATTCAGTAAAATTTTGAAAAAAATCGAATTTACAGTTTTTGTACAAAAAATTAAAAAACCTTAAAAAAGAATTAACAAAAGTTGGTAAAAATTGATTTTCGACTCAAATATCTTTTCAAAAATTTAAAATTATGGCTTTCAACTAATTTTATCTTATAAGAAATATTGTTTTCAACATTCAGTAAATTAATATAAAAAATGGGAAGTTATTAGGCATCCCAATCTCTTCCTAGTTTGGTTATTGGCTGCTATGGCATTGATAATTCCATATTTTATTGTTTTTTTTTTTGAACAGCGGCTATCATGATGACCAAAGGAATTTCTATCCTCGGGAACACTTTTGTAATGGTGGGTGGGTCGCATCAACTTGCTCCTATTTCCAAAAAATCTATTTAAAAATAGTATCTACATAAATTTTGAGATTTAAAAATACACCAGCAAAATAAGTTTATCTTCAAAAATTTTAATTTTTAGTTAGTTGTTTTCAATTTTTTTTAGAAATATTTTTGGTATGCAGTTACATTTCGTTAAAAAAATGTTTTCCTGTTTTTGAGATATCGCATTTTCAAAGAAATATTTTCTGGTTGAAATTAAATTTGAAGTTTTCAATCATCAGATATTATTAATGAAATATAAGGATATCCATTTTGCGGTTTCAAAAGTAAACGTAAAAAAGAGGCTGGGATGCCACCCACACTGATAACTTCCCATCCCGTCTGTCGATTTGTTTTGCTTAAAAGTTTGTCTATATGTATCAATTTTTACCAAATTTGCGTATTTTTCTTGTAGATTTTATTTTCTTATGAAAAAACAGACTGTTGGATTTTTATAAAAAAATTACTGAATATCGAAAACAATATTTTCTTTGAAATAAAATAAGTTTGAAGCCAATATTTGTAATTTTTGAAAAGCTATTTGAGTCGAAAGTAAATTTTTACCAAGTGTTGTTTTTCTTAGGTTTTTATTTTTTGTAAAAAAACTGTCAATTCGATTTTTTCAAAAATTTTCCTAATGTTGAAAACAATATTTCTTAAAAGTTAAAATTAGTTAGAAGCCATTATTTTAAAGTTTTGAAAAGATATTTGAGTCAAAAATCAATTTTTACCAACTTTTGTTAAATTTTGTTTAGGTTTTAATTTTTTGTACAAAAGCTGTCAATTCGATTTTTTTCAAAATTTTACTGAACGTTGAAAACAATATTTTTTATAAGATAAAATAAGTTTGAAGCTTTAATCTCAAGTTTTTAAAAAGATATTTGAGTCGAAATTCAATTTTTACCAACTTTGAGAAACGTTTTTTTAGGTTTTTTTTTTATAGAAAAAACTGTCAATCAGATGTCAAAAACATTATTTTTCGTTGCACAAAATTGTTTTGGAGATGAAATCATATTTTAGTCGTAAAATTTTCGAGGTGACAAATTTTTTTTTCAGTTTTTTTGATTTATAAAAAAAACCGTTAATTGGGTTTGTTTCCAAAAATATAGTTGTTTTGTATCACGTTACAATATATAATATAAAATTTAGTTCAAGTCTCTAGCGTCATTGGTTCATGAGATATTTAGGTTTAACCAAAATGTTCACCTTTTTTTTTAAACTGCTATGGTAAAAAACCACCCTCGCAATTTTCTTGATAGCCCTTTCTGCATCTTTCCGCCTTATTATCTGTATAACAAAATTTATTTGGAGTCGATATCTCTTCTGGTTCTTGAGCTATGGACGACGAAAAAAACGTCGCGAACGTAGGGACGTACGAACGTACGTACACACGCACGCACAGACATCTTTCTAAAAATCTTTTATTTCGACTCTAGAGACCTTGAAACGTCGAGAAATGTCAACATTTTCAATTCGACAAATCGGACCCATTACAATAACTTCCTATGGGAAGTTAATAAAACAGATATAAAATATTTTTTTTCATGATATATCTTTTTATCATAAAGTTTGAACTTTGAAATTATGTGTGCAACACTACATTATTTTAATGACCACCCCCGAATCGTTGCAAGCATCGATTGGGTATCTCAGCCATGACGAATGTTGATTTTTAAGTGCTTAATAGATAAAGGTTTGTCTACATAAACACATTCTGTTACGTATCCCCACAAAAAAAGTTCAGCGGTGTCAAATAGCGTAATCTTGGTGGCCAGTTAATATCGCCCGACGAGAAATTACGTGGCCGGGATATGTCTTTTGCAATAAAGCTATATTCCCTCGAGTTGTGTGGCATTTGGCACCGTCTTGTTGAAACTACATATTTTCCAAGTCGTATTCTTCAATAACAAGCAAAAAAAGTCCGTTATCATATGACCATGACGATCCGAATTGACGGTGACAGCCGTTCCATCGTCGTTTTCGAAGAAGTAAGGTCCAATCACATCTCTGGACGATAGACCGCACCAAACAGTCACTTTTTTTTTTTGATGTAGTGTCTTTTCTTCAAATACTTGAGGACTCTCAGAACCCCATTAACATTAACATTAACATTCCCACCGAGTGAGAAATGTGCTTCATCGCTGAAGAAAATTTTGTTCGAAAAACTGCCGTCCACGCCTGTTGTTCAAGCACCCATTCGACTTATCAACGACCGCAACCTTGTGAATGGTCAGCTGGTTTCAGTTGTTTTGTGAGATGGATTTTATGTGAATGTAGGTGTACGAGGGCGGGTTAATAAGTCCGTGACTTTTTGAATTTTTGACCTCTTTACTGAAACAGCAACACTGCTCCTGTCAACAGGCATCTGACTCCTGTCAAAATTTAAATTGGCTGCGTCAGTTTGTGTTTGACAGCTATTTTTATCAGACTACTCACTAATTTGAGGAAAAAATGGAAAAAAGTGAATTTCGTGTGCTTATTAAGCATTATTTCTTGCGAAAAAAAACCATTACCGAGACCAAGTCCTAGCTTGATAAATACTATGGGGACTCTGCACCATCAATTTCAATGGTAAAAAATTGGTTTACTGAATTTCGTTGTGGCCGTACAATCACTGAAGATGCCGAACGTCCTGGACGCCCAGTTGAGGTCTCTACACCCGAAACAATCGAAAAAATTCACGATATGGTGTTGGCCTACCGAAGATTGAAAGTGCGTAGATCCAAATGCAAAATACGCCATAATGTGCCGTAAGACAGTTCTAATTCTTGAGAACGACGAGGAATCGACACATTCGGGTCTTCGGCAACACTTTCACTTCCAGCAGCGACGTTTTCAGTGGTGCGAGCGAAACTATGATGCACAAGCCTTACAATATATGTAATCAATTCAGTCTCTTCAAATTTCTTCACAATTTTGCCAATTGCTTGCGTAGTTGGATTATTCTTAAAGCACGATACGTGGCTGTGTCAGAATCACCATTTTTGTAGTAGGTTTTAACAACTTTAATGCGTTGTGCGATAGTTTAGCGATCAATTTTCGTAAATGTCAAACTTTCAACTGACAAAAAAAATTGGTTCAATAAATTAGTTTGACAGATGTCGAAATCCAGCTCTATACTTTTGAAACCGCAAAATGGATAAGACAACAAAATTTGAGAAAATTAAATAAAATTTCGAATTTTCGATTTTTGACCAAAAGACTGTATGGGAAATACTGCGTCTTCAATGATATACATAAATGGAAATCCTGCCAATCTACAAATCCAATGTAAGAATTGTTAGGAAATATCAATCATGAAGAACTGATATATTTGTCATTCTTAAACAAAATGTGGTTAAAGCAAGTTGATCTTTTGTACTGTCTTTAGTAGCAAACGTAAATTAGATTTCGGGACTTTATTTGTTCTCGCTTTGTTTCGACAAACAAAGTAATGTTAAGTTCATTTAAAATTTCTAGCGGTCTTCTATATTTTTTTTATTTTTATGAGAAGTTCACCAACGAAAAGCCAAATACCTCTAAGTTTCTAAAAATTATTAAGTAAAAATAGTTTTTAGCAGTTAATTGTTGCTTGGATTGATGATTCCATATAAAATTTTCACGGTCATATTCCAATTTTATTGAATTTAATCTTAGTCAAGCCTATTTATGTGTTGATAATAAACATTTTTTGTTCTTTTATAAAGAAAACCATACAAAACATGTGAACTTAATAAAACAAAAATAAAAACAGATCATAATAGCTTCTTTAAATCATAACTGACAGCCCCCGATTTTATTTATTAAACAGAACAATCAAACTATTATATTCCATTCCATTTCATTTTATTTTATAATAAACAACATCAATCAAAGAATCCATTGATACTCGGCACGATCACCATAAATATTAAGTACATATATGTATGTACATACATATGTACACTCAGCTGTAATTTATAAGCAACTAAATTAAATCGCAATTATACAATTCAGAGCTTCTTTCCAGCAATTATAATAATTTTTACCGAACATGACATCAACTTTATGTATACATACATACATAAGTTCAACAACGATTGAACCACAACAGAGTAAGGTTCAAAAGCCAGGGACGTACATATGAGCAAAAGTTATTTTGCTCTAAAAGGGAAAATCTTCCCGGTCAATAAATCATTTCGTTACCTGTAGCTTTGAGAAAATTATCTTTCAGATGAATCTTAAGTTTAACCCTTAGTGGCCTCCTCACGGGGTGTTTCGTCGAACCAGTCTTAAAAAAGCGGAATTAGATGACTTTAACCTTTCAAATTATAATACAACAAATGACATCTGATGGTGGCAACCAGGATTGAGAAGTGACTTCGCTACATAGTAAGGCAAAACAATGCAAGGTGGCTTTGAGCGGTAGTTTCTTTGGCCAGGGGTAATAAGTTACCCCAGTGTGGCCGTTCAATACTAATATGGCTCTTTTTTTTTAATCGACTTTAAATAAAGCAACCAAACCCATGAGAAATACTGAAGAACTCTCCAACTGACATGGTAAAATCAGCTAAGAGTCTTTAAATATCCTTACGTCTTGTTCAATTGGGTTTTTCATGGCGGGGTAGTGAGTTACCCCGTGTGGCATGAGGCCTGTATGAGGTGTGGCCGCTAAATGTTAATATCATTTCATCAACAAATTCACCGTCTTCAAGAAGCAGAACCTGTCAAATTATTAACTTTACTTTCTTTATTAGAACTTTTCTGTACTTTTTCGGTGTTCAGTACATCTTATGAGTTCAAAAATGTACCTTCATCTATGTATATTTCCTTCCAAGCTGCGGCTTTGGAGCAAACAAAACACTATAATACAAACTATTCATTCTTCTTCTATAGGTTCATACTTGAAATAACCCACATTTCACATTATCTGAATATACACTAGTGAACTAGCTTCGGGGAGAGATAAGAATGAATTAAAGTAAAATAAAATGAATATCAGAACAGAATAGAACAGAACAAAAGCACCATTTGGCTCGATCAAACACAATCAATGTCAAATGTCACATTCAAATTTTAACAAATGAAAACGTTTGATTGGTGACAGATGACAGAACTCTTCAACTCTAAACGATCGTTGCTTTAATATCACTTAAACTTGAGTTCGATCTCTGTGATGGCTACAGCAATTTTTTGAACTGAACGTTAACAGAATGATAATGATGCCATAATTTTAAGTCACGTTTGTTTGTTTGTTTAATTTATTTCAACGAGGCTTTTCTTCTCTCAGTTTAAAAGCCTCCATTGTCTGATTTTTGACAGCTACCATGATTTTTTTGAAATGAAGTTCTGTTCTCCTCTCCATCAGTTGAGTGTTGAGTGGCCGCCATTATCATCAGTCGTCGTTCGTACAAAAAACAAAAAGTCATAATGACAATGCATCTGCAAGATTCTTACGTACGTAACTTGAACGTATTCTTTTTTTAGCTTTTGTAGCAAAGTGTCGAATACTGATCTGCTGCTGCTGCTGTTGATGGTTATGGTTGGATGGACAGAATTTAATTACTCTCATTAGCATATTCTATTAATTTAATTTTATTGTTGTTTGCGCTGTTATTGTTTATCTTTCTGCCGCTTGCCGTCACCAGCAGTAGCTATAGCCAAACCAGCTTCACCGACCGTTCCGCTGTTGCCGCTGCGCTGCGCTGCTGCTGCTGCTGCCTAGTCGGTCAAATGTAATTCAACAACATCTATCAAGGATTAATTTGCATAAATTGTAGTTGGAGGTTTAGTTATGGCACACACAATAATAAACACCACCACTACTTCCAGCGCTCCCCGTCCCGTTCCGTCAAAGCCCGACTAAAGCTATAAAGCGCTGATGTATAATTATATCGCCCGCATCAAGTTGTCAGTTGTAATTTATCGCACAGGCCATAGTGAGCAAATTAGAAGCCAAGTCAGTTTGGTTCGACTTGGTTCGAAAAGTCGGTGCTCGGGAATTGAGGAAAGTGAGGTAGGTACCTACCAGCAGCGCCACCAATACCCTAACCTATACTCATACCCAGTTTTCAGCTTCAGAAACGACAACGTCGAAGAATACGAAACTCAAATTCACTCGCATTAGATGAAGCAGTGTGCATCAATTAATCTTTATTTTTCAGACTTCAGAGCTTGAGATGTTTCTGAGACAGTAGGTTGGTTAGGTATATAAAGGGTGTTTTTCTTAGAGGTATGGAACTTTGGAATGAAATAAAACAAATACTATCTTTTTGAATTGACACGAAATTTATTTTTTTCGAAAAACAATCGTTTAGCGTTATAATTTTAATATGACTTCTGGCATAATGACCACCTTGATTGGCTCGGACGTAGTCTAATTTGGAGGTCTAATTTTTGATGACTTTTCCCGACGTTTTTTCGGTGTATAACGCTGCAAATTTTGTCCTCCAAGTGGTCAATCTATTCGGGCTTCACATATCCCTATAGAAAATAGTCAATCAACGTCAAATCGCACGATCTTTTAGGCCAATTCACGGTACGTAACGTGAAACTTTGAGGTTACCAAACGTTTTCTTCAATAAACCAATTGTGGCATGAGTTGTGCGCTGTCTACGTCTTGTTGAAAATACAGCTCCTGATCGAAAAAGTAAGTTTTTATGATCACCATTGTCTGTAACGTTGTGGCCAGCATCGTTTTTAAGAAAGTACGGACAGATTATTCCGCCAACCCATAAAGCAAACCAAAGAGTTATTTTTGTTTAAATAAAAATACATTTTTATTTATTGAAGTATCCATTTAACCAAAAGCCAGTTTCATAACTAAAACAAATTCTCTTTTTTCGAATTTCGAACAGAATCATGATTTTTAAAATAAATTTTCTTTATTCAAATGTCAAAAAAAAAAACTTAAAATTAATTAGTTGACATCTGTCAAAATGGCCATCAGATAAAATAGTGTTGCCAAATTAAAGTTCTATACCTCAAAAAAGAAACACCCATTAGATAATAGATAGAAAACTTAAACTGGCATGATGGCGGGGCTTGAGGCAAGTACCGATGTCTGAATCTGAATGTGGGACTTAATTGGGCACAACTAAGCTGTGTTTGGATAAAATTAAGAGAGAAAACCAAAAAAAATTAAAAATAAAAGAACACAATGGACGCGATTGTTTTGCTGGTGTTTGCCCGAGTTTGGGTTGAATTTTCTATGCCAAAGCTTTGTCCACGGCTAAATCTAGCCACAAAAACAAACATAACCAACAACAAAAATATAGGCAGCTTAATTAATTATGCATGCGATGAATTATTGTTATGTTTAGCTGATAATTAACAGTTTGCTGATGAAGTTATAGATAGAAGTTGATGTTGTTGTTGTTATTTTTGTTTTATTTTTAGTTTGTGGAAGAAAAAAGGTCCAAAACATATAAAGGGCATGAGGCATAGTGCCAGAGACTAACCAAACCGAGAAAAAAACAAACTCATAAAAAAGGGAAGGCTATAAAATTTACGGTCAAAGTTTTGGAATTGGTTATAGTCTTGATGTTGATGGGCTCTGGCCTGGGCTTGGAGTTGGGATTCGACTCGGTGTCGATGGTTCGGTGCTATGGTTACAACATATGAAGAGATGTGTGACCTCAAGTAGAACAAAATAAACACACTCGGCTCTCCGATATGATGCGATGCGATGCGATGCGAGAACGGGCCATACCATAATAATACCAGCAATAAAAGTCGTCGGCTATCGGCGGTATAAATTATTACAACAAACACTCGACGAAACGTGCTAATGGAGAGTATTTTTTCGTGTATATAGGAAATAATAAATGTAAGACAAGACCTGAAATAAGGCCTCTGAAATACACTACAGACTATAGAGTGTTTTTTAATTTTGTTCTTCTGAAGCTGAAGCTGAAGCTAAAGCTGTATAGTTTATACCGACTACGGCTATCTATAGACCTTTTGTGATGGGTTTTTTTAGTGGCAGTCAAACAATCCGCCTCCACTTATGATTATGGCTATGTTAATTTTGTTTTTAAAAAGTTCGTAATTGAAGTCGGTAATGTTGATGTTAGTGGGTCTGGGTATATGAAGGGATAGTGACTAGTTGTTGTTATTCAATTTTTAGTTTGTTTTGTTCGTTTTAGTTTTTGGGAAGGTTATTTCCGTGTAGCTTGTATGATATGTTGCCGTAGGCACAAAACATTACGCTTATCATCATTTGATTTTTGATTTCCCGCGGGGTTTACATTTTGACAATCTCTTTAGACATTGTAAAATTTTATAGAATATATAAAAGTGAAGGTTGAAGGGTTTTGGTAGCGTTCAAGCATAATACAAAAAATATAGTAACTTAGGCTTAAGTTGAAGTTTATAACTTCTGGTTACATGTGAGACCTTTTACTTAGAGTATTAAATGTAATAGAAATAAAAACAAACCATACATAAAACCCGGAACAAAAAAATTTTACTTTTAACTATAAGGAACAGCATTTAGAATAAGTTTGACGTTTTTTATAGCTATGAGCTTAAATTTTGTTATTACCTATATAATTACATTTACACAGTTTTACACAGTTTCTGAAAAATTCAAATAGTGTAAAAATTGGTATCATGGAACTCAATATTTCTCTTATCCTATAATCGCATGTTTTATTTTACTGTAAGGATCATACAATTATAAACTTTGTCAAGGCAGGGAAGCGACCCACTGTGATAACTTCTCATCATCCTTAAAAACTTTAATAATAGAAGTTTTGACGCCTTTGATTATGAGCGAAAAGAGACGTCTCTTGATATAAGTTACTGAGTAGTAACAGCGCAGTTTCAGACCAATGCGTAACTTAACTAAACAGTAGCCTTGTGTAGACTTGTATCAAAATCTTAGTTAATCTTCATACTATTTTTAAGAGCTTTTATAACACTAGTTAGAAACAACATACATTTTGTAAGGTCTTCTTAAAGTTTTGCAAATTATTAAAAAATATCTACATTTTATGTATTTAAGAGAAAAATAGTTTGGAGTAAATTTATTTCCTTGTTCTCAAGATACTTAATTCGAAATCACGTTTTTATCTTGTTTTTTGCAGGTTTCCGTTAAGAAAATGGTTAAGGGGGCCGTCTACTTTCGCGGTTTGATCGAAATCGATTTTGTTTGCATATTTATAATTTAGACATAACTAAAAACAGCTCTGTGAAGGATTTGATCGAAAGCATGCTGGTTTACGAGATATCGAGTTTCAATTTAAATTGAATACATAAATAACTAAATTAGTTCCTATTTATCTTATCTCTATTTACTACAAAAGATATTAATCTTAATGTACAAATGTTAATAATATGTTTACAATAAATTGAAATTGAAATTGCAATTGAAATTGAAACCCGGCCCCGCCCTGCCTATTTACATTGTAATATTTTTATCTTTAAACACGTTTTCATAAAAGTAGTGTTTTTCAAAACTGTAAAAACTATAGAACTGACGAAACTATAGAAGATATCCTAAATCTGTAAAGCGTTACTTATTCACAAAACATTTCGCTAGTTCTAGACAAAAGTTTTTTTTCAAAAAAGAAAAATCGATTTTTTACAGTCTTTTTTAGATTGAAAAACATGTTAAAAAAAATAAAAAAAAAATTTAAATCGCTGCCATTTTGTGAAATTTTCAAATATCCAAAAAAGCTTGTGTCGATCTAATCAATGTTCTTAAAATTAAGTTAAATTTTTTTTTTTTGTTTCAAGGTTCTGAAGCTGAGATATCGTGCCAGCCGTTCTACTATGTCGCACCAGCAGTAGTGAATTCAACGCTTCGTCAAGAGCAAATTTTATTTTAAAAAACATCCTGTTTTTGTTTTTCATTATAGTTCAAGAATTAACCAATCAAATAAAAAAAATGTGTTAAAAAATCATGTGTAGTTTTTTTGAAATCCATCCTCGAAATTTGAAAGCGAAGGTAGACGACCTCCTTAAATGAATTTTTCTAACAAAATAATTTATACTTACAACAATATTTTGTGTATTTAATGAAATAATTTCAAAATCAATGGCCAACATTTTTAAATAGTTCTTCAGGTAAAGCCGACTTTATTCAAAGCAGTTCTTTATTTCAAAGGCCTTGTTTAAATTGTTCTTAATTTTAAAAACTTTAAAATTCTTATACTAATGAAGGTTTTTAAAGTGACCTAACGCATTTGTATGGTGTTTTTTGTATGGCTGTTTAAGACTAATATTCCATTGCAGATCGTGAAAATTCATTTTGTTCGTATTTTTCTTTTTAGACTGCTATTTACCCCATTCTTTTTTGTTTTTGATGGGCGGTCGACCGAATTAGAAATTCAAACTAAGACAGCTTTCATGATTGTTGATTTACAAGCTGAAAATCATCTTCTCAACTTCGAAAACTTTTTCTTCTAAATTTTGTCTATTAAAGTACAAACGTTAAATGGATACAAAATACTTTAAAAAAGGTAAAAGCATTTTGCTGTTCTGAAAGTTAGACGAGTGTTTGAGCGTTAAAGTGTACTTTGTACAGTTTAAAATTATCAAAGAGTCAATCTTCATCCTAAAACTCATTTTTAGAGTCGACTTCGAGTATAAAAATGATTAAGAGTAGGTTTTAAATGTTTAAAAATGTGGGCCAATATTTTTATCTGTTCTCGATATATTTTATAAGAAAATCACGTTTTAATATTTTTAACAGTAATTTTTCTTATATTTGTATTATTCGAAAAAATAATGTCGTTTCGATGTTAAACTTCCCATAGGAAGTTATTGTAATCGGTCCGATTTCTCGAATTGAAAATTTTGACATTTCTCGACGTTTCAAGGTCCCTAGAGTCGAAATAAAAGATGTTTAGAGAGATGTCTGTGCGTGCGTGTGTACGAAGTATTTTTCGTCGTCCATAGCTCAAAAACCAGTAAAGACATCGACTTCAAATAAATTTGTTTATACAGATAATAATGCAGAAAGATGCAGAAAGGGCTTTCAAGAAAATTGAGTGGGTGGTTTTTTTTTACCATTGCAATTGAAAAAAAGATGAAAATTTTGGTTAACTACCAAAAAATGATTTTATCTCCAAAACAATTTTGTACAATTCAGAATATCGTTTTTGACATCTGGTAAGATTTTGATAAACATCTAATCGACTGTTTATTTGTAAAAAATACAAACAAAAGTTGGTAAAATTTGATTATCGACTCAAATATCTTTTTAGAAATTTGAGATTATGGCTTCCAACTAATTTTATCTTATAAGAAATATTGTTTTCAACATTCAAATCAATTTTGATAAAAATAGAATTGACATTTTTTTTTACAAAAAATAAAAACCTAAAAAAAACAATACTAAAACTTAGTACAAATTTACTTTCGACTCTAATAGCTTTTCAAAAATTAATAATATTGACTTCAGACTTATTTTATCCCATAGAAAATATTGTTTTCAACATTCAGTAATTTTTTTATAAAAATCCAACAGTCCGTTTTTTCATAAAAAAATTAAAATCTACAAAAAATAGTACGCAAAATTGTTAAAAAATTGATGTTCGGTTCTCGATAGCTCGTGAACAATAGTAGATATTTATTTCAAATTAGTTTCATTTATCCAATTTGTATTTGTTTATATAAGAAATAATTTTTTTTAAAGAAATGCTACTAAAATTGGTAAAAATTGTTTTTCGACTAAAAATCTCGTTAACAAAAACAAATTTCGAAATCAAACTATTTCAGTATATGCAAAATAATTTTGGTAATTTTTAATTTTTTAAGAATAATTCAACTCACAGCTTTTTTAAGAAAACGAGAAAACCTACAAACTTTTAAGCAAGACAAATCGACAGACGGGATGGGAAGTTATCAGTGTGGGTCGCATCCCAGCCTCTTTTTTTTTTCTTAAAATTTGAATGGATTTCAAAAACGGTATTCATAAATAAATGCATAAAATAATTTTGGATATGTCATGTTTCGTTCGTAAAATGATACGTATCTAGCTATTTTGAACACTTTAATGCTCTCCTGTTTTATTTCAAAATGTACTATAATCACTATTGAGAAGATTATAACTAAATCATACCTCCTAGAAATTTTGTCTTATATTTCTAAATTATTAAAATTTGAAAATTTGCTTAAAATGGCATCCATATAAGGTTAAAAAAACGCTAAAAAGTTATTATTTTTGTATTAAATTAAAACATTCAAGGTTTTCCAAACATTTTACATTTTCAATAAGTACAATCCCCTTTAAAACCTTTAAAAATTCCAGAATCGGTCAAAAAAATTTAAAATTGTTAAATTTCTTTAGAATAATTACAAAAATTGAAATTTCAAATACCATTAAATAATCTACTCATTCAAAGCTACACATAGTCCAAAAAGTCTCCGTACAGCAGCTTTCTTTTTTTTGATTCGAGATAAAATCTTTACTACATATAACAATATATTAAAAACGGGTTTTTGAAAATCACAATCACAATTTTTCAATGTTAGCACTTTGGTTTTTACATTTATTCGTAGTACTTTTTTTCAAAAAACACTAAAATTAGACTGCTGTACCTAGACTTTTTGGACTAAGTGTATATACAAAGCATATAATCATAAGTAACTTTTTGAAGTCTTCGACAAACTACAGTTTGTAGTACAGACTCGGTTTTGCCCCCCTAATGCGGGTTTGTTCCACAATATTTCTAAATTATTTTTATTTCATACAATTCTTTTACTAGCTAAACACAATTGTACATGGTTTGACAAAAATAAGTTGACTTCTTACATTCTTGCCTAAATTAATAGTAGTATAGAGAATAACCGTTTTATTAAAAAGAATATTGTTTCATCCCCGAGTATTTTTTGAAATATTTCTTTTAAAATAATAGGTTTAAGCGAAAATTTATAATTAATATTTTGTATTCAAAAAAATTATGTCAAACTCTTTACAAAAGACAAAGCGAACTGAAGAAAAACAAAATTTGCTATTTGCGTTTATTTCTGCTTCATTTCTGCGCATTTCCAGAGGAAACAATCAACCGTTTCGAACTTTAAATCTCCACCAGTAATACAATTTTTGACAGTGACATTTTGTTTTTTTTCTCAAGTCAATTTTTTCTAAATAAGAATAATTGATTCGAAATAAGTTATCTAAAAACCCCTTCCTACATCCTATTACAGGTTAATTATCCATTCTTAAAATAATTACAAAAGTCAATCCTAGTTTCGAAACTAAAAGCCGATAAATATATCCTTTCCCGGGTTCTTATCTCACTTATTGTTTACTAAACCATTTTTCTGATACCAACTTTGTACTCCTATTTTCGACCATCAGCATAGGAAAGAAGGTCTCATAAATATATCTCATTTGCAGACATCCCCTATATAGTCTATAGTCTATACGTACCTCACCTGTTTTGGATATTTATCTCTTCATTTATACCAAAACACCTTCCCGAAGTCCAATAAAATGCAGAAACAACAACCTAACTCAGTCAAAAGCCAAAACCTCATGAGTTATTATATTTAACACCACAACCGACAGCGTTCATACAAAAACAATGTGCGTGGGTTGGAGTTCGAGTTCGAGTTTGAATTCGCATCCATGCTCGACTTCAACCGTCCGCCGTTCGTATCCATGAACCATCAGCCAACCGTTATCGCTTCATAACTACCCCTCCCCCATACATATATCCTCCGCCCCATATAGATTATGCTAATGTTCCACATTAGATAACGGAGTCACTTTAGTATACGAAACGAATGAAGGACAAAACCGAAAGAAAAATGAAAATAAGGAAAATTAGAATTAAACCGTCGAGCAGCGCCCGCCATCGCCCAAGCCCAACAAAACAACTCAACATAAACTTTTCTTCCTTTTTCCTGAACTCTAGAGTTGGAGCTATGTACCTACCACCTACCTATGGCTGACCTAATGGGCGCGTTCTCGCTTCTCTGACTTTTGGTCTGTTTCAACTGAATTGGAACAGACCCAAAAAAAACAAAAAGAAGTTAGGCATAGTGCGGAGCATTCGACTGTCGAGTGAGTGCTCTAGAGCTGGAGAATGGTTTGGGTTTTGAGGAGGCTTTTGGTTTTGGAGTCGGGCTGAGGCAACGAGCTGCGGGCTTCTATAAGCATCGGGCTTGGCCCTCACCATCACCATCACCATCGTCAATCTATCTTGAAATTTGATCACGTACTCTCGGAATAAATTATGAATTTGTACAAAAACAGGCTTTAAAAAGCTGACTATCGTTGATACTGATGTTGTTTTTGTTGTTGTTGTAACAGTTGGGGATATTGTTGCTGTTGTTTTTTCTAGCGATGGCGATGGCGTTGAGCGTTGAACATTAAGCGTTGCTCGTTGGGTTGCTCTTTTGTACCCTCATTGGTCCGGCACATAAAACATGATTTTTTCTTTTGATTTGTTTTTGTAATGTTCATAGCAATATATAGGAAGGTATATTCGAGTATCCGAGTACGAGTACGAGTACGAGTACTTGACTCTTATTTGCATACATGAGGAACAAAACACATCGCATTTAGATTGTTTTGCTTCGGACGATGCCGATGTTATTATTATGATGTTTTGGGCTTTTTAACCAGGGCCATCAGCGATGAGGGAAGTGATGGTGAAAATATTAAGGAGGGTGCCTATTGGGTGGGTGGTGATGTAGCCCGTTGTTTACGGTATACGGTATACATTTAAGTTTGAGTGCCTCCTAGATCCATTCAAAAACAAAATGTTGCCTTTGATGCATGGCTAATTAATTTGTTTTCACAATTCTTTTTGTTTCATATCGCTGTATCGCATAAGCCTACTCGGTACATACATTGTATAGTGGTTGGGGGGTATACGAGGATAGAAGTGTATTATGATGATGGCAGGCAAACGAAAACGAGGCATAAATGGGAGGCATTATCATCAGCATACATCGCACAAAAGAAGCCCCTCTATTAAGGTTTCAAAACATGACTCGTTCGATGAACGTGACCAAAGCATAGAAAATGTTTTCCACTTTTGTTCGATGTTTTGTTTTTTTTTTTTTAATTATTGTTTTTGAATATTATTTCGTACATAAATTAGGAGTGTTCTTGACTCTTAATGTATGGTTTTCTATTATTTATTTTATTTTTGATTTGTTTTTGGTTTCGGTCAGAAACATTGAAGTCGCTATATGATTCGGTCTGGGTAGCTTATTATTACTACATAGCTACGGATATGGATTGGATTTTGAAATTTGCAAAGTTTATAGAGAAAATCGTGCCAACTTAAATGTTTTGTCTAGAGTTTAGATATTTTTTTCAATATTATTTTTGTCCAGACACTTCCTTAGAAAAGATTATACGTAAACACATACATTTTATATTGACTTTGTTGTTGATCTTTTTGCGCAGTTTTGAACAAAAATGTTGTTTTCTTCCAAACGAAATTTAATAACATTTTCTAATGTATACAATCCGGAAGACTATTTGTATACATTTTTCAGCAATTTTTCATCAATAGTTTTTGAAATAATTAAGAGGAATTATAGACTTCCTTATAAGTACCTTATTGAAAAAGAAATTGATAATTAACTTTCAGATCTTAAAATTTTGGTAAAATATGGGAAAGTTGTCGAGTTATCTAATTGATAACATCAAGAATGGATTTTCTTTCAACTCTTTTTAACTTCCCATAGGAAGTTATTGTAATCGTTCCGGTTTGTCGAATTGAAAATTTTGGCATTTCTCCACGTTTCAAGGTACTTAGATTAGAAATAAAATATTTTTAGAGAGATGTTTGTGCGTGCGTGTGTACGAAGTTTTTTTCGTCGTCCATAGCTCAAGAACCCGTAGAGATATCGCTTCAAATAAAATTTGTTATAAAGGTAATAATGCAGAAAGGACTCTCAAACAAATTGAGCGGTTGGTTTTTATACCATAGCAATTTAAAAAAAAAGTTGAACATTTTTTTAACCCAAAATATTTCACGAACCAATAATGCTAAAGACTTGAATTAAATTATTATATTTTGTAACGTAATACCAAACTAGTATATTTTTGGACAAAAAATTCGATTAACCTTTTTTTTTGTAAATCAAAAAAACTGAAGAAAAATATTTGTCACCTCGAATATTGTACGAAAAAAAAATGATTTTATCTCCAAAATAATCGAATTGATAGTTTTTTTTATAAAAAATAAGAACCTAAAAAAAACTATACAAAACTTCTTAAACATTTTCTTTCGACTCAAAAATCTTTTCAAAAATTAGAAATATTAACTCCAAACTTATTTTATCTCACATAAAATATTGTTTTGGATATGCAGTAGTTTTTTTTTTTATAAAAATCCAACAGACAGTTTTTTCATAAAAAATTAAATTCTACAAAAAATGGTACGTAAAATTGGTAAAAAATGATGTTCGGTGCTCGATATCTCGTGAACAATAGAAGATATTGACTTTAAATTAATTTCAATCATCCAATTTATATTTGTTTATATAAGAAATAAAACTTTTAAGAAATGCTTCTAAAATTGGTAAAAATTGGTTTTCGACTAAAAACCTCGTTTAGATTTTGAAATCAAACTATTTCATCATATGCAAAATATTGTTGGCAATTTTTAAAGTTTTAAGAATAATTCAACTGACAACTTTTTTAACAAAACACGTAAACCTACAAACTTTTAAGCAAGACAAATCGACAGACGTGATGGGAAGTTATCAGAACCAGCCTCTTTTTTTATACAGTTTTCTTTATCATGATTCCAGACACTGTTCATATTTATTTTAACAAAATAGTTTTCAATACTATGTTCTTATAAAATGTTTCGTGAAGAAATGAAAAGTGATTTTTAAGAGCTACGGTAAATTGGAGAAAAAGAAAGCATATACAATTCAAAAAATATCATACAATTTTTATTTATATCAATAGTACAGTCGATATAATTTAATGCTTCGCCTCAACTGGTGCATCTGCTTAGTACAATTTTGGCATTCTCTTTCCAACATTCCGAATTGTATCTCAAGAATAAGTGCTTTAGTGTTGGCTAGCAGAATCGAAGCCAGGTTGTCGTTATATACTTCAGCCTTAACAAATCTTCACGAAAAATGGTATAGTGCCATTTAGTCGCACGATATATGCGATTTTAAGGTGGACATTTTGTAGGTACTGGCCTAAATCCATTCTTTCAAAATTCTTTTCCGTCAATTTTTTTATAGTAAAATAACAAATTTTATTTTAAGACTATTAAAAGTTTTCACTAAAAAGTTTCGTCACTTTAAAACATTCAGCTGTGCTTATATTTTTTAAAGGAATCCCAAAGTGTTAAAAGGCCGAATTCCCAGAATAAAATAAAAAGAAAAATTATATTAGGTATATTTGCGCAGATTGTTCTGCATTCTGGATTTTGCTCGAGATTTTGTTGTTCTTGTCTGGTTTCTGTATTTTGGGTATTTTAAGTTTTTGGAATAAGTGATTTTCGCGATTTCGGAACTTAGTACCTATTCCCTGTAGGATTTTTTTGAGAGATCTAAGACTTAAACGCTTAAATTAGAGATGGTTAATTTTAGGGTGCATGTTATTCACCAATTAGTTCCACGAAAATGTCAATGTGGCAGGTTTTTGTGTTTAATTTAACTCTAACACATCCACACGAAATGTACTGCAAAAGTAAATATCTTTAGTTGATTAAGATTTTAAAAGTTTGATATTTAACGATTTTTGGGAATAACCCACTTTCAAAAAGCCCTAAATTATAATGTACACCAAAAACTTAAAAAATTGCAATAGAGTAAAACCAGTTTTTTTAAGGCAGGTTTAATACGCGTTAAAAAAATCTAAAACGATTAAGAATTTTTTGGCTCGGAGTGTGGTGTGACCTGCAGTATTTTGAACTACAGTACCTCAATAAGCTTTACTTACTTAACTTAAGTGTTCTTATATAAACTAAAGTTTCATGAAAACATTTTGAATTGTGGTCTGATTTCCTGTGGTTTAAGCTAATTTTAACTCTACCTTAAATTATGTAAATTGAACATAAAAACAAACGTTTTCAGTAAATCTTATTTTTTGATACCAAAGAATATCAACTAAGAAATTAAATCGTTATTCTGAATCTCCAAGTCGATAAATTCCCGAAGCTTTAAAGGTGTCCTATGTTTATGCTTCTTTGCCTAAAATATACAAAAAAAAACCTTAAGAACATTCGAAAGATTGAAAAATCTTCCGAGACATTAAATGCCAAACCCTGTAACTATATCCATCTCGAGTATTTGAAATAATTACATTAACATAAACATGTACTTGCAACCTTCTGCAGCATTGATCAAAGTTCATTTTTTTTTTTTTTTTTTCGAAATAATAAATTAACCTTTTCATTTGGCAAAATTTGTGCAGAAATTAAAAAAACAAAAACAAAAACAAAAACTATGTGCACACACTCAATTTAACTTTCGCAAGAAATCTATTGCTGCAACTGCATCGGCAGCACAGCACAGTACCCCCAATTGAAACCTACAAAACCAAAAAAAAAGATCAACAGAAAATAAAAAGCAAACCTCTATCACATGAGTTTACAACTTGCAACCATTAGAATCAAGCATAATAATATTGCGGCAGCAACAAGTTGAATAAACCACTCTAAGTCAAGGCTTTAAGCGTGCATTGAACGCAGTCGCGATTTCAAGTAGCATTCGTACTCGTACTCGTACTCGTAGTCGATGCAGTTTAAGACAGCGCAGAGGCAATATCGAGCTAAGTGCTACTAAACTAAGATACATTCCCGTCGCTTCGTCGTCGTGTCCCGACCCACAACCACAATGCTCAGAGCAGAGCAGAGTACAGACACGAATTGAAGGCTCTACTATACGTCTGTCGGATCGCTGAAACAGAAACTCTGGCCCCTATGGCATCTGTTCCTTATTCCCACCCTCGACTGCCCCTAATCCATTCAAGCAGAAAATAACTTTTCAGTCTTTTGGACTAATTTTCTTGAAAAACAGAAAAACTTAAAAAAAAGTGAAATAGAAAAATAAAAATAAAACTTTTCAATCGCTGAATTAGGCTTGAGATCTGAGCTCTATATAAAAAGTGGGGGCAACCATTTATGGCATTAACGTGGTGAATCCGTTTGCGCACGTTTTGATGGGAAACCAATGGCGCAGAACGGTTTATGGCTTATGGCTTATTGCTTATGGAGAGCGTCACAATTAAACCAAACGTGACAATTAATGGGAGTTTATTTATTTCCATTTTTTGTTGTAAGATGTTTCAATTAAAGTTATATTGTGATTAATATAGGAAATTATTTTCATAATTACGAACAATGAGTTGCGATTAACTGTTCCTAGAGTTTGCTAGGACTAGAGAGAGAGGAGAGATGTACGTACCCTATACCTCGCCTACGCGAGCCGTACGTTGGCTCGACGATGTCTTGCATTCGAAAGCGAATTAAGTCGTTTTTGTGGGCACGTGTCGGTGGATGTCGTCAGCTTTTTATTAAACTGTCGTCAATTTTACAAATAATTCAAAAACTGTCATCAAGAATGATTCGTGTCCGGAAAATGAATTTTTGGACTTTTGCGCATGCAGTCGCGTCGTCGGTCGATCGGTCGTCAGCAGGCGCGCGGCTCAGTCATACAAAGAAATGACTCACACTCCAAACAATGGAAATTGTCACAGAATCACGTTCACCATCGCTATTGTCTTATTTTGTTGTTTTTTTTGGATAAATTGATGAAAGTGCATTTTTATTCATGGCCGTAGCTATGAAATTATAATGTTTGTATAATTAGTAATCACTAAAGGGATTTAAGCTACCCCTAATACATATTCAAATTTTAACCCAAGGGTTAGAAGAAAGGGATTTAAATTGAGATACCGGTCTTAAACTTAAATGTGACACAAAAACAGTGTTGGATAGAGCATTCCACATTCTTGATGTGTGGCTGAAAAAAAAATCTCTACACTTGATAGTACGTATGTATGCATCATTTTAGGGAACAACACAAAAAATTGCCTCTAAATTTTAACCGATTTCTGTCATACTGAAAGGGTTTTAGGTCATCATTTCTTAAGCTTCATTCTCATAAAAATTGCTTACATCAACTTGAGCCGAAAACATTTTCAAATTTTTACAAAAGGTTGAAATTAGCCTCATAAATGTCTTAATAGCCATATTTCATCTAAAAGTCAGTTTACAGAATTGGAAAGACTGCATTTTCGAATAACATTTCAAAATTTGGATTTGGTAAGAATTTGGCAAAGCTTCTTAGACCTAAACAAGTCGTTCCAAATGATCTACAAATTCTGTTAACTTCCGATAGGAAGTTATAGGACCTAATGGTTCAGATTTTAAAATTGAGAATTTTCACATTTCTTGACGTTTCAATGTTCAACAACTTTTTTTTTAATCTATAAAACTGAAAACAACTATTTGTCCTCTCTAATATTTTACCAACAACACCAATATTACCTCAAAAACAATTTTTTACATCGATGAATAAAGTTTTTGAAAACTTGTAAATTTAAAAAAAAAATGAATTGACAGTTTTTCTTTGGAAAAAAATAAAAACTTAAAAAAAACCTACTGCTAATAGATTGAATACCTTTTAAGATATTCGCTTCTTGAAAGCATTGTTGTTAAAATTTAAAATTAACGAATTGGAAATATAAATATACAAAAATCCTACTGAAAACATTTAAAAATCGATTTTTGATTCGAATATTTCGAGAATGAAAAATATTATTGTCTTCAAAATTCTTGCATTCTGTACAAAATATTGCTGTTAACCAAAAATATTTTTTTTTTTTAAATCAAATTCTCATTTTTTTATAAAAAAATAAAAGCTTACTAAAAATGGTAGATACCTACTAAAAATTGGTAAATTTGGTTTTCAACTAAAATATCTCGGGAACGAAAATATACACTTACAAACAACGAAAAGCAACCAAAACTGGTAAAAATAAATTTACGATTCTTAAATAAAATATCTGTCTTTAAAATTTGGTTACATTTTCGAAAAATTCAGTTGACAATTGTCCATCCCTGACAACATGACTTTTTCAAAATTAAAGCTGTTTTTACATTTTTTGAAAATTATATTAATATTATGTGCACTAAAATATCCAGATTTAACTGATGTAAGCACACTTTTCCAACACGTTCATTTAAAAAAGAAGATAAGAAACAACTTAATTATACATTTTTTAATTCAACTGCACATTATTGAGCTACATATATAATGTATGAAATAATTATTTCTAAATACTACTAGTTACAAGCTTCCATACGATAGTTTATTCCTAAGAAAATTTATTACGAAAACAAAACTTAAAAAAAAAACTAACATTTCTTGTCAAGCATACTGTAAACTGAGTTTCTCTTTTTCCTTCTCGGTGAAATTTTCATACATATAAAGAGGTACATAGTACTATATCCAAGATCCATTGCAAAAGCATCAACTCCAAGCCAATAATCAGATCACCCCCAGCTGCGTGCGTTGGATCTTATGGCTGGTGATGGTGAATGTGGTTGGATTGGGGACGGAGAACGGGCAACGAAGACGGGGCACTGGGCGATTATCATCGCTTTAATCACTATGATCAACAGCGATCTTCATCATGATGACGATGATGAAACTTAATGTGGTAATAAACACACAATCTATGCCCTTTTTCTTCTCTCGATCTCGACGAATCTCGAATCTCGATCATTGTTCTCTGTCGTGGTTCCATTATATTATTATCATCATCATCATGTGGTTGCCATGATGGCTGTTTGCTTCGTTTGCTTTTCTTTGGTTAGCTTTATTTTCATTTTATGGGGCTCTATATACTATGGGTATGTTATGTTCGAGTATATTCAAAAGGCCTCCTGGGGAGCTGGGGTCGTTTCAATCGATTTGACATGACTTATTGACTTGAATCCATCATCGTCTTTGTCGTCGTATGGTCTTTGTCTTAATAACATCATCCACATCGTCTTTTCTTTTTCTGAATCCGTTGTCTTTTAGTCTTCTGGCTTCGGCTATATGCCTGCCTTCGGGCCTGATACAGTATCTAGTATACAAAGATAGATGGATGCGCGGTGATCAAAATGGAATCTTTGTTTTGCAACCAAGACCAAATTGTTGTTTATTATTTGGACTTGACTTTTTTTTGTTGTATTTCTGACAATTTTCCCGTTTATTTGACGGGATTTATTTATGTCATATTTTTCCACTTTGATGAGGCTGTCACTGTGTAACGTTGAAAGATAAGATGGCCGAACCCAATTGGAATATTTTGAGAAAGAGGCACTTTCGTGTGTGTAAGTATACAACTCAAACAGAAGACAGAACTAAGAAGACTTTGAATGAATCAAAAGTTCAGAATTTCCACTATAGTCATTGGTTAGCTAGCTATTGTTGAAATAAGCTTATTCTTTCTTGACGGAATGGGAAAGGGATAAAGAACAATTGTAAGATTTCGACTACAAAAACCGAGCTGGTGTTTATATAGGTATACAAATTTAAAATAAAATTTATATTTACATACATTCATACATATGTACATTACATTGTTTAATAATTATTTTCCAACAATTTTTACAAAAATTGTTGAAAAAGTAATTACTTAATAAAGACAAGCAACTTGAAATATCAAGACAAATCAACTGTATACAACCTTGTTCACGAACAATACGTACGTTAAGGCAGATCTCACCACTTTGTCTAAAATTCAAGTTTCATTCAAATTAATTGACATCGGAATAAATGTGTCGATTGATTTTTTTTTTAGTTTATGATAGCTCTAGATCTGCAAAGATAAAATTCAAATATGGGGTACCTAAAATAAATACTTTTCTTTTAGTTTCCTACATTTTTCGTACACTAACAAAATGTAAATGTTTAATTTTTTCCACTTCGTATTTGTGTCAGAAGAAATCTGAAATCAATTGCTAAAAACCTTTACCAGAAATTAACTTGATCGCTTATCTCCGCTTTTTTTCAGGATGTGCAGGTCCGGATTTATAGGGGGACTAGGGGGGACTGCAGCCCCGGGCCCTGCGAAAACGAGGGTCCCATCCCATTAAGAAATTTAAACCGTAAAACCGCGATATTCAAACTGTACAATCTAATAAACCCCAAAAATAAAAACCAAAATTAGTTGACCCCACAAAATCCAAACTCGAAAGCTATATAGGTACCCCAAAAACGTTAAACCCATATACCCCAATTCACAATTAATCCCATAAACTTTAAACCCACATAGCTCAACTCGCTAGTATATCCAAAAAGTCAAACCCGCATAGCCTAAGTCGCTATTAACCCAAAACAAAAAGTTGTTCATCCACAATTTTGAATTTTCTTTGAACACCTCTGAACAGCTGACTACATCCGCCATTTTTCAAAGGCGGTGAGTATGCACATCTTCTTGCATAAACATTTGTCCCCACATTTGTTTATATATGGAGTTAATACATATGCAAGTTGGTGTGCAAGCTTGTATGCAAAAAGAGAGCAACCGTCGAAGTTGGTTCTCTCGATTAGTTCTTTTCTCTCTGTACTCTGCTGCTTTTCTTTTTTGACGACTGCCTCTGACAACTAGTTGACTTCTTTAATTGCATGTTATTCAAAGTGCTTAGTATTGAGTGACAAAAAACGGTTTTGAGTTCATGGTTTTTGGATTAATTACAAATTGGGTTATGTAAGTTTAACGCTTTTGGGTTTACGATTTTTTATTTGCGATTGCAAAATGAACACATTTAATTTTCCAAAAACGGTTAAAAGAGCCCCAGGTATCAAAAATTCTTAATCTAATCGGGGGTTGGAGCACTTGGGGGATAGCTCCTTGGATTTTCGATGCGTCAACTCGGCGCATCGTCTCTGAGAGCGTGGACTCCTAGCGCCCCGGGTTATAGGGTTGGCTCACTTGGGGTTTAGGATGCTCTAGGTTATGAGGGGTTGGCTTGCTTGGGTTTTATATCTTTTTAGGGGGCCTCAAATTTGAAATAGCCCCGGCGCCCCATTTTCCTTAATCCGGGCCTGAGGATGTGTTAAGAAAAAGTTAAAGAAAATTGGGAACAGCTGTTCGGAAAAATACTTCGAAGGAAAAACCAGACGAGTCGTATAAAATTGGAGAATTTTTCTTACCGAAATATGTTGCTAAACTTTCCAATGAAGAATTTTATTAGGACACAATTGATTTAGGCCATGAAGAGTACCTTATTTATAAAGACTCACAACATACCTGGTCAAAATAAAATTAGCACTTGGAAAAAATCTCTCACAACAGTTACATACCCCCAACTGCGGAATGTTGCCTTAAATAATATGCCCTTAAGATGTAGTTTTCCAAATTTGAAAACAAAATCTGGTTTTAAGAAAACAAAATTAACTTTCTCAAATGGTGTTTTGAATAAATGGACCTGAATCTGTGGAGAGTTTTTAATGAGGAAAGTTTTTTCTGCCGATATATTTGTTAAGTTAAAGTCTTGGTAAAACTTTGATTTTCGTAAGGATTGCTGTATTTAAATGTTACAAAACGTTAACAAAAATATTTGTATGGAATGAAACAACTTTAAAGTCAGCATTTTTCTTTGTTCTCAAGATATTGAAATATTAATTACACTTTTAGATCTTTTTAGTATTTTTTGTTTCGTTTTTTACAGTCGATTGGATTTTTAAGCTTTATCAAAATATTGAGTTTTTTTATAATAAGAAAATTTAAGTCAATATCTTTCTTTATTCTAAATATTTTTGAGTCAAAATTCAGTTCTAACATATTTTCAGTGGTTTTTATATTTTAAGGTTTTGTTTTTGTAAAAAATATGTCGGCTAAATTTAAGAATATTTTTTGTTAAATTTTGGATTAATGACAATTACGTTTCTTTGTTATCAAAATGCTGGAGTCGAAAATCAAGTTTTTACCAGCTTTAAGTTGTTTTTCTTTGTTTTATTTTTTGTAAAGAAACTAGATGTTAAAAACTATATTTTGGCATAAGATTTAAAACATTGATTTCGATATTTTTATCATGATATTCTAGTTCGATACCAATCAGTTCTGAGGTTTTTTTTTACATTGTTAATTCGATTTTTCTTAATATACCAAATGTTAAAAACGTTGTTCTTTGATAAATAAAATGATTCTAGAGGTAATATCGTCTTTTTGGTAAAATATTCGAATTGACAAATAATTTTCGTTGACAGTTTTGTTTGGTTTACAATAAAAACAGTTTGTTTATTTTTTCCAAGTTCATACCAATTCTGTATGATGTCTGGAATGCATGAAATCAAATTTATTTAAAGTCAATGGCATTATTGGTTCTTCAGAAATTTGGGATTAACCGAATATTCACTTTAAGTAAATTGCTAAGTAAAAATTTAATTTTATATTTAAAGTAAAATTTATTGCAAGTCGATGGCTGGTTCTGGTAATATTGCTAACGAAAAATGGTGTCCCGAACGTTTATCTCTTAAAACAATGTACTGTAAATTGGACTGAATACAAAAGCTTCATATGGGAACAATAAAAAATAAGAATTAGAATTCTATTTCGAAATACAATGTTTTTTTTTCTATTTTGAAAACTGTGTATGACTTCAAAATCGTGTTAACCATTTTGACTGCTAAAAAATCACAAATTAAAAAAACATTAACAAACAAATTTAATGGTTTCATTTTGGATTCATCGCTGTGCCAATGATGAAGTAATGTTCCAATTATGTTTGCCTTATGTTCTAAAATTCAATCCAACATTACCTGATATTTTTGAAATTTAGTTTATTTAAGTTAGTGTCGTGTTTCAAACCAATTTGAAAAAAATTAAACTGTCAAAAAAGTACTCTCAAGCAACATTAACAAATCGATGGAAACACCAAAACCAACCAAACAACAACAACACAAAAATAAGCACCAGCAGACAAGAAACAAATTTAATGATTGTTTGATTATTGCAGCACTAAACAATTTATTATTAAAATTATTGTATTGTTGTGCAGTACAAAGGAGGAACAAAAATCCATATAATGTGCTATAATTGAGCCGATTTAAAAGTCATGACAGGGAACCCAAAGCTGGTAGCAAAACACCGTGCTTCGAATGCAAATTCATGATGAAAACGCCTACGACACCAATACGACGAACGAAATTCGTTCCGTTCAAAACACTTTGGTGCTCCAGGGTGTATAAGAAAAAGCAAACATAAACAGACCAAGATTCGATCGCGAGTTGTTTGTAGTCAAATTAAAATCGTATAAAAGAAACATCTCAGGGCATTAAAGATACATCTCAGGGCATAAATGTACCTAAACAAAAGAAAAGATCTAAATTCAAAAAGGCTTTTATTTTTTTTTTTGGCATTAGAAAGGGCGATCTACATTTAGATATAGGAACGGAACGTACAATAAACATACGGACATACGTATAAGCGGGTCAAATGCTTAATTTAACGTCTCCGATCACGTACGACAGAGCACTTGACGGAATAAGAAATCTGATTTATTATTAAAAAGAAAAAAAAAAACGCTCGATCAAGATTCATATAAAAACAGAAACACACGTATTTTTATTTTCTTAATTCAAAATCTACACGGACGATCAAATTAGTCAAATGGCAGTGATACGTGGGGCTGAATATGATGTATGGGGCTCAAATTTCAGCCTTAATAATATACATTGGCCCTATATGAAGGTATAGGTACATATACTTTGTATGGAGATCATGGAGAGGTATAGTTCCTTCTCCGTAGTGCAGTGCGTGCCCTAAAGACACGACTTCAATGTGGAAAGATTTGTATCTCATTTCTCATATGAAGCGGTGGTGTGGTGCAGTGGCGGTGGAGGTTCAGGCCAAGGTTAACAAAAATACGAACAAAATATTGCCATACGTTCCTCATCGTTCGTCGCGTCGTCGCTCGTCGTGGTTCGTTATAGCAAAACAATGGAAAGCAACAATAATAATATATGGGAGGGAGAGAAGACAGAGGGATTGATGTGATCTTTCGCAACACAAAAGGTGAAACAGCGGAACAAGGAAACGAAAAATGGAAAACAACTTAAACTTGGCATAACTATGGTCAACACAGTAGGGAAACGAAGCAAGGACTCAGTTCTTTCATAGGGGACTTCACCTTTTCTTTTAAGATAACCTGGAGTATAATTTATTTTCTTCCCATTCATTTCTTAAGCCCAAGTTTACTCATCAAATAAAAATTCAAAGACTTTATAGCTTAAAGATGAAGATTCTTTTTTAAAATACCTATTTCAGGTTTTTTAATAAAAATATCATGAGATCTAAAGCTATTTCTTTACCTTTTTATTGGTTTCTAACTTCTTATACATAGAAGTAACTGCAGTCTTTGTCACTTTTCGACATTTCATTTACCCTGGAATATAAATCCATGCTTTTTAGAGAGATGCTTGTGCTAACGTTCGGAATAAAATGTTTGCTGTCCATATTTCAAGACTTTTAAAAAATTTCAGTGGTTGGTTTTTGTACTATAGCAATTTAAAAAATAGTGAACATTTTTGTTGACCTAAAATATCTCACGATCCAAATCCAATAACGCTAGCGACTTCAATTAATTTGTATGTTATTAAAAGTAACGTGATACCAAATCAGTATAATTTAAAAAAAGTCGATTAACGGTTTTTATTTAATTAAAAAAATAGAAAAAAAATACTTGTATTGTCAAATATTTTATAAACAAAGAGTGACATCTGTCAAAATTTTAAGAAATATATATATAAGTTTTCTTACAAAAAATAAAAACCTATAACAAAAACAATACTAAAAGTTGGTCAAAATTGATTTTTGATTCGAATATCTTGGCAAAAATTCAAACTAATTTTATCTTTTAAAAAATATTGTTTTTAAACTTTATTAAAATTTTAATAAAAATACAACAATAAGTTTTTGTGTGAAAAAATAAGAATCTACACAAAATACTACGCAAATATTGCGGGATATGCAAAATGTTGTTGATAACGTAAGATAATATTCTTAGAACAATCCAATCAGTATTTTTATTAAAACTTTCAAAACATGTTGCTAAAGTTAATAAAAATTGGTTTTCGGGCACGGATAAGAAGTAACAGTGTGGGTCGCATCCCACTCTGTTTTCAATATTTTTTTAAACTCTTAAGAAACTCCAATTGCATAAATAACAACCCAACACAAAAAATACCTGAAATTGAATTTTGACTTAATTATCTTGAGAACAGAGAAACGTACTGACTTCAGAATGGTTTCATCAAATACAAATATTGCTATTAATATATTGTAATATTTAAAGACAGTATTTTTTACATAAATCAAAGTCCTATTTTATTGATTTAATTCCTCGAATATATCGCGACAGAAATAGCTAAAACTTCAATTTCCTTGAATGGTCCTTAGTTAATAGCTTGAGAATTGCCTTCGCTCCACTTAGGATTATTTTGCTTGTTAACGATGCCGCTTAACGAGAAATGAGGTCTATTACTAACCAAACCGTAACCGTAAAACGGACGAATAAACTTCGTGAACAGATTTATAATTAAATTTCTACAATTATTTCGGAGCCTTGTTCTGGAGTTAAAAATTTCATGCTGAATTGCCAAACTTTACGAATTACAAATGCCAACACAGTTTGACAATCTCTACAAATTTATTTATTGAATTCGTTAAACAAACTAACGTTAGAACTTAAGACTAATATTACATTTATTATTATATTTATACATTTACAATGCTTTAAGCAATTTGCAAAAAAAAAAAAGCTCAACTGAAGTATTGAAAAAATTTACTTTAAATGTTTTACTTTTAAAATCATCGCTTACGGAATATACCAAAAAGTAATACTTGTTGTAATGTAAACTGAAATCAATTGGTTGAGGGGACTGTTTTTACCATAGTTTGATCTGCTTGATATAGGACGTAAAAGAACTTGTCTTCTAATACTTGAACGGCTATAAATAAAGTTTAAGTGTTCCAAAATTGAAGGTGATATGACTGACCCATTGATTAATTTTATAAGAAAGCACAGCTGAATGTTCTCTCTGTGTTTAGAAAGCGATGGAAGATTTATGAGCGTGAGCCTATGATTGTACGGGCGGGCGGTGGAAGTTCGAGCCTATTGGACCATGGGCAGAAACGGAGGCAGAAGCGCATGAATCTTCTTTGTACTCCTTCTATTCTGTTTATATGGACTGAATAAAAGGGAGCCCATATTATGCAGCCATATTCCAATATTGGTCTTACAAATGATATATAAAGAAGTTTAAGAATATAAGGGTCGCGAAAATCATGTGAAAACCGTTTTATAAATCCGAGTGTCTTATTTGCTTTTTAAATAATATAGTCATAATGATTTGTAAAAGTTAATTTTGAGTCAAGAATAATACCTAGGTCAGAGAAAGTAGAGAGTTTAGTCAAATAAGAAGAGTCTAATTGATAATTGAAAGTCAAAAAATGTTGTTTGCGTGTAAAACACATTGATTTACATTTGTCTATGTTAAGTAAAAGCTTATTTATAAAACACCATTCGCGAAAACGATTTAGATCATCTTGTAGGAGTAAACAGTCGTCAAGTCAGTCAATACGTTTGAAAATTTTAATGTCATCAGCGTAAATTAAAACAGATGAGTATTTTATAATAGAAGGTAAGGCGTTAACGTACAAAATATACAGTAAAGGTCCTAAGTGGCTACCTTGTGGTACGCCAGAGTTGGTATAAAAATATGATGACCGCTCATTCCTAAAAACTACGCTATATGATCTATTATATAAGTACGATGAAACCCAAATAACAAATTTATCGTTAAAGCCTTGGGATTTAAGTTTGGAAGTTAATGTTTTATGGCACAATTTATCAAAGGCCTTACTGAAGTCTGTGAAGACACAGTCAACTTGTTTCCGTTTTTCAAACGAATCTAAACAAATAGAACTGAAATGAAAGACGTTAGTAACTGTTGACTTATTTTGAACAAAACCATGTTGACTGTCACAAATTATAGACTTACAATGAAACGATATGACTTTACAAATAATGGACTCAAATAACTAGGGATGACGGACAGTTTTGCAATGGGACGATAATTATGTATTTCATCTTTACTACCCTTTTTATGTATCGGTGTTATGTACGAACACTTCCAAATCTAGGAAAAATTGAAGATTTGAGCGATTCATTAAAAAGAATATGAAGAGAAGAGGATAAATAGGATGCGCATTTCGAAAGCATCTTTGAAAAAATGTGCAAACATATTTGAAATTTTTTCAGAGTCATGGCTAATTTCGTTGTTGAAAGACATGTAGTTTGGATACCCGTCAGTATTTCTCTTACTATTAACATAGCTCCAAAAGTTTTTTGGATTGTTTTTTATGTCGGTTTTAGTATTTAAAATAAAGTCACTATAACGAAATATAGTCAATAAACATATTTCTAAGCTCATTGTATATTACCAAGTCATTATCAGCTTTTGTTTTATTATATTTAATCCAGGGGTGGAATCGGCTAAGCTGATAATTGACTATCATATTTTTGATAGTCAAATTTGACTATCATTTTTATTCCGTCTGTGTAAAATGATTCAACTCAATTCAATTCGATTGAACAATTTCTGATTATAATTGTCACAATTCATTGTTGCTATGGTGAAATTTTAAAATGATTCCTATAAAATATCTAAATAAAAGTATCAAATTGGCTGTTTTTAAATAACATTCTTATTTCTCTTGTGTTTTTTCGAATTACGTAAGCTTTGTTGGTCAAAAAAATGTGTTTTTGTACCTAAAAAGGGAAACTGAAAAAAATTTCCATTCGTTGTTTGTAAGCGTCTGGTAGCTCTATTCAGAAACGACATATTTGTAGGAAAATGACTATCAAATTTTTCTAGTGACAGCTTTTTAGGTATCAATTTGACTATCACCTTACATAGATCAAATTCGATTATTTTGACTGTCAACAATCAAAAATCACCTTAGCCGATTCCACCCCAGGCCTTGTTTCTTTTATTTTTTAAGTTTTAAAGGCAAGAGTCAAACAATGGAGGAGATTTAGAAATATTGCGCGGCTTTCGCAATGGTGTGGTCTCATAAAAAGTTAAAGAGAACACAGTAGAATTTAGAGCACATAGCGTTAATGTCACAGTTCTCAAACAATTGATTCCAGTTAACATTACATAACAGGTTGAAAAGTTCATTAAGTCTGCAATTTTTAAAGTTAAATTCAAGATTTTCTTTGGAGCAATTAGGAACATTACATACATTTAAATTAAAAGATAGGCCTAATGCTGGGTGATGTCGGTCTTCTTCGACGAGTAGGGTATTGGCTGAATTTACGGCAATATCAGCATTGAGTGTGTCCGAGAAGAATATAAGGTCCAATATTTTGTTGAAGTTGTTGGCAATCCCATTAAATTGGCTTAGTCCACATGAGGAAAGACCGTCAATTGTCAAGAATTCGTTGGTAGAGGACATGTTAATAGGAGATAGATAGTTCTCATGCGTCTGTTTAGTCCAGATCAAGTTTGGAAGATTGAAATCTCCTAAGACTAGTGACTCGTCTTGTGGCTCAATTTGATCGTTTATTTTGTCTATGCAATTAATTAAGTTTTCATAAACGTTGTTAGGAGAGCTTGGAGGTATGTATGTGGCGATAATGTATAGCAGTGCTGTTTCAGTTTTAACTTTTATGCAAATCATTTCTACATCAGATTGATGAAAGTCGTCAACCAAAGTGCATATCAAGCAATTTTTTACGGCAAGCAAAAGTCCACCTCCTACAGTGCTGATGTCATTTAAGCAGTGTCTATCACGTCTGTACACTTGATAATTCGAATCGAAGAGTTCCGTATCCAAGAATGTATTGTTTAGCCAAGTTTCAGTCAAAATGATTATGTCGTGTGGTAGAATGGTTATATTTTTGTAGACCTTATTGATCTTTGTCCGTAGTCCGTTGACATTTTGATAATAGATTAGAATTTTTTGAAACTGCTTCTTTGATGATGTGGCATTGTCTGGATATTGCGAAAATGGTTAGAAGATGATATTCTTGTGCTGATTTGCTTATTTTCAAATTCGTGGACTATTATACCACTAGGCCACATAGAAACGGAGTTGAGAAGTCCAAAGATAGAGTTGGGCATTCTTAGTTTGAAAGATGCATATTTCGAATAGTTGCGTTGTATCAATTTCTCTACTTTCATGGTTGTCGAGAAACCAAACTTTTTTTGAATATAATTCTTAATGTCAAGAGCAATCTCAACTGTCAAACCATGAACATTTATCGCAACTTCTGACGCAGCTTAAAAAACACCCAAACGATAAAAATATTACATATACGAATTATATTGAGGTGTTAATTGTAATTTCAACATGATTCAATTCAATTTTTATCAAAAATTCAACCGTATTTCGACTCGAGCTCTCGATTCAGTTTGTGAACGAAGTAAATGAGGCCGGATAGTGTTTAATCTCTGCACAAAATCTCCTCTATTAAGGCCAGTTATATAGCTATCATTGGTTTTCATCATTGAAACCAATCATTGGAATTTTTTGGCAGGTCGTTTATAGCGATCATTAAAAATTTTTGTCATTGAACAAAAATTTCCTGATTGAAATCCACCGAACAATAAATTTTTACTGACAGAAATCTGTCATTGGAATTGCTTGAAATTGAAACACAAATCAGTGGAACGATTCTAATCAAAGGGAAACACAGTCAAACATCTATTTAAAAAAATTTCCGGATTGATTTCAATGATAGCTATAAATTATATAAATTATTTTAAAAATTGAAAAACTTACTTTATTTTTTCAGTTTGTTTAATTTCATTTATAATATTAGGTATTCTACATAAATACAAAAGTTTTCTATTCAAACTCCACCATATTTTGTTGGCTCATTCTCCAACTCCATATAAGTAGTTTTTTAAGCGTTTGCTCGAAAGTTAATTTCATTTAGATATAAGTATTGTTCCAAAGAAATCAATATGAAAGGATGTGTTTATAAAAGTATCTTATTTTTCAAACGAAAGAGCTCTTTTTTTGTTTTACTAAAGAATTGTCAAAGTATCACTTGTCATTCACAAACAATTTAGATCAAGGCGTGTTCTACCCAATCATCTTCTTTATATTATAAAGAAAATGCACATTATACTCCATTAGAAAATGATTTGTCAAGGCAGGGAAGCATAGGTAGGTAGGTAACTACTGGTTACCATTTCGAGATATACACAGGAAAAATAACAAAAGTCCCATAGCACTGGTACCTCTTTCGCGGCGCGACGCAGCGCGGGTCTCTAATGCTTGTCAAGTCAATTTTGCGAAGAACCAAGAACAACAACATCGCAGTTATAATATTATGTAGGTACTCGTATATGGCATCCCTTGGGCCTTGATGGGACTCAACTAACATACGACAAACATATACACAACCTCAACACATCCTGTAAATAACATCAATAATCCATTTTCCTAATGAACGCACATTTCTGTGTCTTCGCTTTTCTCCACGCCCGCACTACACCGACCGTCCTCCGTCGTCGCGTTCGCCGACGAACGACGCCATGTCATACCCGGAAGAAAATCCTTTAACACAGAATAAGTATAGTTAGTTTATAATATGGGAGTAGGTAAGAAGGACCAACAACAACAATAACGATGAACAAAACAGAAAAAAAGGATATACTAAAGAAAAATAAAGGAAGAAGAGCTAAAATGATTACACGATAACATTATGACAAACTTCTCATAATAATAATGGAAGATTGATTGAAGAGCGCCCATGGATGATATCATGTGAAACAATAGTAATTACTGACACTGGCTCCTGGCATCAGGACAGGAGCATCATCATCGGTTCGGCTCGGCATGGATGGCAATGGCATCACCGAGCGATGTGCCGCAACATATAGTGTTGATGATGATAATGGTGTGCTCAGTGCTCCTCGTCCTTCTTGTTTAGTTGCTGTCGCTCGTCGTCGTCGCTTGTATAGCTCATGGTCCTGGATGGTTCTATAGAGGTTTCTATGTTCTGATCCAGGACTCGTTGGGTTGGTTGACTATAGTTGGATGGTGATGTACTTTAAAGAGCCAGTATCATGTTATTAATCAGACAAAAGGAGCCAGCATTTGGTTTCGAAGAAAGAACCATTCTATTGTGTCCTGTCCAACAGCAGCATCAGCAATAGCACAGGTAAAAGGACAGGAACATGGACAGGGTAAGACACAGAGAGAGCGGGAACACAGATAGAGCTTTGGGGTCATAACAGATACCTAAGAATATACATACCTACATATATATTTAAGTACGAAGTGATGTACATTATAGTTTTGTCATTTCAATTATAGTCAAAAGCAAAATGATTTATGCTCGCCGAATGGAATCAATTTAGCTCCCATGATGAAACTTATCCTTTTGTTTTCAATTTCTCCTCAACACACAACAGAACTGGAAGGACTCGTCTTTGCCCTCGCTTTGCTTTCGCCTGATGCTCCATCCTAGACTCATGGTCATGGTGATGATAATTATGGGGGAGATAGATGAACGATGATGATAATGATGATGATGGTCATTGTCTGTAATTAGTACATGAAGTGAATGGCTTGCATCTGAATTTGATCCAAAAAATAAAAACGACCAAAAGAAGAACTGAAACAAATCTCTAACTCTCTTCCAAGGAACAAAATCAAGGGATCCTCATGCTCGTCCTCGAGCTATACCATACTTACATACTTGTATATATTTATGAAACAATAGGGATCTGTGCAAAATTAATTCTGTGGGGGTTGAATCCTTGAATACTTACATAGCGTATCCGTATAGGGTTCTGGAAATCTGGGAAGCTGGAAAGAGGTGGTGTGTTACTATGATTTGAATTTAATTAAACTAAGTGTGTAGTGTATATGTAAGTATATATTGACCGAAGGGTAAAATTAGAAATCCAAATTTTGGCAAAATGATGAAGTTAAGCTTGGGACTTCATTCTGTGGTTATTATATGTGCTCGTAGATACTATGCTCTGCTTTTGCTCCAGCTCCTGCTTCTGCTCCTAATGCTGTATCCATAACTTCAATTATCCTGATTGGGAGGAATTTTCGTATAATAAGCGTTACGGAAGGTGTGGTTTTAGAATTTCATGTTGTGTGTGCCTCGGGAGAAATAAACGAACATAAGTAAAGTATACAATACATACTTTGTTTGATGTTTCTATGGTATTTGGGTATTGGTTTAAATTTATATTTCCTAAATAAGGCAAAATGGGTTTTCAAAATGCTGACTCAGAAACAATCCTTCAACTTCAATATAAATTTCTTTTAAAAACTAATTTTCTGTGGCTCTACAATATAGAAGTTAAGTTGAAATTTTAAAGTCATTCGTTTGACTGCTTTTCGAGTAGTGATAATTTTATTTTTTAGTTGATTAAAAAACTACAAATACGGCAAAGAGTTGACCTTTAATCCTTCATAAAAAAAAAAAGCTTGATGTGGCGCTACAATCACGTGTAAAACAAGGCCTCATACACAGAAAAAAAAAGTTGTCATATTAACAATCGTCGATAGTAAACTTGAAATATGGCCGTTTTGTCGCATTGACTACAAAAATACCTTATTTTAAAAAATTGACTATACTGGATAGTCAATAGAACAATTTTTGATTGTCAATTTTGACTACCGCAGTTGTCCTATTGACTACCGCAGTTGTCATAGGGACTACCGCAGTTGTCATATTGACTACTACATTATTCAATATGACAACGGTAGTTTCAATTTCCTTCAACCAAAGTTGTCATATTGACTACCAAATTGTAAAAAAATTTCGGGTCCCAAAAATTGTCAAACGAAAATTGTTCTATTTAGTATCGCGGTTTTCGGCTAAAAATTGACTACCAAATAGTCATATTGACTACCAAAATAGTCAATAGGATGACTTTTTTCATTCTTTGTTCAACAAACTTCTCCATCTAGCTCGCTCCCTAGCTCTAGACATTTCGAATTGCGCACTCCAAGTTAGGTGGGGTCGCTTTCCACTTTTCATGTGCTCTACGTGACCCAGTCATCTCAGTCGTTGGACTTTTATCCTTCAGGCTATGCCTACGTTGATGTAACGCCCGTACAATTCGTCGTTCCATTTTCTCCTTCACTCACCTTCTATGCATGGTTGGGTCGGGTTAGGTAAAGTTATTATGACTATCCGGGAGTTGGACACGCCTAGGCCAGTTTAGTGGCCCATTGTAATACCACATGAATCTCGAGGCTATCTTCTGAGCTCAATGAAACCAGTTTAAGTCCCTCACGAAACGTGAAATACTGATTATGTTAGTGTAATTGAGATCCTTATAAAATAATTCTCCTAGGTAAGCCTTACAGTTACAGTTTACAGCTCTGTATCTGTAGATATCACGCTGAGTTTTTCCGATTATGTGAAAGTCCTCAGCGTATTTGAGTAATTGCACAGACTTTTGAAAATAGTGCGTCTAGTATTGACGAGGGAGCTCTGCACTATTCTTTCAAGGACGATGTTAAGGAAATCGCATTACAGCGCATCACGTTGTCTAAGACCTTTTTTGGCATCGAAAATTTCAGTTAAGATGTTTCCAAATTTTATGGAGCAGTGCGAATACTCCAAGTTCATCCTGCACAAACGGACCATTTTGGCACGGATGTCAAAACTAGACATGGCTCTATTTAGTTCGTTCCCGTAGAAGCTGTGATTTTCGGCCTTGAAATCGATTAAAAGATGGTGGCAGTTGATTTGTTGTCTTGGGTTTTTTTTTGTAAGATCTATCGTAATGTGAATATTTGATCGAGTGTGGACTTTCCTGGTCTAAGGCCACACTTAAAAGGACATATCAGGTTGTTGATGATGGGCTTTAGACGTTCACGTATTACGGCAGAGAAGATTATGCGATGTTTATGAGACTGATTCCTTTATAGTTGCAGCTGAGAGCGTCTCCTTTTTTCAGTATCTGACAAACAATTCTCTCAGTATTGTCAGAATCCATTCATCGGGTATGCTTTCTTTCGACAATATTTTACACATAAGTTGGTGCATGCTCCTAACCAAATTACCTATAGCTGCTTTGAGAAACTCGGCATTTAAGCCAACTACTTCAGCGGCTTGTTAGACTTCGGCTGAAATGGAAATCTTTACTTCGTCTAAATCGGAAAGACGGAATTGTTGGCTTTCATTCCGTTAATGGATCCTCCTGCGTGACAGCTGAATCCCGTATGGTCCTTCCATATTTTCAGTATTGACTGCGGTTCTACTATGATGTTTCCACTTTTGTCTTTGATTACTTCAGTTCCATGTTTATACACTTGTACAACTTAGTCACTTAATAAAATATAGCTTAAACATTTTACCAAATTGTTAAGAATTATAAACTAGTTTCTTTCTATCATTTGCCTATGTCTATGTATAAATTTTCCTTTTTGTTAACAACCGAGTTAGATGAAGAAGTTTGTTTGGTGAGGCCCTAGTTCACACAGGACTGTAGCGCCACCTTAAGTAAGTAAGTAAGTATTAAAAACATTATTGTTTTAAAAGAGTCGTTTTCTTTTTTTTTTTTTTAAAGGATAGTGCTTAATTTTGAAATGTCAAAAGACTTAGGACTTTGTTTACTATTATTTATTCTAAAATTAAATCCAAAATTTTGTGTAAGATAAGCTGATTTTCTCAATTTGTTCGATACGGCATATTTCTCAATACTTATCAATTTTCTTCATCTCCTTACAAGTTTAGTTATACTTATAGGTGCCTTCTCATTGAGTCCTAAAAGTGATTAAAAATCCGTTCATACATTTAACCTTTAACATTCAATGTCCTTATTTTTGTCGTCTCTTCCCATCATCAAAATTAAAAGAGACAAATAACATTTAAATTAACTCTTTCCGTCCCGAATCCAAATCCAAACCGGAATCAAGGAAATCAAAGAAGTCCTTACAAATTAAATTCTCAACCATCCTCATGGTCCTAGAGGTACATATAGGTATACTAGTACTAACTCTTTTCATCAGAATTCTTTATTTATAGAACATAAAAAGGAAACTCTTCTCTGATGATGATGATAAGTCTTTCACATCCTTAACATTTTCATCAAACAAACAATCACACAATTTTTTTTATAAACATACAAATCGGGATATCTATGAACTAAAAGAGGGACGAAGATGAAGACGAAGAGGAAGAGGAAGACGCATCCGCGGATGGGATGATGTTTGTTTGTTTCGAACTTCTTCACTTCACATTGCTGCCATCATAGCCATGCCATAGTTAGACACAGGGAATACCTTCCAATGTGTTCTTCGCCTCCTTCAACAGTTCTAAAATCTTTAATTGACAGCCAGAGAGGAAGTCGCTTTCATTATTATATCCAATCCAATAGAAGTAGAAAATTTGTTCACAAGTTCAGTTTTCATTTTCAGTATATAGTTTGGCGGGCAAAACGTTTGAAGCAGTCAAGCAGCCATACCAAATCAGAGGAACTCATAGAACAGCGCAGCGCCAGCCAGCGATGGAAATGTAAACAATCTTTCGATTTCGATGTTTACGCGGATGAAATAACTCTGGAGTCAGCAGTTCCAACAAACTAATCCAGCCCAGCTCAAAATGTCGGCTATACTAGCAAGGCGATGGCGATAGCGATGGCAGAAGGTAGAAAGGTCTCATCCCCGCGCATATAACCATCCCAGAATCTCATCCAAGCCATTGCGAGGCCATCATTGGATATATTTTAATTAAACTTTTCGCGCTACTCACCAAAAGAAAAACACCAGAGAGGAAATTAATTTCTCGATTCTTTGCATCCGAAAATGTCTTCCTCCCGCTCCCTTCTCCTTCTTTTCCCACCATCTGATGTTTAGGTCGTTTGCTGGCTCTGGTTGGAGAATCAAATCAAACTTTGTTCTAAGGTCACAGATCCTACCTTCTTCTTCCGCTCGTATACTTCTTCCAAATTGTATATGGCCATGGACTTCGAAAACAAAAAAAAACACCCGTTTTGGGACAATTAATGGATTCCTTTGGAAGACATAGACATCAACCCATGTACTCGTATGTCCGTTCGACCGTCAGAAGACGGAACCAAAACAACAAAAAAGAACGCACAGACATTTATCATAGTAAATTACGGGCTCCTGATGAGGGTCATCCATCCAACTAGAAGAAGAAAACGTCTCCACAACACACAAGGAGACTCAATGTGGCCCGTGTTTTTTTTTTGGTCTGTTTTATTTTTATGATCTAATTAAACAACTTAGAATTTAATTGAATTTAATTTTTTAGCTTCCATAAATTTTCCATCATCAAATCTGTATTTTTCTTATTCTTCTTCTTTTTTATTCAAGTCTTCTGTTGACCGTATCAAATCTATCTTTTATTTTTTGAGGATTCAAAATCGGTCGTCCGTGTCTTGATTCTGTGTATTCGGAGTTGGTTTGGGAATATTGAGGTTTGGGATGCCTCCTTCCTACACACGACTGAAGCGATGCGACCAACTGACGACGAACGGTTAAGGCGCTAATAGTGGGACAACTTTTGATAAAATGTAAGATAAGAGTCGTCAATCAAAACAATTCTAAAAAAAGTACTAGAGAAATAATAATCAATCAGTGTCAAGTACTTATCAATTGATAGTTGATAAATATCAAAGTTTAACATTTAACCAACCATATTCGTTAGACTTGTGATAAATGAAAATGTTTGAGAATTCCATAGTGCTCAATTCAAAATTGCTTAATCTCAAAATAAATTATGATATGATAATTCGATATTTATCAAAAGGGGTGAATCTCAATATGGTTTAATTTTATTCCAACTTTGATTCCATTCAGTCCCACTGTACCGTGGTTTTGACGTTCGCCGACGATGACGTCGATCGATGGTCACGATTTTTGAAGACGATGATGATGATAATTGTGATGATAGGGTTCAGCGTGCAAGGAATAATACATTGTATTAGTAACGTGCATGAGCCATGAGGTGCCTCTTCTTCTTTTGAATTGTTTTCTTTTGTTTGTTTTGTTAAAACAAAAATAATACTACACAAAAATTAAGAGAAGGAACAAGGTCAGTCCAATCGAAATATAATGTTTTATTATGAAATTGAAAAATATAACGTATCTCATTTTTTGTTTCTATAAAACATCTCGTGCAATCAATTTAAGATTTAATGGCTTTAAAACCTTCGAGAAGACGGATATTTCGATGATACATATTTTCAAATGTACATTATGTTCGGATGTGGACTACCAACGCACGGCAGCGCCAGCGTATGGTAAGCTCACTAAATTCTGTTCTTGATAGCATGTTCAATAGGGAATCAAAAACCGTGTAGAATGTAATGCTTCGAAAACTCAATGTTGTCTACTGTCGCAAAAGCGTAACCCTCCCCCAATGCCACTTTCCATGAGTGGTACCTGCATCGAGGAGACTTGTTGTGGAGTGATCACAATATTTGACATCGCCAAAAATGCTGCTAAGTGTTTAGGTTTTCTTCGACGATGCAAGAAGTTTTTTTTACCCCTTCTGATCGGGCTATAATTTACGAAGCTTTTATTAGTCCTAAACTCGAGTATACATAACTCTCGTATTTGGGCTGGTCCCCCAATAACGTACTTGAGTCTTCTGGATAGAATTAAAAAAAGAATTCTAAAAATCATAGGAGATCGCTCTCTCACCGAGACATTTACTTCTCTAGAACACCGCGCCGTAAGGTATCATGCCTGTCATTGTTTTATCGTTATTTTTATAAACAATATGCTCTAGCGAAATATAGCTAGTTGCATTCCTCCCCTTAAACAATTCATCCGTAATACCCGAACTGCTAGGAATGCCCATCAATTTACCTTTGAGCCCAATTTTGGACGTACTGTTAAGTACAGAGATTTTTTCTTTAGCCACACTACGCGAATGTGGAATTCTTTATCAGACTCAATATTTCCCACTCATTACAATGTGCAGACATTCAAAACTAATGTGCATCGGTTTCTCCTTTCTAATCCTATCCTCCTTTCCTAATTGCTCGCACTGTGTTTAATCATAATAAGGGTATTCATAACCCCTTTAGTGCCCGCACAATATAAACAGAACAAAAATGTTAGTATATCGTAAGGGGTTATGATAAAATTAAAGCATTATACATTCTTGTAGTGCGGCTAAAAAAATAAACTATGTACCTAACATTAAGTCTGAGATCAGCCTCAATGTTAAAATGATGAGCATTCCTCAAAGTTCGGGTTTTATTGTTGAATTGTTTACATAGAGTTATGCAACTGGCTTTTTCGCAATATTAACATATCGACAAAATAATCGAAACGCCTGAAACATTGTGGAGGTGTTCAATGGTGTCTAACATTTTTAGAACTTTTCAATTCTATCCAAGAGACTTAAGTGGGTTATTATGGCACCTGTCCTAAAATGACAATTGTACTCGGGTTTCAAAATAACAAAAGCCTTATAGATAACAGCAAGATTAGAAAGGGTAAGAATAAAATGCACTACTGGGTCGCCCGAACTTGCTCATGTATCTAAAGAGTCTGTTTAAAAATGATACCAATATTTAAAGATTTGATTTTATATTTTTAAATTTTATAAAACCTATCAGAATGTTTTTAGAAAATTCGAATTTTTGATTTTTAACTAAAAAAAGGTATGGCGACTACTGTCATTTTTAGTTTTAAACAAATGGCTGTAGGGACAGACGGAATCGCCGAACCTGCTTTTTTCGACGACATGTTTGATTAAAAGCTCGCGTTCAAAGGTTCAAAGTTTTTTGCGAAAAAAAGGCAATGGCGATACAGCTTTGATATTTAAGACTTGATTTAAATAACATATTAGAATTATTACATATTTATTAAAATTTGTTTATACAAGTATTTTCATCGATAACTTCTTAAATTTATTAATAAACTTTTCGATAGGGGTTGGGTATTTTTTCAATTTTGGCTAACCTCGATATTAATAAGCTTCAAGGGTTAGGTTCAAAGTTTTAATAAAAAATGGAAGAAAAAACATTTTACAAGCTGTCGATAAAAAACTAGGTACTCTTTAAAGATCTCCTCCAAAGACTCCAATGAACCCTACAATAACTAACTTGGAATGACACCTTATTCTTATGTATACACAAGACACTGGAAAAAAAACTCAACTCCTCGACGACGACGATGACGACGTCAAAGTTTAATAAATTTCCGTTCACCCATTCCTGTTTTTTGCTAAAATTTTTCTCTTCGTTCCTTCATAATTTTCCCCTCAAAAACAACTTTTCAAAACAAAAAGTTGCCATCAAGCTTCTTTCCTACAACGAGACGCGAGTATACCTTACACCTTTTTTTCAAAAGCTGCAGAAGTGGCAGCATTTTGTGTTCTTCTGTGTGACAACGTCATATCGCAAACAAAACTCTTCCCTATACTTTATAGCACTAGTTTGAAGGTATACGAACTGGGACTGGGAGCTATAGGTATGAAGGTACCATCACTTCCACTTTGGTAATTTACAAATTAAGTATCTCGATGTGGCATGTCTCTGCAAAAATTATAAATCCATGAATCCCAAGAACTTTTTAATGTTTTAATGAGAACGTGATGCATGCTCTTCCCGTACCCAGAAAACTGGAACTCATGCATTTAAAACGAACACAAAACAGCAAAAGACTCTGTGCCTCTTGAAAAGTGCAATATAGCTACATATATGTTGTAGCGATACTTAAGTGCTGGTAGCTAGTGAGCAAAAACTTGGGCCATCAGAAGCAAAGAAAAAAATAAAGGGAAGACTTGCAAGCGTTCAGCTTCAGATGCGGGATGCGGGACAAGAAGAAGGAACAAACAAAAATACAAAAACAAAACAGGAACACAAACTAACGAAACGAACCTCCAACTTTTTGTCACCCCAACCACAGCATTAGCAGCCACCGCCCAATGGCCCAACCCATATCTTCTAAGTCTAAGAGGAGCTCTTCCCAATTCGAGAACTTCAAGACTTATACGAGTACCTACATACGAGTATATGCAACATCAGCAACGTGCACCGCATGATTCCATGGAGAATGTGTTCTACGTGACATGTCGGGAGAATGATAGCGATCAGTCCGCTAATTCCAGGAAGAAAGCTGCCGCTTTTCTTAAGTCTTGTTTTTTTTTTGTTGTCTTTGTTTGCATCGGGCTTACGGATCAACCGTGACAGTGTCAACTGTCAAATGAACAATCGATTTGGGTGACGGCCGTTGACGTTTGACGAGTCTAGAGAGCAGGGTTTTTGTGTAGTTTAGAGTTTGTTTTCTTTTATTTTTTTGATCGAGATGTGTGAATTTTAATCACGTTGCCATGGCACAGTTTTTTAGAGATTGTTGAAAAAAAAAAAGTGATTTATTTTGCTGTCTTCTAAAATTTGTTAGGTTTGTTGATATACTTAAGGGATGAGGGAATGAATTTTAGACAGTCACAATGTCACATTGAGGTTTTGAAAAGTATCGCAAAGGATTGGTCGGTCGGTCGGATGGTCGGCCGGCCGTGCTTGTGACTAAGTCCATATTGAATGAATTATGCATGTCGTGTGTTTAAACTTACAATGAAGCTGGACTTTTATCGCGATGTTTAGGATTTATGTTTACTTTTTAAGAGAAGTTCAATTTTGAAAATTACAGTGTGTCATGATTTATAAATGCATAGAAAAGTATTTTTAGCTGATTAAATTTATGGTTTTATTCTTGAGATCATTATGAATATGAGGAGAAGTCTAGTGAAAACCGCTGCTTAATAAATGCCGATGAAACCTTTTGCGGCTTTGAAGGAAATATGCAACTTCTGGAAATTGGATGTTTTGTATGTATACAATCACTGTTTACATATTAAATTAAAAAAAGACTTTGTATAATTGTTGGTTAATTAAGCTTACACATGCCTCTGGGTTTATTTTTCCATTCATTAATATTGAACGATGAAATGGTTTAAAACCTTGCGTGTCTTGCAGACATTTTCTTAATTTACTATGAATTATTAAGTTTAGTACTTAGTACTCGAAAATTTAGAATTGGTTTCGAGCTGAGAAACTGTAATTTCTCCATTCAAACACATACATCAATGTATGTATTTATAACAATAAAGTCTACAATAAATTAAAATCTTAAATTTCTAAACTTATGGCTTAAGAAGATAAAAATCAAATAGCCAACAAATGTTAATTTCGTTAACGGGTAAATAATATCACAAGACTTTTGGATATATGTACCCCTACAAAAATATAGGTACCTTTCATCTGATATATAAATATGGCAGATCTGTCAAGTACTCACGAAGAAAAAAATAACTTTAAGGTACAGAAAATCACATTTTCTGCAAGAGCGTCTAACGGTTAAATGGGCATCTCTGATCTCCGGTGTAGTTGAAACTTCCTTACATAGAATACAATTATGTGTTAATGCTATGCTTTCGTTTCGGTTCTGTTGGATTTATGTCCAAAATGGCCATTGTCCTTTGACAATATTTGTTTTTACTTCGTTCTTGTTGATTCTCATTGAATTAAATTAGATACAAATAAATAGGAGATTCCAGTGACAAAAAGAAAATGTTCAAAATATCACCGATGATTAGATGATTTTTTTTGGAAAATAAGTCACAATGGCTCGATATCATTCAGTTATAGGGACCGAAGATGCCGCAAGCCGCACAAAACAGTCAATTTTAATTGATGTAATAGTAATTTGTAAGTGGCTTGACGATGGTTTTCGCTCCATATACCGAGATTTTAATTATTGGAAACAAAATATCTAATCAGAAGTAAGCTTCGTAACTAAACATAATTCTTTAGACAGATTTATTATTTTCAAACTAATTTTTTAAAAATAAAAAGCATGGTTCTAGCGTTAAGTGTTTATGATGGGTTGCAAGCCCATGGTGACACATTGTTTGCTTAGATAAGAAAATACATCAAAAAGGACGTTTTTGAGTTACAGTTTTGATATACGCTTTTTTATACCAAAATCCTAAAAAAACGAATGTGTTAATCTGGAGCCACCAAACAGGTTTCACTTTGCAACTTTGCAAACAAATAATATCCTGGAAAGTAAAAGTGCTTCACAAAATTAGCAAAGCGAAAATTCTTTTCAATTTTCAGACTTTGTTTGAAAAGTGAAAAGTTAAAGTGTTTCACCAATTTAAAAACACTATACTTTCCAATTAATTTGTATTTTGAAAAGTTGCAAAGCAAATCTTGAATTGTGTTTATTAAGATCACATATGCATTGAATAAAATTGGTGAATCAATATCTATCATGGTACAGTCAACACATCATAAGGAAATCCTAATAGACAATTTTGTGCCCAGCAAATAGTGAAAGAGAGAAATTCATCAATGATAATATTCGACATTTTGTAGACGGTTGCTTTACTTATTCCGTGCATAGATGCAACACCTTATATTGGGCTTGATGCTCAGCCCAAAGTAGTGGACACAAAATTATTTGCAAAGGTTGTAGTTTATTTATAATTTTAGACAACACAAATTCGATGGTTCTTTTCGTTAATCGAAAACTTCTTTTTGGCATTTCCGATATCGAAGTTAATTCTTAGTTTCACTGATCTTTGGTCACTATTTTTAACTTCTTCGTTTTATTTACAATAGCTTTTCAAAAGAAAGATTTTCTATGTTATAAAATTTCATTGAAGGATGGCTACAATGTAGGTGGATTAAAAAACCTATACAAAATCAGACATTTTTGAAATTGAGATGAATCAATGCGCTAATCCTTAAAATTCAAAATTCATGTTCTTAGGTAAATTCGTCAACATTAAAAAAAAAATAGCTTATGTTTATTGTCTTGTTGACAATTATTTACTTCTTCGTTTTCGAAACGGTTCATATATAAGTATTGGACAGCATTTCAAACAAACTCTTATCCTGAGTTTGGTGAAACGTACCTACATAATTTGCAAAGTAAAAATAAATCGTAATTTCCAAAATAAAAATAAATCAAAGTTACAAAGTGAGAAGTGAGAAGTGAAAAGTGTTTAGTGAAACAGGGTTCTGATGTGTTTACGAAGGTTCAATACAGCAACTTTTTGTACTCCTAAGAATGTTGAAAAAAATCTGTTTTAGAAAAAAATACCTTTTCACAAATGAGTACCTACCAATAAACCTATCAAAATTGCATAGTCACACCTATAAGGGTCAACATTTAAGAACAACCTTAGAAATAGACTTAAAACAAATGTTTGTCTTTATGATATCTTACGAACCAATAACGCTATTGATTAATTATGTCAACTTAATTTAATAATACATATTGAGATGTCATACTACTTAAATCGGTAAACCATCATCTTATTTTATATTTAAAACAAAAACTGACAAAAATATTTGTCACATTGAAAAATTGATGGAAAAAATGATATTTACTGCAGAATATTTGTATCTAACGAAAAAATTAAGTTGACTTCTTTAATTTTTTTTTGGAAAAATCGAACTCACAGTTTTACAAAAACTAAAAACCTAAAAATGGAATTATATTTAAAAAATGGTAAAAATTAAAAATCATGAACCATGAAGAACAAATATATGTTTATGTTATGTTATCGTTTGGTAATTTTTTTTTTAAATATTTAACTGACAATTCAAAAATAAAAACATACCTACAAAAAACTAGTAAAAATTACTAAAAATGGATTGAGTCAAGACTTCATCAATATACTTCAGTGCAATGATATTGCTAATAATATGTTTTCCGTTTTCAAATTCACTGTCATCATCGTCACTTCTTCTTTATAGAATTCATATTGTCTGGCCTTTTGAAGCATCCCACCCATCATGTTTCCTTTCTCCACTCCAACTCTGACTCCAACTGGGACAATCGATACGCGATAGCAAAACATCAGCATGAGGCATGTTTAATCCATTACAATGCAATAAAAATTCTATAAATAGGACACAATTATACGAGAAAAAAAATGTTATCAAATATGTTTGACGGCTTGGGATGCTGCATTAAGCCATTCAATATCCACCCGACAAATCATCCAGGAGAATGTTTATATACCCAGGGCCACCCCTCCGCCCGGCCGCCGCAGCCCTATACCGCCTTCCTGCCCTGCCTTCAACCTCCACCACGAAAACGTATATTTCTACCATTGTCTTCTATGTTCGTTTGTTTGTAGGGATGTATCTCTGAAATGAATAGACATAGTATCTTTTGTTGTTTATTTTATCCCATTGGAAACCATATCGACGGATGCCGCATGTATCTCAAAGATGTAATATCTCATAGCACATGCTTCTTCCAAGGTACCTTTGTACAAATGTTCCTATATACATAGGAGTACGTATGTACGATCCTTAACCGTTCACACTGTTTCACGTTTTAATTGATTTCCTGTCATTTAGAGAAAAAGATTTTTATTCTTCTTATTTTCTTTACACGAAATCATTGATGAAGAAAAAAAAACAAGATTTTACTACTTTTTTACGACTTTTTTGCGCGCTCTTGGAAATTTATATAAACGAGTATACAAGACATCAATCTGAAACCATAAAACTAGAATAGATCGATTCGAGTGGAGATATTACAAGACCTAGCAGCAGGAAATTTCACTTTTTCAGTAAAAAAAAACAACAACAAAAAAATAAAGAACTCAAGGCAGAAAGATAGGCTGCGCCGTACAACATAAACATTCGATAATAAAATTTTGAATTTATCGATTTGGTACTTCATTAGGAAAATATAAAACGTATATTTTTGGATTGAACTATACGAGAAAGAACATCAACATCAGTATCAGCATCAGTATCAGTCAGTATTCGAGAATTTTGTTGTAATCAAAATATAAACGACCGCATAGCGCTGTGAAGGTTTTCGTAGAATTATTGTTATTTATTATGAAAGTTCGGATGATAAAATCAGAATGTCCAGACAGAGCAAATAATGTTCGAAGCAAATGGGTCATTTGGCTTGATTAGGCATTCATAAAACAAAGTAGAATAGTTATTAGAAATTAGACTATTTTTTAACGAAAGCTTTAGAACTCATTAGGAAGAAGTTAAACTTTATTAGGAAATTATATCAAGAGGTCTCATTTTTTGATTTGACAATTCTTTGTTAATTGCTATCAGTTTGACAGAGGCCTAGACTTGTGTTCATCTTGGTTTAAGTTTGTGACTTCTGCACCAAAAATATACATATAATGTACTTGTAAAAAGTGAAATGATTTTTGATACTAATACCCAAAACATTGAAAAATAAAAGCTTTACTAGTAGAATCTAGCAACCTTTGAAATTTTCACACAGCATTGGTCAACAATTTTTGTAGGTAGAAAAAAAAATACAAAATCATAGTAGTAAAATTTTGAAAACACATCTTGTTGTGTTTTTTGAGACTATGTTAATTCATGAACTTTATTTTTTTTGCATTAATGTTTTTTGATAACTTTCTAAATCTGTGATTTCTGTCTTCAATATTCAGTTCAAGCATTTTCAGTATTTTATTTACTTTTCGACCTTATTAGTTTTAGGTCATCAAACTGCCTAACATAAAAATTGAAGAAATGCTGAATTAATTATGGTTAAATGCTTTATGACAAAAAAGCAGAATCAAAAACAACTTTTTCTTCTGATAACGAACGTGTTTTGGAAAACATTATGTTTTTGCGATATGATCACAAATAAAAAACTGGTATTCTTTAAATTTAAACTGACAATTAAAATCGAAATTTGGTTTAGAAATGAACACCAAAACGCACCAAAATAAAGATTCTATGCCGGATCCAGAACCCATTTATCGAACAAAACGTATTTTATTAAAAACACAAGATTCAAGGTCATTTAAGACTTCAAAGATTTTATTCGATTAAAGTCTCATGTTCAAATGGTAGACATGTGCATTCAGGAGGACACAAGCGTCCACAGGTTTTTTCTCAAAACCCACCTCTGTCTATCAACTCCTACTCTCACCTCCCCGTGGTGAACATCGGGTGCCTAGTACCTCAACTGGAAATTGGGTTCCAACCCCAGTGGAAAGTTGTTGGGGGCAGCAAATGAGAGAAGGGGGGAGGGGTTTCCAATAAGGCACCTCTCCTTATTCAGACGATAGCGGTAAGGTTGAACTACTTAGTTAACACCATAGGGCTTCTACGACTTATTCGGAGCCCAGGCCTATAAGGAGCGGTTTATCCGGCTCCCCATCCTTGGAGTTATACTAAGGACCTGGCCCTCCAGGTTGGGGGTTGTGCCGTCGGGGTGACTTCCTGGCCACGTAAAAACGTCATAGTTGCGAAGCACCAACAAGCCTCGGATACGGACGGATTTACTGTTGACAACCTACGCAAACGAATTAAGGACAACGAACTTCTGATATGCCCAAGGCAGTTCAGTTATCGACCTTAGTCTAACTGGAGGAGAATGGAACCACATAATACAAAATTTCGAGGTACAATCACAGAACTTCTCAGACCATTTACCTATAGTTACAACCATTGCATTAAGTACCCATGAAACGATAAATACTGATACTGCGATTAATCTTCTACCAAAATACAAATGGAATCACAAGGAAATAGATAAATATCGCTCAATTATGAGTAGACAGATCGAAATAATGAACATGGATGGAAATATTGAAGACATAACGCGTCTTATAAAAAACACCATTTCATTAATGCCAACAAAACAAAATAAACAACATTATAAGCAACCATGGTTTGATTATGAATGTGAAAAACAGAGAAGGAAATCTTTCGCTCTTTTAGAACTCTACCGTAAGTACGATGAACTCAACTACAAGCTTATGTATTTAAATGCAAAAAAAAATTACAAAAACACCTGCCAAATCAAGAAATCAGAGTTTCAAAGAATCACAGCAACCGAAATTTCGCAATGCAAGGACTCGGCAACTCTGTGGAAAATGCTCAATAAAATAAATGGAAGAAAGTTTAAAATTGGACTTAATATCAATGCAGCACAGCTTAAAACATATTTCAGTAATATGCTGAATCCTCTCGATTCTTTACTCCAGCCTCGTTTTCAGTATGCAAGACCAGATGTACTAATTTGGATTTTGGATAAACCCATCACTCAAGCAGAAGTAAGAGGCTGGTTAGTAAAAAGTAAAGATCGCAAAGCACCAGGAACTGACGGCATTCCTATTGAATTTTTCAAATATGCCAATGATGATTTATTACAAATTCTTACCAAAGAACTAAATCGAATATTTGAAACTGGAGACGTCCCTATGAGCTTCCAGCAGAGTGTAATCTTTCCAATCCTTAAAAAAGGAGACCCTAATCAGGCTGATAATTATAGAGGAATTTCATTTTTAAACTCTGCGCTAAAAATATTAATGGGGGTTATGTCAAATCGTTTTAAGAGTTGGACTTCACAAAACAGATGCTTAAGTGAATTCCAGGCAGGATTCCGTGAGAACTACTCGACCACAGATCAAATCTTTATTCTGAATACGACAGCGCAGACATTTATTAGAGAAAAGAGAAAGCTCTATGCGTTTTTTGTTGACCTAAAAGCTGCATTTGATACGGTGGACAGAAGCGCACTTTTTTATAAATTGTACAATATAGGTCTATCAAGAAAATTTGGCAACTTGATTGAAAAATTGTATGAACAAACGACTTCTGCTGTTTGAGACGGTAGCCAACTGTCAAATTTTTTTGAAACGGTTACAGGTGTGAAACAAGGATGCAATTTAAGTCCGCAAGCATTGATAATGTTTATAGACGACATTTCAGATTATTTATGTGGCGGTGTAAGAATTGGGGGAATCCTTATTAAAGTTTTGATGTATGTAGATGATTTGGTGCTCCTTGCGGACACACCAGAACGTTTACAGCGAATGATTAATCAGCTGAAAAAATACTGTGATGAATGGAGGCTGAATGTAAACATAAATAAATCCAAAACGATGGTGTTTAGAAAAGGAGGTGGGAGCTACGCTAGGAATGAGAAGTGGTTTTTTAATGGACAGGAATTAGAAACAGTAAAGTCGTATAAATACTTGGGAATAAATATCTGCTGCAACATGAACATGGAACAACACTTTCAGGAGAAGCTATCTTCATCTAAATCAGCTATAAGTGCCGCTTGGAAAAACTGTATGGAAGATAAACATATATCGATGAGAATCAAATACCAATTATTTCAGGCAGTTTCCAAATCAATAATGCTATATGGAGCTCAAGTGTGGGGATATAAATCATACGATACAGTAGAAAAACTGCTCCGATTTTTCTTAAAGCGAATTTTCAAGCTTCCACAATCCTCACCAAACCATATGCTATTTGTTGAAACAGGAATCTCACCACTATTCATAAAAACATTGCGACTTCATTTCAACTTCATTGCGAAAACTATGGTATTGGACGGAGAAAGGCTGACCAAACGAATAGCAAGTTACGTGATAGAGAAGAGAATATTGTTTTATGAACATTGGAAAGCACTCGCAGAGTTCGCTGGTCAGACTTTAAGGATTACTATGGATAATATCCATCAATGGAAGGAAGAGTTCGATAGTTTAATTAAAGCGGTGGATGAAAAAATACGAGCGCAAAGCATTGAAAAAGCACTAACTTCAACCCATCGCGAAATATATGCCAGCTTAAATCATAATCTTTGCGAAAACAACTATTTTAATGAAAAATACTCAACTGACACAATATCTACTGTTTTTAAGGCCAGAGGAGAAATTATGGACCTTAACTTTATACCCCACAGAGAAGATTTGCAAATTTTCTGCACTATTTGTAATATGCGTGAAAGGGAAAACATTTATCATTTCCTGGGAAGATGTCCTGTCTTAAAGGAGTTCAGGATTCATTTTTTTGGGAAACTAGAACTGGAGGAATCAGAAATGAAAATGATTTTAAATGGCGCTGACTGGAAAAAATTGCACAACTATTGTCAACAAGCATCGAAATATAGAAGAGCTATAATTAAAGAAAATTTTTAACATAAGTCTTACAATACTTTATTATGTACATTTTGTTAAACTCGGGCAGACGGCTTTTATAGTCATGTCTTAAAATTAAAGAATAATACTTTTATGTAAACTTAAATTTGGAAAATAAACAATAAATCTATCTATATCTATCTAGATATGCACGTGGAATGTTAGGTCCCTTAACAGACCACGTGCGGCCGAAGAATTAGCGGAGGCGATAGACTGCTATAAAGCAGACACCACCGCCATCCAGGAAATACGATGGGTTGGGACGGGCAAAAAGAGGATGAAAAACTGCGATATTTACTATGGTGACTGCTACCGAGAAAAAAAAAATTAATATCAATTAGCAGTTGGCGCTCACTGTAAAGCTGATTATCTTGTTTTAAATACACGAGAAATAGCAAAATTCTGGATTTAGCTTTGACTTAACTTCCTCCATTGCCTTTAAAATTGAGAAAAGCAAAATTTCGGTAGAAATAGGAAATTTGTGTAAACAACGATCAAACTTCAATTGATCTAAGCCTATTGTATAGTAAATTACCATTGCAACACTGTTGGTCTATTAAAATTACTCTTTTTCTAGGAAGTGAATACCTAAAATAAACAAAAATATAAAGACCAGGAAACCAAAGTGAAAACTCCTTTTTGCGATTGACTCCGAACGATATGTTTCCAACAAACACCATCGCTAACAAATCAACAAGCCATAACACTTGAATTATCGCCTATGACAAAACGTCAACTATCGACAAAACAATTCTTTCAGCAGCAGCGGTAATGGCATCGTATTTGGTCCCCATATACCTAACTTAACTACTGACTTTATGTGGTATAGAAAAGAGGCACAAACCACCGCCGCCACTGCATGCCGGCCGTAGCCACAACAGAGGTGCAAAACAATTTACGACATAGCATTGGCTCTTAAATTCAATCTCTTCTCCTGACACAATATCCACCAGAGACTGGAGCTGTAGCTAGAGCTGGAACACCAAATGGCAATGGCTCCTCTCAACGAAGCGGACAGTCGAAGAGTTGTGCTTTCAATTTAGACAAGCAAAATAAGACGACGACCGACGACGGACGGCCAAACGACGACTCGAGTAGCGATTTGTATCAATCTTAATTGGAATCGTTATAGGTAACAGCGGCTTTAGGCTAAAACTATTGAGATTGCACTGACCAAGCAGTCCTCGTCGGCACCGTTAGCGGAATCATGTATACGAGGAGACCCAGTGTTGTGTATAGAAATTCACCTTCGTCCCTATACGTCGTGGTCGGCTCAGCAGTTCGATCGTAGTAATGGCAATTTATTTGTTGTGCTTGTGCTACAAAGAAACAGAAACGGTTACATTTAGACGCTCATACACAAAGCGCAAGTGCAACAGTGTTTCGAATCCAGTGATGGGACCAGCATTGCCATTTAAAGATTCTGAAGAAGTTGTAAACTTTTAGGAAATTTTGTATCAGCAATGCAATAAAACATAGGGACACAAAGTATTGTAAAGATTTTTTAAACATAATTTAATACTAAGCAGCTGCGTTGTAAACACAGAGTAAAAAATCTTGACACTATTTGGTAGCTATAAGGTATTATGCTACCGTCTTTAATTTTTGTTCGGTACTAAAGAATGAACTTTTCACTAAAATATGTAGTAAATTCTGTCATTAGATTGATTAAGTGGGCGCGGAGTTGAAAAATAAACAATTTTTGACTTCGAAAAAGTCGTTTAAAAAAGTTGTGTGTTAGTCCTATTTACTTCCAACATCGACCCACCTTTCAGTTCGTATTCAACCAAGTTCCATACCCAATGAGTTTCTGGTGAAAAAGTAGTTACCATTTTAAATATACATATGAACATTGGCAAAGCTGTCCTTTAAGTGGAAATAAGATATTTTCAGTCAAAATTACACTTTTTTTTTACTTTTAAAGTGACTGAACTATAAGGTTCCCAAAACTACAGGAATCTGATGTTGTAAGTTCAGTAAGACAGCATTGATATCTTTAAGCCTTAATAGTTCAATTTTGTCAATTATAAAAAATACACCTACTTTTATCACTGCATCTGGCACCACTGCATGGTTTTGAGTTCTTACAATATGTGTATATTTATACGTCTGGACACAGCTTATGCCTTTTTTTTCTCTATTTTCAGTACTTCTAACCATCATAGAAACCCGTTTCACTAGTTTGATCTTTTGCAATGGCCAACTTCTTCGTCGTGTAAAAGCAGTGCCAGAGGCTGTATAGCATCCATCATTCCGGTAGAGCGGTGTTCACCCTTCACCTTAGTTCGATCTTTGAGAATTGATGTTTTGGTTTTGGTTTGGTGCTGCAGCAGTAGCAGCAGCAGCTTTTCCATATAACCAAGAACTAAGAACCCAACTTCTTTTTGCTTCTCGAATAATCTCCATCCAGCTCTACAGAAAGTATCAGTGGCACTGCACACAACTCGTAGACGTAGAGTATGTGGAATCGCAGCACAGTGTCATTGTTCCTTAAATAAAAGCGAGGCTTTTCGTAGATTTTTTCAGCATACTTTTTATTTCTTTTGGTTTTCTACATTTGACTCGGTGTAACCTGCAGCTCCATATAAAAGTCTTATCTATGTACTCTAGGCCTGTCAGTTGCCGCACCTACCATTTATGTTGTATGTTCTACGTGAGCTCTTGGACAGCTAAGACAGTTAACAAAATAGCAAAGAAAAACGTCAGTCGGTCGTCGTTCTTGTTGTCGTTGTCGGTACCGTAGTCGTCGCATTCGTCGTTGTCGTCGACTGTCGTATCATAGTTAGGTTCTCGTTTGGAGACAAAGTTTCCATAGAGCAGGTTTCTATTTTTTATTTTGTATGTTCACTCATTTTGATTCGACGAGTTCAGGCCTTAGTTTGGTTATGGAAAGTTCAACGCTCTAGTTTCCGTGTCAGCTACACTCAACATATGTATGTATGATAGAGACAAACAAACAAAAACTGTGTTTATTTAAGTCAAACGGAATCACTTGTCTTGGACTTTTCGCTTGAATGAAGCTTACTATCTATCTCTAGCTAGAGTCCTGTGTGAAGTAGGCATGATGTTGAATTGGATTTGGTGTTGGAGTTGTTCAATGTCCGTCCACTTTTGTTAACGTTACGACGAGACGTAACGAGTCGTTTCGTTTGGCTTGAAGTGGGCAGAAAAATTGCTGCCATGGGATTATCAGCGATGATTCCTTCAACTCTGTTACTTTAACATGCCACACCTAAACCCGATAACGGCATTTGGCATCGGCATCAGAAAATCCCTCTCAAGAAGTCTGGACTGGACGCAGCGCAGTGTATTTAGAGTGAAGTACATAATACTCGTATGCGAGACAGGAAGATGTATTGTTGTTATCTTATTATAATCTATGAAAAATTTACTTAGAAACGAATCTATCATGACTTTTCGTATATAAGTTTGTATAGTCAAGTTGAAAGTTTGTTAAATGAACAATCTGAGTATGGAGATTGGAATTGTTTATAGAACAGAGGTTTGGCAGATATACATATAAACATTAAATTCTCCTTCGACCGACGGCGCGTGGTTTGATAATGACTAAGTTCTTATAAAATCATTGAATTCCTGATAAATTCTTGTTGTTTAAAGCCTCAATAAATTTTAAGAGCATTGGGCAAGAATAATGCATTTTAAAAATTGAATGGGTTTAGAATATAAATAAAAAGGATAACTAAAGTTTTTAACAAAATTCTTAAAGGTGAATGGTGTCGATATTTTCAAATCCCCTTAGAATGTATTTCGATCAAAATTCTTTCAAAATAGAAAAGTTCTAAGTTTAAAGTAATCATTTTTAGATTTCTTCTACCAAACAATTAAAGTTATAATCAATCATGCGTTACATGCTTCACACTAAGCTTTAATTTCCAGATGATTTAATTATTGACATATGTATGTACTCTACGTAATTGTTAGAAATTTGAATGAAGTGAAAAATCAAGTAAGTCGATATTGGCTCCTTTTATTTAAACAACATTAATATCTAAAAGGCCTTATCTGAATTAAACTAGGAAAAACAGCCAACCAACAATATTTTCCAGACTAGTCATTTATAGACTTGCTTGATATAAAGAGTGATTTTGTAGCTATTATCTTTTTGGAAACACTGGTTTAAACAGCTGACCCACGTTTCGTGTTTTGTTTCACTGTCAAACATCTTTAGTTTGGTCTATAATTTAACCATGAATCGTCTTACAAACGAACAACGCTTGCAAATTATTGAATTTTATTATCAAAATGCGTGCTCTGTTAAGAAAGTTCATCGCGCGCTTCTTCCATTTTATGGTCAGTTTAATCGACCCACTGAAGTGGCTGTTCGGGCTATTGTGACTAAATTTCGCACCAAATTTACATTGTTGGACATTGAACCACCAATACGCTTACGTAGAATGTGAACTGGAGAAAATATCACAGCTGTATCGGCGAGCGTTAATGATTACCATCAATTATCGATTCGTCGCCGTTCGCAGCAATTGGGCCTCTGTTACTGAACAACGTGGAAAATTTTGCGGAAGGATTTAGGTGTGATGCCTTTCAAAATACAGCTGGTGCCAGAATTGAAGCCGAACGACCTAGTGCAACGTAAAATTTTTGGTGAATAGGCTTTTGGAAAGTTGGCCGAAGATCCACTTTTTTACCCAAAAATTGTGTTCAGCGACGAAGCTCAATTTTGTACGTAAATAAGCAGAATTGTCGATTTTGGAGTGAATATCAGCCAGAAACATTGCAAGAGCTACCAATTCTTCCAGAAAAAGTCACAGTTTGGTGCGGTTTATGGGCTGTTGGCATCGTTGGACTGTACTTCTTCAAAGATGATGCGAATCGTAACGTAACTGTGAATGGTGAGCGCTACCGTGAGATGATATCCAACTTTGTTTTGCCCAAAATGCAAGAGCTTGACTTGCGTGACATGTGGTTTCAACAAGACGGTGGCACATGCCCTACAGTACGCGCAACAATGGACTTATTGAGAGGCGAGTTCGGTGAACATTTTATTTCACGTTCGGGACCGTGCAATTGGCCACTATTTTTTGTGGGGCTATGTTAAAGCACATGTCTATACAGACAAGTCCGCTTCAATTGACGCATTGGAAGACAACATTGCAGCATTTATTCGTGAGACACCGGCCGAAATGTTGGAAAGAGTATGCCAAAATTGGACTAAGCGGATGGACCATTTGAGGCGCAGTCAAGGTCAACATTTGCATGAAATAATCTTCAAACATTAAATTATATGGACCGTACTATCGCTTCAAATAATGATTTTATGCATTCTTCTGAATTGCATGTGTTTTTTTTTTGAAAATCTTTCATATAGCTTTTAAAAAATCACCCTTTATGATTGGTCTCCATTCTTGAAAATTCAATAAATTGTCACTTTATATTTTCCATGCTCCATGAAGTATATTTTTTGAAACTGACGAACTTGAAAAAAATTTAATAATTGTAACTTTGTTTACAACAAATCCAACATCTGTACACCATTAGCTAATGGTAAGCTTATGCTAAAGCACGATACCATAAAGAAAGCGATTGTCTGTCAATTAAACTTATTTCTGTTGGTAGATTGCACATCAGCTCCGTTATAGGTATCCTTACAGGGCACTGCCTTATAAAATATCCAATGATTTTTCAAGATGCTTCATTTTTTTTTTTTTTTTTTTTTTTTTTTTTTTATCCGATGGAAATCTTCAAAAGACACTCGGTAAGAATCGGTACCGAGTAGTGTGGGACTCTTACCGCACTAAAACCACCGGTGAATCAGGACCAATCCATGAAAGATCGACAAATGATTTTTATTTCTTAATTTTTAAATCGCATTGGGGGAAGTTTAAGGTTATAACACTTTCCCGTAGCTTTTAGACCATCAGCTCATGAGGCTTGGTTCTTCTTAATCTCCGAACATTGTCTCGTACATTTAATACGGTCTCCATTTCAGTGTTAGTATGACTTTGCAGTCGCTGATTGTGTGATACAGCGTGTTTCTTAACCACTTCTGTAACCATTTCAATTTGAAGGTCACGATGTAGATCGCTATTTCTTATATACCAAGGGGCATTTATTATTCCACGAAGGGCCTTGCTTTGGTATTTTTGGATGGGTTCAGCATTTGTTTTCTTTGTACAGCCCCATAGTTGGATGCCATATGTCCAAACGGGTTTCAATACTTGCTTATAAAACATTAGTTTGTTCTGGATAGATAGGTAAGAGTTCTTTCCTATTAACCAGAACATTTTTCTGTACTTCAAGTTTAGTTCTTCTCTTTTCTTTTTGATGTATTCTTTCCATTTAAGCTTTGCATCCAAATTCATTCCAAGGTATTTGGCGGTATTGGAGTAAGGTACTTCTGTACTGTTTATAAAAATTGGAACATTGTTTATGTTTTTGTTTGTAAAGTTTATATGCGTCGATTTTGTTTCGTTTAATTTGATACGCCATTTGTGCGTCCAATCACTAACTTTATCGACAGCATTTTGCAATTTTTGTGTAGCCTTTGTAATGGATTTATCTGGCACCAATATTGCAGTATCATCAGCAAAGGTGGCCATGATAGCGTTGATGTCCACTGGAATATCCCTTGTATATATATAACAGATACAGGGTTGGTCCTAGGACACTTCCTTGTGGTACACCGGCTTCAATTTTCTTAAGTTCCGAGTAATTTTGGTCGTACCGTACTCTAAAGAGTCGGTTCGTAACGTAGGATTTCAGTATTTCGTAGTACTGCCCGGGGAAGTCCCTATGCAGTTTGTACTCAAGTCCCAAGTGCCAAACCTTGTCAAAAGCTTGAGCAACATCTAAGAATACACAATCACAACATCCGTAATTCGATGCACTTGGTCTATCGTGGAATGTTTATTTCTAAATCCAAACTGATGGCTCGGAATTAGTCTTCTTTCTTCAATTATTTTGCTAAGCCTTTTCAATAGCAGTTTTTCAAAAACTTTTGCCATGATTGGTATAAGTGATATTGGTCTGTAAGATGTAACTTCTGTTGGTGGCTTACCTTGTTTAGGTATAACAATGACTTCTGCAATTTTCCAATGATGTGGCACATATCTTAGTTTAAGGCATGCGTTTATTATAAATTGGAGTTTCTTGAAGGCTATAAGAGGCATTTCTTTCAGAACCTGAGCAGTTATAAGATCGTACCCTGGTGATTTTTTGTTTGACAACTTATGTTGACACATGCTTCTTACTTCTTTGAGCGTGACAAAAGGAATTTCACATTCGTCGTTTCTGTCCACAAACTGTAAGGGATCTGTAGCTGTGCTTGCTGGGAATGGCTTGAAAACATTCGCGAGATGTTCAGCGAAGAGATCAGCCTTTTGTTTCGGGTTTCCGATCCATTTACCATCTTGAGATTTTATCGGCGGGTTTTGTGTCTGAGGTCTTTTTAGGCGCTTAGATGCTTTCCATAAGGAGTATTCTGTAGAAGCATCCGTCGTCAGACATTTCAGGAATCTACTTAGTGAATCATTTTTAAACTCACAGATTCTTTTTTTTAATTCGTTGTTAAGGCGGTTAAAAACTACCTTATCATCTGGGAATCTCGTGGATTGCCATTTTCTTCTAGCTCTTCTTTTTTCCAATATCAACTCCTTTATTTCGATAGGATATTTTATTTCTTTTTCTCTCGCATTTGAAATAGTTGGAGTACTTTCTTCTGCAGCCTGCTGCAAATCAGCAATGAATTGTTCTACTTCATGATCAATTTGTTCAATTGTTTGCATAGGGGATCTTAGGTTTATAAAATTTTCAAGTTTGTCTTTGAACTCGTTCCAGTTTGTTCTGTTATTCACGAGCTTGGGATTACTTTTTTCTATTATTTCTGTTTCGCTCAGTGATAAAATTACTGGAGTATGATCTGATGATAAATCGTAATTACCTTCGACACTTTTATGATTTCGTTTAATACCTTTAACTACGAAAAAGTCTATAAGGTCTGGTATTTTGTTAGTATCAGATGGCCAATATGTAAGCGAACCAGAAGAATAAAATTCGCAGTTGTATTTTCGGCCTGCTTGGTATAGCCGTTTACCTTTTGTTGTTATGAGCCTAGATCCCCATTGGGTGTGTTTAGCATTGAAGTCGCCACCAACAAGGAAGTTATGTCCTAACAAATGTAGGAGTTCTGCATAGTCTTCTTCAGTTGGAGAGCGCCTCGGAGGGCAGTATATAGCTGCTATTTTAAATTCTTTCTTTTTAATACCAATAGTAATTGTTGTTACTTGCATGTTTTCTTTAGTAAACTTTGGTTCTTCATAGTGTGTTAAGCACTTTTTTATAAGTATTGCTGATCCTCCCCTAGCTTTGTCAGCTGGGTGCGGAGCGTGATAACATGTATAGTTTGGTAATTTATTATCAAGACTTTGTTCAATAGCGAGGTGGGTTTCGGAAACCAAACAAATGTCTATATGCTCTATGTCTAAAAAGATGTTTAGTTCTGATACATGCTGTAAAAGACCGTTTGCATTCCATGTTGCGATTTTGAGTGTTCTGTCCATCATTGTTTTTTAAGAGCGACTTCTTCGCTTAGCTGTTTTATGTTTAAATCTTGTTGGTCAATCCTTTTCAGGATGAGTTCCAGCATTTCTTCATGCTTCATGAACGAAGAAGATGAGCAGACAGTGTCTCACTGTCTAAGTTCATGTACTTCCCTTTCACAAAGACGATGACTCCATTTAAGAGACTTCTACTACAATGATACTAACGATCTAAGAAATGTTGACATTTATAGTCTCAAACGCTTTATAGCTAGCACTTATTGGTTTTAACGAGTAAGGCAGATGTTTTGATCAATGTGGTACCACAACGGACCAACTATTGGTCTTATTGTGAGATGGCTTTCCTTGTCCTGCCAACTTAACCTTCCGTAACATAACCTTACCTTTACATGATTTCAATGTTTATTAGCTTCTTGAATAAAAATATAAGATGCAAATATGCAAACAAAAATTTAAGACAGTTTATTATAAATTTAATTTAAAAAAAAATGGGTATACGCCCTGGTGCGTTTTTTAAAGTTAGTTGGAATGCCTTTCGGTGCAAATATATTTTTGAATCGTTTGAGAAAATGGTTTCCCAGACATATTTTTCGTGTACTATTACTTATTTTTTGTTGGGAAGTTCTCACTATAGCCCTTAGCCTGTAGTCGTAGCTTTCGGAAGACCAAGATCATCATGCTCCACAGGTTAGCACCATAGCCAAATTAACCTGCATTTAGAACCTTAATAATGCTCCACAATGTCATGCAAACACGACAACCGACGTACCTTTACAACAGAATCATTTTTCCATCACGCTCTAATCGAAGCAGCGATCTGATACTAATACGCTACTCCTATCTTGTTTCGAGCCGTCAATTTTTCGTTCACGCGGTTCGGTTGTGGAATCCCCTACCTCAAACTATAAGGATGATAGGCTGCACTACTCGTTTTAGAATAAGACTTAGACAGTATTTTGAGGCATTGCGATGATTTTAACTTTTTTTTTTTTTTGTATAGGTACTTTAAAGGTGTTTATAAAGTATTATAATAAAGTCCATTAATCAAATCTTGTTCATTAATTAAATAGAATAAATTAGTTTTGTTTATATTAATGTTTTTTTTTTGTCAAGTCATCTTATTTAAAATTTAGTATTCATTCATTTCATGTAAACCAATTGTAAAACTGAAGCTTGTACTACCTTAAAAGATATTCTATCTTACTGTGCAAGACAAAATAATATGTAATAAATACAAATAAATACGGAAATACAAATGCTTCACTAGGATTTAACTAAAGTTGTTTAACTTTTAATCTAAAATGACACATAAACTTCTAACAATTCCCTGATAGAATAAAAAGTTCAACAAAATTCGAAACCAGCAAAGATGTTCTCTAATTAGGAAGTGCGGTTGAACTTTCCTTCCCTCCCAAGTCCCATCCCAACCAACATCCTAACGGTTGACATCTTTATGTAATGTTTTCCTACACTTAAAGACTTTTAAAATTCATAATATTTATCTGATGAACATGATGAATAACCTATCTACATACATTCACTTAAGTACATACATCAAGACGCACGACGAGTATAAATATGTATATAAACTTTTAAGTCCCAAGTTTTTGTGTACTTAATCTTCAAAGATGAAGAAATAAACTTCTCAAACAGATGTGTATTCTATACCCTAAGACCACTTTACAAAACTCATATCTCATTTCTCATCATAACATATTTTTTTTTTTTCGTTTGTAAAATTCAATTTACTTCTCATTATCATTTTAATTGAACGGTTCTCCTCACATTCCCCCACATAGTCATTATGTAAGCATCTTAACACTTAAGTGTTTCAATTTATGAAGCATTTTTGATTCGGGTATACACCGGGACCAGGACCAGGACCGGGACGGAATACCGTGCATCGTTTCAAGCACTCTCCCATATATTAAATACACAACCCTTCATTATTTATAAATTTAATTACATAAATATACGAATCGGCAGCAAAACTAATTTTTCTTAACCAAATTTGCTAAAACCCAAAAAAGGGTTTTCTTCACGTAAACAAAAAGATAAATAACATGTAGGACGGTATTTTATACCTTTTCTCTCTCTCTCTCTCTCTAAATAAAAAACCCCTTCGTATACACTTTCACCCCAATCACAATCACGAAGGAGGCCGGGGATATAATAATAACCTAAAATAAGTCTTATAGTCGTTTTTATTGTGTGGCCCGCTGCTGCTGCTGCTGAAGCTGTTTCTGCGGCTGCATTCAGTAGGTAACTGTATTATTAAAACGCTGTAACCGTGTTGCGTTTTGTGTGCAAAAATTAATTTAACTACCTGTTTTCGAACTCGGTTCGTTCCACCTTTTTTTGTTAATTCTTCATCAGGGTAATTCGTACTTGCATATATGCATGCAGCACAGCATATATGCATACGTATATTTTCCTTTTGTTGTCTTATTTTGTGAATTGCATCGCAAAACGCCCACTTATTAAGTGGGAAATGAAAAGCACGGAACTGCCTATTTTTTGTTTTGCATTTCATTCAGAGGGGAGGGGGGAGAGAGAAAGAGAGAGATGAACGGGGATCGAACAGAGGACCCTATGTAATCACCACACCATAAAACTCTCAATTCAACTGCAAATTTACAAACTTAATTTTGCGAACGCAACGACATAATATCGGTGACTGGAGGACATGAAACTAAATAATACTTGGCCATGCTGATGGCGTGGTTGTGGCATCGCAAGCATCAGGCAGCTAAACAAAAACAACAAATTGGCCCGGGGGAAGCCGCAGCATCAGCAGCAGTTGCTGTTCCGTAAAAGAGAAAAGGCAGTAATGCAACGCATCGAATGGTGCCATTACCATAATGCAGCGGCACGTAATCTGCATTTGATTCTAGGTTTAATGCTGCATATAGCAATAGCATCTATTAAATGATTCTCAAGGCACTTAGTTGTCGGTTTTACATATACGAGAAATCAAGTTTATCTCAAAAATAATCAAACAAAATGGCCTATTGGCGATTTTTAAAAAGAATTATTTCTTGTAATAAAATAAATTGTCAATTGTCATTTAAGGAATTTCGAAAAGTATGCAATCAAGAATTGAACCTGTTCTTGCCGAGATATCCCGAACTCGAGATTTTAATCGAACATGTAATTAAGATGATAATACAAGTAAAAAAGCCATTGGGTCGATTAAGTTCAAACTTCAAAACTAAGTTTTAAGCAGATTCGTGTTAAGCCTATTTTTAATTACAAGTCCAAAATGCACATTTTTGTTGGTAAAAAAACGGCCTTATAGATCTTAATGACTTAACTTGACTTCTTTTAATATAAGAAATATATTTTTGTATTGATCCAGAAGGGTGCCCTCCGTTGACACCGTTATTTTGTTTTAAAATTTTCTTTTTTTTTTCATAGTCTAATGAACCCATTTGAATATTTACATTTTTATAAACAAGGTCTTATATTTTCTTAATAACATTTGATGATAAAAATGACTAATGATTTTTAAAAAATATATTTTTTTTTTCAAAATTCGATATCTGAAAACCTTAAAACATATATATATTTATAAGAACTCAATAAATTGTTACCAAATTATTTCTTAAGACAATTAGAAAATTTCATATATAAACATTATTTTTCAATAAACTGCTTTAACGATTTTAAGTTAAATTAAATGACATTTATATATTGATAACTATTTTTAAACAGACTCATGTGATCCAGTTGTGCATTTTATTTCTTGATATTCGAGTCAAAAAAGAGTTTTTTTTTATAGAAAAACTGTCAATTCGACCTTTTAAAATTTTAAATTGATGTCAAAAACGTTGGATGAGATTATATAATTCTAAAGGTAATATTGATATTGTGTAAATATTTAAGTAACAAATATTTCGTTCTCAAAGCCATGAATAACTATTCTGGGGCCTTGAAAAGTAGAGAAAATTCAAAATTCATTGGTGGTCAAAATAAAGTGTTTTTTCATTGTTTTTTAAATTGATTAATACCAATCCCAATTCTAGTCTAATTCCAGTTCTAATCTTAAAAACTATTCCTCTTTAAAAGTGTTAAAGATAACCAAACCGTGTTTTTAGGGCTGAGATAAACAAAACATCTAATATATAAAATTCTCCTGTCACAGTATTAGTTGCCATACTCCTCCGAAACGGCTTAACCAATTTCAATGAAATTTTGCATATGCATTTGGTAGGTCTGAGAATAGGATTTTATCTATTTTTTATAATCCTAAGTGCTATTGTTTAATTGCATCAACATGGTACACGGTGCAACGATCGTACGATAGTATTCAGTGACGCTATGTACAATGAAGCATTGATTGCTATTGAGGATCTTTGCATTATCATTGCCAACTTACCACTCAGTCATTTCGGTATGCATTCACCAAATCGAAATGCATCTGATTTAATAGACACTGAACTGAATCGTGAACTAAAATACATTATTGTAGAAATGGCAGCGATTGTTGCTCGCAATGTCCCACTAATGAATGAAGAACAAAGAACCATTTATGACCACATCATGCTCGCAGTTTCGGCAGGACAAGGTGGATACTTTTTTTGGATGCACTATAGGTGGAACTGGCAAAACATTCCTTATTTCGATAATTCTTGCTTAAATACGATCAAATAATGTTTTCGCATTAGCTGTTGCATCTTCTGGAATTGCAACGGCACGCGATAAGTAATTAAAAAATTAATGAAAAATGTTATCGAAATCATATTTCTAAATGGGATATTCCGAGGTGAAAATATATTATTACCGCGAATCCCTATTATACCCACAGATGTACCAATTCAATTAATTCAATTCAAATGCCTTCAATTTCCAATTAGATTGGCATTTGCAATGACTATCAATAAGTCTCAAGGCCAAACGATGTCTGCGGCTTAGATTTGCGCACTTCATGTTTTTCACACGGACAACTATACGTGGCGTGCTCTCGAGTGGGCAAACCATCCAGTTTGTTTGTATTGGCGAAAGATGGGATCACAAAAAATATTGTACACTCTGTTGCATTAAGGGATTGATATTTTTTTTTTTTAGTATAATCATAATTAGCGATATTTATATAATTTTAAAGAATTAATTTTAATAAATTAAAACAAATTGTTTGGTGATTTGTTATTTTAATATTTTGTCACCGTCCACATTCACCCTTACACACTTACAATAAGTTATTTATTTCTATCAAAATATTCTCTAGAAATTATTTATATGACAAACAAAGTTTGTCGGGTCAGCTAGTAGTTCCTATAAAAAAAATTGTGTGATAATCCTTGTCTTCCAGAGTAAAATTCCTTTAGTATCTTATTTGTTTTCCGAAAACTCTCATTAATTTTTATTCGTTATTTGACTCTGTATGAAGTTTTGAGAAACCTTAAGCTTAATTCTCTTATGAGTCTTTAAATAATTTAATACTGATTTTGAATCAGGACTTCGATTTTAACTATCTGGTTAAATTTTTAAAGGCCCGATTTTAACATAATTTTTATATTTTTCAATATTTCCAAAAATTTGATGTAATTTCCTTGGTTAGTCGACGGATTCGTTGCAAAAACAAAAAATGGTTTTAAACTGTTTTGCTCTTTTTTGGTGAAAATCGTTTTAACATGAAAAAAAACTACTTCACGAATTCAAATAGCCTCAAAAATCTGTATCACGGGTGCTATTTTTAGAAATATAAAACTTTAAGACGGCGCACCCACTACCTTAACTGGGCGCCATTTTGTCAGTTATCAGTTTGGTTTGGCATTTCAATATGAATACTGAATAAGCTGACACCTGAACAATGCTTGTAAATTATGCAAATTTATTTTGAAAATAATTGTTCTGTTCGAATTGCCATATTTGAACTGATAATAATCATTATGTGATTGTACATCCATAAAAACTGAATGTTTGGTGTGCCTTATGGCTGGTAAGATAATTGGTCTGTAAACTTCTTTAAAAACGATGCTGCCTAGAACGTTACAGTGAATGGTGACCACTATAAAGCCATGATTACTGACTTATTCATTTATCAGTTGAACAACCATGATATGCAGGAGATGTGGTTTCTACAAAACGCAGGTGTCCCATCATGTCACAAAGTTCGTGCCACAATTGACTGAATATGTGAAATCGCTAGGCAAATCCATTAACCACTTGGAGGACAACTTTCGCCACGTTATTGCCAATATAGGCCACAAATGTTGGAAAAAGTCATCTAAAATTGGACTTTCAGATTGGACTACATATGAACCCTCGCGCCGACCGTGGCTGTTATATGACAGAAGTCATATTTAAGATATAATTCACGAAGAATTCTTTCAAATGAAGTAAATTTTATTTCAACTTAAAAAGATCATTTTTTATGTAAAAACACCCTTTATATGTTTTTTGCGAACTTTCAAATGAAATATCTCAAAAACAAGACATAAAAGAGTGATTTTGAAATCCAATTTGAATTAAACTAAACAATCCATCGGGAAAATGCATTTTATTCCTACGAACAAAGTTAATAAAACATTTTAATGGAGGATTTCAATTCCTTGCCTTCAAGTTGTTCATAGTGAAAGCACTAAAGTGAATTTCTTAAAATTTTAATTGACATCTTCGTGAATTTTAATTGACATCTTCGTCACATGATAGACAGTAAAGCCAAACAGTAAAACAAAACCACTTTTATCATAATTTCTCATTTTCAGACCAGAACCGGTCAATGTACAAAAGTATTTTTCCATCTTTAATCCCTTGAATTTTAAGCTGCTTTAAAAACGGAAATTCTAGGCAGTTTTTTTTATTTATTTACGTTAGCACACGTATGGAAAAGTATTTTTTTTTTTAATTTAAATTCTGTCAATTTTATTTAAGTTTAACTTTAACCAATACCGTGCATTAAAAAATTTGAAAACAAAAACTTATTCATTCACTATTTTTCTGGTATTAATTTACATTTTATTTAAAACAAAAAAATTGTTTAGATATTCCGACGTGTTGTATATTTTCTGTCAGTATTGTTTTTTTCTTTTTTGAAGGCTTAATTTATTTTGAATAAAATCCAGGTAGCTGATGTCCTGAATGACAGCTCTTATCAACTATCATCCAAAACAAAAAAAAAACGAACGTAAAACGAAAATCCCTTGAATACAATTCATTTCAGCTGCCAACAGCAGTTCCAGTTAAAGTTGTCTGATGTGATGAGCGATGCGATGTTCCAACCACCGCACCACATTTACGGATCACGTATAAAATCTCATTTCAGGCCGCACACAAAATAATTGCATTGCTAGCACTGTACCTACTCTGTATCTGTATCTACGTCTGTTATGGGCCTCTTGGGGGTGTCGAAGTCGAAACTCGAAATCGGGACATAAAAAAATGAAGCTGAGGCCCAACTGATCCAACTCAACGTTGTTTCCAATTCACTCACTCCATATACTTTTATTTTTTACAAAACAAACCTGGCATAATTGAATTTAGCCAACTCGGTTACATCGAATTAATTTGAATCTGACTTCAGCATGGCAGAGGCAGCGGCTGCGGCAGGTATAGCGATAGCGAGTATAAAAAGATTCAAACAAACAACAGCAAAAAAAGATAATAGCATAAAAACATCAGCTCTGGCGGTGGATGAGAGAAGCACCAACTGAAAAAGGCTGCGGGCCAGCGCCTAAATCACTTACCGTGCTAAAATAAACGAACCTTTCTCTAATTCGCAGCCTATATTCGTATCTACGCTACGTATGTACGTTTGGCTGTGTACACAATGACGACTGCCATTCGTAACTCGCGCGCGTAATTCGCGCACAATTTTCCACCAAAACCACTGCCGCCGTACTCATTTGCCTATATGGACAGAAATAGAAACAGTGATTTTCCAAATAACTAAAGAAAATGGAAAAAATAGAAAATGGGGGAAAGTGCCATTATTACACTCACTGTAGTCAACGGTAAAATTGTGATTGCGATGACAGTGCCAACAAAGCTCGGTGAATAAAATGAATTGCGCGCGAAGTTAATGCTGTATGCATGTTGAAAAGCATACGCTAACGCTTTTGTACCGCTAATTTATACACTTCACGAAAATTGTATTCCTCTAGCTCAAAGAAAAAATGGTCGCTGATGGTTATTCAAAGAAATGAAAGTTCCTACCTTTGAATCAAAGCCATGACTTGAAGGTAATTTCCTCTTAAATCAAAAGAAAATTAGCACCGGTTAACAGAGAGATAACTTGATACATAATAGTAAGCTAATACATATGTTAAATTCTGAAATTCTGGCATTTCTTTTAAAATAGCATATTATATTTTCTAGCGTGAACCTTGAAGCTCATTTTTAAATGGTTGAAGTATAATAATAAAATAGTCAACTACCAATTGATAAATAATGATAATTATCGAAATTCTCTTTTAAATCTTCGTTCATTACAAAAATAAGCTGCTTTTAATAGATATACAATATTTTTGCTAACCCATTTAAATCTTCAAAAGAAACTAGGTTATTTAAGGGCACCGGTTAATCAGGACCAATCTGGAAATATCAATCGTTACAATATTTTCCTATAGCTTTAAGATCTTCCGCTCATAAGGCTTGGTTTTTCTTAGTTTTCGAAAATTTTCTTATACTTAAGACGGTCTTCAATTAGGAATTGGTATGGCTTTGCTGTCGCTTAGTTTTTTGATACAGCTTTATTTTTAAACACTTTTGTAATCATTTGAATTTGAAGGTCATGCTATTTTTAAGGTCATTTCCTATTCCACTTCTAAAAACTTTGTAATTTTTGGATGTGCTCAGAATTTGTTTCTGGTTTCAGTATACTTGCGCATTTGACATTATAGTTTGTTCTGGACTGATATCTCCAGTAATCAGTATTAGTATCAAGTACAGATAAGTAATTTAACTTAAGTTTTTCTCTTTGCTTTTTGGTGTGCTCTTTTCATTTAAGGTATTTGTTTTGAATAGAAATTTGAACAATGTTTAAGTTTTTGTTTGTTAAGCTTATTTGAGTCGATTTTCTATAGTTCATACTTTGCAATTATTGTGTAGCTTTTGAAACTGTTATATCCAACGCCAACTCTGCCATCTCATCATAAGAACTGGCCCTGATAACGCTGATGTCCACTTCATTATCTATTGTATAGTAAAAAAGGTACAAGTTTGGATTTCAACTTCCTTCCATTAATTTTCTTTAGTTCCGAATAATTATGATGGAACTGTTCTTTAAAGAGTTGGTTCGTAATGTTGGATTTCAATATTTCGTAATACTGCGTGGGAAAGGTCCCTATGCAGTTTATAGTAAAGTTTTAAGTGCAAAACTTAATCAAAGGCTTTAGTAAAATCAGTTTTTCTTCAAGTGCCTTTTTCACAATTACCTTATTTGATATATTTGGTCTATCGTAGAATTTTTTTTTTCTGAATCTAAATTGGTTCGGAATTAGTCTTCTTTCTATACTATTATTTTGCTAAGTCTTTTTAATAACAGTTTTTTTAAAGATTTATAATTATAAATTTCCTTTTTATTCAAAACCGATTATGGAACATTCTCAATTATCAAATGTCTAAAGAATTGGTTTTTTAAATGTTTAAAGTTTGATATCTTCATCACTTCTGAATAATTTTTAGTAAACACTTGCAATAAGAGTGCACTTCTTCTAGGGAGTTGAAGTTAAAAAAGCTTTTGAAGTATAAAAGGGTTGACAAAAACTTGCCCGATCATAATTTTTGTTCCACGGCCATGGATTTACTCGTTGTCAATAGCTTACTATGAGAAACTTCAACCTTACTTACTTAATTCCTCACACTACAAACTCCTAAGGTGTTCCCTAGTGGGGCATTGAGCCTCAACTACTCCTACGTACCAGTGTGTGCAGTTTCCTGCAGTTATTCCGCCAAAGTTGGACAAAATCCCAGACAAAGCTTTTGATTTCCCGACGAATCTGACAATTTCTTGTTCCGTTTCGGCTTTAATGTAGACAATACTTCCATAAAATTGTAAGACTTTCTACTTTTTCTACTGGTTGTTGAGGAAAGTTTGTCATTGAGAATGACTGGGAGGTTCTAAGGCTTGGCATATTAGTTTTTCTCGTGTTAATTTTCATCTACATCATTTCTGCTTCTCTCTCTACCCTTGTTATCATTTTATGGAGATCTATTATGCTATGAGGTAGAAAACATACATCGTCTTCGCATTCTAAATGTTTGAGGTAAGTTGTCAAATTCATCTAGTTGCTCCAATTCCTAACATTCATCCCGATTGTGAAATAAAGAAAACTCTTTCTTTTTTCTAGTAAAGTATTTGTTTCCAGATAAAAAAATGACATTGAATCCCAAATTGAGCAATTAGGCTTTTTCGAAGGTTTTGGTCAACCTTCAAGTAAGTATCGATCAGCCGCATTTCTTTATTTAAATCCAATGTTTTAGAAATGCTTTTTTTTATTATATTTCTTACGAAGTTTTAAAACATCAAAATCGCCCAGTACTTTCTTGGAAAATATTTTTTGGACGCGCATGAGATAATCAAATGCTACGAAAAACTATATTCGAAATGTCAAGAGAAAAAATTTGTGTTTGTTTTATTGAGGTATGCATTTCTTACACTACCAGTTATTTTCTGAAACTATTTATCTCTGGTTTCAAATCCGTCTGCTTTTGTGTTTTCATTTTCGAAACCCCATTGAAGTGAATACCATTTTTCATTCAGTGTATTGATACCTCTTTCAGTGTGAATTTGTATAGACCATCACGCAGGAAGTCCGCTCGAATAGCCAGAATTTTTTGGTCCAAAAACGTGCGGTCGTCATCCTTAACAGTCGTCGAGCGCAATGAATCGTGGCTGTGTTAACTAAGCCAACGAACGTCTAAAAAGCTCGCGTACTCAACTTTCACAAAATTTACATATAGTAGGTTATAGATATCTATGGCTACAGCACGAATGGACAATGCTTCAAGCTGGCCAAGGCTTCGAATATAATCTCTATTCTTTTCAACTCGACAGAGACGATGGAATATGTAGTAAACCATTTTTGTGGATAATCCATCAAAGTCACTATAAGACAACAAAAATCATCCCTTCAATCGGAAGAGGGCATCACATATTACTACTTACTTTACCTTACCTACATAACGTACATTCACCAAATATGGGAATAGATAGAGAGATAGAAAGGCAGGGAGGGAAAGAAGATTGGGAATGGGAGGCGGCAGGAACGTTTGTTCGTCCATCAACGAACCGAATGGTTGCTCTTGGTTGCTTGGGAGGAAGACTAATGGTTTATTAATACAATAGCTGGACATTTATCATTTCTATAGTGCGCGATACTGTTCCATTCATTTCGACCTTTCGTCCGCGTCGCGTCCGTCTTCCGTTTGACCGTTTTCCGTTGTTTCGTTTGTCCGTTGGTTGGTTCGTTGGAGCCGAATGAGGAGAAAAAGTTCGATCCGAAAGGGTATTATTTACCCAGGCTATAAACACGCTGCCTCCTACATTCTATACGAACTACGTTAATATGCGGGGCTGATGGACTCGGCATCATCATCAACATCCATCCTCCATCCATGGCGAGGACACGAAAGTGGGTGGTACAGTGGGCAGGTGCGGGCAGCACTGATGGCGGATGCTATTTTTGTTGTTGTTGTTGTTGTGTTTGTTACTTTATTCGAGATGTTTTTCGTTAATGGATCTGTATGGTCTCGATAACGGTATATAGCATACAATAGCACCGATACGATATGGCAGGAGGACGAGAGGGTGGTTGGGTGAGAAAGTGCTGGAAAAGGTTAACGAATCAACTGAGCTAACCATTTTTCAAGTGCCAACAGAGCCTAATGTCCCATTTATATGACCAAATCACATGAGTGCTGCTGAGTTGTTTTGCTATCGGGGATCGGGCTCTATATATTGTATATGTATGTGGTGATGTTGATAGGGCTGCTCTCTGATGGAGTGTTAATCTTAATCGGTTATGTTTTTGGAACAGTATATTATTTAGGTTTCGGGGGCTGTTTCTGTTTCTGTTTCTATTTTATGCTTTGTTTGTACAAAATAGCCATTTGGTGTTATCTTATTAAGTGTGTTATATATGTAAAGGTTTGCCTATGCAGTGGCTACAGATTTTATGTAAGAGGGAAAAAAGTGAGTCACGTGATAAATGAATGAATTTTACACCAGGACCGATATGATTTTAGGTGAGTGCTCGATGCTCGTGTTTGAATAAACTTTTTCGTTTTGGTACGGGTTATAGTCGTTATAGAATGATGATGGTAAAGGTGATTTTTTTTCAACTTCGAAAAGGATTTCCCCCCGGGAGAAGCTTATCAGTATTATTTATTCCCAATGGTATGTTTGATCTTTGAGCCCATTGGTAATTCGCATTCTTTTCTAGGTTTTAAAGGTCTCCAGAAATAAATTGATAAAATAGAAACGAAAAACTGAGCCTTTTTATGGATAATTGATTGTTCTAGAGTTGGTATAAGTTGTAGGGAAAGTTATCTTAAGATCAAACAGAAATTATTTACCAGTTGTTTTATCGAACTTTTACTCATTTAAAAACACTTAAATTTATTGAGTTTCTTTGAAACTAAATCTACATCAACACAAGATTTCAAGGGGTTTCGAGTTTTAAGTTTTTCAAAAATTTGATTTAGATGTCAATAAAATGAAAATAGTCTTTAAGTAATAATTATTTTATTGACATTTAAATCAAATTTCCGAAAAACTTAAAACTCCAAATATGTTTAAAGCCAGATTTGCAATAAAACTGTTATAAAGCAGCTATAAGCAGAAGTCTTAAATAAGCAGGAATGTACTCGTATACAAGAATTGATTTTGAATATATTTAGGATTGGATGAACAATATTGCAGTACACTTAATTCAAAATGGGAACCAATCCTTTGCAGCATACGAGAATCAAGTATTGAAATTTGAGCTTTGAATAACTTTTGGTTTTATTGTGTTCATGTAAGAGGAGAATTTTCCTACCATTGCATAAGTTCCCGGTATGGTAAGAACACTTAGAGAAAATTCGAGAAACATAGTCGACAATAATGATTTTACTCCACTGTACTTTCAACTCTTCAAAAGATTTATGACGAGAAAACAATTCGAGCTTAAGCATTTTAAAGTCGGGATGGAACTGATTTTGGTGTTACTCAAGAAGGTTTCCTTTCATAGAACTGTTATTTTGTTTTTCAATTTTTTCAGAAACTAATAAACTGATTTGTTTTCAAAAACAACAACATTTTTGTACGAAGTTCAAGTATGAACAACAAACACAAAATTAGTGCTTACTAAACATATTTCTTAAGCAAAATTTACAAAAAGAAATTTATATATCGCACCTCCGCGTCCGGTGGTACAACGACGTGAGTGCAAATTTTGAATTTTCTCAGTTAAGTATGCCACAACTCTTAAAAAAGGTATTTGCTTCCAATAAAACAAAGACCTAATTGAAATTGTTGTATTTGTGTCCAGAGGACAGATATGTCTTTGTACCGTTACAATGTTTTCAAACTAAAGTATCGCAAGTACATTGACTTATCTGTCACTTGTGTTTCAAATCTGCACCGAACAACGCTTTGATTAGTCAGACAACGACCTATTTGTATGAGTTCCAAAACTTTTTGTATAATTGTTTTATATTTTTCGGTCGAACAAAGTCGTAAGTGCACGTTATGGCAGTTTTCTCATGAATTTTTTAAATATTTTCCTAATATTTCAGTGAGACATCGACACAAGTGTTAAGTTTATTTATTACAAATCACTATTTTGTTTATTTGTACTAAAATTATTATTACCACTGCTAGAAGCAGCAAAAATGACTGAACTTCCAAAAACTGTGTTTAATTACCCTTGAATAAATAGTTTTTTTTTCATAAAAAAAAAAACAAATGAATGCTTTTTTTAATAAAAACCGTTTTCAAAATGTTAAATCATGTTTTCCGAAGAACCGAATTTTTTGCATTTACGTCATTGTACCACCGGAGGTGCGATATGAAGGTTTTTTGAGAAATTAAATGGCATTTAAATTTTTGAAAATAAATTTGTCTTGCAGAAATACCTAAAGATCTTTAAATATAGTCACTATATAACGGGTTATCCATTTTGCGGTTTCTAAAGTATAGGACTGGAATCCGACATGGGTCAAACTAAGTTGTTAAACTAATTTTTTTAGTTCAAAGTCTGACATTTACGAAAATGAATCACTTAACTATCGAACAATGCATAAAAACCTAATACAAACATTATGATTCTGTCACAGCCATCAAGAGGAGATTATGGTTTACATAATTGTCCAACTACGCATTCAATTGGCATTTGAAGAATTTTGAAGAGACTGAATTGATTACAGATATTGTAAGGCCTGTGCATCATCGTTTCGCTCGTACCACTGAAATGAGTCGATTTCTCGTCGTTCTCAGGAATTAGGACTGTTTTACGGCGGATTTTGGAGTATTTTGCATTTGGATCTAAACCTACATCCACATTAAGTACAGCTCACACAACACCTGAAGCCAGCTGACCATTCACAACGTGCGTCGTAAATATGTCGAATGGGTGCTTGAACAACAGGCGGTGAACAGCGATTTTTCGAACAAATTTTTTTGTCAGCGATAAAGCACATTTCTCACTCGGTGGGTATATTAATAAACAAAATTTTCAATTTAGGTTTCTTAGAATCCTCAAGTAATTGAAGAAAATCATGTTTGGTGCCTTAATCCTCCTTAATCCGGAGATCAAATGATAACCGACTTTTTTTTGCCTGCATTGAAGAATACGACTTGGAGAGCATGTGGTTTCAACAAGACGGTGCCACATGCCACACAACTCGAGCGAATATGGCTTTATTGCAAGTGACATTTCCTGGCCGCGTAACTTCTCGTCGTGGCGATATCAACTGACCACCAAGATCATGCGATTTGACATCGCTAAACTTTTTTTTGTGGGGCTACTCGAAAGACCTAGTTTATTCAGATAAATCTTTGACTCTTGGGCACTTAAAAACCAACAATCGTCAAGTTATGGCTGATAAACCGCCCAACATGTGTCAAAAGTGGTCGAAATTACCTTAAAAAAATCGATACTTACAACAAGTGATACTACCTTCAAAATAATTTTAAATTTCGAGTACGACATTTTTGATATTTGTTTATTAAATGTTAAGAACATTTTAAGTGAGAGTTAAAAACCAAAAAAAAACTTCTAAGAATTCTTTAAAATGATTTTCATCTAAAAGATATCGGCGTAAAATTAAACAACTTATTATTGAGGGCTTAGTATTTTACTGATTAGCAAAAATTATTAAATTACTTATTTCCTTTTATTTAAAACGGATTATCTGAAGCTTTCTGTAAGTAAATTGTTTTATTGTGTTTGTTAAAATACTTCTTTATTTTAGAAGTCTAATTTTACTCCAACTCTAACAAAAGGATAAGCAGAATCTTCAACAACTAGGAGGAGTATTTTTAATCTTTTCATTTTAGCGTTAAAGAACTCGACCAATTTTCATTTGAAAATTATGAGGCAGTTGGAGTGTTTTCCATTGCCTATCTAACTTTGATGGACTGCAGTATCTTCAACACAATTTGTGTACTTGAGAAGGCCTGTGAGCTAATGCTACACCAACTTCATCTATCACGCACATATATATTGTATATGCCCCATAACAACAGTCAAGAGGCCAACCTGCCCAATACCAAAAACGACAGCTTCAACCTATCTTCGGTGCTTTCATTTTTTGTTAAAGCTGTTTAATTTGGACTAAGCTGAACAAGTGTGATTTAGAAGTTGATAAGCAAATAGAACATAGAATTAGTTATCTAGTTCAGTATAGTTAGTCACATAGGTGTCTTCTTAGAGTACTACATGAAAAGCAGAACCATTTTACTAAACCGTTTACGATTTTAAACTTTGACTTCAAACTTAATACATCTAATACAAATTTTTTTTCTTAAAAAGCAGTTAAATTTCTTTAAAAAACCAATTGACAGTGTTTTTAAAACCAATACCAAAAACATTAATACTAAAGGGGTAATGAATACCCTTATAATGATTAGACACAGTGCGAGCAGTTTGGAAAGAGGGATAGGATTAGAAAGGAGATGCATATTGGTTTTGAGTGTCTGCACATTGTGATGGGTGGGAAATATTGAGACTGGTAAAGCATCCCACATTCGTGTAGTGCCGCTAAAGAAATAATTCCTGTACTTAACAGTACGTCCGAAATTGGACTTAAGGGCAAACTGATTGGCATTCCTAGCAGTACATGTATTACTGTTGAATTGTTTAAGGGAATGAATGCAACTGGCTTTTTCACTAGAGCATTGTTTATAAAAATAACGATAAAACAATGATAGGCATTAGACCTTGCGGCAGTTGCGGCTGTGTTTAAGAGAAGCAAATGTCTTGGTAAGAGAACAATCTCCTATCATTTTTGGAGCTTTCTTTTCAATTCTATCTAGAAGACTCAAGTACGTTATTGGGGCACCAGCCCAAATATAAGAATTTTACTCAAGTTTTGGATGAATAAAAGCTTTGTAAATTATAGCCAGATCAGAAGGGGTAAAACATTTCTTGCACCGTTTGCTGAGAAAATCCAAACACTTAGCAGCATTTTTGGCGATGTTGAATATGTGATAAAATTTTTGATTGCATATTTTCAAACTAAGGTTTGGCTAACAAAAAACATCATTTGCTAATTTCGAAAAGCCTAATGGGCCCTATTCTTTTTCTTATTTTTATGTGAAGAGTATATCAAAAAATTCTATCCTGGTTACAAAACAAGTTGTTTTTAGCAAAAAAAAAATAATTTTATCCTTCAACTAATGAAATAATTCCGATCAATAAAAACCCAAAGTTCAATTATGATTTTAACAATTTCAAGATTTATTATAATGTTTAATTAAGGGAGGAGAACTTACTCAAAAGGCGGCAAAATCACAAGAGACCATTTTAAAGAATTTAATTGCTTTACAATGCTTTTGACAAATAGGTTTTTTTTAGAAAGAGATAAAAGGAGTTAATTTAGAAAGAAAATATATAATTATGTCATTAAATAAGTTTCGTTAAATTACACTGCAAGAAATTATAGTTCAATACAAAATTCAACATCCTCCGCGCCACAAAATATAAATTATACAATTTCAAGTGAATAAAGTAGCTGCACTGGACGTCGTAGCCTTGTTCCATTGGCTAAGCGGATTTGGCAAGCTCGAATTTTTCCATCACGTCCAGGAAATACCTCTTCTACCACTGCCAGCTTCCAGAATATCTTTGACACAGATGAATCATGTACAATTACGACATCATTTGCTTTAATCTTCGTAGAACCTCCAGTTTTGTATTGGTGAAGAGAACGAAGTTGTTGAAGATACTCAAGCCGCCAACGTTTCCAAAAAAACTTTAAAGTCTTCAACCTTGAATCCCATTTGACACGAAGACTTTGACTGGTTTCTCGTTCGTTGACATGTGGTAAATCTAAAGAAAAATGAAAACCAGTTAAAAAATGCAAAAGAGTTAGAGGACTAATGTCTTTAGGATCGTCTGAAATATATGTTAAAGGTCTAGCATTAATGACACTCTCTACTTCAATTAAAAGTGTTCGAAGCTCTTCAAAATTCAGCACAGCTCGCCCAATTGTCAGCTTGAGCACTACCTTCACACTACGAACAAGGCGCTCCCAAAAACCGCCCCACCAGGCTGCTCTTTCGGCGATGAACTTCCATCGTATTCCCTCACTACTCATGAAACCTTGTACCAACTCCGAACCCACAATATCGTTCAACACTTTTAGCTCCTTTGAGGCACATTTAAAGGTTTTGGCGTTATCAGAATAAATTATTCTGGGCTTACCCCTCCTGGCAAAAAATCTTCTTAAGGCAAGCAGGCAGCATTCGGTCGTAAGGTCCGTCACCAGTTCCAAATGTACAGCTCGGATGGCACCACATGTAAGTAGTAGTATATACACCTTCATCGAGGATCCATTGGCAGCAGCATCCTTGATGTATAAGGGTCCAGCGTAATCCACACCTGTCATTTCAAAGGGTCTTGAAGTTAGCATTCTATCTCTTGGAAGAGGAGCGATGGGCTCTGAACCAGGTGAAGCCAGAAGTTTAATGCAGACCTCGCACTTTGCAATCACCGATTTAACTAGTTGTCTGCCTCTAATGATCCAGAATCGCTTCCTTAATTCGGCAAGCGTAGTACCTGCTCCACTATGTAACATTTGGTTATGAACATGTACCACTATGAGCTTAGTTACATAAGACCCCTTTGGTAAAATTATGGGAAAGGCTGTTATACCTTCTTCGTTACAGTTTGCAAGCCGACTATGAACTCGAAGTATACCATTTTCCATTATTGGATTGAGTGTAAATAGTTCTGAAATGCTATTAACTTTTTTACCTTTTTTAATTGTCTCAATTTCGTCACGAAATTCGTTTTGTTGAATGTTAGTTATCCAATAATCTTCAGCAGATTTTAGCTCGTCTACAGTTATAACTCGGCTCTTCGATCCTTTTTCAGAAACTTGCAGCTTGTCTACGTTTGTACCTTGCCCTTTCGATCCGAAAAACCTTTCTGTTAAAATGGGTATGGCACGGATTACTAGTGAAGTCACCCTCAGAAGCCGTTTCCAAGTGCTATAGTCCTCAGCTGCTAAAACAGGCTCCACAGGTTCAACAGGCATTGTATCGTTTTTATCCGTATATCATCATTGGTTACATGTAAAGAAAGCAAAGTGTTAGGAATATCGTTTTGACAATTTTCAACAGGCCAAGTTTTAGAATCGCTACTCAGCCAAGGAGGTCCATGTAGCTATGGCTCAGAACTTGCTAAAACTGATGATGTCACACCCCGAGTCAGCAGATCAGCGGGATTGTCCTTGCCAGGACAATGATACCATTCAAAACCAACCGTTAGCCTTTGAATTTCATCAACTCTATTTTCCACGTATGTCTTCCACTTCTTTTTGGACGAGTTTGTGATCCAACAAAGAGTAATCTTTGAATCTGTCCAAAGACAAACACGCACAAAGGATACCTTCACATTCTTTAAAATATACGAGCATAGCCTTGCTGCAATAAGAGCTGCAGTAAGTTCCAGCTTTGGCAAAGTCAATTCTGAAGATTTGTCCAATTCTTTTAAAGGTGACACCCTATTTTTTGCACAAAGGAATCTTACAGAAGTCTCGTTCTTACCGTCTGTGGCTCTCACATATGCCACCGCTCCGTAGCCACTTTTACTTGCGTCTGCGAAAAGATGAAGCTCTCTATTTTCGGTATCGCTTCCATCGAAAACGCACCTTGGTATCGAAACTTCCTTCAGATCCCCAACACCGTCATAAAAGGAAAAGAACGTTTTTAAGATGTCAGCAGGCAACTCTTCATCCCAAGCTATTTTCCGTCTCCAGATCGTTTGGAATAATATTTTAAAATTAATTATAAAAGGGCTTAAAAGCCCCAAAGGATCATAAAAGCGGGAAATTACCTGCAACACGCTCCGTTTAGTTGGTTTCGTTTTCAAAAACACAGCTGAGTTTAACACAGGCTCTATATCCACACCGAGTTCATCTGTATGAACGTACCAATAGACACCTAATACCTTCTGACGATCTGGTGGTACTTCACTGAAGGAGTCCCTTAAGGACCGATGATTGCTATTCCACTTCCGCAACTTCATCGAAGCTTCATCGAAAATGTTCTTTGACTGACAGTAAACCTTTTTTGCGAAATTTTCAGCGTCCACACTCATCACAAAATCGTCAACGTAATAGCTTTTTTCCAAAACTTCGCACACCTCGGGAAACTTCAAACGTACAGATTTCAAATGTTTTCTTATAGTAGCTGCCAGAATGAATGGACTCGATGTTACTCCAAATGTAACACGATTCATTCTAAAAACTGCTGCTTTAGGAAGGTTGCACGTGTCACTTATTTCGCTCTCAAACCAAAAAAAACGATGACATTCGCGATCCCTTTCATTCAAGGCAATTTGAAGAAAGGCCTTTTCGATGTCTGCAACCAAAGCAATTAAGCCCATTCTGAAATTAAGAAGAATCATTAATAAGTCAGGCAGTAAATTAGAACCAGATTTTAAGCAGTCATTGAGCGATACACCATCTTCTGCATGTGCTGAAGCGTCAAAAACGACGCGAAGCTTCGAAGTCTCCTTGTCTTCTCGATATACATCTCGATGTGGCATGTAATACGTGTGAAGATTTTCTACGTCATCTTTATAATCCACAATTTCAGCTACTCCACTCAGAATAAGTTCCCTAATCGCCTTGTCGTACCTTAAGAGATCTGCAGGTGTTCTGGAGAGTCGTTTAATTAAAGATTGGAAGCGTGAAAATGCACCTGCGCGGTTAGATTCCAAAACCCTGCACTCGTCTTTCCATAGCAGGCTAGCCTCGTACCGAATGGAACCTTTGACGATGCATTTGTCCATATAATCTTCAGCAAAGGAATCGCGTTCATTTTGGATTGGTTTTATACCGATTGATTCAAGATCCCAAAATGTTTTTTCTTCAAATGCGTTAACAAGAAAAATATTCGCGTACGATGATTGAGAACTCGAAAAACTATTATTATTGGGACCTTGCAATGTCCACCCGAACAATGTATCAATTGCCATTAGACCTTCATTTATGCGAATGGTATTTTCCGACACAACACGCCAATAATTGTCTGCACCGATTAAAACTGAAATGCCCTCGTCAGGTTGACATTCGAACGGACGACCATCAGCCAAAACAAGATTAAAGTTTTCTACACATTTTTCCGATGGGATGCTTAATACATCCAAACAGATTGTAGGTACGACAATAGCATTAATTTTTAACATTTTTTCACCGTATTGACTTTTTAAATACAGCTCGACAATTTTATAATTTTTCTCCGGCGTTGATTGTTTTTTATCAGTACCAAAAGGTATAACACAGACATTTCGCGAGCCAACAACCGGTAAACAAAGTCTTTCCGCGAGAGATTCTTTAATAAATGTCATTTGACTACCGCCGTCTATAATTAACCTTATGTAAACGCTGAGCTCATTTGTCATATTTAATGCGAATACCGATGCCGTTTGCAAAAAAACATTTAATTGATTTTCTTTTTTCATAGCCGCGTACAAATTAAGAGTTTTGGAACTACTCGGACTATCGTTCTCTTTTGCTGATTGTTTTTGTCGATATTCGGGATCGCACATTGACTTTGCATGCCTTCTACCGCAAGCACTACATTTGAGGTTTCTCACATAGCACCGCTTAGAAGAATGCCCTTTAGAAGTGCATCGAAAGCATCGATTATCATGTTTAAGTAGGTTTTTTCTCTGTGAGACTGATAGTTGGCTATCACATTCTTTTGTGTCATGTGAGGCTGACTTACAAAAAAAACATGCTGTTTGTGAGTTGGAGGCTGTAAGCAATCCAGCTGCTGTAGAAATTTGTTTAGTTTGCCTCTTTTGATTATTGGCCCCCCTTTCATCAACCGAGTTTTCAAGAGCAATGATTTCCCTCTTGATGAATTTAAGGAGACCCGTTAGCTGTTTATCACCGTTTAAATTAAATGAGCATTCGCTTTCTGAAGAAATATCATTACCAGTTTCTGCAGGTGAATCATGTGGTTCTTCAAGAGAAATCTGACCTTGAGAACGAAAATAATTCGCGCGTAGTTCTTTCGGTAGACTATTCAATAATTTTGATTTAAGCATAATTGCATAACTACTCGGAGGTATACTGAGAGCTATTAATGACCGTATAGAAGATGTTACAGTATTATACATATTTCTTAAGCCACGAATATCGTCTTTAGAGCTAAGCACTGAAATGGACATTAGTTCGTTCATATTTTTATCGATGAGTTTATCCGCATTCCCGAATTCTTCTTGAAGCAATGCTAAAGCACCATCATAGCATTTACCACTTGGTGTGAATCCGGCGATCACATCAGCGGCTTTTCCCTTCAAGGTGGATTGAAGATAATTAAACTTATCAGCCCCAGATAAGGATTCATTGTCGTGTACGGCTGTTTTAAATTGCTCCCAAAAGGGAAGCCATTCTTTAAAATCCCCCGAAAATGATTTGAGAGGTAGTTTGGGCAACCGAACCCCGTTATTACGTTCACGTGACAATGAAGCGTTAGTAGCGGTAGTAGCGCTAGGCGAATTCAAACCGTTAGGAATTCTTAAACGATTTAACCGATCGAGTCGTTGATTTAATTGCGTGATTATGGACGTGGCTTTGTCCTCATACTCAACAGTTAACTCCATATCTTTAAGCGCTGTTTCTGGATTACTACTTGCAACAAACTCACTATTAGCTTTCATAAGACCGTCATGAGCTACTTGCAAGCGATTTAGAAACACTAAAAGTTCTTCTTGGATGCTCTCCCAAAGTTCCTCGTTCGTGGAGGTGGGATTAGAATCAGGAGTCCGCAAGTAGTCGTTTGCACTATTAACGACACGAGTTACTTGTCCTCTATATGCCGCGCGACTTGCGTTATCCATCTCGACGTTCTTAAGCTTTTAATTAAACTCTTTTCGTTATTTAAATCTTGACTCCCGGGTTTCGGCACCATGAAATAATTCCGATCAATAAAAACCCAAAGTTCAATTATAATTTTAACAATTTCAAGATTTATTATAATGTTTAATTAAGGGAGGAGAACTTACTCAAAAGGCGGCAAAATCACAACAGACCATTTTAAAGAATTTAATTGCTTTACAATGCTTTTGACAAATAGGTTTTTTTTAGAAAGAGATAAAAGGAGTTAATTTAGAAAGAAAATATATAATTATGTCATTAAATAAGTTTCGTTAAATTACACTGCAAGAAATTATAGTTCAATACAAAATTCAACAACTAAAAAGCATATCAAACTTGCATAGTCACACTTCAAGGATAACTTTTATGTTAATTTGTAACATCAAATGAATCTTATCGATATCTTTAATATAAATTAATTTTTTTTTCAACATATAGCAGCTCTTATGAAATGCACTTGAAAAACTTCATGCAAACATATCGTCAAGTTACTCGGTAGAAATTATTTGAAGTTATTTTACCATTCAAATTATTTTTGATGTTTAAATTCTGTCAAAATGTTTCTTTCTATGATGTTGTGTATTCTTCCATGTCAAAACCGAAAATTCTTAATATAAGACATCTTGAATTGAATTTCAAGAGCTTTATATTGCAAAGGTATATAATGTGTTGTATGTAAAGGTTTTAATTTTTGAAGTACTTATGTATTTTGGATGCAAAAATAATGAAGAGCAAACCCATTCAGACTAAATTCGAAATCTTCTAATTAAAGTCAGCATTTGTGTTTTTTTTTTATTTTTACTGGGAATCAACTCTATCTCATGAAGAGACAGACTTCCTTCTGTATATATTTTAAAACCCATCACTCTGTTTCCTCATCACCATCATCAACATCAACATACTTAGAAACCTTCACAGAGCAGCATCGTTAAATCACATCATCCATTTTAATTAATTACTGAAAAAATCCTTTTAGCAAAAAGGAAAAAAGTTTCATCTCTTTTCTGTTTGTCTACTCCAGAAAAAAGGACAAAAACTGATTTTGATTCTACATACATAAATATATACTTCTGCCTATATTAAAGTTTAACGCTGTGTTGAACATGACAAGCGACCTAAATTAATAGAGTTATACGAATACGACTTTCGATGCATCCAGGTTTTGAGTAAATATAATGAAGCTTCATGTGTGTATCAATTTTAAAAATTAATTAAAAAATCATCCAAATAATAATCAAAGACAAAACAAAAACGCAACTTTTAAGTCGCTCCCACCTCACACCCTGATAAATGATTTTTTTTTTTCTGCTATACAAAATTTTTGTCTCGATGTCAATCCTAGATATGTGGATGGGTATAGACTGAGACTATAAATATGAAGGCAAAATTAAAAGGCATCGAGTTCCTGAAGCACTACACAAGAAAAAGCCTCCCAACCACATCGAATATAAGAGAGGAGCACTTTAGCTTACTTTTCTATACTTTATGAGTATAATAGCTGTACCTATGTTATAAGGAGAATCTCTAGCTAGAATAATAAACAAAAACAACAACAGCAACAATAACAGCAAAACTTATACACCATCCCTATTTCTATAAACCCCCTTCGCCAAAACCACCAAAATATATGTGATGTAAGTAAATTTCCGGAAACATGAATAATTGCACGGAAGCAAAACGTAATATTATCCTTTTTAATGGAAGACAGAGAACCTTTTTCCTGCAACGGCATCGCATCCATATCCATCCATCCATCCATCAGATACAGTACAGTGAGCACACGTTTCCATCAGAAAACTCTGCTGGTAGGTTTGTGTCTGTCTCTCTATATGCCTGATGGGCCTGTGTCTTGAGCTTGAGAAGTGAGGAGCCTGAGCCTGATGATGTGCCGATGCGCCCGCCTGTAGTCGTCGTCGTTCTTCATGTCTGGCAAATGATGTACTTTTGCTGTTCTGAGTGCTTACATAAATGAAAGTCATACTTGTATCGCTTACTCCGACTAGCCCAACTCCCAATTACAACCCCTTCACCCCCCACCCACCACACCAACAGCATAACTATATGCGCCGAGCCGCACCGCAGCAGCCTCGTTCCCTGCCGCAAAGCTCATCCGATTAATTCCGAAAAGTTTCATCCTTTCGCATGATCAAATTTTTTCCATGTTCACTTAATTACTTTTCCGCATATCATTGCTGTTGAGCTGGATACCAACCCTCCCCGAAAGTCCTGAATTCCAAACTTCGACTGCTAGTGCCGCAGCCGTGTCAGTTCATCCCTACATCATCATAGACAGCATCAGAGGGAAAATATGTAGATATTTATATTTGTGCTGTGCCCATAAGGCCCACATATGACTCATGAGAATTTCAGCATCACTTTAAGAAGAACTTTGTTCACTTCAAGGAACAACTAGTTCACTGTCTGAGTGGCTCGTCCTTGAAGGATTATGATCAACTCTTTTCCCAGTAAAAAGAGAGATGTATAGAGACTCCTCTTGATAACTCTCAAAACTGTAAATATTGATTTAAAAAACGAGAAAAATATAAATTTTTGAGAGAATTTTATTCAAATGATGTCCTCTCCCGTTTCAGCTCTGGTGAAATTCACCTCCATTTTTGTGGAAAATAGTTAATTTAGTAATATATATTTTCAGATGGAAATTTTGAAAATTCCTGTTTTGGACGATGTGGTGTGGATAACGTTGGAAGTTTAAGCAAAAAAGATGATGTTGATGATGATGACGACTCTGGCTTTTTGATGTTGGGAAGCCAATTAATCAGTTTGACGCCCCCATCGCTCGTCGGTCGCTAGCTCGCATCAAGGACACGACCAAAAGGATATAACCTCCGAACCGAACATCAAACACATACATATATATAATTATAAAACATACAAACCCAACATCAGACTATTAAAATATGGTGATGGTGTTTCGGTGGTAGAGGGGGTGTGCTTGGATAACAACAACAACATCTCTTTGTATAGAACGCGCGTGTGAAATTTCAGTTAAAAGTTAATCATGTAGATGCTCAAGTTAATTTTCGTCCTTTGTGCTTTATACTGATGCCAATATGGGTTATCGCCAAAAATTTTGATTAACTTCCAAAGTGGGAAAAGAGGGTATAGGTATAAACATATGTTTTCTATATATTTATTGATTTATTGACACTTTTAAAGGGTGTTTTTTTCAGAGGCATAGAACTTTTTAATGGAATAAAACAAAGATGACTTTTTCAAATTGACGTGGAATTTACTTTACTCGAAATATAATCTTCTGGTATTATAATTTAACAGTGATTTCTGGCATATGATTGACGCCACAGATGGCTCGGATGTAGTCTAATTTGGAAGTCCGATTACTTTTAACAACATTTATGTGGACGTATATCGGCAATAACACGGTTAATGTGGTCCTCCCAGGTGTCAATCAGTTTGGATTTATCATCGGTTGGGTGTGGAATAGAAACTTCACATATGCCCGTATAGAAAATAGTTTAGTGACTTTAAATCACAGGCCTCCAAGCCTACCCACAATTCTTAACATAAAACTATGCTGTTCGGTTACCAAACGGTTCTTCAGCTCCTCCACATCATGGTTGTTCAATCAATAACCGAAAAAGTCAGAAATCATGGATCTATAGCGGTCACTATTGACTGTAACGTTCTGGTCAGCATCGTTTTTAAAGAAATACGGGCCAATTATTCCACCAACCCATAAAGCACACCAAACTGTCGATTTTTGCTGATATAACAGTGTATCAACATACATTTGAGGATTATCATCACTCTTAATAGAACAGGTTTGTTGACCGACAAATGTTGACCATACTATGTTGACCGTAAAATCGACGTAGTACGTGGTACATATTTGCAACACAACTATGATTTTTAAAATAAATTTGCACAATTTGTAAGCCAAACCAAACTAAAAATAAATCACTTGACAATATTCAAAATGGCCACTAGTTAAAATAGTGTTGCGAACTTAAAGTTCTATATATGTGCCTTTAAAAAAACACCCATTATTTACAGTGAATACATTGCCATTGCCATCTTCATAAAGGACTGAGTATTTTCGAGGAATATCCAACTTGTTTGATTTGTCACGGATTGAAAAAGTTTGTGTTTGCGTGCGTGAGGGCTAATTACAAAATATACCTAGCTTCCAAAACCCTCCAACCCTCACGCAGGTTGTTTATGTTTAGTGCGAAGATTTCCTACGTGCAAAGTTTCTGATGATTTTGTTTGCGGGATGAACAAGGTTTGTGCTACCAGCAGGCGCGACTACCAACGGCCGAAGACGAAACTTTCATAGGAGCCAATTAAGAGCAAAAGGTGTTGCAATGAGTTTATGTACCTTTCCCTTTCTCTTACTCATCTTAACACAGGAAACAACCATATCATCGAACAGAAACACGTAACTTTTCTCCTTTTTTTTTAAGGTACCGACCGTCATGTCGCTTACAGAACTCCTGCAACACGTAATGATGTTGAATTACTTTGGCCAAGAGCCAACAGCTAACAGCCACTAGCCACTAGCCCCTAGTCAGCCAGTTAGCCATATCGTCGTCGTCGTCGTTCGTCGTCAGTTGAGTTGAATTCGATCAGAGTATTAATTTGTAAACATGGCACATAAAATGGGGTGAATCTAATTACCTTTAAGCAAAGTAGTGTTTCGTAGCCTAAATTTCGTTTTCTGATTGATTTGGCCTTTTTGTTTTTTGTTATAATATTATGTAGGGTAGGTGTGTCCTGGCAATAAGAACAAAATATTCTATGTAGCTGGAGACTCTAAAAGGGTATATTGTGAAACACTATATTTTTTTTGTATTAATTTATTTATTGCTTAGAGGAAGTGTTTTAATATATAGGAGTATCCCATACCTCTGTTGGTTTGATTTTCAATCATTTATCAGATACCTATAATTAAATGGAAATTGCTTAGGCTTTTGAATAAGGACATGAACAAAAGTAGTAATTAGGGTTTTCTTAGGTTTGGGGTCGAAATAGTGTATTCAAAAGACTTTAATTCATAATTATGTAATACCTTTTAAGCATACAGTATGATGAGATATGCATTAACGACATAATGACCAAACAGTAAAAGAGGCTAGAATATGAGCCGCACTGATAAATTCCCTTGAAAATTTTGAAATCATATTTATTACTCAATAAGCCAAACTCTCATTTAAAGAACTTCGAAAAATATGCAACCAAAAAAGAAAATTGAATCTGTGTTCTGTCAAGACATTTGAGACGTCAATTAAATTTAATAGTATTAAGAAGGCTCCTCTGATGTAAGAAGAAAACTGTCAATTGGATTTTTCTAAAATTACCCTGAATATAGCAACTTACACTGATAACTTTCTATTGATACTCTGAACAAATTCGAAATGATGCATTTGTAATCAAAATTTTTAGCTGGACTTTTTCATGAATGAAATAACTAAAAAAAATTATCACCGCGAACGTTTTATTAACAGATGTTTTTTGGAAAAATAAAACCTACAAAAAATACTTCCAAAAATTGGTAATTTATCTCAGAATATCTTGGGAAGAAATAAAACTATTGAATTTAAACTGATTTTCGCCCTAATCAAAATATTATTGTTTACTTTTCGTAAATTTTAAGTCTAACAGTATACATTAAATGCAACCGAAAATGACACTAAATTGGTAAAACATCACGATAAACAAACAGTTTAGAAGTTCCATTATTGATTGCATACTTTTCGAAGTTCTTTGATTGATAATTTGTCTTATTTCATAAGAATATTTATTTTGAAGGAAACCAATGTGAAATTATTGGCGTGGGTCGCTCAGTAAATTTGTTTGAAAGCCTTTCTTAGACATTTTAATATTATATCATCTGAAAAACTCTATTTCAAGTTGATGTCTCTACTCGTTCTTGAGTTATGGCCGACAAAAATAGCCACCTGAAACGTTTGGATATATGAACCTAAGCTCACCCTTTAATGTTGAAAAATGTCAAAACTTTCGGAAAGGTTACATTTACTTAGATTTACTTTCATTGGTAGATCATACAGAATGTTTAAATACGGTATATCCGTTTTTATCAGTTGCCTCTTGGTATTCCATGGTCATATACTTATTTTTCCAGTTCTATAACCTAAAATCCGGTGTTTGGAATAAAAAACCTAGGTATATTTTCAAAGAAAGCAAGTTACTGTTTCGAGACAAACCACTCTTCATACCATTTTCGGACGTCTTCGTAAGAATTGATTGACGAAAACAGGGTTAATTGGAAGTGGCTATATTTGGAAAACACTATGCATAGGGTAGCACCTTCCAGTTGCTATTGTCTTCAACTAGTCTTGGAACATTTTAAACGAATGCGACATGGTGCGTTTTCGTGGAGAAACGAAGAACATTAGACTTTCTTTTTTGTCTGACAGGCAAGATTTCACATGTGTTTTGACGTCATCTGCCTGTCATTAAATTGCTGCGGCACCCATGAATTTGTGGAATTTCCGGCCCTTTGAATCTATCCCTTGACAAAGAACTGGTTGAGTAACATGAAATTGCTTGGCAAGCCTTCTTCAAGAACAACCTGCAATTGATTGTCCTCATGTTTCTTGTCTAACAGTTCAACTTGTAGTCCTTGTAGTTAAAACCAATCCCTGCACTTTATTTTCGATAAAGTCATAAACTTGTTCAAACATTCTATGTGATTCGAAAGCCAATTTCTTCAAACTGAATCAGAAAAGCTGAGTTGTTTTCCTGGCACAAAACTGGACATGATTAAGAAAGCTAAAGCTGACTTCGTGTATGGTGTGCCTACTGCAGATGGAAGCTTAATACGCGCTCTATGAGTAAAAGCGGATTTAAGATTACCAACTTTATTATTGTCAAATTCTTTACCAATCATTACAAAGCTTCTTTCAAATCAATCCGAAGCAGAATTTGCAACTTTCACTCGAAATTCGTTGTAATTGAAATGTTCACTAAACTATGAATTGCATAGAAATGACAATAAAGGCTTTTAATTAAATCAGTGAATGTAAGCCGTAGAATAAATGCTGGTTTGCCCCAGGACTCCGTTTTGTCTCCGACCCTTTTCCTACTTCTAATCCAATACATTGTTTCGCTGACGATAGCACTCTTAGCTTTTCATATTCGTTTCCAGACTCACAACCCTCTTCTTCGGATGTGGAATTGCAACGGCAAAATATGATTAGCTCATTAAATTCCGACCTAAACAGCATTGTACAATGGAGAATAAAAAACCGTGTGGAATTTAATGTTTTGAAAACCCAATGCTGTCTTGTATCGTTAAAGCGAGATATACCCTCTTTGCCACTATCTATGAGTGGCACTTGCATCAACGAAACTGAAAATCTTGACATCCTCGGAATGTGCATCAGCAACCACCTTTTGTGGAGTGATCACATACCGATGTCGCCAAAAATGCCGCAAGATGTCTAGGTTTTTTGAGACGATGCAAGAAATTTTTCTTTCCGTCTGATCTGGCTACAATCTACAAAACCTTTATACGTCCGAAACTGGAATATAACTCTCATCTCTGGGCTGGTGCTCTAGTAACTTATTTAAGCCTCTTGGACAGTATGCAAAGAAGAGCTTGACATGAACATCATCAACTCGATTACGTCACTCGAACATCGTCGTAAAGTTTCTTGCCTCACGTTTTTTTAGCGTTATTTTAACGGACTATGCTCTAGTGAAATAGCCAGTTGCATTCCTCCCCTTAAACAATTTAACCGTAATACCTGCGCTTCTAGGAATGCCCATCAGTTTACCCTTGATCCCAACTTCGGCCGTACTATGAAGTACAGAGATTCATTTTTTAGCCGTACTACGCGAATGTGGAATGCCTTGTCACGCTTTATCTTTCCCTTTCATTGCAATGTTCAGGAATTCAAATTCAATGTTCACCGACACCTCCTATCCAACCCTTCTCTCTTTTCCTAATGCTCACACTGTGTCTGGCATATTAAAGGTATAAAAAACCTTTTTAGTATTCGCTAGTTATAAAAAAAATCTACAATCAATTTTGAGGTTAAATGTTAAAACAACACATTTTACATTTAAGGAGCCTCATCCATACTAAAACTAAGCTTGTCTTATCATTGATTGTGTTTTAGAACAATAAACAAATCTAGTATTGTTTATTTCAAACTTAATTGGTCCATGTCATTAATTGTTAGTTGATGAACGCTTAATGTTTTCAAATAATTTTCCAAAAAATGAGTACGCTTATAGAACTAATTCATCAATGATATGCGAATTTTAGTTTCCAGGAGCTAATTTGACAGTATGTTTTTTTTCTCACAATACGACTTTTCAAACACTTTTCATAAACTATTAGGGGGACAAAAAATCTTCAGTACTTTTATTTATTTGTCTTTAAACTTATATTCTGTACTTGTCCTCTTGTTACACTCACCGATTCAATTACTTTAAATGCTGTTATCTTGATCCCGGAATAGAATTTCCTGTTTTTCTTCCCCAAATTAAAAAAAAAACAATAAAACCAAAAAAATACAGTATCCAAAATAGACATTATTTAAATGATTAGTTTTTCTCAGAAAATTAAAAATTATCTAATTTCCCTTCAAAATACGGATATCCGATCAGAAAAATCCATATCCACCCTTCGATCGCCCTCTTTTCACCACATTCACCACACGTTGTTCGATAAGCATATCCAATCCAACAATCTGTATTTCAATTGTAGCTTTGTGTAGGAGAAGAACAAACAAAATCCATTTCCGTTTCACACTCGGAATTTAGGCAAAAGCTTTATAATCTCTTGTCACAAAAGCCCATCGGAAGTTAAAATACCGCGCCTTCTATACCCGTAGCAATGAATAACGCCCTCCTCCCCCGAACCATCAACTCTTAATTCACTATAGCAACAATGTTTAACAAAATAAATTTCCAATTTTAACGCCCCATGGTAGATTGAAATCAGCTATTTCATTTCCCCCCTGCAAAAAAAAATAAACTCAAACTCAATCTACCAGCTTAACTTCCGTTTCCTGATGCGGCATCACCCCAACCCCATACAACAAACATCCAACAGATTCGAATACAGGACTTGGGATTTTTCCTCTGACCGGCCTGGCCTGGCCTGGGCCTGCCTGCCTGCCTGCCAAAAACAAATTAAATTAATATTCGTGACCAAATAGCATTTTATTCTTGTACAATGCTAAAGCCGTATATAGGTTAGGTATGAGTTTCAAAGACGCCTTTTTTGAACACAATATTATAATACATATATTATAGGCTCCAGCTAATACCGAAGGCAAATAATAAAGCAAACTAACGGTTAGTAGACATAAGCACACTCTTTGTCTTTATGGACTTTACATTTGAGTTCCGGTCAGTTTTTTTTTGTCCGTTTTGTGTTTTCAAATATTTTATTTTCTAAAATTACTCAAAATGTCTTTATGATGAAGGCAGATTGAAGTTGTGTAAGGGAATTTTACATTGTACCTATATTCAGAGGACAGGGCAAGTGAAACCCTCATCTATTATTTCAATTCTAGGTGGGTAATACAATACACAACCTAAATTAATAGGTTCAACTAATTGGTGGCTATAGTTTAGGCCTCATTCCAAAATATGTAGACAAGTTAGGGTTGCCAAGTGACATCATAAGGCAAGCAGGGATCATTTTATTTTGTAACAGTTATTGTCTTTTTCATGAGCTCAAAGATGAAGTGATATATGATAATCAATAATTAACTTTTGTATTCTGAGAAAATTTTAACAAAATTTTAATTTCTTATTAAATTCTGACAAGTTTTTGATTCGTCAAAAGAAATTTCTAAGTATTTGGCCCTTTGAATCGCTGTTTTATAGAAACTTGATTTGTGTTGGATCTTAAACTGTCACGACTGTTTCTCCCGTGTTTGCTATACCGTTTTAAAGCATTGGACAGTACCCGGGGAGTGATGTTTATTGCGTAGGACTGTCATCCAGAGGTCGTGGATCAATCCCTGTCTTTGCCATCAAATAGTTTCTTCACGTGTACTTCCTCTTGCAAGGAATTAAAAAATCGTCTAAGGGCCCCCGAAGACCGCAGACTTTTTATTGGCCGATAGTTTGGTCGGCTTCTTAATCAGTATGGAGAGGAATGCATATGCGCACACTACAGAGATTCAGTATCAGCCGATAAAAAAGTTTGATGGGCTACCCGATTACATTCAAACTAATCAGTATTGGCGCATACACGCCTGCGCATACATGACGATTGTTTAGTCGGCCGATAGTTCAGTTCGCTCTGTGATTTGGCGTCGGCGGCGTCGTGTGCGTGTATTTTGAATATGGTGTCGCCCAAATCACAATTGTTGCTTGTAGAAAGTAGTTACTAGTTCGAGAATAGTCGGCCGGCTGTTGGATAGTCTGCGCCCTGTTCACCAACCAAACTGTTTAGTTGGCTCGGTGTGCGCACTTTCAGCCCAACGCGACTAAACTATCAGCCGATAAAAAGTCTGCAGTCTCAGGGGGCCCTAAGAGTCATTCTTGATGAAATAATCCATTCGGATACGTCATACAAATTGTAGGTTCTCTTCTCTCCATCCCTGACATTACTCGTACACAGGGATGGTTGAGAGTTTTAAGTCAGTAGGCCCTGGTTCCGTATTTTTTAATATTGGGCTATTGTCAATTTTGACATTTGGCAGTTAATATTTAAAGTGAAAAAATAGGATTTAAAAATGCATTAAAAAAATTAAAATTTATTACAAAAATGGAGAACAATTTGCAGTCCAATTCTGCATTTTCAAAACAAAAGCAGATGACCATGATATTTTTCTGGAAGAGATGATCACAATTGACCACCATAATCTTGAAAAGTATTGCATTCTTATAAAATTTTGAGCTCTAGATTTGTATCAAATATTACTATGGTGCGATGGAAGAGAATTCGAAAAAAGTGAAACTGTCAATTCCGTGCGTCTGTCTGTCCTCGTCCATACAACCTAAACATCACTTAGATTAAGTTCAAATTTATTTAATTTCAAGTATTAAGCAGATTTACTTTAGCGGATTTAAAAAAAATCTAAGTACCAAATTCTTTGTCCTAAAAACGAACATTTAAATTTTATCAAAATGATCTAAAATGGCAGCTTCAATCAACATTTATGTTATTATGTATTATTATTATTAACTTCCCATAGGAAGTTATTGTAATCGGTCCGATTTGTCGAATTGAAAATGTTGACATTTCTCGGCGTTTCAAGGTCCCTTAAGTCTAAATAAAATATTTTTTGAGAGATGTCTGTGCGTACGCACACGTGTGTACGTACGTTCTTACGTCAGTACGTTCGGGGAGCTTTTTTCGTGGTCAATATCTCAAGAACCAGAAGAGCTATCGACTTCAAATAAATTTTGTTATAAAGATAATAATGCAAGAAACTGCAGAAAGGACTCTCAAAAAAATGGAATGATTTTTTTTTTTAACAAAGCAATTTAAATAAGGTGAAAATTTGGTTGATAATTTTTAAATTTCTTAGAATAATTCAACTGACAACTTTTTTTAACAAAACACGAAAACCTACAAACTTTTTAAGCAAGACAAATCGGCAGACGGGATGGAAAGTTATCAGTGTAAGAAAACCACTCACTCAATTTTGTCCTTTTTACAAATCTTGACGTCATTTTCTGTTAAGCAAAACTTATTTGAAATCGATACCTATACTGATTCTTGAAAAATGGAAGACGAAGAAAAAGTATAGCGAACGTACTGACATATATGTATACGAGGAAATAAATCTCTCCAAAAGCATTTGATTTTGATTCCTGGGACCATGAAACTTAGAGAAATGTCAAAATATCAGACAGTTAAGACTAATTAAAATTATTATGGAAGTTAATAACCAATAAAAAATCTCTTTTTGTGTTAAAATAATTCTAGGGCTGAAAATCTTTGCAACCTCAGGAATTAAAGGCTTTAAAATGTTAAATATTTTCAACTTATCAAACTCTTCTACTCAAAAACTAATTTTTTTAATTAAGTTTTCAAACTGTCAGTTTGACAGATGACAGATATAGTTTTCTGTCTTGTTTTGTTTTGTTAAGTTCTAAATTCGAGTTTTTATTTTACCATTAAAAGTCTGCTTGCTAAATATGTCCACAAAATTTCCTTAAACCAAACTATTGGCAACCCTACATTTAAAAAAAACGTTAATTTTTCCATTGTTTAAACTAAAAAAGCGTGCTAAGTCGACGAAGCCGAAAGTGATCGATAGCGGTACTGGACCTGCACCTTGGGGAATAAACCATTTCACCCAAAACAAAACATTAAACAACAACTGCGTGCATATAAATGCGGTTTAATTGTTTCGACTTTTAATAGATATTTGAAATGAGATTTTCTTTTTGTTTTTTGGTGCATATAATACTCGTTCAGTTGGGTCCCGTGACTCAAAACTAAAGCAACTCGCACACACCAAAGACCACAGAGCCACAGCACAGACCCCAGTACCAGATCGCTATCTAGGGAGGTTGCTGGCATTGTAACAACCTGTTAATTAGTTTTTTAAATGCTAATCACTCTTTTGCTGATGAAGAAAACACAATCCATAAAAGTAGAAGAAGAAAAATAACAGGAGCGTTTCTAGGAACGAGACGAGTACCTTACCTTTAGCTAAGGAAAGAGAGTAGGGTTTGCGTGAATTTAGTTGTTCCAGTGACTTAATTAGAAGGGAAGATATTTCGGCGGAAGAACTCTTAAGGGTGACCCGGTGAACTTTCAGTTGGCTCTGGCTCTGGTTCTGGTTCTGGTTCGTTGGATATGACATCATTGTTGTTTAACTCAGGTTCGACGGTTCTTTTAGTGGAAATTTGAATTTTTAGTTTTTTGTTTTAGCTGCCTTGCTTCTGGCTTCAGTTGGTCTTGGTATAGGTATTATTAGCAATCTAATTAGCACCTGAGTATTATGCTGGTATGCAGGTAATTTTGTGAACCTTTCATTTAAAATTTGTCAACAATTATATACTAGAGGTATTATTTTTTGTAATTTTTGTTGTTGTTGGTTAGGAAGCAGAAGTTTGAGGAAATTAGAGGAAGGCCATGCCAAGTGCAGGGATTGTTTTCACTTCTGTGGCAAAGCTGATTGGAGGTATGGAATGCGTGAGCTATTATGATGATGGTTAATGGATGAAGGTTGTTTTGGGTGTGAAGAGAATAAAATTAATGAGATGTCGTTTTGGATTTTCGCATGAACCTTGAGACATATATTAACACAAGACGCAAAACAAAAAAAAAACAAATTAAAAATACACGAAATTTGTTTACTTGACTTAAACTAATTTCACAGAGATTTTAGGGAAGATTTAGTAATTTTTCGTTTTCTTTATAAAAGGTGCAGCTCGTGTGACTTTGAAAAAATACCAGGATTAACAACTGCTTAGAAATAAAACAAAAATCGTAGCATAAGTAAGATATCCTTTAAGCTAATTTAATTGAGGTTTTTATAGAAAGTAAGGTTCTTACACAAATCGTATTGAAAATGGAAAATAAACCATATTAATATATGAAGTATAATTATATTTTAGCTTATTCAGATCTGGAATAAATTCCTGTTCTATGAAGTTGTGAAATTGTAATTACGATTCTTGATAAGGGAAAAAGAAAACACAGAGGTCAATTCATTGTCATATGATACACTTTTTGTAACTGAAATGATAAAAATTGATAACAAAATTCAAAGTGAAGGACTCAGGTTTCTTACTACTTTGTTCAACATATCTAGCTGGCTATCAAATTATTCTCTTTGTAAGGTTTTCTATTGTCTTAGTTTGAACCCTACTTCAAAATTAATCTATAATGTCAAGTTTTTGAGATACAACAATATATAATTCGAAAAGCCTTACATAACGCTATTTGAAGCTATGTAAATTCTTTAAGTAGTGTTTTTTCAATAAAATTCGTGATGATTTTCCAAATCTAAAATCGCTTACTTGAATAGTGCGTTAAAAAATTGTGAGTATCTTGTATATATTTTTCAAAAAAAATTAAAAATAATTTTTTGTAAGTATTGTCATGCCATACAATAACATTGAATGGCATGACATTATTACGAATTCGTGGTCATAAAGTTATAAACATCAAGTTTTTGGAAAATATTGAAAAATAAACAAAAATAATATTGAAAACAGGAATTTTTGAGTTGGGGCGCATATAGCTAAAATTGGAGTTCGGATTCGGAGTCAGCATATTCAAAATTAACTCTGAGAGTTTTAAAAAACATAGAGGAATTATATGTTCAATATTTTTCAAAATTTCAGATAAAGTCGGATGAAGACCCACCTAGATCTGTATCTAAAAGATAAAGATTTGTACTTTATGAAAACGTTGTACAATATTTTGTAAGAACTATACGTTCACCCTATCCTTAAAAACAGCGTAATATGTATTTTTGTTTCGCATTTTCTGAGAGTTATATTTCAAAAATGTAATAGATAAATTATAAGTTAAGATTCACATTCCTGACAAACAATTCTGTTGAAAAAGTATTTTTCAATTTGTGTCATAGAAAAAAACTTAATTTTGTCAACCAGCCCTATTTTCAAACAATTTATAGGTAATTTTATGGGCCAAATACTTGGGCATAAATTCTTCTCAGTTGGTTTTCCTTCATGTAGAATTTGGTTTGAATCATGAACGTCTTTAAACATAAGCATTATGTAGGGTTCCTCCGTTAAAATGATTTGGGTTTTTCTAAAATAGAAAACTTGTCTACGCCATTTCTATTCTAGGAGGCAACACTTTGGTGTTAATACATAGTCTTTAAATCCAAATAGTTCGTAGAATTTGGCTTTTATCGCAAAACTTAATATATCTTTGAAGAAAAGTCAACAATATCCTGTGTTAATTTCTAAGAGGAACATAGTTTATAATTTTTACTCAAGCCAAATAATAAAACTGAACCCTTTACTCATCACAACTTCTATTAATTATTAGTATTTTTTTTTTGTAAAAGTAATAATTTCTAATAATAATAATTTCAATAAGATTGACAAATCAATATGAACAATGCACGTTGCACTAAACAAAGATTATAGTCGATTTGTTTTAAAAAAGGATTTTTCCTAGAATTGTTCTACTTCATGAAATAGACATGAACTGGACACAATCCATTCGAACGTAAGATTTTCTAAACATTTTAGTCCACTAAAATAAGATATTCACTTCGAAAAATTTCCGACAAAACTGAATTTTGGTAGAGACCTATTTAGGGAGTGAAAGGTTATCAATAACACTTCTTTTGCAAATTACTCGAAAACTATTTTTTCGAAAAAAAAGTTATTGGTACACTTTGTACTTTATCTAGTTCTACATCAAAAAGATTTTCACACTTTTTTCGTCAAGTTGATAGATTTGGAGTAAAACTGTAGCAAAATATTGGAATGTTGCATTAGTCAAAAATTAAATAGTGTCATATATATATGGGGTTGGGAATTATTTGTATTATTTTATGCCTGGAACCAAGTTTCAGAGCTGGGGAAACGCTGCCAAATTGAAATATAAAGTTTGTCTTGCAAAAAGAGTACATTTCTCCCAAAATGATTTGAGAACAACCTGCAGATGATATAATTGTCAATAAAATCATATATTAATGACAATAGTTTTAAGTTATAGCGATCTTAACTATTCGTTTTTTTTTCGCCAAGATGGTAAAAGGAACAATAAGACTAATTCTGTGGTATCCCAAATACTATTAATTTTAGTTGCTATAATAGTCATAACCTTTTTGTATGGGACTTCAAAACCTTTTAAATTATTCCCATATCATGAATATGGGACGAACCTATAATTTTATACTACTTCCTAGAATAGGGCACTTGATCACTTTCCACCCTCCTTAAAAGTTTTTGCTCTGGTCTAAATTGAAATATCTTTTTAGGGAGTATTAAGGACTTATAAACAAAGCTCTGGAACAAAACTTAGCTTTGAATGAATTTTTCAAAATTTTGCTGAACTTTTCATGATTCGACTTGACTATCAAGTGAAAGCCATTCTTGAAGAACATTTACAACATGGAAGTGCGTTTCCATGTCATGTTAAGCTGCCTTGAGATTTTTTGTAAAGGGTAGTTTTCAATGTGATGGAAGATATTAACTTATCACCACTTTTTCGAACACAGCTGGTTTTATTTTGCCAATAGTAAACCAAATGTTGCCTTTTATCTCTTAAATTAGAAAGATTGGAAACCTTAGTGAGTTTTACTCTCAAGGAATGCCCATCAGTTTACCCTTGAGCCCAACTTCGGACGTACTATGAAGTACAGAGATTCATTTTTTAGCCGTACTACGCGAATGTGGAACGCCTTGCCACACTCTATCTTTCCCTATCATTGCAATGTTCAGGAGTTCAAAATCAATGTACACCGACACCTCCTATCCAACCCTTCCCTCTTTTCCTAATGCTAACACTGTATCTTTGGCATATTAAAGGTATAAAAAAACCCTTTTAGTGTTCGCTAATTATAAAAAAAAAAAAAAAAAACGGTTTGTCCTATTTCGCTGTTTTCAGATTTTTATTTTTACTTTTTTTTCAATGAAATCATCATCCGTTTTAAGCTACAGTTTGATTGTCATTACAAGTAAATGGTTTTGTTACAAAAGCAGCTTGTTCTATAGTAGATCCAATAATTTACAAAAATCAAAACTAAATTTCTCAAATTCCAGAATTCTTTATGGAAAATTCTATTAACAAGTGTGTTCGAAAAATCAAATCAAATTATTCAGTTTCATCAAAACCCGTTTTACTGAAAATTTAATTTTGAAATGGTATGGTGGCGAGATTTAAGTCTTTTAGAAATTTTATTCAAAGGTCAACAAAATTATTATTATTATTAAAAAATATTTTCATTTCATTGACATCAAAACCAACATTTTTAAAACTTAGAATCCTTGAAATCTAGTTTTATAGCAAAACCTTTTTTGAAACATTAAGCCGTTTTTTATTTAATTTATATAAATAAAATTTAAAATAGTAATATCCGAAAAATAATCAGTTACCGAAATTTGGTACCTATATTTTAATTCTGTTAGTTTCAACTCTGTCAAAAAATCACTCCATAAATCTTTCAACAAATTCTATAATTGTCATGAATGTTGATAGATGCAGAACAGAAGTTCTTCAGTAATTTAAATTTATTCAATTTAACATTTGTATTGAAATTAAAAAGCTATTAAAATTTAATATAACTTGAGATTCTGTCCCATGAAATTGAACAAATAATACGCCTGTGAAAGCAATCAAGATCATGAGGTATATGTGGCTTCTAGTGTTGTTTAGATCGATAGGTACATATTACGCCCCTGACTGGATTTACTTTTACTAGTAGCAAACAGATCAGCAGGTCTTACGCTTCTTGTGGAAATCAGATCAGCATTGATTATGCCCCTAGCTTTAGTTTCACGGAGGCGGTGAAAAGTGTCGTCTTCGTGGCCTTATAAATAAAGGTGATTTTGGCTTGAAACATGATCCGTTCAAAGGTTTCAAATTACTCAAACGAAGTGAAAAATTCACACAGGTCCGTTTCTTGAGAGGATTTGGTCACGAAACCTTTGGCTCAACAAAGGCATAATTGCTGAAACCATTTCTCATTGTAATGATTAGCAATGATGTAAGTAATAAAAACAATTGACTATAGCGTAAGCCATATTCAAGGTTATGTTTGCACTTCTTTCAGATTCAGAGATTTTTTTGTAAAGAAATAAAGTCTCAAGAGTCTCATCTCAAGTGTGTCAACTCCAAAAACAAAAATTTGTCTGGCTTAAATACCCGTGAAGACAGAAATGAAGTTCATCGCTGAAAATGATTTGACGATATGAGTAGAGTACACCATTTAAGTTGAGATTTTGAGACTTAACATCCTTTACACTTTTTTATTTCAGACAAACTGAAAGACAAGGTCCTTGCCAAAATGGTTGACACTCCATTTAAGACCTTAAAGACTGAATCTGTGAAACCATCGACGGCATACAGCCGCAAAACTATGAGAAAGAAAAGGTGCTGCAAACGTAACCTTGCTTGTATCTTTTTCCATTGTAAATGGCATACCTTCTAATGTATAATGAAATAAAATGCATTGATTTCGTTAAAAAATAGACATTGTTTTAATATTAAAATAGAATCTTTTATTAAGAAACCCATAGTTATTATTTGTCTTGCCAGAATGATTTCACTATAATATTTAATTTATCACTCCAAAACTTTACAGATTGAAAATTGATCTCCTGTCTTAAGTATTTCACATCATAATTTAAAACTTGATAATTATTTAATTTTTGTAAACTAAAATATAAATGCATTTTCCCAAGACTGTGAAGTTATCATTGTGGCAAATCTCAAAGTCGTGCCCCTGTTTTACATCATATCGTCCTTTTTTTCTCCAAAAGTCGGATAGTCCATCCTAAATTTATAATATGTTTTCTTGAGGTTATGTGGTTCAAATAAACACACTCTGGTTGTGTCCAATGTCAATATGTCATTCTCCCGCAAAACGTGAAAACTTTAAAACGTGTTCCTTGTCGAAAATAAAAGAAAAAGATGGCAAATGAAAGAATTCCAAGGAGAAAAAAAGTGCGGACTTAACTTTCTGTCATTTACTTTTTTATTTTCAGAAATGTTAAGTTTCTATTTTTTGTATCCTTTTACTCCCTTTTCTAACAACCCTTACCCAGCATCATACACTACCCCAAAATACCTCATTCTATATCGTTTTTCGTTTTTCGTTTCATTTTTATTTTGTATCTTTTTCTTATTTAATTTTTTCTTTGAAAGCTAAGTTTCTTTTCAGGAAGAAGACGAACAAAATCCTTCTGAAAAGATGCATTTGTGCAAAGGATGTTGCTTTTGCTGAAGCAAAGAATAAGAAATAAGTAGATCTGGACATTGGACATGCACATTCAGCAGCAGAGTGCTTTGCTTTTGAAAGAAAAACGAAGGATAATATTGTCCATTCTTTGTTTTGACTTTTTAAATTTGTTCCTTTTTTTCTTTCTGTTTTAGTTTCTTCTTCTTTTTTTTTTGAAACAAAACTTAAGTTGGAAATTAAAAATTCAGTAGAAATAAGTTTTGACACAATATACCACTAATTAAAAATAGAAACATAGGAACAAAAATAAGACGAAGAATTGTTTGACGATGAAGCAAAAGTCCAAAGATTTAAAGATTTTTAGTTTGAAGGACTTCAGTTGAACAAAAAAAAAAAGAACTTCTTCTTTTGAAAGAGTTGAAAGCTTTTTTAACTAAAAAGAATAACTTGGTTGTTAAATTTCTTATTTTGTTTCAATATAAAAAGTGAAGAAAATTAATGAAAAACGTGAGTTTAGTTTTGAAAGTTTGAGCTATGCGCTAAGAACTGACAAAGTGTCAGAAGTTCATGGCTTTAGGTAGAAGAAGAAAGGTTTATTATGAAGTCATTTTAGAAAAAGTGATTATTCTAAAACTGAATTTAATTTTATTTTTCTGGTGAATTTTCTTAGAGCTTGTATCTTAAGCTTTGATTTTAATGGAAAATCATACTTGAATTGTATCTTTTGTGTAATTTGAATTCAATCTTCCTTTCTAAATCGAATAGTTTGTAATTTTACAGCTCCATTCACTTTGAATGGAGGATAAAAATCAATTTGGTTCGAATCCCCACATTTTCAATAAGCACATATCACCAAGTCAATTGTCTGAATTTAAAACTAAATTACTATTATTTCTTATAGATTTTAAAGCAAATGAACACTTACACATTGAACATTGAATTTTTCGAACCATGACAAGGAAAATGGAGAAAAGTTCGATTTTCTTACAAAATTTATTTTTATTGGTTTTGGGATTAGTGACAGAATCTCAAGTATGTTTATGTAAAAACAAAAGAAACTTAAAAAGTCTGTATGATATTTTTCAATTATAATAGTGTTTGGGAATGTTTTTAGCTCTTTCCAGGAAAAACTGATATTAGGGGGGTTTCATTGGTAAGTGTACTCAATTCATCACAAAATTTAAATCTGAAAACAAAAACAAACGAATTGTGCAGAAAAATAAAAAAGTCTGTAACAAATTTATTCTAGAAAATTCCTAAAATTAATTAAATGTCGATGTAAGGAACGAAGCAATTCCAACCAGATTATTCTACTATTATTGAAATAAAAACGAAAACTCTGGTAGCGGTGAAAACTTGGACTTTAAAGGATCCAATTTTTGTGATTTAGTACTAATTGCGTCGAATTCTTATGACTTGGAAAATTCAGTTGATAATAACTGCTTGTATGGCTTCAGAGGATGAAGATGCTTCTTTCGATACTACTTTTCACGACTATTTCTCTTCACCTGGGATATCTTTCTCTAATATGAAACCTATTTCTACATATAAAACAAATTTAATTGTTAAACTTGATTGTGACGGATGAAACGTATGAACTTATCGTCTTCCAAACTCTTTCGAACACCAATCAATTCTTAGCAAGCTCCACAATATCCTGAAGGTCTCATATACAAATATACAAAAATGGGACAATACGATAGTATTATTTGTTTTAAATGTAATATAACGTCATCGATACAAGGTGTTACTAAAATGTATCCACTATAATCGAAAGTAATCGCTTGAGAAAAGTAATTCATTATAATGTAATGTTGCCAGTGCTAAAATTCCAGATGAGATCCTAGCATTTGATAAGACCATGATATTCAGTAAGTATGGCGTTAAGGTACTCATTTCTTTGGAACTCAAATACAAAAATTAAGCTGCATATCTCAAGGTTGACCGTGACGTGAAGACGTGAAAACTCAGGAGTGTTGAAAATGATAATTGAGTACAACAAAGGCAAACATGGTACGAGTATAGACATTTCTGCATAAATGTAATGCTACTTCATGAAATTTCGTCGAACCATAAAATGCTGCCACAAAATAGAATTTGGGTTTGAGTTTTTGCTTAGTAAATTATAAAAAACTAGCGGCCCGTCCCGGCTTCGTACGGATAGACAAAATTAGGTACAGATATTTAAGTTATAAGCATGCTAATTAAAACGACCACGAATCACTAAATTAGAAAAAATTTTATGCTTATCTTAAAGCCTCCCTGTACCCTACGTTGGCTGTGGTATTTCTAGGTGGCAACAAAATGTATTAATTTTCAGGAGATCCTACTCGAGAAAGTGCCACATACAATTTCCCGTAGGAAAAGCACTCTTTCCTGAAGTCGATACCAACTATGGAAAAAGTTTGTCCCTGGGATTTATTTATTGTTAGGGCAAAGGATATTTTTAAAGTGATCTGTAACCTTTTAAAAGATATGGGCAAATCAGTTGGCATCATTGGAATCCGCAGAACATGTGCGAGCTGACCAGCCACGGGACCTGTAATGATAGTTGCTACAATCACATTATCTCTTAATTCTTTGATCAATAGTCTTGTACCATTACACATATTGGGAGGGCTTAAATTTCTTAAAAGTATTACAGGTGTACCTAGCGGACAAAATTGTGAATCTAAACCATTCTCAGATCCCCTTGAACACACACAAACAATTTCATCAAAATCGGTCCAGTCGTTTAAGAGAAGTTCAGTGACACACACACTCACAGAAGAATTATATATATTAAGATAAGACGAGATTAATTCCTGCGCTTAAAATTTCTAATGAGGTCCTTTATACTGATAGAAAAAACCATGAGGTATCCCAACAGCTAAGTGATCTAGATACTATAAGTTTAGTAGACGCTGCCTCTTATAGAATTTTATCTTCTATAACAGAAACACGCCAAGATGAATACGTATCTGTTGATGATGTTTCCGCTATAATAAAAGAGTTGCGAGTAAGGAAAACCGATGGACTTGATAATATAAAAAATGTATACCTCAAAAATTTACCCAAGTCAGGAAGAAAGTATCTAACGTTTATTATCAACGCCTGTTTGAAGAATCAATACTTTCCTGAGACCTGGAAAATAGCAAAGGTCATACCAATATTGAAAGCTGGTAAAGAAAGGGAAAATCCTAGTAGCTACAGGCCAATCAGTCTTCCTAGTAGTTTGAGTAAAGTGTTCGAAAAAGTATTAAAAAAAACTCAACTTATTAATTGAAGAAAAACATATTTTTGGATTTAGGAGCCACCACTGTACTTCACATCAAGTTCTTAGGATTTGTAACATTATCAAAAAGAATCGTTCTGAAGGAAGATCTACAGGTATTGTTCTATTAGATATCGAAAAAGCTTTCGACTCCGTTTGGCATAATGCTCTTATTTACAAATTGGAAACATTCGCGATTCCAAGTTTTCTCATAAAAACAATTCAAAGTTTTTTATCAGGAAGATGTTTTCAAGTGTACGTTAATAAATGTAAATCCGTGTTAATTAATATTCAGTATGGTGTCCCTTAAGGTTCAGTTCTTAGTCCTGTCTTATGTAATGTGTACACGTCTGATTTTCCACAGCTACCTTATTGTTAATCAGGGATTTATGCAGATGACACCTGTATACTCTCTTCGCATGAGTTTGGTCTCAATATTGAGACCAATCTTCAAAATGCACTTCATATTTTAATGAGATATTATCACAAATGGAAAATTAAACTAAATGCTGGAAAGATAAAATCAATCTTTTTCACGAGAAAAGGAAAGCGATTATTTCTTCCTAGTAATGAGCTGGAAGTCAACGGTGCTACTATAAGATGGGAGTCCAATGTGCAATATCTAGGAATAAACTTTGACAAGCGGCTTATCTTTAAAGAACATACTAGTAAAATAATTAAAAAAGTTGATATTGCAATTAAAATGTTATACCCGCTAGAAAATCGCATTTAACTGCTGAAAATAAGATCATTATACAAAAGGTTGTGTTTCAAGCAATGTTTTTATATGGATGTCAGGTGTGGGGTAATCTCCCATATTAAAAAACTCCAAGTGTGTCAAAACAAAATTTTAAAAATGATGCTTAATCTACCCTGGGATTATTCAACTAATGATCTTTATAATCAAACAGGTGTTGAATTGATTTGCACAAGAATTCGAAAATTAACTGATAATTTCTTAATGAACTTTGATATTTCTGACAACCCTTTGGTAGTGCAATTAAACATTTAAAAATGTATTTATTTATTTTTGTTATTTATTGCTTATTTATTTATTTATATTTATTGAGATTATTAATTTTTAATTACTTATTACTTACTATTTATGGTTATTTATTTATTGTTTATTATTTGTTGTTTATTATTTGTTATTTGTTATTAATTATTTATTACATGTTATTTATTATTTGTTATTTGTTATATATTATTTATTATTTACTATTTATTATTTACTATTTATTATTTATTATTTGTTATTTTTTTTTATTATTAAGTAAGTATCTGCTTTTGGTTTTTTTAGATTTTGTTGCTAAATAATTTGCTTGTTTATTTATTTATTTACTATTAATTTATATGTTATATATTTTTTTTTTAATTTACTTATCTATTTATTTATATTTATTCAATTTAAATGCAACTTTTTTATTACTTTACGTATCCTATGTGCTTTAAAATTCAATCTATTTCTTAATGAAATGTTTGTTTTACTAAAATGAAGATTTTTGTCATATTTTCCTTCAAAATATAAATGTTTTCTTTTTAAATTTGTGATTATAATGTTGTAAAAATAACTTATTCAGTAGAAAGATATATTTTCAATATCAAATCTCTGTGTGAACTGAGCGGTAGCAAACCAAATAATATTTTAAGAAAGAAATAAAATATCTATCTATCTATCTTAGTATATCTATTGTAAATGTATTGCTTAAAAAGTCGTCAGTTGAATTTTTCTTAAAAAATAACTGAAAATTACCAACTATAGTTTGAATATAATGAAATAGTTTGATTTCAAAATCTACTTTTGATAACGAGATTTTCATTCGAAAATCAATTTTAGTAGCATTTCTTGAAAGTTTATATTTTTTATATAAATAAACAAAAATCAGATTTTTTTACGAAAAATTAGCACAGAATGAAATAATTTTGAAGTTAATACCTTCATTTATTCACGAGATATCGACTATCGAACTTCAATTTTTACCAATTTTGCGTATTTTTGTTTTGTAGATTTTAATTTTTATGAAACAACTGACTATACTGTTGAAAACAAATATTTATTTTTTGAAACCAATATTGTCAATTTTTGAAAAGATATTTGAGTCGAAAATCAATGTTTAGCAAGTTTAAGTAATATTTTTAAAATGTTTTTATTTTTTGTAAAAATAACACATATTTTAGAATCTTTAAAGAAAGACGAACTTCTTTTTTTGGACTTTTTGCAATCTAATCGAAATCAACGTTGTTTATGTATATTTTATTTAAAGTTTATACATACAAGTCACTTAAAGATGATTTTTTCTATCATATATTGTAAGAATTAAATTTTCCGAAAATTCGTTTGACCGGGCAGTTTTCTTAGATTCTATGTGTAGCACGTCATATGACTCATATCGGTAAGTTCTTAATATTATATATGTATTATCTTACAGAAACCACTTTGATTTCACAGGAAATTGATTGTAGGCTTACTTGATTCTTGTTAACACTTATCAGACCCCAAATTTATTTTATTTTTAATAACTTTTTAGATATCGCATATGTTTGTAATAGTTTGGCATTTTTATTTTTGTGAATATGTATATAATTTTATTATTATACCCTTAGAATAAAAATAAAATAAAAACAAACAAATAAGTTTGGCAAACAAGATGAAATCGATATCACCAAAAGGAAAGGGCTAGTTCAATCCAAAATAAAGTTAACTTTTATAAATTATAACCTTTCATAATCGATATATAGTTTTTCTTTTTTTAGTTTATTGAGGTACAAGCCTCACCTAATAAGTCGGCTTTTTCTAGCAAATATCTACCAAAAAAAAAAGTTTGTAAGTTGTAACAAATAAGCCGCCAATCAATCTGTCCCACCTTTTTATTTATTGTTTGTTCGAGTTTATGACTAAGGGCTGCGCCTCTATAAACCTCCAAAAAAGTCCAGCATAATGACTTTAAACACAATAGCAAATTAATATTACTTGTTTTATGCATTATGATGAAAAATAACCTCCAACATGATAACATCGAAAATGTTTTTCAGTTCAAATATAAAATGCAAAATATCATTTTTCAACAACAAACAAACATTTAAGTCTCATGTCATGTCATGTCAAGACATCAGAGACTCATCACGTTTGCTCGATATAAAACAATAAACCGATTGACAAGTTCCCATTTAAAAACAATCTAAAACCATAACACGAAGGTTCCGAAAATTTAATACGAGTACATGCAACACCATTACGACCCCCTGTGTTTCTTTTTTTCTTTATTTTTTGGCTTATAGGGGGCGGCTTAAAATTCGTGCCAAGACATCGTTTGATGGGTTCGAGGGAGGCCCTCGATTTAACGATGAGTTATTTTTTTGACGGCCAATATAGTCAGTGGTCATGTCAGAAAACCCTTAAAATAATTTTCAAAATGAACACAAAAACCCTGTGCCAAGTAAACAATTCCACCAATTAAATGCCATTTCTAACGTTTTCCTCTGGAAAAATTCTTTGTAAGGACAAACTGGAAAACAAAGAGAAAAACAAAACGAACACAAATTAATAATGAACCCTTGCTTTTATTAATATATCTCTGTACTAACAGTGGGAAAGGATCTACGTAAGTACAGGGTTTAATGCGTGTGAAGGACCAATATTCCGAAATGAAACATAAAATGCGTAATACAGTGCGGCAGAATTATGAAAATGACAAAAATAATGAAAATAGAATGACAAACGAAAATATGCTGTAAATAACATCCTGATTGGGTCAATGAAGGTTCGTTAACAGCCAGCGCCCGCCACAGCGTTACAAGCACCAAGAAGGCCTGTGTAATTCCGTCTTCCGTCCGATAGAATTCTATGATAGATATTTTTAGTTGGCTCTTTGGTTAGTTTAGTTGGACCCCATGGAGGGATCATAATAAGCATAAGTCCGCATAATGAAATATAGATTAGTGATGTATTTCATTTTCATTTTCATTTAATTTTTGTTTTCTATATTCTGTGAGCTGAGAATTGAATTATAAGCCCAGCGCACGATTAAATACGGCAAAAGGGTATTCGTATTAGAGTCATATATAACTGTGTATATGGTGTATTAGAAAGTATAGAGCTTATATATTGTTGAGGAAACTCTCTTTTTATGATTTAAATTGACACTCCCCAGGGAAGTTCCTTTGAGTAATTGTGCTAAGCAACGGGGGTACTATATAATTCTGTGTCCTTTCCTCTACATTCAATATTTATGATTGTTTTTCTTCCGTTTTTTTTTTCCTTGTTCGGTTTTGCGTGAACACCTTTTTAATTACCTGTTCTTTTTTTTTAAGGGAGAAACGTTTTTAGGGAAACAATTAGCACAAAGGACACCAAGGTCTACTAAATTCTCCCTTGCCAGTCGTTTTCTTTTTTTTTTTTTTCTTTTTGAAGAACTTTTTGTGTTTTTGAAAAATATGGAAGTGTGGTAGACTTCCGCTTGTAAATTGTGTTTATGAGCTCAACCTTTTTCTTTGAGTTTGCTTAACCACAGGGTATTCGCGTCAGGGAGGGACTAAATTTTCCTTTTAGAAACCGTAAATTGTTGTCTTTTTCTTTATTCTGAATTTATTATTAAATGCAAATTATATAGTTTGGAGTTTATGTATTAATTAACAAATACTATGCTTTTGTTACATAATTTTTAAAACTCTTTGTAAGGCTTAAATAGTAGGTACGCTGCATCCCATACAACCTTATAAAAAAGGTAAATATTCTCGAAAACAGTTTAAAAATAGAAAAATTGTCAAAAAACTGTTTTTTTCCAATGTTTTTACATATTTAAATTAAATTATCAAACACACAGTCTTTCGAAGTTGATATAACATTTCTTGTAAAAAGGTGCGAAAGTATTGTAGTTGTATTCTTAACAATCCTTTTTAGGTTCTTCTGGAGAAAATTAGAAGAATTTTGTTTTCAAGGTTCGGGAACATGAAAAATTCGTTCTGATGTTTACTGTGCATGATTTGACAGTTGAAAATTTCAAAACTTTTCAAAAGTTTGACCATTCATGAATCATTTTATGCCAGAAAAACCCTTTCATTTTGAAAAATTGACAAAAATAAATCCGTTGACGAAGTTCCCAGAGGATTTTGACCCAAGAGATTGATTGAGAGATGTTTAGTAATGAAACTCATCTTTGAGTTAATAGCTGCGTCAATAAGAGACATTTAGTATTTAGAGGAAAGAGTATTCTTAAGCCATTCAAATTGATATTTTTGATTCAGTTAATACGTTGGCTGCATCATAGGTCCTTATTTTAAATGAGGAAGGTGCTTACGTTATACACTGAATATTAACGGACGCTTTCGATGAATGTTGACTGATTTTTTTCCAAATATTAATCTGCTAAACACAGACAACATTCTCTTCTAATAAAACGGACGGACATAGCGGGCTTAAACATCAATTTATTTTTAAACTGCTAGTAATATCTTTCAGAATTGTTTTCAACAATTGGTTTCCCTCTATTTCTCCAGCCAGATTATATATTGTCAAGTTTTTCACTAACAATTTTATGATCTTAAATCTTGTCTAGACTTCCGATGAATGAGAACTGTCAACAACAACACAACGGCCCATTAGCTCAGTTGGTTAGAGCGTCGTGCTAATAACGCGAAGGTCGTGGGTTCGATCCCCCCATGGGCCAAATATCTTTTTTAATATTTTCTTTTTCATATCACATACAGAAATGCATAAATTAAATATAGAAAAATAAAATACAATTATATAATAATAAACATAACCCAAAATTTAAATTAAAAATGCAGTAGTGAGGTTATATTATGCACAAAAGTGGAGCTTAATCAAAATTTTAAACAAATATTCCACATACGCCATGTAAGCCTAAAGAAAGAATTTTATATTTAAGAAATTTAATTAAATTTCTATACATTTTCTAGTTTGTCATTTGAAAACTTCAATGGAAGAGTGTTTCTGCAATTGTATGTTAATACTAATGTAAAGGGTGTTTTTTAGAGTCATAGTACTATTTTTAAATAAAACACAACAAATGCAATGGAATTACTAATTTTGTTTTTGGCTCACAAATTTCATGGCTTATCTTGATTTAAATAATTTATGACATATGGTGGCTGCCATTTGTGATTTTTTTTTTCTAAAACATTATGTTTTAATTCCACTGGATCGACTTTTATTTATAAAACAAACAAAAATAAAACACAAAAAATGCAACTTGGAAAGTTTGTTTTCCTCCATTTGCAAATACAAAAAAAATGTGATATTTTTTGGAAAGAAGAAAATCAACTTTCAACTCCTTAGTTAACAGCAGAGAAGTATTCCTGGGATTTCTTTGGATCGGCAACCATTGATTTGCTGCCTGGCTTACAGTTGGCTGGGTAAACTTCACCATGCTAATCAGTGAATTGGAAGGCCTGTGCCAGACGAAGGGTTTCATCCACGCTGCGGCCGACAAGCAAGTCATTTACGGTAATTTAACGCAAGTTTTGCCGTTTTCTTCGTCCAATACACCGAAGTCATGTGCAACCTTCAAAGACTTGTCGGCGAGCAATGGAATGTCCAATTGACCAAGTCGACCCTGTTTGCGCGATGTGTTGATCCATGCCAAATGGGTGTAATGTGAATCTGTCGAGCAGTCAATTACCTCACATCCAATGTTACGGAATTTCTTTGCACGGTCTGAGAAGGCGATAATCTCGGTGGGACAGACAAAGGTGAAATCCAATGGGTAAAAGAAAAGGACCACGTATTTTCCCTTGTAGTCTTTCAACGAAGTCTCCTTGAACTGTCCATTGAAGACAGCAGTTCCGGAAAATACAGGGGCTGGCTTCTGGAGTTGTGGCATCTTTAATGTAATCAGAGAAATAATTGATTATACAAACTTCTCGGTGATAACGGATAAATGTACTGGATTTAATTTATCTGGTTAAAATTTTCTTAACTGTATACAGCGATAGCCAAGCGTGTACTTTCCTCAAATGCCGGGAACAGAATGATTTGAACAGATTTGATTTTGAACAACTTTTTCGAGCATATAGTCTTATTTCACGAGAGGTCCAACAAACAGAAACACTTCAAAATAAATCTAGCTTGCAAAAATGGAATTTCAATACAATCAATTTATATTGAAACGATTTATTTCGAAATCGTGGCTCTGCAGTGTTTTGCCACGACGCTTCCATTTTTCAAGTTACACGACCGGACTAAGAGCTTTTGTAATATTTTAATCATGATGATCTAATGAAACGTTTTTGAAATTGCGCCTTTTTAAAATGGAAAGTGAAAAATTGTCAGTTAATTATTAATAACAAATGAACCATACAATACAAGAAAAAAGTCTTTATCACTACCAACAAAATTGAATTTCAAAGATATATTAAAAATTTCAAATCAATCAATTACAAATGTACTGAGTTATCGGCTAAACTAAAAAATTGCAGTATTTAAATATAAAACGTTTGAAGTCTTGAGCAGCAGCAAACCAAGACAAATTTTGCCATGCTGTTCCCGGCCATAATCTTTTTGGACATCATTTTTAAGGTCCTAAGTCAACATTAAAAATAAAAAAGATAGGCTGGAGTGCGACCCACACTGATAACTTGCCATCCCGTCTGTCGATTTGTCTTGCTTAAAAAATTTGGACGTTTTCGTGTTTTGTTAAAAAAGTTATCAGTTAAATTATTCTTAAAAATTTAAAAATAACTAACAATATTTTGCATATGATGAAATATGTAATTTGATTTCAAAACCTATCTTTGTTTACGAGATTTTTAGTCGTTAACCAATTTTTACCAATTTTAGTAGCATTTCCTAAACATTTTTTTTCTTACATAATTAAATACAAATTGGATGAATAAAACTAATTCGAAGTCAATATATTCTATTGTTCACGAGATATCAAGAACCGAACATCAATTTTTACCAATTTTGCGTACTATTTTTTGTAGATTTTAAGTTTTTATGAAAAAATAGACTGTTGGATTTTTATAAAAAATTTACTGAATGTCGAAAACAATATTTTCTGTGAGATAAAATTAGTTAAGCCAATGTTTTTAGTTTTTGAAGAGATATTTAAGTCGAAAGTAAATTTTTACTAACTTTTAGTATTGTTCTTTTTTAGCTTTCCTATTTTTTGTAAAAAAAAGCTCTCAATTCGATTTTTCTTAAAATTTTACCAGATGTTTAAAACAGTATTTCTTATAACAAAAATTTAGTTTAAATCCATAATCTCAGATTCTTGAAAAGATATTTGAGCCGAATATCAATTTTTACCAAGTTTCATTCATTTTTTTAAGGTTTTTATTTTTTCTAAAAAAACTTTCAGTTTAATTTTTCTCAAAATTTTACTGAATGTTCACAACAATATTTTTTTAAAAGAAAAAATGGATTTGGAGCCAATATCTTGAAAAGATATTTGAGTCGAAAATCAATTTTTAAAAACTTTGAGTAATTTTTTTTTTAGGTTTTTATTTTTTATAAAAAAATTGTCAATTCGATTTTTCTCAAAATTTTACCAGATGTTAAAAACGTTATTCTTCGTTGTACAAAACTGTTTTTGTTTGTAAATTTTTCAAGGTGACAAATATTTTTTTTCAGTTTTTTTGATTTATAAAAAAAACCGTTAAATGGAATTTTTTCCAAAAATATATTTGTTTCGTATCACGTTACAATATATAATTATTTTTATATTAATTCAACTCGCTAGCGTTATTGGTTCGTGAGATATTTAGGGTTAACCAAAATTTTCACCTTTTTTAAACTGATATGGTAAAAAAAACCACCCACGCAATTTTCTTGAGAGCCATTCCGGCATCTTTCTGCATTATTATTTGTATAACAAAATTTATTTAAAGTCGATATCTCTTCTGGTTCTTAAACTATGAACGACGAAAAAACGTCACGAATGTACGGACGTACAAACGTACGTACACACGCACACACAGACATCTCTCTTTTATTTCGACTCTAGGGACCTTGAAACGTCATTACAATCTGTTTTCAAAAATTCTAGGGTGGCATAAATAGGGTTTGAAACATTTTAAAATAATTATTTGTTGTTTGCTTGTCAGCAAAGATTTGACGAACTCCGATAAAAAGATGACCAACGGTGAACAGAGAGAGAATGTTTTAAATAAATGTCCACTATTTTTAAAAATTCAACATTAAAATGTTAGTAATCAGTTGTTTCTATTGAATGTTCTAGACCTCATATAAACAAACCCAAAAATTCAGGGCACTATGATATGTACGTACTTTACTCTCGTATCAAAAAAAGAAATAACACACCAATCGAGACAACTTATACAAGGCCGAGACGATATTGATTTGTTTCGATTTTGACGAGGTCCGCACAAAGCTCAAAAAAGCACAGCCCAATCTATTCTCGTTTCTCATCACTTACTAACTTGAAATAGAAAACAACGTTTCAAAACAACTTATTAAAAAAATTTACTGCTTACCTTCTGCCACTAAACGGCCACTTATCCCAGCCCAGGATGTAGTAGCATACTCGTAGTTCAAATATCCAAACTTTTTTCATTTTGTCCAATTTTCTATTTTTGAATGAAGATGAATAAACACAAAAAAGTAACAAACAAATCACGATGAAACGATGATGTCGGGTAAAAACAACAGTTCTCGCGTCCTACGATGGATCACGCTAGGAATTTTGAAAATTTTTCAATTAACCATGAAAAGTTCTAACCATTTCCAACAATCTGCCCTACCGACGAATAGTGTATAATGTATTTTTGGGGGTGGTGAATGCAGTGTTTTCCCCTTTGTATTTTTATTTTAGTTCGCTTCCTTTTTTGTTTTCTTGTTTTAACCAGGGTTCGTTTGCAAAGCATTTGTTAAAGTTACCTTGCCTAAGGGCCAATTACAACATCGACTCGAACTCGAACTCAAACTCGAAACAGCATTAGACGAAAATTGTCCTTCCGGCAAAAATAACACTTGGAAAGTCTTCTCCAAACGAGAACTCGAACTCGGAAAGAAAAGAAAATCTCGGACCGAGAGAGCGAAGGCCGGATACCTTCTAACTATCCACCATATAGTAAGGACGAAACGAAGGATATATCTAGCACGCAACATTTGTAATGTAGAACGAACCTACTCTCCCTCCAGGCAGACCTCTCTCTCTTCACCATCAATTCACGTCTTCATCGTACTCGTCCTCGTATAAATCGTCGACCGATGATGATGGTGGCGATGGCAATGGCAATGGCGGTGGAGGCGCAGCTTTATTCTTATGAGGATCTCAGGACAGGATGAAATACTAGTGTGAGGTCCAATTTCAAAGTCAAAGTAATTTCCGGGTCGCGCAAACTTTTTCATTAAAACTTGTTGACTGCTGGTTAAGTAAATTTTTGTGCGCTTTTCTTTTTCGGCTCGGATATGGGAACGGGTACGGCTACGGCAATGGCTAAGGGTTTGGGAATATGAATTCGGCAAAGAAAAAGAAAATGAGAACGGGATCACTCTGCTTTATATATACATAGACGAGAGTAAGAGTATACTGATATACCGTGGGGCATCGTAAATTCTGCCGCGCTGATGATTTATAGAAAATTGTCTCTAGAGTGATTTATTTTTCCATTCATTTTAGCAAACACACAAACCAATTTATATGTAACCATTACATATATAGGTATAGTTCTTCGTATAAAAACATACGCTTTGGCATCTTACGAGAAAAATGAATTAAACTTTGGTATACAAAGTTGTGCGACAAAAAAATAACCAAAATTACTTTCGAAAACTATTTCCCACTCAGACTCAACTACTATATTCGAGTATACTGTTCAGTTTTGTAAGTCGCTTCGCTTTCTGTTCTTCTGAATGTTCTGAGTGTAGAAGAAGAAGTAAATTGCTCACTATACTTCTGCACAAGTTTTCCCATTCCTCGGGTCTACTACCGACGACTACACATATTTTGGCGGTGAAAAGTAATGCTGAATTGGCAGCGGTTCCGAACAAAATTTGAAGTAATTTGTAGCTATAGGATGACGTAAACGACTTATTCATAGTTTCAAAAAGTTTTCTTCCTTATTTTTTTGTTTGCTATGTTGTTGCTATGAACATGAAAATGGAGTACCTTCATACCTACAAGATGTTTTTTTTTTTTTAAGTTTGTTCACACCCGTAATAATTTTGAAAGTTCTTTACGATTGCAAACGTTTTTGACACGTATCAGTGAAACTGTAATAGTAGAAATATGAGAGGAATATTATTTTACTTTTAGACTCAATAAGTACCCAGCTGAGAATGAAATTGATTTTATGGGTGTTTACTCTATTGACTAGAGTTTTTGACGAAGTTTTGAAATCAGCCCAATTTAATTGTCAACTGAAAATATACCACTGTAAAAATATACCAGAGGGAACAAATTTGGTGGAACAGACGTAAATCATATTGCACGCATGAGGTGAGGATGGGAGGTATTTCGATAGAAATTTTAAATACTTCGTCTAAAAATGTCAAATTCTCAACAACGATTTAGCTTTAATGGAAAATTTAAGTTCGAAAAAAGTTCTTTAAACCATTTACTATTGAAGAAAAAGAATAACCTCAAGATTTTTAACAAAATTTCATAGAAAAATATAATTTCTTTCTAGCAGATTTGTTGATTGAGCGATTTATGTTAGTGCCATGAGCGTTTGTTAAAACTTGATATTATTGCAATTTTTTTAGTCCTTAATTTTACGTTTATTCCTAAATTTCAAAGACTTCATTGTAAAGTTAAGTATCTATTGGTATTGAAAAATGAAAAACATATTTTTGAGAATTACTTTCATCAGATTGTACTAAAATTTGAACGCAATTTATTTTGCACAGATCAAGTTGAAAATTTTGGTGTTCATAAAAAAGAAGTGAGTGAATTAATTTTCGTGAAAGTCATTTTCTAGAATTTTCGAGGTGGATTAAGAGGGCAAGATTTTATGGAATAGCTTAAATCCACATTTGGTGTTAAAGCCACATCCTTTATCACTGTACATTTTTGGGCACTTCAGAAAAGATCATTCAAAAACAATGGTTGCTGTGCAAAAACTGGTAAAATAATACCGTTATGTCAAATTATTATATTTATTATTTTTTTATTATTTATTCATAAAACTAAACAATATTATTATTATATTACGTATTACGTAATGGCATGACATTAATGTCGTCTGCCTGGCTGGCTAATACTATTATTTTTTAATTTTCAAATAAAGTGATAATTTCATTATACATTTTGTTATTAAATTAATGTTGCTTGTTTCTTGTGATATTTAAGGTTTAGTTGGCATATACAATTAAGTATGTTTGGAACTTTTAGTTTAGTTAAAACAAAATAGCAAAAAAGTGGAACTTTCAGTTTAGTTAAAACAAGATAGCAAATAAAAGTAATTTTTATTTTAGTTAACACAAAATAGCAAATGGTATTAAAAACTTTACTTTACGTACATATGTATATTGAAATCAAACTAGCAAAAATAGATCTTTAGAATTTTAAAAAAATTTCTTTGTGGATTTTTTCTCTATAGTTCATCGCTTCAATGGTAAATTTGTAGAGCAGCATCCAATTTGCACCATTCAGATAGTTGAAAAATTCTTCTTGTGTGAGATTATTTTTCCCGAAGTGAAATCGCCTATTCTCCTTAAGTATAGGGCAAGTCGCCACAAAGTGTAATATGTCTTCCTTTTCGTGTAGATTGCAAATACTACATACATGTTTCAGCTCTCCCTGTTCGATTCAATTTTAACAGCTCTCCTCGTATTTTGAAAACTGTGCCTATTACTAAACAAGAGTAGGCATTGTTGAAATAATTCCGCTCATTCAGATTATATAAACTCTTGGCATACAATTTTCTTTCAGGCGACAATCTCGCCTTTTCGATGAATGCGTATCTCTCATCTTCTTCTGTTAGAGATACCGTTTCCAGTTGTCAGCATTCATGTCCAAGAAATAAATCGTCATACCGCAGTTGGCAGCAAGATTAATCCAATCCTTACAAAATAGCTTTTTGTTAAGAACTGCATACTGAAGAATAAGCTTGGGCAGCCTAGTGTCCTCCATTTTTAAAACTTTTAGCAAATAATCTGCATTTAATTTCAGTGTTGAAATGAAAAGCGTTGGGAGTCCTGTTTCCAGGTAGTACATATACTTTGGGGTACTTATAGGCAGGTAGAACATTTTTCTGAGAAAAAATCTCAATAGATATTCCACTGGTTCAAATTCATGCACTCCCCAAACCTGGGCTCCGTAAAATAAGACAGATTTTGCCGTTGCATTAAAAACTCGGTACTTAGTTTCGACAGATATAAGTTTATTACTGAAGATTCTTTTCCAATTTGCGCAAATCGCTGATTTCGTTTTGTTCAATTTTGTTTTAAGATGCGAATCTACATTTAAATTGAATGTTACCTCCATTCCCAGGTAGTTGTACTTTTTTACTACTTCCAAATCTTTCCCGTTATACTTCCATTTTTCATAAGATGCCACTCTCCTTGATCCATTTTTAAAAATTAGAACTTTGGATTTATCTGTGTTTACCTCCAGTCTCCAAAGATTGCAGTATTCAGCAAGTTTGTTAATCATCAGTTGAAGTGATGATGGGGACTCAGCTAAAATCACTATGTCATCCGTGTACATAATTGTCTTTATACTTAAATTTCCAATGTTTACTCCGCAAGTAAGCCAATCAGCTAGATCGTCGAGAAACAGTGCAAAAAGCAATGGGCTTAAGTTACAACCCTGCCTGACCCCTCTTAGCATCTGAAATTTATACTTCCATTGTAAATTCTTCCTTCTGTATTTTGATACAGCTTTTGAATCGCTCGAGTAAAAATGGTTGAAACTCCTAGGTTATGAGCTTGTAGAATAATGTGTAAATAGAATCAAATGCCGCTCTGAAGTCAACAAAAAATGCGTACAGTTTTCTATTTTGGTCCAGCTTCCATCGAGCAATCGAACTGAGCACAAATAAATTATCAATAGTGGAGTACTCTTTCCTGAATCCAAATTGAAATTCACTTAATTTCCTGTAAGCTTGAACCCATTCGTCGAGTCTGTTATAAAACAAAGATGAATAAATTTTTAAAGTTGCATTTAAGATAGATATTCCACGATAATTTGCTGGTTCTTTTGGATCTCCTTTCTTAAAAATTGGTAGTATCCAAGCTTCACAGAAATGATCTGGTACAGTTCCAAATTTGAAAATTATTTTCAGAGCTTCTGATAATTTCTGCTTAAAAATGTCAGCACTGTATTTATAAAACTCAGCTGGTATACCGTTGGAGCCCGCCGCTTTTCCATCTTTTAAGGATCTCATCACATCTTCTACTTCGCCTTTCGTAATTTGCTCATCAAGTAAACTGTCATGATAAAAAGGTTGTGCGTAGCTAAATGATATTTGATTGGTTGAACTAAATAGATTAGCAAAGTGAATTTTCATCTCGTCAACTGAATCTTTACAATTACTTAATGTTATTGCAATTTTTTCTTCAAAAGCCCTGTTTTTTCGTTTTTTTCGTTACAAACTTGTTTATAGTTTCTTGGCTTCTACGTACTCTGTTTTGATTGTAACTAGATTACTTTTCAAATTTAAGAGCGCCAGGGATTTTTTTCTTAATTTTTCGCACGTGTAGTCGTACCATTCATTTTTTTTGTGTAAAGTGGATGACTTTTTCATAAGAGTTGCGGCTTCTTGAATAACAACTTCCAGTTCGCAGATTGGTATAAAAATGTCTAATTATGGGAGACAGGGGCTAACTTAAAAATTGATATAACTTTCATAAAAAATTGGTTACCTTAAAATTTAATTGTGAAGAATATACATTAACGTTGGAATGTACATTTTTTAACACTCACTCAAAAAGAAGACTAATGATAATAATAATGATAATAAGAATAGTTTTCAGTTGGTTCTTTATGAGGATTTTAGAAACTTGGAATCTATTACTACGCGAGTCTCATAAATATTTTGTATAGTCTATTTTGTTTCTTATGACAAATGCGAACACCGATTTTAATGATATGCTCCAATTTAAATATACCCGTTTTCGAAATTATTTATACATTTTGTTATGGTTTCTATTTCTAGAATTTTACCTCCAAATTAACTTTTGCGATAAAGAATAACGTTTTTGACGTTTGAACTTTTTTTTCGAAAAATCGAACTAAAAGTTTTTTTTTTCAAAAAGTAAGATTACTAAGATTTAAAAATAAAATCAGTTTCGAGTTTCGACTTTAATATCTTGAAAACAGCCAAAAATCACTTATTAATAATTTGAATTAATGTACTATTAAAAAAGTAATAGAAGAAGAAAAATCAAATATTATTGAAAAGAAATCTATCAAAATCTCGTTTCAAAGTGTTGGGCTTCTACTCGATTTTATAACTCTTGAAGGTCCTTTGAAATGTTATGAATAAACAGTTTTTTTTTTTTAAACTAATAATTTCAGAAACAGAGAATAAAAATAATCTATGGACAAAAAATTGACACAAATGTCTGCAGTGGTATGAGACCAGACACTAATTTAAAAACGATGGCTCAAAACAAATATGTTCATATCTATGAATGTCATTGAAAAATTCCTAATCCTGTCACAAGGCGCACTGAACCATTAATAATAACCCAGGAATAAAATCAACCACAGTCCCTATGCCTTCGAGTTTAGAAACGTTAAAAATATAGAAACCCCGAAACCTGATACCAACCGAAGGACATATAAGAAAAACAAAACTATTCAGAAAGTTATACAAAACCATTTGGTTGTGTGGTGTATACGGCGGCAGCGGCAACGGCGGTGTATAATACCTATAGGTACAATAAAACATGGTTATATAAAGTTCTTCGTGTTATACCTGTCCTGGAAGCAGGTATGACAAGGGCTATGGGCATTCTTCCTGATATATTGTCACAACAGTCATCGACTACGTTTAGAAGGAGAAGCCTACCACCAATACCTTAACAAAAACAACAAAATAAGAAAGAAAGAACAAAAAAAAGGACTCCAATTCAGGAAAGCAATTGAAAACCATTCTCAATACCGATATATATGTATGTATTAACGGTTCATGGAGGCGATGTGGAATCTCATCCAACGACGCCTGGGAACTATCAAACTGTCAAATTCAACTCTTTGTCGTATTTCCAATTCGTCCACCTTCCAACCAACCTACAACTGGGAACCTAATACCTTTTTCGTTTTTCTTCCTTCTTCGATTTATTGAACAAAAATAAGGAAAATACCAAAGAGAAGAACCAACAACACCAACAAAAATATCCAGATATGCGGATAAATGTAATTTGTGCAAGGACATTGGATACGAAGTTTTTATAAGTGAGTATACGAGTACATGAACGTGTTTTGTGTCCAGGTAGTGTCTGCAGAGTGTTCGAAATGGGTCCAGTTGATGGAGAGAAAATTGTTAAAGAAATTGAAAAATAGGATTTGAAAAGATGTGTAGACATGAGTGTATGTTTATAGAAGGAGCAATAAACGGAGTAAAAATTGTCTGTTCGAAATGGAGTCCAAAGTTCCATTAACTCCCCTCTTTTCCTTTTTCAATTTTCACTTAGACCCTAATCCCTACGCATTTAGATCACAAAAAGAGAAAATGCAAAAATAACAGCCTTTAGTAGAAATTTCGTCCTATTTTTCGCCGGGGTTTATTAAAAAATTATAACTCTGCTTAAATCCATATTATATCCCAGTTTTGTGATCCAACGCACACCGGTCGTCGCTTGGTGCTCGATTTGAGGACTTCCATTCTCCTCCACCTCATCACACCGAAACCACTGCTTATCCAATTATGAACAAGGTAAATTGGTCACCCTTGTGCGTTAAAAAGAAGAAAAAAAAAGGACGAAAAGAAATCCTACCCACTCTACGAAAATCCTTACCATTTATAACTGCGACCAAAAAAAGCAACAACATCAACAGAGTCGTAGAAGAAGAAGAAGAAGAAGAAGAAGAAAAAAACACGGTCTTTGATAAAAGGCGACAAAAGGACTCATAATCCAACGTACAATTCTCTTGCTGATGCCATCATCTCCTTGAAGCATTATTCACGCACAAAACTCAAGTCGCTACAGCAACAATAACAACAACACGAACAAAAATTAATAAATACCAGAATTTATATCCTTCATGTCCTTTTGAATAGGTCGCGTTAAGAGAAAGGGAAAGCCCAAAGAAAGAAGAAGGCTGTTGGAAGCTGCGTTGAGCCCACCGAGCAAGAGACGCACCAAGGAAGCTTGTGATGAAACGACTTGTGTAATCCTTATGTGACGTAATCAATTATAGGTTAGTATACCATTTCAAAGAACCGCTATTTGTCTTTTGTTCCTTTCGCCAAGCACCACCTGCACGCATTGCCATTCGAAACAGGACACTACACCGTGTACCGAAGATTAGTTGAGTTTGAGTTGCCTTCTCTAGCAAGGATGCAAGGATACAAAACAAAACACTCTCAATGTGAATGAAAGGACGAAAGCGATTTGATCTCATGGGGGGGCCTTATACAACTTGGCTTCGTCCTTTTTCGTCCATTATTGTGTGTGCGTTGTTTGTACCTTCTAAGTCCTTTCCTTATTTTCGGATGGATGGATGATGCTGTTATCCTGCGTTGCTTTATCCACATTGAAGTATTGACGGAAACAATGCGACAGCGACAGCGACGTAATGGCAAATGGTTCTCCATAGTAGCAACATCTTAGAAAATTTGCTTTGTTCTGGAAAGTAGGTAGTTATACCTGCCTGTTGGCCTCTATGCAAGTTTTCCTTTCGCTTAGCCCAGAATCCCCATAACCTACACATTCTCCTCTATAGCACATATTTTTAAGCAAAATAGGATTTCGGTGGATTTTCCCTTTCCCTTTCTATTTTTATTTTTATAAATTTATGAAACAAGTTTGTTTTTGCAGCTTGTTCGAGATATCCTTATGCGTCATGATAATATTAGATATTAGAGTTGTTGTTGTTTTGCGATAAAAGCAAACAAAGGATCGTTTTTGTGAAGTCCATTTCAAGAGATTGAGTAAAAGGATTTTGTATGCATAGCATATAAAGAATAATGCCTAAACGATATAGCTATATACATACATATGTTAATATAGCAAAAGGACATGCGGTAGGCTAGGAAATGTTTGTTTTCTTTATCAGCAGCAAAAGGACATATCAAAGAAAAGAAAACGAGTTGAGAGGTTGCGCGAGTAAGCGTCAGATTTGACCACGAAAGACAAACAAGAATTTGCACCTTGCTTATAGGGTTGATAAAAAAAGAGTGGAGTTGATACAAAAGACGCGCTGATACAGAAGGCCTTTGTTGTGTATGGAAAGTTTTTTAATAATTCTGACATTTATTATTTTTATTATGAATGGTTGTACAGGTTTTCACTTAAAGTTGGAAAACCCGAAGGTATTTAATATGAAAAGATGCGCATATTTTTGTTTATTGAAATTCTTTCGAAATATTTAATGAACCACTAGAGGTATTTTGTTTCGTATGTTGGTATAAGACAAACAAGTATTTTATTCTTTTGTAATCTTTTAAAATATTTATTTAGGTTAATAGGTGGTGTCGAAATAAGTTCTAAGTTTCAATGAAAATAATAAGGTCTTTGTTCTTTATTTTTTGACTTTATATTCGGAGCTCTACCTAGGGGTACATATATTCTGTGATAAAAAATACGGGGAACTGGTTTATAATTCTAAAACCATTTCATATTTGATCATTTTATCCACATCATGCAATGTTTTGTGCTACGGTTTTTTCCAATTTTCAAAAAGTGTTGCTTAGCCTTCCTTATAACCGTATAACCTTCAATTCCTTCTTGGTTTTGGTTTATATCTCTCCTTTCGATTCGAAAAAATAACCAAAAGTCACATGGTGCTAAGTATGGCGAATACAATGGTTGCAAGACGGTATGACTCGAATTTTTGTAGGAAATGTTCACGAATTACATTTGTGAAAATTGAAATTGAAAATGGTCCCTCAAAATGGTATTTACCGATAATTTCGATATTCCAACAAGGTTATTATTAAGGTCTCTAAATGTCAATCGAAGATTTTGGAGCACCAATACTTTGATTTTGCCAATTTACAACTAGTCAGGAAGTTGATTTTGATAGCCGTCTGTGATATGCCTCGCCTCGAATGCTTTCTGGCCCTCCTTCAACACCATTCATAAACTCATATTTCGATAAGGCTTGCTTACCGAAGGCCTTCGGCAACATTCAACTTTTCACATATCTCCTAGAGAAAACGAATATTAGATTTCTGACCAGAAAATTTGCTATTTCTCATCTTAACAAACAAAACTGTCTAACAGGAGTATTCTTTAAATCTTAGTTTCAAAGTTTGAACAGACAGACAAATAGACAGACGAGTAGAATAGCCGGACCCACTTTTTTAGACTTTTCTCCCATCATAATGTCATCTTTGAATCTCAAGTTCGAAGTTTTTAAACAATACAATACCATAAAAGTAGCGATCGTTTTTTTTTAAAGAATAAAAAGTGCGTATAACGAACGTCAAGGTGCATCATACCAAAGGGTTATCCATTAAAGGTAGGTCAATTTTAAAATTGAAAAAGAGGCTGGGATGCGACCCACACTGATAATTTCTAAATCCCGTCTGTCGATTTGTCTTGCTTAAAAGTTTGTGCATATGTATCAATTTTTTCCAAATTTGCGTACCATTTTTTGTAGATTTTATTTTTTTATGAAAAAACGGACTGTTGGATTTTTATAAAAAAAATTACTGAATATCGAAAACAATATTTTCTGTGAAATAAAATAATTTTGAAGCCAATATTTTTAATTTTTGAAAAGCTATTTAAGTCGAAAGTAAATTTTTACCAAGTTTTAGTAATTTTTTAATTTTTTGTAAAAAAACTGTCAATTCGGTTTTTTTCACTGTTACTGAATGTTGAAAACAATATATTTTGAAAGATTAAAGTAGTTTAAAGCCAATATCTCAAAGTTTTGAAAAGATATTTGAGCCGAAAATCAAGTGTTACCAACTTTTATAAATTTTTTTTTATGTTTTTATTTTTTGTAAAAAACCGTCAATTTGATTTTTTTCAAAATTTGTCCTAATGTTGAAAACAATATTTCTTATAAGTTAAAATTAGTTGGAAGGCATAATCTCTAATTTTTGAAAAGATATTTGAGTCGAAAATACATTTTTACCAACTTTTGTTAATTTTTTTTAGGTTCTTAATTTTTTATAAAAAAAACTGTCCATTAGATTTTTCTCAAAATTTGATCAGATGTCAAAAACATTATTCTTCGTTGCACAAAATTGTTTTGGAGATGAAATCATATTTTAGTCGTAAAATTTGTTACAATTTATAATATAAAATTTAATTCAAGTCTCTAGCATCATTGGTTCATGGGATATTTAGGGTTAACCAAAATGGGGACCTTTTTTTTAAACTGCTATGGTAAAAAAAACCACCCACGCAATTTTCTTGAGAGCCCTTTCTGCCTTAATATCTGTATAACAAAATTTATTTGAAGTCGATATCTCTACTGGTTCTTGAGCTATGGACAACGAAAAAAACGTCGCGAACAAACAGGCGTACGGACGTGCGGACGTACGAACGTACGTACACACGCACGCACAGACATCTTTCTAAAAATCTTTTATTTCGACTCTAGGGGCCTTGAAACGTCGGGAAATGTCAAAATTTTCAATTTGACAAATCGGACCCATTACAATAACTTCGTATGGGAAGTTAAAAATATGACCGTTACGAGCTTTTAAAATCAATCAGTTATTATTATCAGATCTTTAGTTTTGAAATAAAATAAAACCGGGCATATTTACACTATATGTACCTATAGGTAAGTGAAACACTTTATATGATGTGCGAAAAAACATTTAAATTCCAAAAACTACATTACTATTTGAAAATTACTTGAATATAAATGCAATTTAGCAAACTCAGATATACTAACTATTTAAATTATATCCTTTTTGGAAACAACGTAAGTACTAGCAAATGTTTGCTAGTAGAGGAGTTAGGAAAGTAAGGTCAGATTAAAAGTTTAACTTTTGAATGTTAAAATGGGAAGGAACAATACTTGGGTGCAGCATTTCATATTCGTGATGTGCTACTAAGAAAAGAATCTCTATACATGACAATAAGTTTAAAATTAGGCTCAGCATACTGTTTTCTTCGTTTATAATTGAATACATTCTACGTACATACTTGAAATTGATTTTTGAAACCAAATTAATTTTGTGCAACATAGTGTACATTTTTATTTAAACCGATTTGTATAATATTCATTCATACATCCATATGCTAATGCATGAATATATGTATATAACTTTTACATTTTTAAAAGTAAAAGAACAATGTCAATAAATTTATACATTCAATGTCAAACTCAAACATTTCTAACCTTCCTAACACAAAAGATAATTAAATTTTTTGTAGAATTATTCATTTGTCAGTTTTCTCAAAGTTAAAGCTGTCATTTTTGACGTTGACAGATTTGAAAATATCCCTTAACAAATCTCAAACTCTATTTAAGTGCCTTTGAGCTTATCTTCAATCTATGTACAATTGTACATACATCAAACAACCTCTAGCCCCGGAAACAAAAAAATTCTATTCATATCTACCCACAATTTTTGCCAAAATCATAGGTATGTTTTCAGTTCACAAAAATATCAACCCTCTTCATCATCACCGTTTCTTCTCGTATCTTCTCGAATGTTCCACCCTCAGAATAACATAGAATGTCAGGAAATTACGTTGTAGTAATATCGCTTTTATATAATAGCAAAACCATTTGACTTTGACCATCATCATCGACCACCTTTCTGATAATTTCGCACTTGCACCCGTTTGAACAAATCTATCTGCCTAGCATAAAAGCTCATGGTTGCTTCTTTTCCGCATTGTCATGTTAACATCGTGTTCATCCATCACCCGTACTTCCTTTTAACTGCCTGCAGAGGAAGACTATCACAACCACCAGCACAACAGCCATTTTGGACCGGAATAGAGAGTGAAAGTAAATATTTACGCAAATCACGCACCGAATTTATGCAAAACAAGTCCAACACAGAAACATTTAACCCCGTCCTGTCCTGTCCTTGCCAACCGACACACCGACCGACCGACCGGTCATAGGCTTTCCCAAATCCCCTTTTAAAACAAGGATCGTAAGTACATAGATACTATGGGTATACGTTCCAAGCCCCTCGCCGATGCTGTTAAACCCCTTGAGTGTAAAACTTACCCCCTTACAGATGACAACATCTGCATCCGAAAATTCATTTCGCATTTGAAACACAACAATACGCTCCACCGGCTACAATAAATCCCATTTATATCCTGGATAGAATCCTTGAATTTAAAAGGCCCAAACTCCACAAATGACGTAGTTCTTAATAAAGCAAATAGCCTGGTGCGTGCTGGGGAGGAATATTGAAGGAAGCAGAAGCATAGAAGCAAAGCCAACTCAACTCAACAACAAAGAAAATGAAAACGCAGCATCCACCATACCACCCCAACTCCAAATCCTGTCGCTGTCATTCCACGACGATTTATATGTGCAAGGATATTGAAACTGTACACGCAGCAAAAGCGTCCTTTCTTTTTCTTCTTAAACTTCGATGCGCATATACAATGTCTTTCCAAAATTTTTGGCGTCCTTTCACTTTGTATGAAGAAATGTACATTAGATATAACTCTCTAAGGTATATCGTAGAACAGGCTATGTGCAACTTTTTGTGGCAGGCGCAACATTCATGCTGTTCGATTCGTACCTATGTAAAAACAACAGCAGTTTCACTGTGTTAATCCTCGAATAAAATCTATTACGCAATAGCATCGAATTGCGTCATAATTTGGTGGCAACAAGCTCCCTTATGCTATGAAACTGTACACAAAGTTAAAAATTGACTAGGACGGGGGTTGAACATTTGAAGGACGAACGGAGATGTACCTAACAAAAAAAAAACAACGCCAGCAGGGAGCTTCAACATCAACTTAAATCGAACAAAAGATGCGACGACGATGATGACGACGACAACGACTATGGCAATTGTGGAATCACGGGAAAAGGATAAGAACAAGGACTCTGTAGAGCAGCAGCAACAACAGAAACAACAACAACCAACAGCAACACACAAGAAAGAAAACAAGACCTAAAGACCCACATTCCACATTGAATTACAATGAGATATCATTTTGATATAAAAAGAAAAAGGGTGGAAACGCGCTCTACCTGTATGCTTGGCATACATTTTTTCTTTGGCTTTGTTCCGTTTTTCTAAAGGACATTTTTTGAGTTCATATATTAATTCCCCCCCAACATAACAACAAACGGCAAAAATATCCTTTGTTCGGTTTGGTTTTAAAAATAAAGTTCAAAACACAATGATTCATGTCAAACTCGTCGAGAGCCAGAGAAAGGGACTTATCCGCATGGTTAGGTTAGTGCATGAAGATTTATATAAATGGGGGACGAATTTATGTGAGTGAGTTGATTAAAAATATTTCGTTTTTGTTCGATTCAAGACGTATAGAAAAAATAATAAAAGAAAAAAAGTTATTTCGCCCAACGTGGGGCTCGAACCCACGACCCTGAGATTAAGAGTCTCATGCTCTACCGACTGAGCTAGCCGGGCAGTTGTAAATTTCAAGGCAAACTTTGTATTTGGGAGTGAGGCATTTTTTGAAAATAGAGATCATTTATGTGACGAATTTGATTATTTTAAGAGCAACTTATTTGAGAGAAAGAGATTGCGTGATGGTTGGCGATTAATAAGCTAAAACTTAAGTAAATTATTAGATATTAGTGCGGGGGGCTTGTGTTTGATGTGTCCTTGACATTATGAATGTTGTCTGGCGTTTACGTAATACAGCGGTGATAGCGAACGAATAATCGATAAGAATAATGTGAGATATAAATAATTTCAATAAAATTAAAAAGTAGGTATATATTGAATAAAACTAAACAAAAAATAAGATTTATTTGTTGATATCGTGGAAATGTTGACTTTGATTTTTTAAAAAAGTGCTTCCACCCAAAAAACATTAATATGTATGTATTTGTTTAAATTTGAAAAAAATGCCCTTTACATATTTTGGATTAAATTACAGAGGTCGGCAAAATTAAGTTTTATTTCTGTTGTCCCACTGTCAAAAACATGTTTTTTTCAAGGATTAGCGGCCAATTTCTTAACAAAGTTGTAAAATTAATGAAAAAGTCGATATAGTCATTCTCGGTATATCTTTAGAACTTCTACAGTGGATAAAAAAGTATTGACAATTATAGTTTTTACAGTTTTATGAGATCTTACAAATTAAAAAAAGATAAAATGTAGATATTACATCAATGGCATCAATGATTGCTTGCTATCTTCGGTCCATAGAATATACTAGAATTTGGGTGGTTTCACTCGATATTTGTCCCCACTCTTCCATTATTACCCTTTTAAGGTCTGATTTTGAAGGAATCTTGTGATTTCTTGTGCTTATCCCAAAGGTTTCCTACATTTTCTATAAGATTAACGTTAGAACATTGCGGGGGAGTTTAAATTTGCCTTGGATAATCATAGAGCAACCAATCACGAGTTTAAAAGGCAGTGTGTAAAAAGTGAATTCCTAAGACGAAGCTTTTTAACACTGTCATTTAAATTAATATACGCCAAATGTCAATGTACATGTATAACATGTACGCCTATGACATTTAATAAAAGTTAAATTGCCTAAGCCATTTGCCGCAATAAGCCCCAAAACCACCAAAACCTAAGTGTTCCCTCCACCATGTTTGACAGTAGACACAACATTTGCCTGCATCGCCGAAAATTTTATACGAGCATTTCGAGTCATCAGAAAAAACGACCGATTTTCAAAGCCCTCTTGGTTTGTTTAAATGCGTTTGCCAAATTCCAAGTTTCTTCTTCTATTCACTTCCGAAATGAATGGCTTCTTACGCAGCTCTTCCCTAATTCTTTGATCCGTGCAAAGCACTACGATGAGTCTACTCACTAAGATGTTTTACGATAGTATTTACCATATCTTCGCCCAAGTATGAAACACTTATTTAGGTTCGTACTTATTTCAGAATTCTGAGTTTTTCACTATAAGAAAAAATACAAGGTCGAAGTGTTTTTTTCTGGTTTTCCCTTGCACCGGTGCGTGTTTTAAAATTGTTTGATTACACTTCGAGCCGTGAATAAACTTGTTTTGAGCTCTTATCTTATTTCATTATATTGTCACACAATTATAATAGGCCACAGTTTCCAATACTCTTAATTTTTTTTACAATTATAATTTCTAATGAATCACCTCCAATTCTAAATAAACAAATTTAACTTAACTTTAATTTTCGAAGAATTGTCTATCTATCACATTTCGTTCTAGAGAATTGCCTAAGCCAATTCTCTATCTAGATGTGCACCTGCAAGATGCAAGAACACTATTTAAGCTCTTGACAAACCCATAATACATTCAGATTGTATCATGATCTCGTAATAAAAACATTTTTGAAAGAATAAACTTTTCTTTTCAATCTTTATTATACATATGTTAAGCCATTTTGGCGAATACTAAAAGCTTTGTTTTGTCACCTAACTCTTTGCATTTTTGTGATATTTTATCTGGCTGAATGCGTTAATTTTAAAATTAAAGCAATTTGAAATACTAAATTTGATCTTATAAAATCTTACTGTACTTTAAAAACCATAAAAGTTAAAAGATAAATAGGTATTGCCAATACTTTTGTTACCTGTATTTTAGTGTTTTTTTTGTGTGCTTTTGTTTGTCGCGCGGTCAAGATTAACAAAATTACACTCAGAAGGTGCAGTTTTGTTAAGTTCTTTGAACTTATATAAGGTTTTTATAAAAAACTTTCAATAGTAACACACAATTTTGAAAAATTTCAATTGCCAATACTTTTTTGTTCCACTGTACCATCATTTGTAGAACTCTGTTTAAAGTCATTTTTGAGTTCTAGGAATTTAAGATTTGGGTTGAATGTAACTTTGTAGCACCCCGTAGTCAATGACTTCAAATTCTCATATTTTACAATTTTACAAACAAAATTAATAACATCTATCTAGACCGAGAGCTGAGAGCTAATTTTTGTCGTGAAAGGAAATCAAGGGCCGAATTGTCACATCACTCATCAAGTCATACGTAACTGAAAGTATGTAGTAGGAACTGCTGTTGATATTATGTCTCTTCAAGTCGTATGCTCAATATTACTAGTGTATAAATATATAATGGGTGATTTTTTTGAGGTTAGGATTTTCATGCATTAGTATTTGACAGATCACGCGGGATTTCAGACATGGTGTCAAAGAGAAAGATGCTCAGTATGCTTTGACATTTCATCATAAATTGACTTACTAACGAGCAACGCTTGCAAATCATTGAATTTTATTACCAAAATCAGTTGGCAGAAAATCCGCTTTTTTATCGACAAATTTTGTTCAGCGATGAGGCTCATTTCTGGTTGAATGGCTACGTAAATAAGCAAAATTGCCGCATTTGGAGTGAAGAGCAACCAGAAGCCGTTCAAGAACTGCCCATGCATCCCGAAAAATGCACTGTTTGGTGTGGTTTGTACGCTGGTGGAATCATTGGACCGTATTTTTTCAAAGATGCTGTTGGACGCAACGTTACGGTGAATGGCGATCGCTATCGTTCAATGCTAACAAACTTTTTGTTGCCAAAAATGGAAGAACTGAACTTGGTTGACATGTGGTTTCAACAAGATGGCGCTACATGCCACACAGCTCGAGATTCTATGGCCATTTTGAGGGAAAACTTCGGAGAACAATTCATCTCAAGGAATGGACCGGTAAGTTGGTCACCAAGATCATGCGATTTGACGCCTTTAGACTATTTTTTGTGGGGCTACGTCAAGTCTAAAGCCTACACAAATAAGCCAGCAACTATTCCAGCTTTGGAAGACAACATTTCCGAAGAAATTCGGGCTATTCCGGCCGAAATGCTCAAAAAAGTTACCCAAAATTGGACTTTCCGAATGGACCACCTAAGACGCAGCCGCGGTCAACATTTAAATGAAATTATCTTCAAAAAGTAAATGTCATGGACCAATCTAACGTTTCAAATAAAGAATCGATGAGATTTTGCAAATTTTATGCATTTTTTTAAAAAAAAAAGTTCTCAAGCTCTTAAAAAATCACCCGATATAAAGTTAGTACAAAAAAAGTACTTTTTTCTAAAATCTAAACATTGTCTATTATCAAATACAATAATGGTATGGTCATGATTTTGAACCACAGTAAGGGGACTGGGTGTTTTATAATGGATTGCTGGAGCCAATCACCAGAATGGTATCATCAAGTTCAGATGAATTACTGAAAATGATGTTTTGTAATTGGAAGAGTAGATGTGGTCTACAATGTGGTTGTAGAAAAAAGTGGTTGCAATGGATATTATAAATATTTATTTAATTTTGGAGCACCTCGCCCGATCCTGGGATTCTATATCATATCTTTAATATTTTTGTTTTTTGATAATAAAAATGGTTAATAAAGCTGATGCGATGCTATACTTTTCGGTGGAAGATTTGACAACAAGTTAAGAGTTTCGATAATTCAAAGACAAAATGTTTTTTTTTTTCAAAAACTTTGGTGTATTCACCAACGATTAAATTTATAAAAAGTGTTCAGTGTTACATTCTTTTTACTTTCTATCCCTGAAACGGTTAAGCGTATGAAAAGAAACGGAGATAACCACGAATCACGGTCCACAGCTTACAATGTGGATTTTATGAGAATTTATTCAGCCCGAATCATTCAATGAAACTGTAAACATAGTAATTTTGTGGGTACTTACGCATATATTAAAAACGATAGCGGTTTGCTTTTGTCCCTCAAACGTTTTAGCTTCACAGCTTGGTTCATACCACTTTCTGATAACTGTGAATGAGACGATATGTGTCACTGAGAATGCCATCAGCCCGAAGTTGTCCATCGTTCATTCGATCACTAATGGGACTCTCTCACTCACTCGATCACTGATGTGCTAATTCGGCCATAGTTGATATTAAAGTTGCAGGTAGTTTTAGTAATGGTGATAACAAAAACGTTCGTCTGCCAGCACGGCAGGTACAGGCCACGTATCCTAAATCGCGGATTTTGTAAGCAAGTCATAAAAAATTAAAGTTTAATCAGCAGAAGCTTTTACCAAACCAAAGCATACAAATATCGCAATAAAAGTAACTAATGTTTCTTGGTATTTTATCAATTATTGTATTGTAGATATAATTTCTTGAAATGTATAATAATCAAATTGTAACTGACAGGACAGTCGTTGAAATTAATCGAAACTTTTATGTATGTATGTTATCAATTAAATTGTTGAGGAAATTTCTTGAAATCTATGTCTGGCTTCTGAAAATTACATTTAAACTTTCGGTTTTCTTCTATTTGGGTTTCTATAAGATTGATCTCGGCCTCCAGTTTCTTCAACTTTGCGACATCGACATGTGACCAAAAGTCTTTAGAAGCCTTAAGATGATTTAAATGTCTTAAGAATTGGATGTGAAGATATTTTCAGTGTGTAGCTATCCCGATTTGGCAACTCCTCTTTTTTCTCTGCAATCACTTCCTAGTAAAGAGTTTTAAAAATCGTCTGTATAGATACTGCTATGTTCGTCAGATGCGTCGCCAACGAATTCTTCCTTCTTTATAGGCCTTCAATACATAATTGACTATTAGGTCTTCTTTGTCTACAGAAGAAATTGTGTTTGAATGCTTAATATTTTTCCAAACATTTTACTTTGCGATACATACAAAAATATGAGCTTAAGAACAAATACATACATATATCATTCGTCAGAAATTTCGAACTCAAGCTTTTAATCGAACATGACACAAAAGTGGAAGAGAAGTCGAAGAAAGTGTGACCGACAATTCCGTTCCTCCACATGTCTGTTCCGCCTGAAATTTCTCAAAACAGGCCCCATTGATTTTTATGAATTTTTAGCTTTATTTGTTACTGTTAATCGGTTCCTTAAAATATAAAAAATACATTTTTGTATTGATCCAAAAATTAACAGTTCAAAGAATCGCTATTTTGTTTTTAAATTTTCTCACAAGCTAATGAACCAATTAAAATAATTTGTTTGCTGTGTAAATAATATTGGATGATACGTAAAAGTTTCAATTTCTTTTCAAAATTCGTTGTTCCGAAAATTGTTCAGAATTTTTAAACGAAATAAGAATGTAAATAAATGTTAATTTTATTTGATTTGTATTTGCGTAACCCCAAATTCATATAGTTGACATATTTGCAACTAACAATAAGATTTCAAGAAAAAACCAAAGCCTTCTATTGTACAGAACTTTTTAAAGCTTTTTTAGTAATAATTTGTTTGAAATAACAAGGATGTAAGAAACTAATAAAATATTGGGTATTACATATATCACAGATATGCTATAATTTTAATCTAGTATACGACGAAAAATATCTTCCCCCTTACAAACCTCATACAACTTTCAAGCCATTAACTGCAGTAAAATTTTTAAAATTTCAAAAGAAACATAAATGTGTTAATGGGGAACATTTTTATTACTTACAACATTTTAACATTATAATAAAATCAAATATAAAAAGAAAACTCAGTCATGCAACATTTTCATACAAAGAATTTTCGAGTAAATCCGAAATCAGGATTTCTGATTAAAGATAAAAATAAAACTCGTTCCTTTTCGAGCACAAGAAAAAAAGGAATTAAATACTATAATGCGTTTTGGAATGATTTATGTTTCTATTGTAAATCATACACGAAAATATATGTACATCCCGAAACAATACTCGCGCGGAAAATTTATGGAAGCCACCACCTAATAAAAATTGATAACACTCGTTGTTAAAAGAAAATTGGAAAAGACAAAAGAAAATAAAAATACATTTTTACCGACATGACATCAGAAAATATAAGCAACAATATACATCTCCCGGTTTTTGGGATCGTCGCGTCGCGTCTCGTAGAGTATTGTGTCGTCGCATTTCACATATCCTTCTGCTTCCTTCCGTTTATAACAGAACCATACCTACATCTTTTGTAAGATAGGTTTAACTATACTGCTCAGCTCAGTAGAATGCCTAGCCTATAGATAGGCTTTTGCGTTTGTGCATCCTCGCATATCGCGAGGATATCTATAAACACATTTTACGAAAAAAAAAAGTCAATACCCCAATATATGTATGCCCGAACTCGTATATTATCCTCGTACCTACCTATGCCCATCAGGCTACGTATAAAATCGAGTCGCGGTGCGATTGTTAAAAGATGAAACAATGAAACAATGTGCAAGAAGCGTAACATGGAGAAAACTTTTGTGACTCACATACCTCCGAACAAACATTCCTTTAAGGACTATACGTGGGGACCTTTGTATGGCAGGATCTCTAGGATAGGACCAAGGACCGACACGACACAACACAACGGTATGGCATGGCAATATATGAATTATGACTGAGCAATAACTCATTGCATTAAAATTTCCAGTTCATTGATGGCTTTATTTATTCATTCAGATTTTTGTACGTATTCTGTATCTTTCTGTGCTCTATAGCTACAGTAGCTTTCTGGTGTTATACAGTTACGGTGCGGTGTGGTAGGATTATAGTACGCAGGAAATAGAACATCAGGGGTTATCCCAATACCCATCACAGAAGAAAAAGAATATAAAACCTTTCGCATAAATCTCAGGCAATGGTTTCACTTTAATCGCCCAGAATTGGAATGCAAAACGATTGCGCGTTTAAATTACCTTATTGCTTCTGCTGTTCGGTGTTTGGCTCTGGGTCCTTCGTCCTTGGTCGAAACGATAAAAGGGTTACACATAGGACACAATATAAATAGTGTTGTACCTATTCGTGGTCTTTGGTTCAAAGGGGGTTTTCAGAGTAACTCACCTATAGACATCTCCTAGTTGGCATAGAAAGTGAGTTATTTGATAAATACGATTTAAAACTATAACTGCGCTTAGTGAACAGAAATGTCCTTTTCTCAAATAAGAGGTGATTTACAACATAAAATATTATTGAAATGAATCATGAACTGCATTGACCTTTTTCGTCCTTTTTATATTTCTCATATAGCTACCTACCAGAAGGGATGCGCAGACCAGTGATTACCTATATTTAATATGCTGGGAAGGACGCGTAATCGTGTGATCTTAATTTATGGAACAAGATCTAAAATCAATTAAAATCATACACAATTTATGGAAAGAGAATATCAGGGAATATATGTACATTTTTCAAACATATCCATAATTCATCAGTAAAGGCTCACAAATAGTTGTATTTTTAAGCCTTTCTAATTATAATTACTAATGACCATTAAATATAATTTTTACAAATAAAATGCAACCTTAACAAATACATATACATATATTTGATTTATTAATAGACTTTATTTAATCTACGCTATGATTGTACCCCTTCTAGAAATTCAAAGAAGTACTCTAGGAAGTTTTCAATAAAAATGAAAACTATACAATGTTGTGTATATACCTATAGATTGCACGCGTTTAGTAAAAGTGTCTTCTCGGATGAACTCAGTCAAATTCTTAGTAAATATAAAACTTGTAATTTAATTTTGATCGGTGACATAAATATTGATATTTTAAATACATCTGATAAAGATGTTGAAAATTACCTATTTCTTATGGCTTCATATGGTCTCAAAGGTTATATTAAAGAGGCAACCCGCGTTACATCAACTTCTAGTACTTGCATTGACCACATTTTCTCGCGTTTTAGTAGGAATAATAAGTTTCATTTTTGTGGAAGTGTTCTAGATTATAAGATCACTGATCACAAAATGACCGTTTTAAAAATCAATGACATGGAAAATATTTCAAATTCAAATAATAATAATAAAGAGCACCTTATAATAGATTATACCTTATTACTTAGCATTTTGAAACATGAATTTTGGGATCAAGTTTATTCTGAAAAGGATCCATCTTCTTCGTTTAATGTTTTTAACTCAATCTTGCAAAAGCACATCAATACATGTTCTTCTTTTTCCATTAAGAATAATAAAAAGAAGTTTTTAAAGCCTTGGATGAGCCATTGCCTTCTTAAGCAGATAAAAAATAAAAACAAAGTTGGTACTAAGCTGAAAAAACACCCAAATAATACAAAACTACACTAATATTATGATTCGTTATGTAAAGCTATTAAAACTAACATTGAATCAACTCGTGATAATTATTATTCTAATTTATTCAGAAGTTCGAAAGGCAACACAAAAAAGGAATGGAAAATTATCAACGATATTTTAGGAAAGAAAATGAACTCTAACGCAATAGGAACTATTGTTTTAGAAGATATTTCACTATGCGATTCAAAATGTATTTCAAACAAATTCATTGAATATTTTACGGAAATCTCTGAAAAATTAAGCCCGTCTTTTGATTTGTATGTTGATTGCAACTGTTCTGATCAACGCAGTTTAGATTCCTAATATTTACAACCTAACAGCTTTGCTTTCGATGCTATTTCCTCTTTTGAAACTTATAAAATTATTTTATCATTGGAAAACAAAAACTCTTCTACTTCAGATGGAATATCTAGTAACTTACTCAAATAAATTGCTTTACATTTACATGTATCAGATGTGTTAAGTTATATATTTAACTTAAGTGTTGAACAAGGTTGTTTTCCTCAACAATTTAAATGTGCGGAGGTGATTCCTCTTTATAAAAAAGGAGATAGAACAAATATGTCAAACTATAGAGTATAGATCTATTTCTCTTCTTCCCACCTTTTCAAAAATTTTCGAAAAACTAATGAAAAAAGAATTACTTCTTTCTTAGATAAAAATTGTTTTTTTTAGCGAAAATCAATTTGGATTTCGGTCAGGAAAGTCAACCGAAAATGCAATTCTTCGACTTTGCAGTCAACTCTATGGCAGCTTGAATCATAATAAACCGACTATGGCTCTTTTTATAGATATGACTAAAGCCTTTGATATGGTTGATCATGATTTACTGCTAAGTAAATTATATAATGCAGGATTTAGAGGAGTTATCTTTCAATGGCTGAAGTCATATTTAAAAGAAAGAGTTCAAAAAGTAGTAGTTAATGGTGTTATGAGTGAAGCTCGATATCTTAAATCTGGAGTACCTCAGGGCTCCGTACTCGGCCCCTTGTTGTTTCTGGTTTATATTAACTCTCTCTTTAGGTTGCAGTTGAATGGCCTTCCTACGGCTTTTGCGGATGATATATCGTTTACCTACCAGTCAAACTCAGAACATAATTGTAACATCCAAATTGAAGAAGATCTCGAAATTCTAAGAACTTGGTTCTCTGTTTATAAGTTAATCCTCAGTGAAAAAACTAAAATAATGTCATTCAAAACTTCTAGTCATCAGCTTTGCAATTACAATTTTATATTTCATGGGTCGAATTGTAGACAATTCACCTTTCCTTTACATAGTTGTGGTAGACCTAATTTTCAAGCAGCTGGTTCTTGTTCCGATTCTTGTTTCAAAATTGACTCAGTGCACAGTTTTAAATATTTAGGAGTTACAATTGATTTTAATCTTAACTGGAAAGATCATATTTTCAATATAAAAAATTATTTGATGCTCATTACTAGAAAAATGTATCTGTTAAAACCATTCTGCTCAAAAAGAGTTTTAACTTCAATTTATTACGGGCTTGCACACTCCAAAATTCAATATGGTTTATCTAGCTGGGGTGGTTCATATGCTTCTACTTTAAGACCCTTGTTGATTGCTCAAAAACATCTAATTAGAATCATTTGCAACAAAAATCGATTAACTGAAAGTTGGCCCTTATTCAAGGATTTGGGAATTCTACCCTTGAGACACCTTTACATTTTTAAAGTACTGAAAGAATTTTTCAAGCAAAGTGGTAACATTCCAAGTAGGAACTCGCAGTTATACAATCTACGCATAAATAATATGCATCTTGTCAATATACCCACTGCTCATAAAACTCATTTCTCTAACTTTTATACTGTCGTAGCACCCAAGTCATTTAATAACTTACCGATATCTATCAGAACTTCTCAAAATTTAGACTCTTTTCTGAAAAAAGTAAAAGACTGGCTTTCACAATTGACTTAAATTGTATAGATAATATTTGTTAAAGCAACTTTGATGTATAAAAACTGAGTATCTACTTTTTATTTTATTTTATTTCTTCTTCTCTTAATTTATATGAATATGTTCTAATTCTAACTCTTTTACTATTTTGTATGTAATATTTGAGATGAAAAAAAAAAAACTTATTATTATTATTATTTAGTATTATTGCAGCACTGATTGTCACCCCACATCAGTTTTTAGTTTATGTAAATTTAAATTCGCTATGTATCATTCAACACTAGCTTTAAAGCTAAAGGATGATGACTATTATTTATTCTTTATTTATTGTAAAAATTTTATTAACTAGTTGTAAAATGAAAATGAATGAATAAAATGTATTTCTAATTCTAACATTCTAATTCTAAAACCATTTTTTGATAATCTCTAACTTCTGCTTTGGGGAAAAAAATGTCGGAATTTCAATGATGACAAATGTTCTGATTAAATGTTTACCAACCAACTTCCTTTTGAAAACAGGTAACATTGAATTTTGCATTTTTATAATGTGTTGAACTATTCAAGAACGCAGTCCCGTTTCTGTTTCCGAAACGTTGAAAATCTTGCAAAAGGGTTTCAAACAAAACCTTCAACCACACTTCAATAAGATTTGTATACCTTTTATCAGAAACAAAAGGCGAGCTTTCAGGAAAAAAAAATGCCTAAAGGGAATCAGCTAAAAACCTTAACTTCCAAGTTTCAACTCAATCAGCCCAATAGTTTTGACTGTACGGGCGTGGACACTGGACAGACAGACGGAATCGGATAACGTACTTTTTCCGACTTCTTTACAATCGTAATGTTATGTTTGATGAAAATTTAGAGTTCGAAATTTTTACGAATGCAATACTTCCTATAAGTCGCAATTAAAAAAGGAAGGTTTAATAAGGAGTTGCCGGAGCACATTAGCTTAAAGTCTTGAAAGCATTCCACATTCACGTAGTACGGTTAAGGAACGAATCTCTGTACTTCACTGTTCGACAGAAGTTGAGTTCAAGTTCAAATTGATGGGCATTCCTAGAAGGAAGAGTATTGCTGTTAAACTGTTATGGGGAAGGAAAACAAATTGCTTTAAACATTTGTACGATGCTTTGATGAAACAAATTCACTGATATTTTTTCAAAAGCTCTTTTTTGAATACTTACCAAAAGGTTTAAATAAAATACTGGAGCCCCATACAAGAGATGGGAGTTATAATAATATAAGCTTATAACTTGAATATTTAAAGGTTTAAACCCAAACAGCTTGCGACATTTTTGGCAAGCATTGGGTATGCGATCGTTCCACAGGAGTTAGTTGGTGATGCACAATGCACATACCAAGAATATCGAGTGATGCAGGTACCAATCTTGGATAACAGATTAAATGCGTGTGTATGTATCTCACTTGTACAATAAAAAACAGAATTTTAGAGCATTAAATTTCACACGATTTCTTACTCAATACTTGTACAATACTGTTAAGGCCAGAATTTAATGCGCTCATCATATTTTGTTGTGGCAGATTTATCCAAAAAGGAGGCATATAAATCTGGAAACGAATATAAAAAGCTAAAGTTACTATTATCAGAAATACAGTTACTTGGATTACAAGTCTTAAACAGAAGATCGTTTATAAATTTTAAAAATAGAGTCGTGTATAAAACAGTGCCTTGTGGTACTCCAGCATTTATATTATACATTTCTTATTTTATTTTTTGACAAAAGCACGCATTTTTAATATATATGTGATGAGATAGTAGGTTTTGTGAAACTGCTTTGAAACATATCAAAAAAGTAATAAAAAAAGTTCAAAGAGGGTCGAGAGGATGTTGAATACGTCAACAAAACCAAATTAGTTTTCCGAAGTCGTAGATTTTCTGACCTTCTAAAAATATCCAAATGTTCAAAGGTTTAGTGAAAACTATATTGAGTAACCAGTTCGACGCCAGAAAATTGAAATTTCGATTGGTGTCAAAAAATCTTAATTTTAACACTCGTAATTCCGCATATCCTCGCAAAAAACTCGACCCATATCATTTCGAAACTACCCTAGGCACCTGTCTTAGCACCATACTTCTGGCTATTCGCTAAACTTTAAAGACCAAACAAAGAAGGAACTGGAGGCTATACCGAAAGACGACTTTGCAAAATTGGAAAAAAAATCGTTGACAAAAGATTGTTGCATCCCTTGACATAATTTGAGATCGATAAAATTAATTAATTTTTATATTTGAAAATAGACTCCAAATTACTTCAAGAAAAATTAGGTATAGTTCAACTCGCCTTTCCCTTAATATATTTTTTTGTATAAGCAGTTGTGAATAAAAAAAGTAAGCTATGGGATTTCACTAACAACATCCCTTGGGAGTTTTGTCCTATATCCTGGGATATTGATATGGAACAAGGAATGGATGTCAGATCATCAAGGGTAAATCAAAAAGTAGTTAAAAGGACTATAAGAGGATAAATAATTCTAAAGAAAGTAAGTCACATGAAACTCAATCTCCTTATTTCTATCTTTTTCCTTATAAATATACATACATACATATAAATGAAAAGAAACTATATATTTTAAGAAGGGAAGCAATTGCCATATATATTATGAGAAGTTCTTGGTGATTAGCCTGTCGGATATAGTTGGTAATTATCTCATTCAGTCTTTTTATTATGATGGGTGAAATTGAACACAAATTGACATATGGTCAGGTCAATGAGAGTACGTGAAAGGACTTATTGATCCGGAATAGAGTCTATTTATTCTTCATAATAAAAATAAGAAATCAGTTTAATTACCATCAAAGGAAGTTTCCTATTTTTCTATTTTCCATCATAAATGTAAAAGAAAACTATTTACCTACATTTATTGAAATAAGAACCATTAATGTCCTTGTCCATCACATCACACAACTTTTGGCCAAATGAAGTGCCTAATTATGTGATTCCTTGAATTTCACTTAACATACCTAAGGTATACCATGTTTGTGATTTTGATTGCTTTAATATTTCATATTAACTATTCTTTGCCCATACACAAATTCATCATTTCAAGGACTCTTTACTCTTTTTTCCCATATACCTATAAATTTCTTGTTATATCGAGTCATTAAACACTTCAACACTATATAAATTATTATGATGATGATAAGTTCCCATGAGTTTCTCAAGTAGGACCCGCAAAATTATATTCAATTTTCTTAATAAATATGCAAATTAAGAGAACAAAAAAAAGTAGAAATAATAAGAATCTTATCCCAGCTTAAGGACACTGATAGCATCTCTCAATGTCGCATTAGAAAGTATGTCAATTGTCAACACCATTCCGTGTGTCCTTTCACCCGAACGAAAATACAAGCTATTTGTACCTACCTACCCCATCTTTTACCAAAAGCAAAAAAATAAATATAAATATTAATCTTAAAAATTGCATTCACTCAACTCGCTCAAAATGCACTCACTCATAAATATATACACATATAACTTTTGTTGTCCTTGTCAAAAACCATATAGTACTCGTACACAGAAGAAAAACTATTATCCTTCGCCCCTCTCTCGATCAAAAGAACAGAACAGAACAGAACCCGTAATGCACGGGAATTAGCGCAGTGAAGGGCGAATCAAATCAACAAACAAAGAACACCATCAAACAAAAGAAACTACCATACAACAGCAACCAGCAACAACAACTACAACAAAATTTCACTAAAAACATGAAGAAGAAAAAAGGACGAAAAAATAACAGGGGACATGACATTTTGGTATAATTCGCGATTGCATAATCATCCGTGGGGAAAGGTGCTGCATGCAAGTCCCGCGGGTTTGTTTCTTCTTTCTCTTATTAAACAATAAAAAAAAAAAAAGAAAAAAAAAAGAAGGATAAGAAGACAAAAAGCGAAGCCATCAGGAGAAGAGAATAAGGACTTTATTCTTTTATTGTGATTTGAAAATTTATGTTTCACCGCTCTACGCGAGAAATATGCTAATGAACTATCGTCAACCCAACCCCTTTTTATATGTTTCCCACTTTCGCGTGCTTATTTTTATTTTTATTTTTATTTTCCAATTTTTCTTTTCATTTTATTTTCATCCATCTACAATAATCATATAAAAAGTCCTCTGATAGGGTTGTATATTATTATTATATATGTATGTATGTTATTTTGTTGGGTTGATTGTTGCTTTTGCTGTACACTCATCTTTTACCCTCGTTTTGAAGTGAATTGAATATGTGTGGAGTAAAAGCCCCTCTGCGATACTAACTTGTTGAAATTTTAGATTCCATTATGCAATCGAGAAACAGAAAGGTGCACAACAACATCACCACCCCACTCCACCACCCATCATCGTCATCATCACTCAGATTTCATATTATGATATGTTGAAATAGATTTCAGGACATACAACGCACTGTATATACACTGTTGCTATGCTACACATATACAGCCTCCTGGCAGGCTGGATAAGGATATAAGGATAAGGATACACACAAAATGCTTGATGATTGCAATTATGATTCTCGATTTCTATTTTGTCCCATAGCAACAAGGACCATATTGAAAAGTTCTAAAAATACATCACAGCAAAAATGTATGCAAAAAAATAAAAGGGTCGAGGAGAATCCTAGGCAAAATAATATCCTGTGGCCATTTATATTGTGTGTGTATCATTTAAGGGTTGTCCGAGTTCAAAGAGGGTTGGATGACGTTAACATTTTGAATAAGTACAACAAAAAAAAAATCGCGCGTATATATGCTCTCATATATCATCATATCCATCAGGAAACAGGATTAAGGATAAAGGACGCGTTGTATTCTGCATACGTGACTGTTGAAAACGAAGTTAATAGCTGGGTCAAAACCAACCACCAATAATAGACCCTTTTCTATCTTCTGTAATTCTGTTCCACCCATTCCATCGCATCGCATCGCATCGGGAGGGGTGAATTGAATACGTTGTTGTTTTTTGTTTTTGTTTGCAGTTTTTGTATTTTGTTGCCATGCAGAGCAGATCCGGATGCTCTAGCTTCAGAAACTCGATTATTAGGTTGGCGGTTGGCCGCGTGTGCGTTGACCAGGAACAAGGGTTTTAATTAAAGATTTTTGAAAAAAAAAAAATGTTCTCTGTTCGTTTGTTTTTGCATCCTTTTTTTTTTTTGTGAAGTGAAAGGATATAGCTTAACTTCTAAATTGGGTATCCATAGCGCAGGCCTTTGAAGGTGATATAGCTTTAGTTAAAAAAGGATTCAAGTTGTTTGATGGAGAGGTTGTAGAATGTTTTTCTAGGCGTAAATTCACTTATTCGAAATTGGATCACTTGAACAAGCATAAGGGTGTGTTGCGTAGGGAGTTTAATATATAGGATATTTTTTTCTATACTAAAAAACACTCATACTAGAAAAAGTTGAGGATTTAAAATTTTTTAGTGAGTCCTTTAAGAGATTTAAATGCACTATTTAGTGAACTTTAAAGGAATTATGACTACTTAACATAATATATTAAAAATAAAGGATTTTAAAGGAAAAGATTTAAGAAGAGATGACGGTGCGCTGGACGCATTGGACTTAAAAGTTGTGAAGATCAAAATGGAAGGGAACAAAAGAGTTGGCTAAAGCATTTGTTTGACAATACGTCCCAAATTGAGGTAAAGGGAAAATGGATTGAGCATTGCGGTAGAATATCTTGAAAGGACGGAACAGATTATTTTAATACATAGAATATTGTTTTGAAAATTGTTTTGAAAATTTAACATATGTATGTATGTATGTACATACGACAACGAAAAACATGAAATATTACAGCGGTAACACAGTATTGGTTATTTAGCTTATGATCAACTTATCAAGCTATTTCTCGGATTCTCTCAAAAAGTTTTTAGTTTTTTATAGGTGCTCCTCCCCAAATAAAAGATGTGAGATGCATGGGAAATATTGCATGTTGGAGTATCAATTGTGTTTAAATTGAGTGGCAACCAACTTAAGCGCAGAATGTGCAGTACGACCGCCATCTAGAAGAGTTGCCGCAATTCCAGATGATTGCTAACGCCAAAGCTATGTCACATCTTGATTGAATAGTGGCCAAAATCAATGAAATGAAAAATGTTTTCCCTGTTCCTCCAGGTGCGTCCAGGAAAAATAGACCACCAGTATTATTGTCCACCGCTTGCATTAATGTTTCGTATACTTGTTTCGAACGAATTCCTGCAATGTATCAACATTGTATTGCAGCTCTCGATTTAATTCTTGGTTCAATGCATCGTGCATCGATCGATTTGGCGCAATCATTCCCACTTCAATCAGTAGCTTGTTTGCAATAGTCAAGCATTGATCCTTAATCAGAATCATTCCTTCATTGTAGATTTCATACGTTATTTGAAGTCGATATCTCTGACGTTCCTAGAGATATGGTTGACTAAAAAAGGTTCCCAAAAGTAAGCTTTGGTTTAGAATATAGGGACCTTGAAACGTCAAAAAATTTCCACAAATCGGAACTTTTACAATAGCTTTCTATGGGAAGCTAAACAGAGTTCACCGATTTTCTGTTGAATTTTTTCCTGAATTTTGTCTGCTATAAACCTCACGGAGTCCGACACCTTTCCAACGAATGCAAAACCGTGGAAATCGGTTCTTGCGTTCTGGAGTTATAGCATCAGGAACGAAAACCCGACTTATTTTTATATAATTACTAGCCGACCCGTGCTCGCATTGCTTCGCAAATTGTAACCAAATTGTTGAAAACAGAACGAAATTTTTGTCTATTCTCTTCTTTTCTTTTTTTTATTCATACCTAGAAACGTTTTTTTGCAACCGAAAAATATAGTTTGCGGTAAAAAAAACAAATTTGTGTTTTTAATGTTCTCATACATCTATAGGTATGCGTGTGTAAATATCCATAGACACATTTTTTTATTCATCTGCTCATGTTCAGTGCAGTGCAACTGACTTAACCTACCTACATTTGTGTGCTCTTTTTATCGACGTCATTGTAAGTACCATCTTCGAGTTATTTGTAAAGAAAATTTTAACTTAATTTCAGTTTTATTGTTCGAGGAAGTGATAGAAAATTGGTAATCCAAGCTATTATAATAGAACTTTTTTTATTTTTAAATTGGAAGAATTATAATCTATTCACTTCCTCGAACCAGAAAAATAAAAAAGATCTAATTTTTCTTTAGATAAATCGGCATTTCATGTGCACGGCACTGTAGTTAATTAAATGTCCATAGTAACTTAAAAAAAAGAGTCCACACTGCTCAGCGATGTGACGATAGAATTAGAGAAACAAAAAAAATAATGTGTGTGTGTAGGTTAGTTGATGAACTATACAATACAGAAAAATTGAATATGTAGGTAGGTAGGTAAGAGAAAAAATGGAACACATATTAAGAGAGAAAGAGCATGGGAAGAAAAGAAAATTACAAATGTTGAAATGATAATGAAATGAAACAAAGCAGCGCCTCGCGATTGTGATGGAATCTAATTTCGTGGATAAAATAAATTTAAAAAGTTTATAATTTTATAATTTGTTTTTATTTATTTCTCAGGTTGTATGTTTAACTTAGAAGTGATTTTAGGCTTAAAATTTGCGCAATAATATTGACTTTATGAAGTAATGCTAATCTTTGTCATTGTTGTATAGGTTTTAAGATATGAGTGGTTGTATAAGTCAACTAATGAAAAAAAATGGACAAAAAATGTAAAATTAATAATTATTTAAGTTTGACAAATTATTAATTAAAAAAATTAAAGCCATAAACACTCTCATAACAATATAAAAAATAATAAAATATATTTCAAATAAATCGGTTGACTACTTTCTGAGATCGTGCGTTACAAACTTTAAAATGGTTTCGCTTTTATATAATAGTATAGATAAAGATGTACATAGTAGATTGTTGAAATTTTTAGAAAAATTTACAATCAGATAAAATCTTAGCAAAATCACATCTTAATTGATTGAAGGCCTTCAATATTTGGACAGAACACAGCATAAACTTCGGTTTTTAATTGTATACTTTTTGAAATCCTTTAAGTGACATCCCAGCCTCTTGTTTTTTTAACTTCAATTGAAATTTTCATACTCTAAATTCAAATCTCAAGCAAAAATAATTTAAATTTTGTCTCCATTTTTAAAATCAATATCCGTGTTTTGTTCGAAAATCTATCAATAGTGTAGTAGGATTTTACACGAATAACAAAAACAATATACGCAGTATGAATACTACCGATAAAAGTTAAAGTAGAATTTTACTACGGATGGGTTTATGACATTTATACGAGTCTCGAATGGATCTTATGTGATTTCGTTCTCAAATGTTCGTACGATCGATATTGCATTTGTATCTCGATGGCTGTGTTCGTTGAGTAGTTTTGCATTTGGAATCATGTGTGTTTTCCATTGGGAAAAAATCAATCTATTGCCGTTGATATTATTTAGTTTTGTTAATGAAAATGTACTAACTGGGCTTATTTTGCAAGAGAAAACAAAAGAAAAGATAATTAAGTTTTGCTATATTTCCACCAAAGGTTTTTCTCAGTTTAGATTAAATAAATCTTTTTGGTGTTTCCACTGCACAAGAAAATTTAAAAATTATTAAGTTTGACATCACTTTCTAAAATGCAAATGGTGTTTCCATGTTTCTTATGAAGTGCAAGTGAGATATTTTGATTCGTGTTAAGCAATGAAGAACTGAATAGTTCAGCACCATATAAGAATATGCTACCTACTCCATGTGCAGTTTTATTTTTTTAATTTTATTAAAACAAAACTATATATTTTGTACACAAACATGCAAATAAATAGACCATAGCGCATTATCTGTAAAACCAACTCCTCAACACAGGTTTTTCTTCACAAATTTTGACTCGACTCCGATCCCCGACCGGAATCGAGTCGAATCAAGCTCATTTCTACTCTATTCAGGTATATAAAGAATTGAGGCGAGCTTCAAGCTCGCTTCAGCTCCACATGTTAATGTAGTAGTCTACGAATAAACCCCCTTCTTGAAGTTTTTATTTTATGTCAAATTGAGATTGAGATGAACTTTTTTTATAGAATCTCAATTTCAAGATGTCTTCCTACAATTTCTTCTTGAAAATTGTCCATTTTATTAGTTTTAGTTAGTTTTTTTTTGCTGAAGTTAATATTAACTTTTAATTTTCACAAAACTTTCTTCTAGGTATTTGTGTTTCTTTCAGTTGTACCGATTTTTAAATACAAAAATCTGACTACTGCCGATGGGTTTTTTTGGGAATTTTCTACTATACTACTTATAGAATGCCAACAAAACACAGGTAATATTTTGGGTTTGCATGCTTATTTTTAAAAAACTCTTGACATAATGAATATAGTTTTACTGTGAAAACCGGTATACATTTATATTATTGTAAAAGTTTCCTTTATTTTTTTCTAAAATTGTCCTACCTCCTGAACAGGGGGAGATAGACCCTCAATCTAATAGTTACAAAATACTTGGTTTTGACCCTCCTATAAAAAAAAAACCATTTTTATATTGTTTTCCGTCTTAGTTGCCATATTTTCTTCTTGATTTTGTGTGACTTATCAATAACATTTTTCTAAAAATTATAAATTTTAAGTTTTGCGATTTGTATTAAGAGAACATTTTAGGATTTTCAAGCTCTGACTGCTCTTCAAACTTTTTGTAATCAACGCCCAGGGTTCACTTGGTTTATTATCATTTCAATTTTGTTGATTACTGTCTCCTTGCCTCCATTTCCAAACCCACCGAAAGTCCTGTTTTTATTTTTTACGTTCAAATCTAATGTCAGAGTTCAAATCAAAAGGTCAGGTCCAGTTCAATTTCAAACTAAATAACAAATGACGCTATAGCTATGTTGAACGTTTTAAGTTCTTCATTACGTACTATACACCGAATAATTGAAATTAAAAACCATTCGGTTTTATGTCATTTTTATGACATAAAACTTTGGTCGATGAAAATGAAAATTCAATTAGATGCTTCAAGTTCTGTCATACTCTCTCCGTAAGCCAGTGATGGCCATGACTTCTTCTTCTATTCTTTATTCCGATGAACTGATAGCAAGGACACTCAAATAGGTGTGAACACTGAACTGTGAACTCTTAACATCCAAGGACTCAAATTGGCGTTCGTAAAACTCTTCGAAATTTAAATTAAACATCATAGCATCATTCGACCCACCGAAAATACCCAATACTCAAAAGCCAAAACATTAATCAGCAAACATGGCACTTTGCAATAATAGTCCTTTTTCGTCCTTCGCTCCAACCAGCATCAACCAGCATCAGGAACAAGGAGCTGGACCACTTAGGTACGGTACATAGCCACTCCGATGCTTGTGTCAACATCCAAACGAACTCCGATCGCGTATCGAAGATATTCTGCCGTATTTTTGAAGAGTGTGGTTGCAACTTAACCGCGGCAGCGATAAATGAGTGAAGTTGAATGTTTGAAAAAAAAAAATGAGGAATAGAAAAACGCTTGCACAGCCAAAGAGATGTGCCATGAAATTTTATTACCCAATTAGAGATGATGGCACGAAGAATCAAGTTGCGGATTCTGCGGTGACTTGACTTCATTTGATTACCTCCATTCCGGGCAAATAAATCTAATCTACCAATGCCAACATTTCCAGCAACACGCCGACACATCAACAATCTACCCCTCAGCATAAAGCGCGATTGAAGTTGAAGATACGAGTGTTGCAAAGCAGAAGCTGATGGTGGAGGCATCAAAAAAGCTCCTTCCTCTTCTTCGCAAACATCATCGGCATCGTCCTGGTTTGGCCTCTTTTCGGTTCCTTTTTTCATAGGAAAAAGGTACTTTGGCACGTGGGAAAAAATAGCTACAAAAATGACTGCGTACCGTTTATTGAAATAAATATATTTTCTTCGATTTGTTATTTGCATAAATAGAAAAGAGTGAGAGTGAGAAGAAGATCTCGTGTGATAAATTTCAAACATTTTATTGTTCGAAGCTGATACCTAGATGCTTTTCTCTCATTGATTTTTGTCTTGGGCTGATTTTTAAAAATTCCAATTTTATTTTTGAAAAGGCTCTCCAAAAGTAAAGATATCATGAGGAATGACAAAAATCCTTGTTCACTTACATAGATCGATCTAATGTAAGGAAATTGACATGAAAACACCTAGATACATATTTCACATATGATAAAAGAGCATTTTTGTTAAAATAAATTATAATAAAAATTGAATTGAATAAAATAAAAAACAAAAATAAAAAGTATAATTTGGCCCATGGGGGGATCGAACCCACGACCTTTTTTGTATTATTAGCACGACGCTCTAACCAACTGAGCTAATGGGCCACGATGAAAAAGCAGTGGCGTAGTCAACGCCGGATTATCGGCTTTCGCAAGGGAATGCGTTTGTATATTTTTAAAAATAGTGTTGGCTACTTTAGCAAAACACTCTGCCTTGCTTCTTAAGAATGTATTTATCAAATTTTGTCTTTATTACATAAGGCTGAGCAATTGCTATGGAAGTCGTTGTAGAGCTTAATAAGTGGTAACGTTATAGACTTGAGGAATTTCTGCAAGACTATAGGATTCTTCGTAATTCTGTTACAAATAAGCAAAATACAATTTTACAAATTAGTTGTTATCTACTTCTAAATTTTTCAGGGCATATGATACATATATACATAAATGAACTGACTCAAATCATTTCACAAACTAAAATACAATTGCATGCTAATGACGTTCAACTATATCGGGTTTATCAATAAAATCGCTACAAAAGTTTTTATAAATGACACAAAAACGGTTTTGGATATCAATGAAATTAATTATTTCTGTGAAAGTACGTTTGATGCCATTATGTATGGAACTCGATTTGTTTTGCATGGCCACCACGGGCACGCTTGCAGAAGTCCAGACGCTGAACCCAATTTCCAATGGTTTTCAAGCGTAAATCGGCCGATTCTGCTGCAATTTCACGTTCGGTATTCGTAAGAAGTTCATCAATCGTCACTGGTTTGTTGGCATAGACCATAGACTTGACGTAGCCCGGACAGGAAATAGTCTAACGGCGTCAAATCGCACGACCGAGGCGGCCAAGCGACTGGACCATTTCGTGAGATAACACGTTCTCCACTTTTGGTTTCCAATAAATTGATTGTGACATATGCTGTGTGGCTTGTGGCCGTCCTGTTGGAACCACATGTCCTTCAAGTCCACATTATCCAATTGGGGCCAAAAATATTCGGTTATCATTGAAAGGTAGCGATCCCCATTCACAGTAACGTGCCGTTCTTGATCATCAAGGGCTCAATGACGCCGCCACGCCACCGGATTTTGGGGATGCAATGATGACTTGCTGCCTGACCAATACCGCATATTTTGTTTATTGACGAATCCATTCAGCCAGAAATGAGCCTAATCGCTGGAGCTGATTTTTCGATGAAAATTCGAATCATTTTCAAGTTGTTGCTCAGCCCAATTCACGAACATGCGTCTCCTTAAGCGTTTGTAATAGTTTCCACTTATCCAGAGAGATCAAGTTTTCTTGTTTAATAGAATTCAATAAAGGACGTCTTACTGAAAAGTGTTCATCTGATAACGCACGAATGCTGTCTATTTGCCCTCCGAGTTAAAATGAAATGTGTTGTTTTCAATGACGTTCTTAAACTCTTGATTTAAACAACGATAGTGTTTCTTGCAAAAAGTCTTCTAAGTGCGGCTTGCAATGCTTCACTTGTAATATCGCTCACTAGTTCTTGTAGATCTTCTTGGTAGATCTTATTTAAAACTGTTGTGCCGAATACAAATATGACAATTGCGTCAAAATTTTCATATGATTTTATGACACGTATTATCTAGTTTTAATGGAAATCTGATTATTTGTCCTTAAAGCATTCTAGAGCGATGGAAAGTGCACTTCAATGAATTAATCAGCACTCAGTTCAAGGAAGAAAGGAATGACATCGTCATTTTCAGGAAATAATATCTTGCTGCAGCCACCATGTATTGAAGAAATCAAAAATACTGTTAGTGGCTAGAAGACAATAATGCCTTGGGTGATGGTGGAATCCAATCATGACCAACTTTTCAAGTCAAGTCAAAGCATTGGAATTGCTATCCAGATCTGGCAATATCTTCAATGGACTCTGACAAGAGGATATAGACTGCCTCTTCTTGAACCTGGCGTTGGATACTACTATTGGCTTAATGAGATGAGAATGACACCTTTGGACGAAACCAACAAGCGGTACAGAACTCGTTTACCGAGAGAGCGGCAAAAAACATGGGACTGCACATAAATGAAGGAAAACTAAAGTGCGTACGGTGGTTTCATTTGAAGTGGTACAGTCTTTCATCTCCCTGATCAATAGTAGGGGTCAAAAAATAGCATGGAACTAGAAATATGCGGGCGGCTGTCGAAGCCAATAGAGCCTAATATAGGCTTTCAAGACTCTTTAAATCTCAACATAAACTCCATAAGACTATGGTCCTGCCTATAATCACTAATGGGTCCAAGACTTGGGGGATCAGTCAAATCTACCCTAACCTCTTATCCGCATTAAAGGACAAAGTCTTAGGCTTGAACCGAATTCCGGTTGTGGCCAGACTGACAAAGTAAGTCATTCAGTAAGTGTAGCTGCATGAGTTTCTTTAACTATCAACCTGGAAAGTTTACAGTATTTTTGGGTGTTTTTCGTTCAAAGACAAGTTATTTTATTAGAACATCAACAACAAAAAAAATTTGCTTTTTCTTGTTACTATAATTTTCTTAGTAACAATAATTAATAAATACAAAATAAATAAATTATATTAATAAAACGAAAACACAAAATATTTAGATGCAATAAGACCCTACACCATCTAGATGTTACTTTTAACTGATTGTTGAGTGCAGTTATTCTGATGATAGCTTCTTTGGATTCGGTAAAGACTAAAAGATTGTTGTCATTGCAACCCGACTGCTTTTTTTCAGTTCATTTTTTTTTGTTTTTGATTTAAAACCAGCCCAAACCTAGAACCAAAATTTGTTGTTACTGTTAATATTTTGTAAATATTTTATTTACCTTTTTCCAAGAACCACCGTCTTAAGAAGGAGGTCCGTAGCTGTTCAGCTTCTCCGCCCCATCTCTCAAAAAACTATTGATATCAACCCGATTGGGTTAAAACCCCTTGGCTGCCTCTGAATTTTCTTCTATTGATTTGATGAGACTTTTTTAAAAAACGCAAACAAATTCAAAAAAGTAATTTATTTATTTTAGAAATAAAAAACTTACATGTTTTGTTGATCTACGTTACAGATAAAATGAACGATACAAAAATGGCATTTAATTCGAATCATTGGAAAGTCAAGATTTACTTAGTTTTTCGAACGAACTTTCGATTGATTCGGTGAACTTTCGAAACGTTCCAGTCTCGGAATACAATTTTATCGAATTCAACAAACTTTGCACTAATTCTAATGTCAATTGTTTGTGGTTTAAAATTCCCGTAAATAAGCACACCACTATTGCTTCCATTATCGAAGCCCTAATCTAGACAGAGTATCAACTTATAGTGAATTTGAAGCTTTGTCTTATTCCATCCAAAAGGAATTGTTTGTTCCTATCATGCTCATATATGTATGTACACGATGTCGAGAAAAATGCCGCAAGATATTTGGGGTTTCTGAGACGATGCAAGAAATGTATCAATCCTTCTGATCTGGCCACAATTTTAAAATTTTTTAAATGTCCAAAAACTTGAGTATAATTTCAATCTCTGACCCTTTTTTAACGTCATTGTCACTGACTATGTTCTAGTGAAATATAATTTTCTCGTCATCTTGATAAATTGTCATGCAATTGAATCATTATGATATTTAACGCTATGTGTACGGATGACTAAGAAGTACTTCGAGAAATTGTATGTCCGTCAGTATTTTAGTCACTACGGTAGATAATTGTTTTGTCAGTTTTAGTTCTAATCATTTCCAACGACAAAGGTCGAGTATTTTCATTTCGAAATTACATTGTTTGGATTCAAAAAATGCGAATCATTGGTACCTCCCGAATTAATTGCAGCAATCCCCGTTTAAAAAAAAAAAAAAAAAAAAAAAAAAAGAGTTTTCACGGGTACTGCCTCTTGCGAGGAATTGACAAATTCTCCAAGAGTAATTCTTGTCATGAAAAAGTGCTTTCTCAAATTAGCCGTTCGGATTTGGCATATAAACTGTAGGTCCCCTCCATCCCTGCAATTACTCGCACACAGGAATGGTTGAGAGTTGTAAGTCACTAGGCCCTGGTTCTCTACGGATTGTTGCGCCACCTAATTTATTTTTAATCCCTTTCTTTTTCTAGATAGGATCTATGCATCAATATTATTTGACAGGATAATAAACTTCAAAAATGTGTGTAGATATTGGATTATATCAGTTTTATTTTCTAATCACATCACGTTTTATTAAAATTTTAATGAACAAAAAACCCCTAAATTGATGGAAAAAATTCGGTCTGAAAGTAAATTTTTTATATGTTACCAATTAATAGTTGAATAAGAGCATTTTTCCCTATGGCTGTCTTCTGTCTACTTAATTTCGAGTTTGAATACCGTTTCTAAATTTTATTCTCAATAACTTCTGTATCCATTTTTGTATACCTTCAGCTACATTGATATCTACATTGGATCTACTATATAGATGAAGCGAAGTGCACTTAAACACGCTACGGAACGGATACATACTCGTATATCAGCAGCATAGAAAAACAGTAGCGCGCGGATTGCACTCGAAAGCCATTACATTGAAATGCGTTCACATGAGGTATTCGAGTTTATCCCGATTGCCGGCTCTGTCTGATGGGTTTTTAGGTTTCTATCCTTTTTTTTTTGTTTTTGATTTTCCCTAAATAACTCAACAGGATTTTGAAATAAAAAATCTAGGACACATCCCCTAGACCGACTCTCGAGATTCCTTTGTTTATGCAATTCCAACATAAAATTTCAAAGAAAACAAAAGCAAAAGGACGAAATGAAAAGAAAAAAAGAACTTGTAGCACAACCAAACCAATTCAATCGCAACAACCAACCCATCCGCGGATAATAAAATCGCATTTCAAGTTTTCCTTTTATTTTCCTTTTTTTTTAATCGGCAAAGCAGGATTCCGCGAAGGGTTCGTATAAAACTATGTATGTTCAAACAGCCAGCAACAAAAAAAGAATCCTTCTCTTCACAGATCCAAACAACATATCGAAACAATAAAAAAGGATTCAACACGAATTTATGTACTTTTGAATTTACAAGCACAAAGCATACACGCTGAGTTGAGCTGTGAGCTGTGAGCTGAAGATTGTAATTTTATGTTTTCCCGCAGCATTTTCCTTCAATACTCGTATATCTAGGTATCGGAGCTATCAGGTTCAGGACGCATCGCATCGCACCGCACCGCCACGTGAAAATCATGAAATCCTTCGGTGCAGTGTAATTTAGGAGAAAAAGGACAAAGCAAAAGTGGCGGCACAGCAAAATTCAGCTATAATCGCCAGGACAATGACTAGAAGATTCGGGGGACGAAACCGGATGCCAACAATGAAAATAGTTGCCTCCTGATGATGAAAAGAAGAAAGAAAATTTGTTTAAGTGCATGGAATATTACGGTTTGTGCAAATACTCGTAAATTTAACAAACAAACAATTGCATTTTTCCCAGTCGCATATCCTTGCATCCTCGAATCAACATATTTACCACGGCTGGCACCCGGTTTGAGTTCAATTTCGATTATCTCCCTGATGGGAGGAGGGACGTTTTCATTTTCGTCCTTTGTGGTGCAAATGCATTTTCTTTTCTTATAGACTTGAAGAATTTAAATGAGAATTGATGCGCAGTATTGTTGTCGTTGTAGTTGTCGTTTTGGTTTTCATTTTCGTTTTGGTTGTGGAAAACCATAATTTTCGGTAAACGATTTTCCTTGCATTTTAAATAAGTACACAATTTTTATTATATCCTTTTCCTTTTGAGAGAGTACGAGTAGGTATACAAGAGTCTCAGATTTTATGGCATAGCAATAAACTGTTTTTGTGTTTCGTTGGCATTTTATTATTACCTTCTTCTTTTATTTATTTTTTTTTTATTTTATTATCCTTGAAGACTATGCGCGTGCACTTTATATAAAATTCTACGTTTGTGCGTTTATTTTATTTTATTTAATTTTTAACGACCGTTTCGAATCTCAGAATACTGCTAGCTGAAGAGAAAGCCGTGGAGAAAAGAAGGATTGATGTTGATAGTAACATCGTCTGTTTTTCGTAAAGTTGCGTTCATTCGTTCTTCAAGCCTTCAAGCATTCAAGGGGTGTCAAATGGCCCACCATGGTAACTTGATGGAGAAAATGTCCCTTTGATATGATTTTTATAGCCGGAATTCAACGATGCGATATAATAATATACTAAACGAAAACGAGTAAGTCTATACCCATTTCCTGTGCCTCGCCTCTCTTGTATTCTCGTCCTACATTATTGTATATAAAAATAATATAATAAGAACTGAAACTCTGCAAGTGATGATGCCAGACGCGGATACGGAGGTTAATAAACGCTAAGAATTTGATACGATTGAATAAGGAATTTAATTTTGAAAAGTCAGAAATCCGCAGCTGATGATAGCAACAGATACTTAACTTTTTTCTTTTATAGCAAATTTTATTCTCAATTTTATGCTTTTTTTGTTTTTTTTTTTGAAGTTATGTTGTAAAATGAGAGAAAAATAAAAAAGAAATGGGGGTGGAAGGGGGTGGAAATCAACCATACGATTGAAGGACAATAAAAAAATAGGAAATTGCTATAAAAGGACTTTTAAAGTTAAACAAAAATATGATTTAGTTTAAGTGGGTACGTTATATATAGGAAGTTGAAAATGAGCTGTTGCTTTCATGAGGGATGAGGAAAGGAAATGTGGCTCTAGTTCCTACATAACAGGATTTGAAATTTCAATTCTGTGGTGGAATCGGCTAAGGTGATTGTTGATAAATGACAGTCAAAATAATCGAATTTGATCTATATGTAAGGTGATAGTCAAATTGATACCTAAAAAGCTGTCACAACAAAAATGTGATAGTCATTTTCAAAAAAATATTTGTATTCCAAATAGAGCTACCAGAGTTTACACAAACTAATGAAACATTTTATTAATTAGCTTTTTTAATTGAAAAAACACATTCTTGTGACGACAAAGCTTACGACATTAGAAAAAAAAACAAGAAAAGTAAGAATGTTATTCAAACACAGCCAATTTGATACTATTATTTAAATACTTTATAGAAATCATTTTGAAATTACACCATGGCAACAATGAATTGTGACAATTCTAATCTGAAATTGTTCAATCGAATTTAATTGAGTTGAATCATCTTACACAGACGAAATGAAAATGATAGTTAAATTTGACTATCAAAAATAGATAGTCAATTATCACCTTAGCTGCGATTCCACCCCTGGACAAATGTAAACTTTCCAGGATGATAGTTAAAAAAACTCATGCAGCTACACTTACTGAATGACTTACTTTGTCAGTCTGGCCACAGCCGGGATTCGGTTCAGGCCTAGGACTTTGCTCTTCAATGCGAATAAGAGGTTGGTGTGGATTTGACTGAAATAAATAAATATAAGTGATTATAGGCAAGACCATAGTCTTATGTAATTTATGTTGAGATTTAAAGAGTCTTGAAAGCCTATATTAGGCTCTATTGGCTTTGACAGCCGCCCGCATGTTTCTTGTTCCATGCTATTTTTTTACCTCCACTTTTTTTTACCTCTACTATTAATCAGGAGTAGTACCCGTGGCATGATGGTTAGTACGTCGGATTGTCATGCCAGAGGTCTTGGGTTCGATCCCTGCCTGTAACATCTAAAGTTTTTCACGGGTACTGCCTCTTGCGAGGAATTGACAAATTCTCCAAGAGTAAATCTTGTCATGAAAACTGCTTGCTCAAATTGGCGGTTCGGATTCGGCTTAAAACTGTAGGTCCCCTCCATCCCTGCCAACAGTTCTCGCACACAGGAATGGTTGAGAGCTGTAAGTCACTAGGGCCTAGTTCTCAATGGACTATTGCGACACCTAATTTATTTATTTTTATTTTTACTATTGATCAGGGAGGTGAAAGATTGTACCACTTCAAATGAAAAGACCATACGTACTTTATGGCTGAATCATAAACACGCTTCAGCTTCGGCTTCGTCTGACGTTTACGAGTTCAATTATCTGAACATTTGCTTTGTCTGACAGCTCAACAGCTGTAAAAAAATGTTAACAAACAAAATATTTGCTCTTTGGAAGGATGAAATAATAGAAATGTCATTCAAAGCAACCTCGAAGCAGGCCCACCGTAACGCAGACGAAGCCGAAGCTGAAGCGTGTTTGTAATTCAGCCAATAGTTTTCCTTCATTTATGTGCAGTCCCATGTTTTTTGCCGCTCTCTCAGTAAACGAGTTCTATACCGCTTGTTGAAAATGTTTCCAGATCTGGATAGCAATTCCAATGCTTTTCTTGACTTGAAATGTTGGTCACGCTGGGATTCCATCAGCACCCAAGGCATTATTGTCTTCTAGCCAGTAACAGACTCTTTGACTTCTTCAATGCATGGTGGCTAAAGCATATTGTTTCCTGAAAATGATGAAGTAGTACTTTCTTACTTGAACTGAGTGTGATTAATTCATTGATGTGTACTTTCCATCGCTCTTGAATGCTTTTAGGATTAATAATCAGATTTCCATTAAAATAAGATAATATACGTGTCATAAAATCATACGAAAATTTTGACGCAATTGTCTTATTTTTATTCGGCACAAAGGTTTTAAATATGATCTACCAAGAAGATCTACAAGAACTAGTGAGCGATATTACAAGTGAAGCATTGCAAGCCGCACTTAGAAGACTTTTTGCAAGAAACACTATCGTTGTTTGGATCACGAGTTTAAGAACGTCATTGAAAAAAACACATTTCATGTTATCTTAGAGGGCTTTGAGAAGCAGACTTAAAATCAATGAAACACTATACAAATTAATATTTGAAAAAATCACAGCTCTGTTATTTCAGACAGAAGCTAATAGACAGCTGAACACTTCTTAGTAAGTCGTCCTTTATTGAATTCTTCTAAATCAATAGAACTTGATCGCTCTGGATCAGTGGAAACTATTACAAAGGCTTAAAGGAGACTTCTGCCCAATAATGGAAAGTCGAATACATAGTGTCTCTTCAGAAACCTACCAAATGGAAGGCTGAAAAGAAGAATCCGGATGTAAGGATCAATTTTTCAGTTAGAGTACAGATGTAAATCCCATTTAATTCTTGATTCGGTTTCAAAAACAAAATGATTGTATACTATTTCAAATGCACTAAATTCCTAACATTAACTGAAACCAAACACCTAGTACGAATTTTCTTCGACGGGGCTGTGATATTTTCGACTGTTCAAATATTATCAAAAAGACACATTTTTATCACATATATTAACATACATTGAATCTCTTGATTAAAGAATGCATATATTATGTGTTTCTATGTCTATAAAAGCTAAGTACGTAACGTATAGATAGTACTCTAAAATCCTACGCTCTATATGCATCAAGCTCACTCCCAGGAACTCATTATAGACCGGAAGGAAGGATGCTCATTCTTTTGGTCAGAGAGAAAACGAGATTTTCAACAAAATTTGTTAAAATCTTAGCAAAATGATGATGAAAAATCACTCATTAAGTTTTCAACACCTTATTCGCCAAAACAACGAACTTCAGACTCGGTCTCTTATACCCACGCCAACGCCAACAGTCGACCATCATCCAGCCCAACTCGACTGAGCTCGACTAGGCACAGGACGTTTGGAGCTTCGAAAAACGGTAGAAGGATGCGATATTGTGGTGAGAATCCTCATTTTAATTGAAAATTCAATGTTGCTTTCCCAAAAACAAGCCGTGAAACTAATTTCTTCCATCATAGCTTCTATCTAAATTTATATATGTATGAACCTATAGAAATAGATATATAAAACAACTTACCTTTGGATCCAAAGGTATATAGCTACCTACTCCTGGAGTAGAGAGGTGATGTCCTTTATTTTCATTTTCTTCATGGTTTTTGTTTTACAGAGAGAATTTTTCCGCAACCATTTTTCTCCATCAACTTTTGGCTAGCTATAGTTATTCAAGCTTCTATATGAATACCAATCTATATACACTATCTCTATATGTATATATTTGTAGGTATGTATATAAAAGGAGCCTCTGAAAATTTTTCGAATAAACCGGAAGAACGGCCATACCACATTGCTCCATGGGGATTATTATTATTTTTCGGTTCATTCAACACAACGAGGTAGAGAAAGCTTCTACTATACGTCTTCTATACGTAAACTCGGGCAAAGACCATTCAATTCTACCGGGACGGAACTCTAAAGGTTAGAAGAGAAAACAAAAATTAAGACTTTGTAGACAAAAAAAGGACAAAAATAAAAATTGAAAAAAAGGACTCTTCTTCACACCGATATACACAACGTAGCTATAGAAAGCTAGAATTTTTTTTCTTTTTTTCCTGATTATAACGACAACACCCTGTAACACCTCCACCACATCGTCTATGTTGTATTATTTTTCTTACCTTTTACTGGTCATTTGACTTGTTCGGGGGTGTTTTTTTTTTTTTTTTTTTTTTGACTCTGCAGTCTCCTTTTGGGGGGCTTTTAAAGTTAGAAATGTGTCCTTCCTTCTCACCGACACGCATTTAAAGTGAATTGACAGGATAAACAAACAAAATAAAAAAAAATCTAGCAGAAATGAAAGGAAAACGAAAGTTTTGAATTGGAAAATTAAAAACAAGTAGACACAAGCTTCAGAAAAAAATAAAATTGAAAAAAAAGGAACTGGCGAAGAAAAGGAAGGGCTCTTGACATCGTCCAGACAGACGAAAAAAAGTATTTCAAAAGAAGGATACTCTGCTCCTCATTGTGATATGTTTGGCTTCCTCAAGATTATACAGCACACACATACCTTTAGTGTCAATCCTTTGGTTTATTCTTGTTATTTTGTATTTCAATCCCGTCTTCTACTATTTTTGTTTAATCCTTCTACGCTTGCTGGCAGTTGCTGCAAAGTGCAAAAAGGGAAGCTACAGAAAAAAGTGTGGACTTTTCTTTCCATATTTATTTGTTTCCCTATTCATGGAGTGAAATGACAACATTTACTTTTGTCGAGAATAACGAATCCTGAAATGGGGTTGGGGCAGCGGCCTAGACAGATTTTATCGCGATTCATGGAAATCTTATATATGAAGCTGAAGCTGGAAGCAGCAGCAGAAGGTGGAGGATCATTTGTCTGGCTCAGGATGTGATGGACACATTTTTGTGTAATGTCCAATTTTGAAAGGATTTGTTTTTTTTTATTCAATGGATGTCATCGCGATTGGTGGAGACTTTAATTAAAATTCTGTTGATATTCAGGAGCAAATTTTTGGAAAAAATGCGTTAAGACAAAAAATATCAACAAAAATGTTCATATTTTTCTTAAGTCTTGTCTGATGGTAAGAGATTTAGTTTTCCAACTGCGATCAGCATTTAAATTTTCTTTTTCTGGCTTAAACTAAAAATTTGGTTCTATGAAGGTTTTCCGAGCCAGAGTAGATCATGCATAATATTAATATAATAATTTGAACATAACTCCCCATAGAAAGGAAGTGTTGGTGTACATTGGTTTTGAATTCTATAACATTGCAATAGTGGTGAAAGACAAAGCGTGGTTAGGCTTTTTACATTCGCGAAGTTCGGATAAAAAACGGATCTAATGCCCAAAAAACTCAGCTAATGCCCAAGAGACGCCTTCAGTATTATTCTGCAACTTCTTCCATTTGCCCTTCAAAATCAATATCTTAGATTTTACAGTACACTTACAGCCCTATTATGGTTATCAAATATCAACACGATATTTGATAATAGTTGATAATTATCAACAAAATTAATGAATCGGTATTATGGTGATCAATTATCATTATTTTTGATAAATAGCGAATTAAAAGATCTATTGTGAATAGCTTTATTGATAAACTCGGTATTACGGCTATCAAACATATTGATACCCATCAAATATTCTATCAGCTACAAAATCTTCGTTGACAAATATATCAAATATTCGTAAATGGTAAGAATTGTAATTTAAATACGATTTATACAAGTTTTTTTGTAGTTTTTATTGAATATACAAATTGAAGAACGAAATGCCTATTGTTGTTTGAAGGCAATAATTGTACTGAGGAACGAAGGTTTATCGTTCAAGCCTTTCTATTTGTTTTCTGTTGCTTACTATTCTACTCCTAAATAAACAAAATATTACTAAGAAAAAAGAGAAATTTATTTAATGAAAACAACTTACATTATTCCGCCGAAATTATTTATAGACCAAAACACAAGAACTCAACACAAATGACAAACGTCAAACACCAAACAAAACCTATTCACAATCGTATATTGATTAGTATCCACAATGGGTGAAAAATTATCATTTGATACTCATAATACCAAAATATCAATAAATTGATAGAAGTTATCAGTTATCAAATAATTGATTGTTGATAGCCATAATAGGGCTGTTAGACTAAAGGATTCCGATTATTGGTTTTCCAAACCTAAAGAGCCATTGAAGTTTTCCGGATTGGGATATTGGCATATTAACGAAAGATTTCGATGTATCTACCTTTACTAAAGTGGAGCGCATTTTTTTGGTTCATACATTTTTTTCCGAATTTCCTGCCAGTCTTTTCAGCTACCCTGCAGTGTATTTCAAGCTGAATTACTAGAAAATTAAGGAAGCATGCAAAATACTCATATTAGAATGTATTGTCTTACAACCAAAACACCGACAAACGTCGAGACTGTTAATTCCGCTACATCATCTTCTTTTTCTGTATTGGTCGAACGATATCAAGACAAACTGTATCTATTGTGTTTTTTAGGTTACTCTTAATTGGGTTCCAGGTCATATATTGATTGAAATAAACAAGATGACGAGTTTGGTACACCCTTCTTAACTCACTTGCGGAAAGGGCAAACTCTGTTCGATTTTTCTTTCAGGTGGAGAACTCTTACCAATTACATTTTATTTAAACCCAACTTTTAAACCCTGTTAGCAAATGACTTTGTACATCTCAACGAACAGTGGAGCAAATCTTTCCATCGCTTTGGAGAAAGTAAGATTATTGCACTTGATATTTCAAAAACCATTTGATAGGGTTTGGCATCAGGCTCTCTTATCGAAAATGCGTGCTTTCGGCTTGCATGAATCCCTGCTTCATTGGATTAGTAATTAGCTAATTACCTTTCGGATCGTTTAATACAAGTAGTATTGGATGGATTCAAGTCTGCGAAAACCATAAAATAAATGATGGTGTGCCCCAGGGCTCTGTTCTATCTCCAACACTCTTTCTCATTTTTATTAATGATCTCCTGTCTCCAACATCTAATCCAATACATTGTTTCGCTGACGATAGTACTCTTAGTTTTTCATATTCGTTTTCAGACTCACATCCTTCTTCTTCGGATGTGGAACTGCAACGACAAAATATCATAAGTTCATTAAATTCCGACCTAAACAGCATTCTACAATGGGGATTAAAAAACCGCGTGGAATTTAATGCTTCGAAAACACAATGCTGTCTTGTATCGTTAAAGCGAGATACACCCCCCTTGCCATTATCCATGGATGGCACTTGCATCAATGAGACTGAACACCTCGATATTCTCGGTATGTGTGTCACCAACCACCTTTTGTGGAATGATCACATACGCGATGTCGCCAAAAATGCCGCAAGGTGTTTGGGTTTCCTTAGGCGATGCAAGAAATATTTCACCCCTTCTGATCTGGCTGTTATCTACAAGACTTACATACGTCCAAAGCTTGAGTATAACTCTTATCTCTGGGCTGGTGCTCCTGCAACTTACTTAAGCCTCTTGGATAGTATTGAACGTAGAGCATTTAAATTGATAGATGATAATATCATCATAAGTTCATTTACTTCATTTACATCGTCGTAAGGTCTCTTGTCAGACCCTTTTTTACCGTTATTTTAACGGCTTATGCTCTAGTGAAATAGCCAGTTGCATTCCTCCCCTTAAACAGTTCATCCGTAATACTCGCGCTTCTAGGAATGCTCATCAGTATACCCTCGAGCCCAACTTCAGCCGCACTGTCAAATACAGAGATTCGTTCTTTAGCCGTACTACGCGAATGTGGAATGCCTTACCACACTTTGTCTTTCCTAGTCATTGCAATATTCAGGAATTCAAAACCAACGTGCACCGACATCTCCTTTTAAACCCTCTCTCCTCTTCCTAGTGCTCACTTTGTGCCTCTGCATAATAAGGGTAGTAATATCCCCTTGAGTGTGTGCTTATTATATAAAAAAAAAAAAAAAAAAAACTCAGTTCTCTGATGTCTTAATTTGGAATGAAAATATTTTGGGAGACATCATAATACCAGTTCATGATAATATCGTATGAACTAATAATACACTCCTTTCGAAATAAGTCAAACCTATCATAAATAAGGTGAATAAGGTGAATTTTGTTTTTCAAAAGTGAAAAAAGGCTAATTTCCAGTAATTCGGCATATTGCTTTTTAACAAAGTGAAATAAGGCTTCATTTGTCTGAGAAATTTTAATAAAATTATATAGAACTTTAAGTTGGCAATGCTATTTTAACTGGCACCCATTCTTTTTAGTTTTCAGGTCTTTAATTATTATCGTTTGATTTGACATTTCAATATTCAACATGAATATAGCCTAACACCTGATCAACACTGTCAAATTGTGCAGAATTTTATTTTTAAAATCATAATTCGTATCGGCCGAATTGTGTTTAGCGATGAAGCTCACTTTTAGTTGAATGGATAAGTCACTAAACAAAGTTGCCGCATGTGAAGATTGATGACAATCCTCAGGAGACACCATTAAATCCACAAAAACTGACAGTTTGGTGTGCTCTATGGGTTGGTGAAATAATTGGTTCGTACTGATTTAAGAACGATGCTGGCCACAACGTTGCAGTCAATAGTGAAAGCTATAGAGCCATGGCAACTGACTTTTTATTTTTTCAATTGAACAATCATGTTTTCAATAGCTGTGGTTTCAACAAGATGGCGCAAAATGTCACACGGACTTGAGAATTGGGCTCTAAGATCGCACAATTTAATGTCGGTTGAGTATTTTTTGTTAGAAAATGTGAAGTTACTAGTCTACGCTGATAAGCCCCAACAAGGCGAAATGAGTAGGAGGACAACACTAGCAGCGTTATTGCCGATATTAAGTCAAAAATGATGAAAAAACTATTCAAAATTGGACCACTAGATTAGACTATGTCCAAATCAGCCTTGACGGTCGTATGCTATAAATCATATCATAGTTTTGAAAAAAGTCGAATATGTTAAATTTCATGTCAATGTAGCTGGGATGCCACCCACACTAATAACTTACAATCTTGTCTGCGATTCGTCTTGCTTAAAAGGTTTGTAGGTTTTCGTGTTTTGTTAAAAAAGTTATCAGTAAAATTATTCTAAAAAATTTAAAAATTACCAACAATATTTTGCATATGATAAAAGAGTTTGATTTCAAAATGTATTTTTATTAACGAGATTTTTAGTCATGAACCAATTTTTACCAATTTAAGTAGCATTTCTCAAAAGTTTTTATTTCTTATATAAACAAATACAAATTGGATGAATGAAATTAATTTGAAGTCAATATCTTAAATTTTTGAAAAGATATTTAAGTCGAAAATCATTTCTTCCAACTTTTAGTAATGTTTTTTTAGTTTTTTATTTTTTGTAAAAAAACTATCAATTTGATTTTTCTCAAAATATTACCGAATTTTGAAAACACATTTCTTATAAGATAAAATTAGTTCGAAGCCATAATCTCAAATTTTTGAAAAGATATTTGAGTCGAAATTCAATTTTTACCAACTTTGAGTAATGTTTTTTTAGGTTTTATTTTTTTTTTTACAAAAAAAAACTGTCAATTCGATTTTACCAGATGTTAAAAACGTTATTTTTCGTTGCACAAAATTGTTGTGGATAAAATCATTTATTATTCGTAAGATTTTCGAGGTGACAAACATTTTTTTTTTCAGTTTTTTTAATTTATAAAAAAAAAACAATAATTGGAATTTTTTCCAAAAATATATTTGTTTGGTATCACGTTACAATATATGTATAATATAAAATTTAATTCAAGTCGCTAGCGTTACTAGTTCGTGAGATATTAATGGTTAACCAAAATTTTCACCTTTTTTTTAAATAGTTACCTATGGTAAAAAAAAACCACCCACGCAATTTTGAGAGTCCTTTCTGTATCTTTCTGCATCTTTCTGCATTATTATCTGCATAACAAAATTTATTTGAAGTCTTTATCTCTACTGGTTCTTGAGCTTTAGACGACGAAGGAAACTTCGCAAACGTACGGACGTACAAACGTACGTACACTACACACGCACGCACAGACATCTCTCTAAAAATCTTTTACTCCGACTCTAGGGACCTTGAAACGTCGAGGAATGTCAAAATTTTCAATTCGACAAATCGGACGCGGACCCATTACAATATCTTTCTATGGGAATTTAAAAAGTATTGATCCTGATTAATTGGTGGCCTTTGTGCGGTAAGAATCTACCGCACTACTCTGTAATGATTCTCACTGATTATCGTTATCTTCAGTTATTTGCATTTCCATATCCTTAAGATAAAATACAAATTAGAATTGAGACATAAAATTAACTTTTTCCTTATCTACTTTCCAAAGAACTACTATTATACAATAGTTACAAACTTTTTTGTACACGAAAGACATAAGAGTAAAACTGTCCCAAACAATCAAGGATTCACTTCCGAATCAAACCTAACTATAGGTACACCAATCGCTCCCTTTCCAACTCACATCAATGTCTTGTCTATATAACTTTTCCAATAAAAATCATTTGATCTTTCAGCAGCTAATTTGCAATGGTTGTCGTTATGTTCTTATCATGACCAACCTCATGTCCATGTCCATATATAAATAGTTAGTAATTCGAAGTCCTTCAATTTGGTAAAAAAAATAAAATAAAATCTGAACTGAACTAAACTGAGCTGAGCTGAGTTGAACTGAAAACAGAACATGAACATGAAAACCACGCCTGATGAATCTCCCTTTTGGACAGCTGCCAATATGTGAGAAACACACATTTTTATAGCACAAAAACGAGTTAAATAAAAATAGGCAACGTACAGAATTTCCAAAACAGGCGATTTCATTTTTTGTTTTCTTTTAATTACCATTGGCAGGATATCAATGTCAGTGGTTCCATACCCAACTATGTACCATACATAAACCTACGTATAATAATTTACGATCATACGTCACTCAGATACTTTCAGTCATTCAACTCTCTGTCCCAGTAGTCAGTTGTTGTGCAAAGAAAAAATGAAAAAGTAACAAGGACATAACTGACACAAGGACGAAAGACAGAAAACGAATACAACAACCAACTTTTATGTCCACTATCGTCAGTAACTGTCACGCATTCCGCCAGCAGGACTCAGCACACACATCCCATCGGTATAACTACCTATCCTTCTGCCGTATATAAAATCATACCTAAATGTATGTACGTACGTCGCTGTCGTCGTCGTACACCCATAAAAGCGTTTTTACGACTTTTAACAACAAACAATGCGCTCTGGCGGGCGGGCGATGGGAAATGGGAGAGTATAATAGACGAACGTATTATTTGTCTTTATGCCCTTAGGAGCCATGAGGACGCTTCTGGAGTCCTGTCGAAAATGCAGGATTAATTTTACGATATACCAAAGGCAAATAATTTAAGGACTCACTTCCCTAAACGGTCCACCAAATAAAATAACCAACAACCAACGCAACGACGATGACGAATATTGCAACATATTTTTTGACAACTTTCTGGGCGGCGCGGCGGCCGGCGCGGCGCGGTGGTGGTGCGAATTCGAAAGCGAATGGGAACGCGAATGCGATGAATACACGCAGCCATCATAGAGAATAAAGCTACCGTTATGGTGAAATTTATGAAGGATAATGACACGATTCCACTGATTATACGCAGTAAAGACGATCATAAAACGATTGCTGTTTGTATTGATGGTAATGGCAAGATGGGGTGGGAGTTGAGGAGGTTGGAGGGGGAAGGTTTGATGGAAGGATATAGGTTGCTTCCTTATCTTGGGGTTATAAAAATAAAAAATAAACTTCGAGGTAAGCCGATTTGGGTGATGACGCTGCCGACCAACGAACGTCGTCAGTCGCTCGTAAAGGACGAACGAAAGTGAGGCTTAACGTAATGCCTTTAGGACATTAGCTATCAATGTTGATGCCTCAAAAATTTAAGTTTCCCTTTTTTATTTTTCAAATTGTTTTCTTGCAGGAAAGGGTTTGTGTGTGGTGTTCTTCACCCCCCCTCCAATCGGTGAACGGCACTACATTTATCCTTAATTTAGAAAATAGAAAATTCGTTCGTTCATATGACACTATTTAAATGCGCCTAAAGGGACTCCATCTCTGAAAGTTCTGATGCTCCTGCCTTAGTTTACTCTCGAACGAGCGAAAACAAAACAAATAGCCCAATTGCTCCTGCGGGTCCAAGGCAAATTCCCAATGGGACCGAAAAGCACTACCCAGAAGGTCTATACGAGTGTAGACGAACGAAAAAAAATAAAACAAGGATCCGGAGTAAGAGGTTCTGCATAGACTCGAACTCCTAGTCCTATATTTAACAGTTGTAGACATACCTATGAAGCGAATTGAATGTGTATATACATTTGTACTCTATCTCCGCCTTCACCCGCGCCTTCTACCAACACACTCGATGTCTAACACAAAAACAACAGTAAAAAAGGAAAAGAAAGCAACATAACAAAAATATAGAGATGATACTAAAATCGGAAGGAATCCTCCTTTTAAATGTTCCTTGGTGAATATATTGCTCTAGCTTAACATTTCCAATTAATTTCGATCACTGTTGGCAAATTAAGTTTTTACTATACGCTGCCGTTCGTTGGTACCATGCCACACCCAAGGATTCGAATTCGGGTACTCTCTTTTTCTATCTGTAAAGTGGGATTATCCTGTTGGGGCGTTATAAAGAGTGGTTCGGTACTTTTCATTAATTTTCCTTTATATTCTGCAGAAAGTATCTCAATATTATAGAGATGTAGGATACGAGTAGCTAAACGTTAACGTTACGTACCTAACCTACGTCGAAGAGTGTGTTTTTACAGAGGGAGTTTATTTTGGGGATGCAGAGCGAGGTACATTAACGTAAACTCACCTTAAGTGTGGCTTTTTGGGGTTTTCTAAACCACTTTCCACTAATGACTGGCATTAGATTGATCTAGTAAATTTGTTGGTATTGAAATGTAGAGAGGGAAGTGCGGGGACTTTAGTTTTTTTGTGGGGAACGATGTTCGTATGGAAAAACAGTTCTTTTGGGAGAATGTGAAGTTTTATAGATGTGTCGTGAGAAGTTGAGATAATGTCGCATTTATTTTTTTGTTTTTTGTTTTTTTTTTGTGGGGGGGGGGGTAAGGGGATGCCATTAGATACCTTTATTTGTTCCGTTTGAGGGTAGGTTTTGGTAAGATGTGGTGTTTTTTCTAGTTTAATTGATTGATTTAGCTTGAAGAAATGTGTGTCTTTCGTAGAACTAACTGCCATTCGGCTTCTTATGGGCATCTCACTGATTTTAAGCCGCTTTTCATCAGGTTATTAATGGCTTTTAACAGACTCTTATAACAGTTTGTCTTAACTGAAAATCAATGATAGATTGATTTTTTTAGACAAGCTTTTCACTGAGAACTACAAAGGATCAACAATATTTCTCCTGTCTTTCTATTTTTTATAAATTAATTTTTTCCTCAAAACTTAATCTTGAAAAATTAAATTTTCAACATTTACTCTCCTTAGTCTTGTTATTTCAGCTTAATCAATTTTTGGTGTCAACGTTTTATCAGAATCACTAGTTTGTTCAATTTGGCGTAAGAAAAACTGTTCGTAGAGATGGCAGCAAACTATGCTTCGTTACCCTTATAGCGCTGGAAAATGCCGTTTGGATACCATAAGTTAATTTGAGATTTGGTTGGGAAGTGGATATGTTTTGAAAGATTGGTATTGAAACACATTTTCGTGGGCCATCGCTACAAAAACAGAGTGCGTAAAATTTAAATTAAATTACTTGAGAAAAGAGCAGAAGAAAATTGGACTTTTATTTGAATTAAAAAATAACATATTTCATGTTAACCTTATAAACGGTGATATTTTAAAAGTATAGAAATTTTAAATAAAATAAAACAAAGATGATTTTTTTTTTAAATTCACATGAAATTTACTTTATTCGAAAGATAATCTTCTGGCGTTATAATTTAATAATAATAATAATTTAAATATGTTGATCGCTCCGTAGTCTAAACTTAAGGTCCAATTTTCGATTACTTTTTCCAACATTTGTGACCATATTTCGTTAATAACGCGGTGACCTCCAAGTGGTCAAGCTTATCAGCCGCGGGGTACAGTGGCGACTTCACATATCCACACAGAAAATATTCAAGCGGATTAAAATCGCAACATCCTGGTGGCCAATTCCCGGGTCCGTGTTCGCAACGTGAAATTATGCAATTACCAAACGTTTCCTTCAATAATTCAGTTGTGGTGCAAGTTGTGTGACGTGTTGCGAAGTTTTGTTGATTTTGCTTCGCTAAGTTTCATACTCCATTTTTCACTTAATGAACTTGAATTAGCAATTTGTTTGTAACCTTCGTAATGGATTTTTCTTGACTATTATTTCAGTATCATGAAAGCGTTGATGTCTACTGGAATAACCCCTTCGCATATAATAGTTACAGTGTTGCTCCTAGTATACTTCCTTCTGGTATACCGGCTTAAATATTTGATTTTTGTTAGTTCAGTACTGTCGGTCATGGTTAGCGCGTAGGACTGTAACACCAGAAATCTCCGGTTAAATCCCTGCCTGTAACACGGGTACTGCCTCTTACGAGGACAAATTATCTAAGAGTAATTCTTGTCATGAAAAGTGCTTTCTCAAATCAGCCGTTCAGACTTATTACTCGCACACGGTACACTTGAGAATCACTAGGCTCTAGTTCTCAATGGACTGTTGCGCCACCTAACTTCTTTTTAACTTCCCATAGGAAGTTATTGTAATGGGTCCGATTTGTCAAATTGAAAATTTTGACATTTCTCGACGTTTCAAGGTCCCTAGAGTCGAAATAAAAGATTTTTAGAAAGATGTCTGTGCGTCTGTACGTTCGCGACGTTTTTTTCGTCTTCTATAGCTCAAGAACCAGAAGAGATATCGACTTCAAATAAATTTTGTTATACAGATAATAAGGCAAAAAGATGCAGAAAGGGCTCTCAAGAAAATTGCGTGGGTGGTTTTTTTTACCATAGCAGTTTAAAAAAAAGGTGAACATATTGGTTAAACCTAAATATCACATGAACCAATGACGCTAGAGACTTGAATTAAAACTATAATTATATATTGTAACATAATACAAAACAAGTATATTTTTGGAAAAAAATCCAATTAATGGTTTTTTTTATAAATCAAAAAAACTAAAAAAAAATTTGTCACCTCGAAAATTTTACGACTAAAATATGATTTCATCTCCAAAACAATTTTGTGCAACGAAGAATAATGTTTTTGACATCTGATAAAATTTTGAGAAAAATCTAATTGACAGTTTTTTTTATAAAAAATAAAAACCTAAAAAAAACATTACTCAAAGTTGGGAAAAATTGAATTTCGACTCAAATATCTTTTCAAAAACTTGAGATTATGGCTTCAAAATTATTTTATCTTATAAGAAATATTGTTTTCAACATTCTGAAAATGTTGAGAAACATCGAATTGCAGGTTTTTTTTACAAAAAATAAAAACCTAAACAAAATTAATAAAAGTTAGTTAAAATTGATTTTCGACTCAAATATCTTTTCAAAACTTTAAAATATTGGCTTTAAACTACTTTTGTCTCTCAAAAAATATTGTTGTCAACATTCAGTAAAATGTTGAGAAAAATCGAATTGACAGTTTTTTTACAAAAATTAAAAACTTTAAAGAAAATTTAACAAAAGTTGGTAAAAATTGAATTTCGACTCAAATATCTTTTCAAAACTTTGAGATATTGGCTACTCCTTTTATCTTTTAAAAAATATTGTTGTCAAAATTTAGTAAAATTTTGAGAAAAATCTAATTGACAGTTTTTTTTACAAAAAATAAAAACCTAAAAAAAATCAATACTAAAACTTGGTAAAAAAATTACTTTCGAATCAAAAAGCTTTTCAAAAATTAAAAATATTGTCTTCAAACTTTTTTTATTTCATAGAAAATATTGTTTTCGATATTCAATAGTTTTTTTTTTATAAAAATCCAACAGTCCGTTTTTTCATAAAAAAATTAAATCTACAAGAAATAGTACGCAAATTTGGAAAAATTGATGATCGCTTCTTGATATCTCTCAAATTAATTTCATTCATCCAATTTGTAAAAATTTAAGAAATGGTACTAAAATTGGTAAATATTTGTTTTCGACTAAAAATCTATTTAATAAAACTAGATTTTTAAAGTAAACTATTTCTTAATATGAAAAATATTGTTGGTAATTTAAAAATTTTTAAGAATAATTCAACTGACAACTTTCTTAACCCAACACGAAAACCTACAAACTTTTAAGCAAGACAAATCGACAGACGGAATGGGAAGTTATCAGTGTGGGTCGCATTCCAGTCTCTTTTTTTATTTTTTTTTTTTTGAGTACAGTACTGTCGGTCTTAGTAGTGGTATCATAGTTAGCGTGTAGGACTGTAATGCCAGAGATCTCCGGTTGAATCCTTGCCTGTGCCATATAAAAGTTTTTTTACTTGTACTGCCTCTTGCGAGGACAAATCACCTAAGAGTAATTCTTTTCAAGAAAAGCGCTTTCTCAAATCAGGCGTTCGGATTTGGCTTAAAACTATAGGTCCCATCCGTCCCCGACAATATTTCTCGCACTCGTTAGTCGGTACACTTGAGAGTTTTAAGTCACTAGACTCTAGTTCTCAATGGACTGTTGCGCCACCTAACTTCTTTTTGATGTTGGTCTTAACGTACTCTGAAGACTCCGATCGTAATATAATGATTTCAATATTTGGTAAAATTGCCAGGGAAAGTCAAAATGAGGTTTGTACCCAAGTCTCAAGTGTCAAACCTTATCCAAGGCTTGGGAAATATCTTTTTTTTTGCAAGTGCTTTTTCACCAGATACATAATTAAATGTTTAATGTTTAATTCTAAACCCAAACGAATGCCTCCGGAGTCCGGACTAGTCCCCTATTTTCTATTAATTTGCTGAGCCATTTCAGTAGCAGATTTTCAAAAAGTAAAATCTTTTATTCTGTTTGTTGGCTTCCCTTGTTAAGGTATAATAAAGATTTCTTTTTAAGGTATGCACTTCTGTCAAAACCTTAGCAGTTATTAAATCATACCCTAGTAGTTTGTTTAAAGATATCTTTTGTTGACATTTTCTTCATTCGTGAAAAACGGCAATTCACATTGATAGTTTCTATTGACGAACTGTGAGGAATCTGTTGGTGTTTTTGGTAAAAATGGTTTAAAGACAATCATCATTTTTTAATTCTGATTTCTAATCCATTTGACACCTTGAGATTTTATGAATGGGTTTTGTATTAGTAGGACGCTAATATACATTCCAAAAGAACTGTTTATTAAAGATGTCCATCGACAGGCTTTCAGTAATCTACTTAGTGAATCATTTTTGGACCCACAGATTCTTTTTTTTTCGAATTCGTTATTAATTCTGTTACAAAAGAACCAATCATCTGGAAGTCTCATAGCTTGCCACTTTCTTTTAACTCTTTTCTTTTCCAAAACAAGTAAATTATTTCGAAGAGATATTTTAATAGATTTCTTCTCGAGTTCAAAATAGTAGAGAACAACAAAGCAATCGGATTTATTTTTAACCCTAAGAAGGGTTTTATTTTATTTCTTAACTAGATGGGATTGGAGTCAATTAAATTCTTATTGATCAAATAAATATCTTAAGTTATCAATCAATATTGATGTTTTTATGAAAAAAGATATCTGAATCTGAAAGATTGATCAAAACAAAGGGTTAAGAAGTTAATTATAAACAATTTTTAATTGTCTTTTCTTTTCTACTCTTCATATAAATCTTAGGAGAAGGGACTCTGGGGATTACATTTGGTTGGTTTTCTAATTCATCAGTAAAGCAAATTCTAACTTTAATTCACTTCTTTATCCTGTATACTTTAATTGAAATATTACTTACAAAGTATTAATTTATTTGTAGGACTACAACTACATACTTTTCATGAACTAAACTAAACATTCTCCTATATTTTTTACATATCTACAACAAATTAACACTAAAATTAGTTCCATTACCTTTCATTTATGAAATCAAAACGAAATAAAAAGCCAAAACGATTAAAGCAGAAAAACGTCTCTTAGAAAAGTCATTTTCCCGCACTCTATAACTTTTATATATATAAATTGAAATGTCTTAAAATCCTGAAAATGATTGCAGTAATTACTCGAATGCTGCTTCTTGGTATACTGATGATTGTGATGGGCGTTGCTGCTGGTGTTATGAACGGTGTCAAATGAATTCCCAAGCCAGCTATGAAAGCAAATGACAACCCCTCCACCATCGTCGTTGCGTCCCCCCCCCCCCAAAGAACTTCTGTCCGCACTCTGCGACTCATTGATTGCCTTCGCGCAATCATAATGATGAAAATGACAACCAAAGCTCTCTCAAGGGCATCATCACTGTTACTAAGAGTGTACACCAGTACCAGCTCCAGCACCAGCACAAATACCATTACCAGCTTCAGGACTCTAATGAAAACGTAGCATCTTCGCAAAATCATCATCGTCCTCCGTGTGTCCCGCGGTGTCCGCATGGAAGCGATGGACGCGCTCTACTGATGGCGATGGCGATGGTGAAGCACTCAATTGAATACAAGATGATTAAGATTTCCACTTTCCACACCACCACCACCGCACCGAAACTCCAGCCAACGTTCAATGACGATGCGGGGGACTTACACAAAGGGTGCGAAGAAAAGTAATTTTAAGGATTTCATTTTATTTTAGAATTTTTATTATATTCCTCGTTTTATTTTTTTTTTTTGTTTGCTGGTGTTCTTTCAGGAGTTTTTCAAAAGATCTCAACTGTGAAGGCTTTATTCGCGTTATTTTCCAAATGAATTGCTACCGAGACCGAAGAAGCCGAGTCATGAGAAGTGGTGGCGGCGCGGCGGCGGGGGAGCAGGGGGGTAAGAAAATTGAAGTGGACATGGACATAGAAATAAGATAGATAGGATTTACGAGTTTTAATTGAAATGTGCAATTATTCATTCAGGAGTCATCCTTTCTTCTTCAAAATTTGTTCGTCCTTTCAAACCCACCTTAAGATGATGAGTTCCTGTCGTCAACATTGCTTCAAAAACTGTTCGTTGAAACAAAAGTGACACAGCACGAGGAAGAATTAAGCCTGGCAGAAGGTTTTTGGGGAATTTTCAAAGGAGCATACATATTTTAATTACCTCTCAGCTCTGCCTTATTGATGTTTGCTTGGAGAGGTTATCAAGGCAAAGGCTGTCACCATGTTTGCTTAGAGTTAACTGTAACGGTTCTTATATACACTGTCAAACAGGATCAATGATTTATTTTCAAATTAATGAGGTATCGAATTGGCGGTATTATTGACATGGGGACATATCGGCGGGAATTGAATACCTAATTGGCTAAAGTCAAGAACTTCAAAACGAAACCGAACGGAGACAATTTTTACACGGAAAATCTCCAGTTCCTAAAAATAAATCAAAAGAATTCTGAGCTAGGTCGTATCCTTATATCGATTGGAATTTCTATGGGAAAGGAAAAAACGTATCGACAAACACACAAAAATTTATCGAAACATTCCCGGAATTCATTCGATTCTCGTGATGAGGTAAGATATTTCTATCGAGCACGACTTTAACATTCAGAAGTCAGAAACACTTTAGTAAATTGAGTCGTCAAATTGGGGGACAGTCACAGTCACAGTAACAAATGAAAGGATACAACAAAAATAAAAAAAAAAACATCCTTCGATGTAGAATTTAACCAAACAAAAAGAAACCCTTCGTACATGTCACCCAAGCCTCCTCTCCCCTCTTTTTTCCTAACTTAGAACTGACAAAAACAGTGGATAAACAAACAAACAAAAATATCAACATAATAAAACATAAGACAACAAAAAAAGGTCAACCGATTTCGAACTGTTCTTTCATTCATTCCACAGGATCTGGGTTCTGGGACCAGGACTCAGTACTCAGGACTCACGACAGGACCAGGGAACGACAACAAAAACACAAAAAAAAAAAAGAAACTCAGCAAACAACATAATTTCATTACGTGTTCTCTCTTCCGTAGATAAAGTGAAACATCGCTTCGAATAGCAAAAACAGAATCCTCTGTTTCGACACAGAAAAATAAAATATACACAGGAAGATGACACAAGGACACGACAAAAAAGGAGCAAATAAGTGAAATTCATTTGAATATTGTTGCAAAAAAAAATAAAATAAAAACAAACATAAAAAAAGAAGCAAAATTATAAACATTTACATACACAAGCTGTGTAACACGAGAATCAGATTCAGAAAATCCTGCTGCTTCATCTTGTGCTGAAAATTCCCGAAGGATATATAAGCAGAGTGCTTGCGTATAATTTCAAAATTCTGTGTGCTCCCACATCTCGCCCAGCCTTTCCATCGCATTTCATTTTTATTCCCTTAAGTAAGCGAAATAAAGTAGGTAGGTAGGAGTACTGAGCTAAAAAACAACAACAACAAAATCGCAAATCCCCAAACTTATGTTTGTCACATTTCGGAGGTAGTAGCGGTCCCAGTCGTCATTTGCCTTAATGAATTTCCTTGGAGCTAGAGATATGATGAGCGAAAATGAATAAATTGCACTTACACTGCCGTCTAACTTTTCACGGACCGAAAAAAGCTTTCCTAAATCTCTAAACATTTACGTTCTTGTTTTCATGGTTTTCAGTAGGATGCGAAGAAGCCTTAGGTTTTTGTCTGACGGATCCGAACGGGTTATACAAGGTCGAGAACCGAGAACCTATTCTTCTGTTATGTTAAGTGATTTTTTAATCATATAGGGTGTTTTTTAAGATTTTGAGAATTTTCAATAGTTCTAGTTAATTTTTGCTTGCGACATGTAGGAACTATAGAGCGAGTATTACTTTCGTAAACAATTTTGAATTCGGCGTTTCAATCAAAAATATGGCATTACGATGGTCGGAAAGACAATCAAATGGGTCCGGAAATGCCTTACGCATGTCTTACAATACTTGCCTAAACAACCTATAAGTCATTAGTTTGATTGATATTAAATAAAGGTTTAAAGCAGACTTAGTAGTTCGAAAACGGGCCGATAGATTTGTATAAAATTATCTACTTATACAAATCTTAGGCCTCTTTTAATATACAAAATATATTTATAAATTGCTTTAGAAGCGTAACTCAGTTATTTTGTTTTTTAAATATTGTCAGGAACTAATGATAACCATATCAATCTTTTTTTTTCATGATCAAAAATGTAAGTCTATTGTTTGGTTTTTAAAAAATTACGTAGTTTATTTTGTTCAAAATTTGATATTTCAAAAACGGGTAAACATTTAAAAACGAAATTCAAACATAAAAACAATATTTGTAAGCTCTAAATAACTTAATTGAAAAAATATTTTAAACAAAATTGAAATTGTTATCCACACAAAATTACTTTAAAAAAAGCGCTCTAACTATTTTTGAAACAAAAAATTTGCAAAATTATAGTTTTGAGAAATTTAATGGCTTCTAAATTTTTGAAGATAAATTTGTCGTAGGGGTCATTAACCAGGGAGGGAGGGTAATATGAGCCATAAAGCTTATAGTTAAGTTTTTTGATTAAATATTTCATACCAAGATTTGTTAGTAATTTGACGATATTCAAATTAACGGTTTGCTGGCAAAAACAACTAAAATATAATAAGATAATTTCAAAGAAAAAGAGCGAATATTTAGGTTCTTAAGAAGAAACCTTGAATAATAGATCGCCAATTTTATATTTTTATTTGCCTTTAAATTCCTGAAACTCGTCTTCAACTCCATCGTATTTTTTTGTTGTACAAAGTGTAAGGCTTTCTTAGTGTCTTTTTCTTTCAACATTGATTTTCGATTAAATACAAAAACTTTAAAGATCTTAAAGAATTGAAGAAATCTACTTTTTGAAGTGAATTTGCATTGTATGCAAAATTGGGAGAATATACATTTCCCAAAACAGCAAAAGTGACACTTTCGTTACACTAATATCTAATTGAAAAACAATGAACGTTTCATATCTTTTAATTTAATATAAAAGCTTTAAATCTCTCAAGAACTGAATTGAAAAGAGATTCTCCAACGTGTAATTTCTAAAGTTTCTTCCCAACTTATATGTTTTCAATAAATTTTTATAGAAATTATGTACTAAAATGCACCTATTTCCAAGAACGAAGCATTTTTTTCTCTACATTTTTTGAGTTTTGTTGACTCTTTTAAGATCAAAATATTTTTAAAAGGTTCACGCAAAACAGAAACTTAGTACGTAATTTTTTAGAATTTGTTTTCTAGCATTAGCTCCAATCTACGAGCAAGAACAGTGATAAAGATAGTAATAATAGATCCCCGAAAATTGAGTCCGAAAAAAATACGTCAAAAGAAGCCAGAAAATTCTTCATAACATTTTCTGTAAACCTATTCATTTACAGGGGTTTTTTGCCATCTATATTTTTGTAGCTGTCTTCGCATCTATAGAAATGCCAACAAGAACAGAAAATATTATTTTTGGAACAAAGCTATGTTTCAACACAATTTCTAACATGTCTGCGTAAAATTCACCAAAAACCCTCTAAACTATTGTATTTTATCAAATAAATATAGAATCCTGCTAGAATCTTGGAATAGTTAAACCATATTTTGCTGGACTACAGTGTTCTAAAATAATCTAATAACTAAAGTTGTCACTTTAGTCCTAGAAATATGTAAATGTAAGGTTAAGATACACCTTATGTTATTTCAATTTTGTTAGCCTCCTTTAGAGAATATTAAAGAACATTTTTAATCAGTGCTCAAAAATTCATCAATATGTTAAGTGTGTGAACACCTCCCCCCTTATTGAAAATCTGGGGCCGCCCTTGCGTTAATTTTATTTCTTTATAAAGCCTAGTACGCTGCTGATGCAAAACGAAATTTCCCATACAAAAATGACATGACGAAATCATAAACGAAAAATTTCGCTGTGCCTTTTGTTTTTCAGTACGCTGCTGAACGACGAAATGTGTCATTTCAGTGGATAGCTGTACTAGATTTCTTAGTACAATTCTCCACTCTTTTCGTTCTCAATTTATTTACCCGGTATATTAATTGCTTGCGAAATTTTGACGTTTAACTTATTTATTGAAAAATTTTTCGAAATTTTTCGTTTATGATTTCGTCATGTCATTTTTGTATGGGAATTTTCGTTTCGCATCAGCAGCGTACTAGGCTTAAAATTGAAAAAAACATGTTTACTCGTGACTTTCGATTTGGATTTATCTTTGATTTAAAATTTAAAATAAAATAGATATTCTCTAATGTGTTCCAACATTGCATTTCTGAATCGGAAACTCAGGATGTTATTGGTGATGTGCAAGAAGTGATGAAGACAAGCAGTGAACTTTAACTTCCAGACAGAACTCTCCACAAATATTTTTCCGCTATGGTTTTCGTTTTCATTTCGATCTGCACTTGGAGACCGCCGAAAAAATTCGTTTCACTTCAGCTGCGTACTAGGCTTAAGGCCCAAATTATGCCTTTGGACCAAAATCCACACCAAACAATGACTCGTTTTTTTTCAGCTTTTCAATGTATGCTACAATTTTGCCCGTTTACATACCCGCCAAGATCAAAATGAGCTTTATCTGAAAACACAACCATATTCGTTCAGCGGAAGGATTAAACTAATTATCTGTCAAATCAGACATGAACCAAGTGTTACCATTCACGAAATAAGCACTAGTTGAAAAAAAAAAGTTAGATGGCGGACCCTATCTGGTGTATAATTTTAAAGGATTTATTTTTGTACGAGTTGTTTGGTTCCTTCGGTAATTTTTTAAACAAATTTTCATATAAATCTCGTCAGATGTTGTCAATGGTGGTTTGAACATTGGCTTCAAGAGTTCCTGGCTGTCGACAAAGAACCAATGACTTAACATAGCCCCATAAAGAAGCGTTAAATTGCACAAACGAACAAAAATAAAGTTGTCATCAAAATAATTTCCCAATAACTTGTCAAATATCGAAATGGAATGTTGTCCATTTTGATTTGAATATTTTAACAAAAAATCAGTCAGCTTTTCTAATTTTGGAAGAAATAAGAACGAATGACGATATCAGCATGTAAACCGCACCAAAGAGTCGATTTTAATGTATGTAATGGAGAATTGTTAATTTCTTAAAGATTAAAGAAGACACTTAACCGGAAACGAGCTCCATCACTTAACATACTTCCTCACATTGAGTGCAATATAAACTTCGCATACTTTTTTTTAAAGAAAATTTCTCAATCAGTGTTTAAACATTAAAAGATTCATGGCAATTTCCCAGAAAGTCAACACAAATTTAAAATTATCAATTGCCAAACCATAGATCGAAACGTCTCTTGCAACTTGAAGAAATCCCTTTACAAAACTTGTATGTCGTACGATATTATTGCGACTAAAATACTCAAACTTTTGTTTATTATACCGATTTTCTGGCATTAGACCTATGCTGTCCTAATACTCAATATCAGTCTAACTAGGCCATTTGTACTACCCCTGGTAAGTGGTCCTTAAAAAAAAAATAAGCTCTAAGCCACTGCGTCCCTTCACTAATATTAATTTAACTTCAAAAACTATATGAAATATCAATTTGTCCTAAATTGGTCTATAATTGTGATTTTGGCATTGATTTACGAAGAACATACATTTTAATACTAATTTAAGCCCAAGTACTTCTCCGTTTCTTTAATGAATATGTGAAGAAATTTGGTTGCTAGATGATTTGTCATTAAAATCAATAAATGTCATACAATGTTTTTTATTATTACAAACGTCTTTAGTTGTTTTTCCATGCCTTAAACATTATAATGGGTGATTTTTTTGAGGTTAGGATTTTCATGCATTAGTATTTGACAGATCACGCGGGATTTCAGACATGGTGTCAAAGAGAAAGATGCTCAGTATGCTTTGACATTTCATCATGAATAGACTTACTAACGAGCAACGCTTGCAAATCATTGAATTTTATTACCAAAATCAGTGTTCGGTTCGAAATGTGTTTATCGACAAATTTTGTTCAGCGATGAGGCTCATTTCTGGTTGAATGGCTACGTAAATAAGCAAAATTGCTGCATTTGGAGTGAAGAGCAACCAGAAGCCGTTCAAGAACTGCCCATGCATCCCGAAAAATGCACTGTTTGGTGTGGTTTGTACGCTGGTGGAATCATTGGACCGTATTTTTTCAAAGATGCTGTTGGACGCAACGTTACGGTGAATGGCGATCGCTATCGTTCAATGCTAACAAACTTTTTGTTGCCAAAAATGGAAGAACTGAACTTGGTTGACATGTGGTTTCAACAAGATGGCGCTACATGCCACACAGCTCGCGATTCTATGGCCATTTTGAGGGAAAACTTCGGAGAACAATTCATCTCAAGGAATGGACCGGTAAGTTGGCCACCAAGATCATGCGATTTGACGCCTTTAGACTATTTTTTGTGGGGCTACGTCAAGTCTAAAGTCTACACAAATAAGCCAGCAACTATTCCAGCTTTGGAAGACAACATTTCCGAAGAAATTCGGGCTATTCCGGCCGAAATGCTCGAAAAAGTTACCCAAAATTGGACTTTCCGAATGGACCACCTAAGACGCAGCCGCGGTCAACATTTAAATGAAATTATCTTCAAAAAGTAAATGTCATGGACCAATCTAACGTTTCAAATAAAGAATCGATGAGATTTTGCAAATTGTATGCTTTTTTTTTTTTAAAAAGTTCCCAAGCTCTTAAAAAATCACCCGCTTTCTTGCCTTAAACTGAACCCAACAGATGTCGTTAAGTCACTTTAAATAATTTCGTAACCGAATACTTTCATTCACCACTGTAAAAATATTAGTTCAAAAGGTAACAAGAGCTGAGTTTGTTATTTTTTGTCCGCAATTTGCTTATTATTATTATTATTATTATTATTATTATTATTATCAACACACCTTTCCCCACCGCTACTAACGAATAGTAATGACAAAGCCACCCTCACCTCTATTCTATATATATTTACGTTTCACTATTTCCATTAATTTTATTCCAACCCCAAAAATATGTGCGATGTACTTGCACCCCCTAGTATAATTTCACATCAGACAATATCTAACTAGATCTTATAATTCTGCATATATCCTTGATTGCGGTTGGTTATGTTCGAGGTTAAAAAATTGTATCTGCTCAAATCTCATGCTGGCAAGCCGGTTCGGGGGGTTGGCTAAACTATCACGCCCACCCGAGAGCTACCCATCACCAATTCATCACACCCAAAACCACCTCCAAGCAAAACCTTAACGCCCGCTCTTGTTCCTTGCTCAACTTCAAATTAAACAACAACAAAAAATTGAAAAATTGTCAGAATGTGAATATGCATTCTTAAAACATGCTCTCCTTGCGATTTCGTCACATACGAGGACGAGAAAGGAGTTTGAGAAAAGATGGAAATGAAACAATTAATTTTAGCTTTCTCCTTACTTCCCTTTCTACCCCAACACGCTACGCTGCCATCGCCATCGCCACCTCATCTCGTAACAATATATACGATTGTTGTCGTTTTAAATTGCTGAGCTATTTGGTAGCACGATGGCGTTCTAAATAAATATTTCGCTAAATAAACATCCTTGCAGTGTGTTGCCACCCCAACACTCACACATGATACTTTTATTCACGATTTGGATGAATGGATGGATGAGATGGGATGGGAGCAGGAGGCGAAAGGCAGAGTCTATGCTTTTGCAATACTGCCAGTTTTTGCCACCGAACTCGCCTCACTTTCCATGCTCTCCATGCGAGGACGAAAAGGACGATGATTATGATGGATTGGTTAATTCGCTTAGCGAATGACTATACAAGGAGCAGCGCTAGAAAACTGAAAATTAAAAAACTGAAAAACATACACATTCGTTCCAGAAAAATGTGTACAAATAAAGTGAAAATGGGAAAACATGTCCACGGGAATGTCCTTCGCGCGCCTTCGAGTTCGAGTTAGAGTCCGCGTCGCACGAAACGGTTCCTTTTTTGAGCGATGATTTAATCAAAGTTGCACGAAGCAACTCAGTTTAGTTCAGTCGTTGAGTTGTGTTGTGTTTTCCGAAAACAAAAACAACGAAAACGAAAACGCAAACGCAAAGGAAAAATATTTATAAAAACAACGACGAAAACGTGAACAAATATGTGAACATTGTGACAGGTGAGTTGATCACGGGTATTGTTGGTTAGGTGGTTTTGGGTTTTTGGCTCTGTTTGCTTAAATGTCCTTTTAGCTGTTTTTGACGTTGACAGATATTCTTGATGGAAGTTTTGTTTGTTTCAATGATGTTGATGTTGATGACGATGATGGGGTGAATATTATATTCTATACAGTACACTGTACTGTACTGTACTCAGTGCTGAAGCTAGGACACAATAATTGACTTTCAAAAGGACTGAGTGAAGAATTCTGTTGGTAATTTGTTAGTTTTTACGAAAATCTGATTATGATAACAGCATATGGGGCGAATGTACAGTGAATATGTGGGTATATGTATTATGTATGTACATATCTGCAGAAGTTGTTTCTTTTTGTGCTAGTGTCATTTATTTTATTTTAATGGAATGGCTAATTGGAGTCGTCATCCATTAATCTTTGTTATTTTATTTTTTTTTTCGTGCGAAGCAGGTGAAAGTTTGGAGGGATTGTTTTTGTTTGAGAGTAGGTATTTGTCAAGGAACAAAACTTTTCAAAAATATCTGATGATGAGTTTTATGGATGCAGGAGTCCTATTAGTGGTCCTTATAGTGCATTAACGAAATGTGTGAGCTATGAGAATGTGTGTTTAACTTTTGCCAAAAGTTTGATTTGGTTTCTTTCAACAAATATGTAGGTATTTATAGGTATAGTGAGGTTAGGTTAGGTTAAAGTGGCTGTCCGGTCCGTGATGGAGTAGGACCAACTTAGGCAAGTTAAATGGCCCATCGTGATACCACATGAACCTTGAGGCTTTCTTCTAAGCTCAACGAAACCAGTTTGAGTCCCTTAGGAAACGTGAGAGGCTGATTATGCTGATATGATTTAGATCGTTATAGAAGAACTCTCCTATGTAATTCTTGCGTTTTTGAGCTAGTACTGTTTCCTCCTCTTCCTCATCCATACAGCTTCTACAAAAGTTATTTGAGAATACGCCTAGCCGCGTGGCGTGCTTTCCTTTTAGACAGTCAGTGTCCGGTTATGACACCTATTATCGAGCTTATATGCGATCTGCTAAGAGATAGCAAGCACCTTGATCGCTTTAAATCTAGTGTGGGCCAGATGTCTTTTGTGCTGACACGTGGTGCTGTTGTTTTACCTGATGTTTGCCTACTTCATAGCGTCCTGCATTAGCAATAGCTTACAAGTAGCGATTGGTATACCACCATTTGCCAAACGTGTTAGAATGGGTTCTATTGTACTATTCCTGGTGAGTTCATCTGCCTTACAGTTACTTGGAATGTCTCTATGGCCCGGCACCCAGCAAAAGGTGAATATTAAACTGTTGTGCCATTTTAATTAGAAATGATCGACAGTTATGGACTGTTATAGAGTTTGTAGACACAGAGTCCAGAGATTTGATAGCGGCATTAATATCTGAGAAAATACGGATATCAGATGTTGATATCACGTTTTCTTTAAGCCAGGACAAGTCTTCTTTTATCGCCAAAAATTCCGCCTGGAACACGCTACAATGATTGGGAAGGTGGAATGAGAGACTTAATTTCAGTCGTTCAGAGTACACACCTCAACCATACCCTTCTTTTGTTTTTGATCCATCTGTATAAAAGTTGAAAAGTGGATACCTCCCAGAAAGATCTGGAAGGTATAGAAATCTGGAAGTTTTTGTCGAATTGCAGTTGGGGGATTGTCTAGTCTGTGTGCTTGCAGCTATTTGTTTGTTAGATATATCAAGAAGTGTTAGGTAGATTAAGGTGTCCAGTGCCGCAGATGGGTTCGTGCGAAGAGATCCGCTTATACATAAGCAAGCTGAACGTTCGGCTTTAGTTAATTTGTCGCGGTTTATAGCTTTTTCTAAAGCAGTCCACCATACTGTCACACCATATATTAAAATCGGTCTCATTGCCGATGTATATAGCCAATGCGTGATTTGAGGTTGTAAGCCCCAATTATTACCAATAGCTTTTTTGCAAGAAAATAGAGCTACAGTAGCTTTTTTGACTCTTTCTTGTACATTACGTTTCGAATTTAGTTTTTTGTTTAAAATAAAACCCAGTTACTTAGCCTCGTCTGAGAACTTTAATTGGATTCCTTTAATATAGTGAGGGTAAACAAATGGAATTTTGTATTTCCTCGAAAATAGGACTGATTCGGGTTTGTGTGGTTTAACACCCAGTCCACACCGATTAGAAAAAAGTATCAGTCTGTCTAAGGCATTTTGTAAGGTGTTAAGATGATTTCCTAAAACTGCTATAGCAACGTCATCCGCATAGGCAATTTGAAATCCTCCGCATCCAGACCAGCTAGGATTTTATTCACCACTAGGTCCCAGAGGAGAGGGGATAGAACACCACCTTGCGGTGTCCCTCTTCTAACGAATCATCTAAAAGAAGAGTTGTCCAGTTTTGAGTTAATTATTCTTCTAGTCAGCATTAAATGAAGAAACTCCCCAAGCGAACTCTTTACGTTTAGAGATGTTAGTGCAGATGTGCTTGCAGATGTGTCCACGTTGTTAAAGACACCTTCGATGTCAAGGAAACCAACCATAGTGAACTCTCTATAATGGAGGGAGTATTCGATGGTGCGTACTAGTGTGTGTAACGCTGTTTCCACAGATTTAGCTTTACAGTAGGCATGTTGAGACGTAGACAGAATATAGACCAGATATAGACTGCTGGTAAAAATTGCCTCAAGGATTGGTGCAATAATGTAAAGGTGTGGACATTTATTTTTTCAGAAAATTTGAAATTATAGGGGGCGAAACAATAAAAGAAAAAAACTTAAGGCCTTGTTAGTATGGAGTTTGAATCTAGGGAAAAGTTACAGAAATAAATGGGCCAAGGAAGTTTTACATTTTTACGTAAATAAGAAATTATAACCGCATTGAACCAGTGAAGTAAAATTACGCCAAATGAAATATAACCAAATTTTTAAAACATGGTATCATTGGGGTTTTAGTTAACAGAAACTAGACGGTATTTGAAGGTTTACTTTATGTCATTTTATAAATCGATATAAGGCTATCTTTCGATTTCAACTACTACCAAATACTAACCAAAAGGCAACCAAATTAAAAAATACCCTATAATTAATGTGATCTTCATTGAAAAAGAGGGATGTACGGTAACGATTTCTTGGAGAAGGGTCAAAAATATGCATTTTTAACTATCGGGGAAAGAGGGCAATCTTTCTTAACTAAAATAGTTGGGGAATAATAGCTTAAATAATACAACCAGAAGGTGCAAATAATGAATTCATGCATTTTTAGGATTATGAAAGTCCCCCAAAAGCCTACTATTTGCTTTTTGTCCACACGCATTTAAAGAGGGTGCGAGTAAGAGGAGGTATGGATATACTGGAACATTCATTTGGTACAAAATAAACATGTTAACGCTACAGAATTAAATAAGAATCAAAACGATGGAAACATTTAGAAAAAAAGGAATACCTTTGCTTAGAGTGTTATAATATTTTTTACTAACAACAAGTAAAATACTATCGAAAAAGCAATGTGAAGTTAATAAAACTTGGAATATCTGTTTTTGAAGAAGAATCAAAAACATTTTATGTCAAAGTATGTTTATTTTGAGTGGTATAAAATGCAGAAACCATCTGCAAAAACTGGTAAGATTTTGATATTCGAATTAAATGCTCGATTTCTTTTGAGAATCAAGGACTAGAAGCATTCATATTGAAGATTAAATGATGTATTTTTATAAAATAATATTAACCTGTTTAGTGCTAAGACAAAAATCATGATTGCTGTCCCTATGCAATAACCTGCTTCGATTTGGGGTGGGTGCAAGGTTTCATGCATCAGAAGACATAAAACCATTGGTTTTGTTCTATTAACGCCGGTCTTTTTGATTTTTTGATTTATTTTGTACTTTCAAAAATAACTCAAAATTTAGAATTTGGTCCTATTCAATTCACTTTGGAAAAGCGGAGGGAATATGTACATATGATATATTTTCGGTTGTCATTCACTTGATTTCAATACTAACTCGTGGCTTGATATATCATCTAGGGAGCTGATTACTACCAATCTGAGATTAAGGAATTAACAAGAATTGATAGTACAAGTTCCTAGAGTCTAAAGAAAAACCAGATGAAGTAGCATCCCCAGTGTATTTTTTTTGTCTGGCAACCAAGATTTCGCATGTTTTTGTCGCTTCACCAAATAATTCTTCACTAAATTTAAGATCTTTTGAACATTTGCCATGGAACGAAGGTGCCTAGAAATTGCTGGAGTACCAACCAATTGCTTCTTTTTTTCCCAGATTAAAATTGACGTCTTTGAACCAACGGAACGAATTCCTGCACGTCATTTACAATAAGGCACTGTAGTGTAGCTATAAGCCTACACAAGCATTCTGGAACGTGATGCCATAAGTTAAAATCGAGAATGTTATAACGATTAAAAAAGCAATATAGTTTGTTTTAAACGGATTTGAGAAACTCTGAATTCAAGTTCTATGCTTTCCTTGAAAAATACCCTTAATACCAAGGCTCCTATGATCCCAAACAAGTCAAGTTTTACAGGGTTGGAATTAAAACATGTAAGCTTATACAATTCACTCTTTAAGAGCTTTATAAAAATTGCTGTGTTATTTTTTAACATTAAAGTATGCCATAATTTCCTGCTCTGGAGCCATTAGAATTTATTTTCGTGTTTTTTTTTTATAAGTCAAGACATAAAGCCATTAATGTGTGTTTTGAAGATAATATTTTCTAATTCATACTAAAATACAATTGAAAGCACAGTAGAAAAAAAAATTACCCAGAAAAGGAACAAAATATTACGAGCGCCGATAAAACTTGTACCCAAATGATATAAAAAGCATTAAAAACAAATATATGAGTTCCTTTTACATAGAGAGGGTTGCCATTTTCAGACAGAATGGGGACGCGAGACAGTGTCATCGCTTCTTTTTTGCCAACACGACGTGACGCCTATTTCATAGAATCTACTGTATACCTTCTTTAGTCGACTATACGCAAGAAGCCACATAATATAGGCCGAACAATGGGAATTAGAAAGGCATAAAACTTCAGTCGACTAAAATGACAACCGTCAACCAAACACATACAATATACCCTACAAAAAAACGGTAAAATACTAAAACCAAAAAAAAATGAAATGATAAAGGATAAAGGATTTGCGGAGGGTCCTTCCCAATTTATTCACATGTCCTGTTCGCCCCATTGACTCTCACTCCATCACTCCCTGTTTCTATTGTCATTTTAATCACTTACAACATTTATGACGTGCCTCACAACTACGCTACGGCATTCAATCGCTGCTCATTCTGCCGCTGCTGACGATGGTAATGCTGATGCCTGATGCTTGATGCCTGATGCTGACGACAGACAATATACAAAATGTGTACAAAAATCACCTACTTTGTGCCACTGTCGAATATGACTGCCGCTCACAACCCAAACCCAAACCCAAACCAAAACCGAAACCAAACCAGCCGCCATCGAATCCAAAATGAAACGAAACATAGTAAAGGCTCAAGGAAGCGTATAGCAATCGAAAATAATAATCGTAAAATTTTATATCACTTTATCGCTGCGCAGCCCCGATTCGACGGAAAGTTTAATTTTGCAGCAGCCACGACTGTCAACCATCGCCACAGCCATCGCCATCGCCATTGCCATCGATGTCGTCATCGTTGTCGTATGTTGTCATAAAATTCAATGAGCTTTCGATCTTGCGGTGTTCGAGGATTCAATTAGCCATGCGGTAGTTTGGCCCAAAAGAGAAAGAGATTCCATTTTCCAGCTACAACTAGATGTCAATGCTATATACAGACGTTATAGGAAGGTATAGATAGGTACAACTTATATAAGTTCCCTCTGGTTTAAGTTGTTTCCGATGTCGTTAGTAATACAAAAAATAGAAACAGACACAACATCGTAGCATTATTATACGAGAATATAGACCGGGAGGCAGGAAGATATAAAAATAGAAATAAAGTCCAAATAGCAGTTACATGCTGCTCAATGGATGCTTGTTAGAGGTTCTTACGGATACCTTTTTATAGCCAAATATAACGGCTTGGTTATGTGTGTTTTGTTGATGCCATAAAAGTGCATTACTTTGGATCAACCAAAACCTATATGTACATCGTACATAAGAACGGGAAATATTAGATAGACGCATAAGTAATGGATGGAAAGAAGAAAAGGAATCAAAATTAAGGCGGAAGCGCAATAGCGCAAAATATTTTGATGGCCCATGGGGGGATCGAACCCACGACCTTCGCGTTATTAGCACGACGCTCTAACCAACTGAGCTAATGGGCCAGATGGAAATCTTAGTAAAAAATAAAATTGCCGATGTTCTAACGGTAAGAAAAAGCATTTTTCAAAAATAGAGACGTCAATTTGAAAGGTCGAAAACGTATTATCAATGTATCTGAAGTACCGATTGTATAGACTTTTTTTAGTCAATTTATAAGTTTTTCTGGTCGTACTGGTATAAGATGAGTATGTGTTTCCAATTATGAATTGAATGGTCTAAATGTTTACTTGTTTTAAGTTTTTGACTTAAAGCGGCTAAGCTTAACAAATAAAAGTAGTTTGATATGAATCATGTATTTTTTACTATTTTTGAAAACATTTTAGCACAGACAAAAGTTTTGTTCTCTATATTAGACCATATTCTATGAAAACTAAAAATTGTAATTTTAAGGGGCCAACAGTCAGAAACTTACTTTCAAAATTGAAAATAATAAGAATTTCATTTAAGTTGTCCACAATAAATTTTGAAAGCATATACATTTTATTTAATTTAAATTTTAATTGGTATAAAAATAAATTTGGCCCATGGGGGGATCGAACCCACGACCTTCGCGTTATTAGCACGACGCTCTAACCAACTGAGCTAATGGGCCAGATGGAAATCTTTGTAAAAAATAAATTGCCGATAAAGTATTTTCAAAAATAGAGACGTCATTTTGAAAGGTATAAAACGTCTTATTATTTTATCTGACGCACCGATTGTATTGTCTTTTTTAAATCAAGTTACAAGCTTTTCTGGTCGTACTGGTATAAGATGAGTATGTATTTCTCATTATGAATTGAATGGTCTAAATGTTAACTTGTTTTAAGTTTTTGAATCAAAGCGGCCAAGCTAAATAAATAAAAGTAGTTTAATACGAATTCATGTATTTTTTACTATTTTTGAAAACACTTTAGCACAGAACAAAGTTTTGTTCTTTATATTAGACCATTATTCTATGAAAACTAAAATAGTAATTTTAAGAGGTCCAACAGTCAAAAACTAACTTTGAAAATAGAAAATAATAAGAATTTCATATGAGTTATCCACAACAAGTTTTACCTAAAAGCATATACATTTTATGGAATTTAAATTGTAATTGGTATAAAAACAAATTTGGCCCATGGGGGGATCGAACCCACGACCTTCGCGTTATTAGCACGACGCTCTAACCAACTGAGCTAATGGGCCAGTTGAGAATTTTATTAAAAAATAGATTTCCGATATTCTAACGGTATATTTGCAAGAATGGAAACGTTACGTAACGAAAGGTCGAAAATGCTCTAACAGCTCAATGGTATAAAATGTGAATGTATTTCCTACTATGAATTGATTGGTCTAAATATTTGTTTGAAATTTTCAACTCAAAGTGGTTAAAACTAAAAAAATAAAATAATTTTGGTTAAAATTCGTTTATTTTTTATTTTTAAATTATTCTGTTATTAAAGTAACACAAATTACAAATACATATATTAGAACATTTTTGGGCTCCGATATCCTCTACAGAAATTGAAAACTTCGAAATGCGTTGTATAGGCAGCCGGTTTTAAATTCAGTATTTGATAACAGCCGATATTCTAATAATTATTAGATTAATGCATGCTCATTTTTACAAAACGCGAACGTAATCCCGAAAGGTCTAAAAAGTCTTATCTTTTATATTCAATAAAGTTATAACTTTTTGAACAGTAAATACAATTTATATCAGGTGAACTGATTGGTATAAAGTATTTGACTCAAAAAAGATTAGTCATTTAAGCTTGATTTAAATATGTATGTTGACATTATATTCCTTAATTTCTTATTTTTAATTGCAATATTTATTAAACACATTATTTTTTTCAGCACTATTTAAACCATATTCGACGAAATATTCAAAAACTTTATGCTTCTGCAAGAACAAGGATTTAAAAATAAATTTGACACAGCAAGATGTTTGTATATATTTTAAAAATACACATTTGTTTTTATTTTTCATTTTCGACAGTCAGAATTGGTTTAAGCTTATTGGTATATATATTTGTATTAAGCTATTTTAGTTTTTGACTGCAATATTTATTTTTAAAAATAAAATATATTTTGTTTTGCATTATAACGGTTTTGTACAATATTCGATATAATAATAAATTTCCTGTTTTTCAACAAAAACTTATCATCTTCTAAAAAAACACAAAGACTTGGCAATTAACTGTAAAAGAAAAAACTAAATTTGATTTTTTATATATGTTTATTAAAATTTGTATATTATTTAGTCCGATTTTAATTGGTATAAAAACAAACTTGGCCCATGGGGGGATCGAACCCACGACCTTCGCGTTATTAGCACGACGCTCTAACCAACTGAGCTAATGGGCCAGACGAAAATCTGATTTCAGATTAAATTGCCGATATTCTAACGGTCCAAAAGTGATACACTCACGCGTTGGCATTTCTAGTCATTTTCAAGGATGGATACGTAATCTCGAAATGTCGAAAAGCTTTTATCTTACTATTTTACTGTCCTAGGTCTTAAAAATACCCTATTTTAGTCTGAGTGATTATTTGCATTTCTAACAATATCTAGTGAACTAGAACTGATTGGTATAAAAATTTGGATTAAGTTTCTAACCTAAAAATGCATGAATTATTTAAATTTCATTAAAATTTTATTTATGAAGGCATTACAGCGCTATATTTTTATTCTTTAACTTGAATATTTATTTAAAAAAATAAATTATTTTCATCGTTATATCCGTTTTATACCATATTCGACATATTCGACGAATTAATAAATTACTTGTTTTTCGTGCTCGGATTGTCAATAACACATTACCATCTACAAAAACTGAAACTTGAAAATGAATTTGACATAACAAGTTTGAATTTTCTTGGATGAAACAAAGATATTTAAAATTTTAAACAACTATGTGGGATTTTATAATTGGTATAAAAACATATTTGGCCCATGGGGGGATCGAACCCACGACCTTCGCGTTATTAGCACGACGCTCTAACCAACTGAGCTAATGGGCCAGATGAAAATATGTTTTAAATATAAATGTCTGATATTCTAACGGTAAAAATTATGTTAAGCTACGAAATTTAATCTAGAAAGATCGAATAGGTCTTATCTGCTTATTTCACCATTGAAAACATTCTTATATGAAAAGTAAAATGCTATTTTGTAAATGATTTTGTTCATTGTGGCCAATTAAAACAATTGATAGGTAGTTAACAAAAACTGATTGGTCTAAATATATGTATTAAGTTTGTGATTCAAAAGTATGTTATCTAATAATCCAAATTTGATTTAAATTTTTTGATAAAACCTCAATTTTAAACCATTCTTAAAATATTTCATACAAAAATTGTTTTGATCGTCATATTATAGGAACCATCGTTATCTTATTTTTGTTCTTAGGGTTGCATAATGCATAGTCAAATACCTTAATGTTTTCTACAAAATAAAAAAAAAATCGAAACGTATAATCTAATTCAAAATTCTTATTGGTATAGGTAAAGACAAATTAATGAACTTTGAGTGTAATCTACAAATTACTTTTCTAAGAATTTTAAGCGATGTCAAAGCATTTCACTTCATAAAACCTTCTATTTCCAAAAGTTTTTTATAAACTTTAGTTTTATTTCGGGAACGGAAAGCTCAAATAATTAATATATGAAATTTTATGATTGGAATCGCAATGCAGCTTTTTACCCTGAGTAGGGTGTTCCAAAGCACAAAATAATATTAGACTCATGAAACTTGTAAGAACATTGTGTTTAATTTCCTATTTAAAATAAGAATCAAAAGAGTCTATAAAAATATTGAATGTGAAAAAATGTTTTTTCCTTGGAGCAGTAAGAAAACTGATTAAACTTCTACCAGAAACCACTAATCAAAAATGAAATGTTAAGTTGGTTGAAATGTTTGATTTATTCATGAGAAAACTGTTTTATTTTTCAGGAAAATTGAGAGTAGAGTCATATTTGAATTAGCATGTACTTAAATTTTGTTACTGTCCCTTCTCCAACCAGAATTTTCTTTCAAAGAGATCTTTTTTTTAAAACTTTAAACTTCAAATAAAATGTCCGTCTTTCCGAGGCAAACGTAAAATTCAAAATCCTCGTTGTTTCTAAAGAACAAAGTCGAATCAAACAGTTTATTTTATGTTTTTTGTTTATGTTACCGATTATGTTAGTTTCTCATTGAGCCATTTTGTGAAATGCATAAGAAATAATGTTACTCATACGCCCTCATGCTCTATTTTGATACTCATTAAAAATATAATAATTTCTTTTTTGATGCATATAAATGTTTGGTCTTGTTTAAATAGAATACATTTACTTTTCCAAATGATTTTTATCTTTCAAAAACAAAATAATCCGATGAAGATTATTTATAATGAAATTTATTTGTGAAAATAAATACCTCCTGTTGTTCTTGTGGTAGTATTTAAAACACTTAACTTAAATATAATGAAATACACAAAGAAAGCGCATGTGAAGCCTTTCATTTCGATTTAATAAATTCCACATGAAATAGTTGGACAACTCACCTTACACATTATTTAATATTCAAAGCAACCCCTTGTTAACTTTAAGTATATTTAGCAAAATTTGTCTTCCCCAACTCAAATTTTTAAGCCCTTTCCCAACCCACTCCCGGACCTCATGTCTACATACATACATATGTATGTATATGTTTTTTATATAGATAATTCTTAATCTAAGTAATATGTACATAATATGTCCTGTCCATCTTCTATATAATGTGAACGTGTGGTTGGAATTAATTAGCATACTATTTTGGTCATCTGACCGAAAACGCCGCCAGTTCACCGCCATCGCCATTTCCATCAACATTTTCTATACGTATGTACGTAACGTAATGTATATGAATATATCTGCTAAAGATTCATTTTGTTTCGATTCTCCTTATATACCTCATGTGTGTCATCCTCGTCGTTTTCAAAAGCGTCACTTTGGTCGTGCGACGCGTCAGTCATTCAGTCGATTGGTCGTCATCATCTGTTTATCATTTTACATAGTAAAATCCAATTATCATCTCATCCCAGGCCATGTCATAACAACAACAACACCTTCCTCATACCACCCCCATATCCCCATGGGGGTGGCAGGTGGTAAACATGTCGACCAATGATACCTACCTTTTTTATCAAACCCCACATAAATTCCCACTTCGTCAACCCTGCCATCGCAGCGCCAGCAACCTGAAAGTGTCGATGCTGTAGTATTCGAAGGGATGGGAATGGGAATGGGTAGACATAAGGAGAACAGAGAGAAAGGGATGGCTTTGCGTTTGCGGTCAACCACATTCACAAATGGAAAATGTGCAAGTAATTAATTCGGTTCCAGCAATGAATTATTGCGGTCACACATTAAATAGGCTTTCAGCAGTAGGGAGCATAAATATTGCGTATAAACATATACCCTTGGCCGATTGATGATATCTCCCCCTAGCCCTTGCCCATTATAAAGTCATTCAAGAAGAGAACAATCTTACTTCCGGCACTCGGGTGAACGTTATACGTTACGTTTAACAACGAACGACGACGACGAGTCAGGTAGTCAGGGTCATCAATTCTCAGATGACAAATAAGGTAAGCGCATTGGAGTGCAAAAAAAGGGTTTCCCATCCCAATCATCTCTCTTTTACACGACCAAGGCGATGTACAAAAAGGTACATGAGTCCGGGCCCATGAAAGTTATAGTGTTGACCTGATTGGACTCTGTTTCTGATGTTCCTTCTTTTAATTTGTGACCCTTTCCTGCGTAGATGAGGTTAAGGGAGATGAGAGGGAGGGTTTTAATTTATGTTTATTTGTACTTTAGAATGGAATTGTTATGAGTTGATTTATTGCTTTAAGGAAATTAAGAAAAAAATGTAATTCGCCCAACGTGGGGCTCGAACCCACGACCCTGAGATTAAGAGTCTCATGCTCTACCGACTGAGCTAGCCGGGCAGTTGTGAACTCATCTGATATGTAAAAGTTTCGACGTTCAAAAAACTGATGATTTTTGTGTATTTTTATGCCACGTGTGCTTTAAAGTCTTTTCGTATACCTATCGCCTCAGATATGGCATAAAAGCTTGAATAGCTAATGCTGTTAAATTTTAGTGTGATGATTACTTAATGCTTAGTCACGCATAACAAAAATATTTATGTTTCTGGGTTCAATTTTATCAAGAAGCTTTAAGCTTTTAAAGATCGTGATTTTATTAGGCTACATAATTTATAAATTATTTTTTTATTTTTTATTTGGTGTGTAGACAAATTATAGTTAAAAGATAAGTCTACAGGGTGAACCATCTGGACATAACAAATTTCGACATTAAGAACTTTGTCATTTTTTAACCGATTTGAACCGATAAACACAATTCTGAAACGTCATTCAGTGTATAATAAAACACTACACGCCAAAAGAACGCACTGAAATTGTAGACTTCGAAAGCGCACTTTGTTTGTCCATAAATGCAGAAAAATGCATGTTTTCATCGCAGCCGATACGATCCTAATTTTGCAGTGAAAGTTTCCAGGAAGCGTTGTCTCAATAGTGATTTGGACATGGCCAACTCTTTCTTCAGATTTATCAGTACCCAGACTTTTGTATGTAGGGTTATACAAAATAGAGTTCATGCATGAGCTTGTGTACATTTTAAAAAGTTTATTTTATCCCGTTTTTACGTGAATCTTGTGTTTAAAAATGCAAATTTTTGAAGACTGCAAGATATCTGATGTTGTTTCTTACATTATAGCTAAATTTTGTAATGTTCGATAATTTGTTAAGATAAATCGAAGTAAAAGCAGTCTACAAATTGTAGTAAAATCTCAAAAATCATTAGTTTTGTTCAATTATTCGAAAACTTAAATTTTATAGGAAGTGGTCCACATACAGAAAGAGGATGGCTGGTGTAAGACTTTTAATTATCGTTAAGATATTGATTTTCCAACTTAAGAAATATTTGAACTAAAATTTGCAGATCACGAGGTGTTCCATACAAAAGCTCTAGTACTTGATTTGGTATGGGAACAATTTGGAAGGAATGCGAAAGTTGTGATCATTTGTTGTATACTATCCCTTCGGGGTCTTCCTTTTTTCAAAAATAGAATTTTTAAAAAGTTGTTCGAAGTTTTTGGACCTCAATGTTCAAAAGATCTGGGCAAAATACATAATCGTTACAAAAAACAATTTCCTTTTTTGGAAAGTTAAAATTTTGAGAAAAGGTAAATAAACACATATATCTAAGGAATATACATTTTGTTTACAGAAAACTACTTTTTAAGCTGATTGTATGAATATTTCAGTGCACAGTGCACAAATATGTCTCATTTTTATTCTATAGGAGGAACTGATCCAGCCCCTCATGAACCCGCAACCCTGACTTGTAAATGCTTACACGGGCCTCTGTCGCTGCCCAGCATTAGTCTGTGTCTGTCCCTAAACATGGGAAATCTGCTAATCCGGCTCGAAGGACCACAAATGTAATGTCTAAGTTTTTTACTATAAAAAAAATAGCAAAAATAAAAACAAAGAAATAAAAACGCAAACCAAGTTGTAAGAAATCTTTTTGAATTGTATTTTAATCATAAGACTTGATGTATACTCGATCGTACAATCATTTCATTAATTATTTGACATGAAGATTTTGTAGCTCAATTGTGGACTGTATTTGATATTTGTAATAGGTTTGTTTCCTTCAAGTGTTGAATTGTCCTCTCTCCGTAAATTCGATTCTATTTGTACTTGTCTTTCATACACTGATAGTCAAAATTTAAAAAAAAACTTCACAAAGTGTTTGTATTTTCTATAAATTATTTTGGCTCTCCTTTTCCAAAATTCGAGAACCCCAATATTGGATTTATTCCCAAGTTGTCAGTGAACTTTCGTTGGGGAAGCTCCCCTCTGTGTTGTGCGTCGATCTTCCCTTGCGCGTCTTTTTTGAGTCTTGTGTCCAGTCGTGTTAATTGTCTTACAAATTAGTAAATATTCGAAACATACATAATAAATAACAATAACAAAAAAAGAACAGCTTAGTATATTAATAAGCATAATTATACATAAATCCGCTGGTCCGGATGGTATCCCCACTTTTGTTCTGAAGAGGTGTTCTTCAACGCTGGCAAAACCACTGCGTAAGCTTTTTCATCTTCCGTACTCCTCAGGTCTTGTTCCGAGCGGATGGAAAATTGCATTTGTCCAGCCTATTCCCAAAAAAGGTGATTCTTTCTCACCCTCTAATTACCGACCGATTGCACTTACGTCCCTTTTTTCCAAGGTCATGGAAACGCTGATTAATTATCAGCTTAAGAAATATCTTGAGGAACAGAAGCTTCTTTATGACCGGCAATACGGTTTTCGTAGCAATAGGTCCACTGGTGATCTCATGGTTCATCTCACCGAACAGTGGACCAAATCTTTACATCGTTTTGGAGAAAGTAACACTATTGCACTTGATATTTCAAAAACATTTGATAGGATTTGGCTTCAGGCTCTCTTATCGAAAATGTTTGCTTTCGGTTTTCACGAATCCCTCTTTCATTGGATGAGTAATTACCCTTCGGATCGTTCAATACAAGTAGTATTGGACGGGTTCAAGTCTGAAAACCACAAAATAAATGCTGCTGTGCCCCAGGGCTCTGTTCCATCTCCAACACTCTTTCTCATTTTTCTTAATGATCTCCTGTCTGCAACTTCTAATCCAATACATTGTTTCTCTGACGATAGTTCTCTTAGCTTTTCATATTCGTTTTTAGACTCACATCCCTCTTCTTCGGATGTGGAACTGCAACGACAAAATATGATAAGTTCATTAAATTCCGACCTAAATAGCATTCTACAATGGGGATTAAAAAACCGCGTGGAATTTAATGCTTCTCGGTATTTGTATCACCAACCACCTTTTGTGGAACGATCACATACGCGATGTCGCCAAAAATGCCGCAAGATGTTTGGGTTTTCTAAGGCGATGCAAGAAGTTTTTCTCCCCCTCTGATCTGGCTGTTATCTACAAGACTTATATACGTCCAAAGCTTGAGTATAACTCCCATATCTGGGCAGGTGCTCCTGCAACTTACTTAAGTCTCTTGGACAGTATTGAACGTAGAGCATTTAGATTGATTGGTGATAATACCATAATAAGATCATTTACGTCGCTCGAACATCGTCGTAATGTTTCTTGTCTCACCCTCTTTTACCGTTATTTTAACGGTTTATGTGAAATAGCCAGCTGCATTCCTCCCCTTAAACAGTTCAACCGTAATACTCGCGCTTTTAGGAATGGTCATCAGTATACCCTCGAGCCCAACTTCGGTCGTACCGTCAAGTACAGAGATTCGTTCTTTAGCCGTACTACGCGAATGTGGAATTCCTTACCACACTCTGTCTTTCCCAGCCCTTGCAATATTTAGGAATTCAAAACCAATGTGCACCGACACCTCCTTTCAACCCATCTCTTACTTTCCTAGTGCTCACACTGTGTCTTTACATAATAAAAGTAGTAATATCCCCTTAAGTGTGCGCTTATTATAAAACAAAAAAAAAGTGGAATGACTATTTTGACGAAATTAACGAAAACAACATACATCTTCTACTGACTAATTTGGAAAAAACTGGTCTAAGGCATATAAGACAGGCAAAATCAAATCAAGTTTTTCCTTTTCTCATATTGTTAATTTTTTGTATTCGTAAAGTTCAACAAGAGAAATAAAGTTTTACTATTGTTTAAAATGTTATGAATGTGGGTAATATAATTTTATTTGTTATTTTATTTGTGAGACCTTGCAAAACTTCAAGAATGGATCATCAATTGCTATCAAATTAGTTAGTTTTTCTCTCGTCGAATAGATCACATTGTTCTTTTTGCTTCTCAAAATAGCACATAATCATGAAAACATGTGCGCCGCGCCGTATACACTCTGTGTCACAACAGAAAACAGATAATCACGCGGCCCATTAGCTCAGTTGGTTAGAGCGTCGTGCTAATAACGCGAAGGTCGTGGGTTCGATCCCCCCATGGGCCAAGTATATTTTTATTAATACAAAACTGATACAGTTCATAAATTAACACACAAAAATAGATTGAATCAGTCATAGAAAGAAAAACATGAATTTCAAAAAAGATTTCCATTGTCAATAAATAGTATACCTGTATTGAAAATCTGGTTCTCTTGTAAATTTAATGAATTGATAATTTTAAGAAACGATCTTTAGTTGAAGTATTCCTTATATTTCGTTTCATTATGAGATTAGAGGTGTAGATGAATAAATTGTTATGGTTTTGTAAAAATTTGTTGAAATTGTATAATTGCTGAAGGCCCCAAAAAATGTATAGGTCTTTTGGGAGCTTTAATCGAAAACGCTGCCTAATCTTTTGCACATATGTATAATAAAGGGAGATGTATGATTGGAGTGTTTCCTTGTATAGATCTAAAGAAAAGTTCGAAATGACAAAGATAGACAATCTTTTAAGAATGGCTAACTGCACTTATTTAAATATTTAAAATTTCATTTTGCACGTTAATCTGTCCTATATTAGGTCACATAAAGTAAAAGAATAACTACTTTACGTGAAGCTTAATCACATAAATTAGAAATCATCAAAATCAATCCAGCCATTTTTGAGTTATAAATCGTATTATTCTTTTATATAATACGCACTCTTAAGGATTTATGAATACTCTTGTAATGTTAAAAATGGTGAGAGTGATGCACATTAGTTTTAAATGTATGCAAATTTACTTTGATTGGAAATATTAAGTCATGTGAAGCATTGCATATTCGTGTAGTGCAGCATAAGAAATAATATCTATATAGTTTACAGTTCTTGCGAATATTGTTTCAGTTAAAAAGAAGAAAAATATGGTCGTATTTTCATTGGACACGTAACGTAAAACATTGTATATATTTTAAGCAATTTTTTTAATTTGACTGCAACACAAATGCAACTTATTTGAACTTATCGGAAAAGTTACATTCGCTTAGTATGTGATAAATAATAAAAGAAGTCCTTACGTAATTTCGAAACACAAGATATGGCGGTACGAAGTTCACCAATGAACAAATTAATTAATTCAACGAAAAACTAACGTTTATTCGACTGTTCCGAAAACGAACAAATATGAAAGAATTTTAGGTGACCGACTAAATCTGATATCAGATGAATTTTCGTCGAGTTTATTGCTATAAAAACTTATTTGTATATCCCCCTTTTTTATCTTTGCGTCATCCCCATTGTTGGTCCCATAAAACTAATAGCTTAACACTTCTTAGACCGAAAGTTGTTATGGCGAAATTGTGATGGAATATGGCCGGGGCTACACCCTTCTTTTCGAATCGATTCAATGGATAGATTTAATATGAAGTTTATTTTAAAGCACTTCAACAATACTTCAATGCAAAAAAGTTTTATGCGCCTTGAGTTTAACCTTTGTTCTTACCAAAAATACCTAACCAAAAAGAAAAAGCAACAAAAAAGAGAATCAGCAATTTTAATAATGTTGATTTTTTCGTTTTTTACCTACCCTAAGCTCTGCTAGCTGCAATAAAACCCCTAGTTACACTCGATTAGGCACAAAACTATAAAACCCCGGAATGGGCGTTTATGCTTCTGTAAATTGCCTCTATTTTTACAGCCCTATTTGGGAATTTGAAAATACTTTCTACCACGTATCCAATTGTTTCTATTTAGTATGATTTTTGTTGTTGTTGCTGTTGTTTTTGTTCTTATGCGCCGTGTTTGTTTTACGATTCTCTCAGCGGAAATAAAAATTCACAGAAAAGGAATTCCCTATTTTCGAACTCAACCCTTTTACTTTTTCATCACCCGAAGCCCGAACCAAAACTATAACAGAGGAATGTAACCGTAGGGTGGTCTATACGACAGTAGCTAACACACATCTAACACTTTCGAATTTGCTCTGATGATACTCTGCCTTCTGCGGGTTTTATTCGTGGGGTTTTTACGAGACTTTCCTAAATTTTATTTCCTATATAATACAGCAGAAGGTCCTGCCTTCTATAGCTGCTGGCAAGACGAAGGCGAAGACGAAGGCACAACCATCACCATCATCGTCGTGCTCATTGTCGTCATCATCATTCGAATCACGGTCACGTACTCTTTGGTTTCTGGCTTAATTCGAAAACATTTGAATCTTATTAACTCTCCAGCTCCAACTCCAAAACCAACAGTAAGCGAGTTGAGTTGAGACTTGGAATCGGCAACGGGAACGGGATCGGGTTGTTGGGTTGGTGCCTTGGTGGGTACTATAGGTACTATGGTGTGGGAGGAGTGTGGTAGTTTACGACTTTGCCATTACTCAATGGCTCGAAAACTGAGACATCATTCAAATATAAAATAAAAATAAAACGAAAATAAAAAAAAATTAAAATTCCAAACGGGGGAGACATCTTGGGAGAATTGATTTGGAAAGCTCAGGGCTTGACAGTGGTGACGACGAACGACGACAACGAAGACAACGACGAGGATGACGATGACGATAATTCCAATAGATATATTCCTTTTTTTTTCAAGAGACCATATCGGGAGCTTTGAAGGCTGCCGTGGAGCGGCATGTGGTGGAGATATTTGGATTGGGTATTGAAGCTACTGCTGGAATACGCCTTGCTCGCTTTGTTTTTTATGATCCACTTCGGTGTCCTTCCTTTCACTTGTGGAACTTGTACTCTTCGTCTTCGGAATATCTCGTTTGTTAAGTGGTTCTTTTGAAAAATATGTTTTTGTTTTTTCGTTTATTTTGTATTTTCCTTTTTTCTAAATTGGGATTTTATTTGTACGAGTTTCCTTTTTTCTAATTTGAATATTGTAAAATGTGAGATACCAATGGGCGTTTATGCTTGAATGGAATAGATATTAAGGAATCTAATATTTTTATTTTTAGTAGAACCATCCATCAATGTTGATATAGGAGTTGGTTTCTTTTGCTTTCTTTTCTCTGTCACGATGATGGTCGAAGAAAGCGAGGGGGGGGGTTATAAGAATCAATTTGTTTGACATTTATTTTTAATCTTACTTTAGAAAAAAAAAAAAAAACAAAGAAGAAAATAAATTCGATTGCGAGAAATTTATGCACATAAAATATCCCGGCAGTATCTTTTTTTTCATTATCCGTATTTATATTGCGAAAAATTGGCAAATAAATCTTTGGATGTTTCGAACAAAAGTAAATTTAAGCTTTTGCATATTTATAAAACAAAAACTTGCATTAGATTCAATCGCAAAGTCTATACTTTTTTGAGAAACAAAATATTCCGGGTGAAATCAAATAAATGAAAGTATTCCGCAAGGCTGGATTCTGGGTCCAGTTTTGTTTGTTGTTTAAATTATGACGATTCTTTGAGGCAGTGCATAACTTTAATCGATATTGTACTTCATAAATTTGTGTTCATGAAGGCTAATCCCTAACTGTTTTACTTGCGAAATATATGTAGGAACTATATGGCAAGTATTGCATTCGTAAAAAAATTCAAACTTAATCAAACACGACATAACAATAGTATAGAGAAGTCGGAAAAACGTGGGTCCCCTGATTCCATCCGCCTGTCTGTCTGTCCTCGTCCCCTGGGTGGACCGTTATTTTGTTTTTTAGTTTTCTCAAGAATTCATGAATCGAATTCAATATTTCTTTTCTGCACAATTTCTTATATTGTCTTAATAATATTGGATGATCAAAAAATCATAATGTTTTCCTTTTTCAAAATTCGATATCTCAGAAAGGCTTACAAATTTTTTAAGGAAATTCAAATTTTTTGATTGATTAAATGGAATTTATATTTTGGAATACAAAACAATTTTACAGGTACATATTTAAATCTTTAAATACAGTAAATATTGTTAAACAGACTTTTTGGACACATGAGCAAGTTCGTGCGATCTAGTTGTGCATTTTATTTATTAATATTTCATATTACTGGATGATTACAAAAATATTGAATTTTATAGGTTTCGCCGGTAGACAAAAAATATTTCTCTCTTTTAAAATAATAGAAAGACAGTTTAAGGGATAGAATTAAAGGTAAGCACGGTTTAATTTTCACTGCTCACAAGAACTAATCCTGTCACATTGCGAATTTCACGTCGTGAATTGGGCCTCCTTCCATAAAAAAAAACCAACTGACCTATGAGCTGAAACCAAGCTACTGCGTATAGTCGCTTGGTTTCAGCTCATGGTTCGTCGTGTGTTCGCTAATAAGATTTTTTAAGCAGTTGGAATTTGATCAAAGTTTTGGTCCAAAAATAATACTTAGCGATGAGACCCACTGTTGGATGAATTTGGAACAACTCCAATCCACACGAGATTCACGAGGATGCATCCAAATTAAACTACTGTTTGGTTCGGATTTTGGGACGAAGGCCTCATCGGTTCGTACTCTTTCGAAGTTGATGCTGGCCAGGCCATTACGGTCAAGGGCGATCGATATTATGTCGATGATCATTAACTTCTTGTGGCCTGAATTTACTGATATGTATATACACCTAAGACATAAGGTTTCAATTCTACGGTTATACGTCCTACACAGCTCAAGACACAATCGATATGTCATGGTTATCTCTCGCCGAGGAGACGTGATATGGCCACAAAGATCGTGTAATTTGACCCCTTTTGCCTTTTAATTGTGCGGCTTTCGTAAATCGCAGGTCTATGCACATAAACCTTGAACTACAGAGGTTCTCAAAGACAACATAATGGAAGCCATCGGTCAAATTTAGCCTGATTTATGCGCCAAAGTCATCAGAAACTGGACCTTTTAAATGCGCTACACCTAGCAAAGCTAATGAAGCCGTTTAAACGATATTTTACAGGGTTATCCATTTTGCGGTTTCGATAGTAATGAAGAAACACTACATTAATTAAAGGACCATCACGCGAATTGTTGCAAGCATCGATTTTTTTTAGGTACATTTCAACCACTTTTTGACACACATTGGGCGTTATCTCAGCCATAACTTGACGAATGTTGGTTTTCAAGTGCTCAAGAGTTAAAGGTTTATATGTATAAACACAGTCTTTTGCGTAGCCCCACAAAAACAAGACCAGCGGTGTCAAATCGCATGATCTTGGTGACCAATTGATATCGCCCCGACGAGACATTACACGGCCAGGAAATGTCTCTTGCCATAAAGCCATATTTGCTCGTTCCATCGTCGTTTTCGAAGAAGTAAGGTCCAATCACACCTCCGGACCAAACAGCGTACCAAACAGTAATTTTTTGTCGATGTAATGGCCTCTCTTCAATTACTTGAGGATTCTTAGAACCTCAAATACGACGATTTTGTTTATTAACATACTCAACTCACTGAGTGAGAAGTTTGCTTCGTCGGTGAAAAGAAATTGTTCGAAAAATCGCCGTCAACCGCCTGTTGTCCAAGCACCCATTCGACGTATCTACGACGCAACGTTGTGAATGGTCAGCTGGCTTCAGTTGTTATGTGAGCTGGACTTTATATGGATGTAGGTGTAAGACAATAATAATTCCTGAGAACTACGCGAAATTGACACATTCGGGTCTTTGGCAACACTTTCACTTTACAGCAGCGATGTTTTCAGTGCAGTGGTACGAACGAAACGATGATGCACAGGCCTTACAATATCTGTAACCAATCTATTCTCTTCAAAATTCTTCACAATGTTGCCAATTACTTGCGTATTGGACGATTATGTAAAACATACTCTCCTCTTAAAGCACGATATGTGGCTGTGTCAGAATCACCATTTTTGTAATAGGTTTTAACAGTTTGTATGCGTTGTGCTGTGCGATAGTTATGCGATCCATTTTCGTAAATGTCAAACTTTCAACTGAAAAAAAATTAAACAACTTAGATTGACAGATGTCGAATTCCAGACCTAAACTTTTGAAACCGCAAAATGGATAACCCATTATTTCGCACATGGCTCCCCCAATGGATCCGTAGCCGATAGATAATAAAGTAGTAATATTTCGCATATAATGTCATTGAAAGGGCTCTCATATAAAGATTAAACCATATTGTTTTCTCAAATACAACCTGTTTCATTATATTTTAAAATCGACCCACCTTTAATAAAAAAAACCCCTACAAAGACTTTTAAAAAGTGTTTTTTTCTCCAATTTGATTGTATTTTTTGTGTATAGTTAATTTGTTATTTTCGTAATTAAAAATATGCATTTTTATAAATTTTGTATTTCGGAAAGTATTCGGTATAATATTAATTATCTTCAAGGCGTATGTCATTTTATGCCTTGAATGTAGTTCAGACTTCAGAGCACCAACAAATAAAGTAATTGAAGGTATATGAAATACATGAGGTCGATATTTTTGATGTTGTTAGTTTTCTTAAGAGAGCTTAAATAGTGTTCCGAAAATGAGACCGGTTAGAAATGTCAAATGCGCAATAGCTTTAGTACTACAATTAAATAGAACTATAGTAAGATACAAAATTCGTTAAATTTTACTGAAGAATTTGAAATTTTAAGCTTTCTTAGACAAAAACAACAAAAACCTCAAAGATTCAATATTATAACAGTTTGAAACTCAAAGGTAGCTATTGTGCGTATGCTGTTGTAAAAGTTCTTAAACAAATTTAATTTTAACATCAAAAATATAGTTTGCCGCAGGTAGAAAAGTTGACAAACCTGTTAAGAACTTATGTAATTGTTGATTGATTTGGATTGTAATATTCAGTCACACATATCCAAGCCATTAGCCTAGAAAAAATAACTCTTAAATTTAAATGTGTATTTTCAAATTATTCAACAAATATAAGTCATTCGGTCGTGTGTGGTCCAGTAATTGTTTTTTAACGTTTTTGAATAAACCCTTTTTCATGTGCATCAGAGATTTTTAGCAATAGGTGGAACCTGCTCAAATGGAATTGACGTCGTAAAGAAACTAATTGCAAAGTCTAAATCCTGAATTTTATTAAAAATTGCTAATTTAACTAAAAACTTGAAAAAAAGAGCTGAGAGAGATAGAGGCTTCCATTGTGCAATTTGCACGGCTCTATTCTTCCCTTCGTGATGTTTTAACTTGAAATTAAAACAGAATATACAAAATTTCACATTTTGGTTTTAGTTCCTTTGCTTTATAAGATTTTGCTCCAAAGCCCCTCAAAGTTTCTTAACAAAATGCAAAACAAAACCCACTCCCTTTATGCATTGTAAATTTGATGCTTATTGCTGCTTATACTTAATTTATATTTCTTCTCATCCTGGTTCACCACGCATTCAAATAAAAAGAAAGAAAAACGAAAATAAAACAAAACGACTACACATAGCTCATACCATGCTTAAGAAGAAAAAGAAAAAATTAAATCATAAAATATATAAACTCAAAAGAAGTCTATGAGCGGCAACCTATAAAACATCCTTGCATAAGCCTCTCTCTATGTATGTACCTTCCTAAGGATACTATGCCTGCTGGTTTTGAGTGCGTCGTAAAGGCGTAAAATTTGCATTTCAAAATTTATGCAGGTTAAGGATTCTATAGTATATTTTTCTTCCTTTTTCCATTTAATTAAATCTGTTTTTTTTTTTTTTCATCATCTTCTTCTACTTCTTCTCCTCTGTGCTTTGCCTTTTTCTCGCTATATAACGAAATACGAGTACAAGAGTGAAGAGAGGTAGGTATGTAGGGTAGGTAGGTATAGGTTTAGGTACTGGGTACACGTTTTGTCCTTGAGGTACAAAAAGATAGGATGGCATTTGGTTTTCTTTAATTTAACGAGTTCATCATTTTGACTTCCTCCCCTAACAACCAACTACCCCTAAAAATTGGAATGTCTTTGCTTGCAGTTTTTTGCCTTCCCTTTGTAGTAAACCCTGAAAAAAGAAAGAAGCAAAAACTTAATTAGAACGAGTGGAATGGGGGGAGTTTTCCTCCAAAAATACAGCTCTTAAAAATTCAGACTTCAATGATATTAATCAGCTCACAGGATATTTTTGTTTTCCAAATGAGGATTCACAATTCGCATTTTCCTTCGTGTCTCGTTTTTTTTGGGGGGATAGTGGGAGGGGGTTGAATTTAATGACAATTTTAAAAAGTCGTAAAACGCTTTTCTATCGCCTCGATGCAGCAGAAAAAAAAACCTTTTCTTATAATCACGGCAGGACTTAGTTGGAGGAATCGTAAAAAAAGAAAACATTCGCATTTGTGGTGCGTGAGCCCTCACAAATTAGAAACACTCTCGAAGCCTTGAAGAGGAAAGTCCTTTTTGCGTGTTGTTCTATTTTGTCTTCTTTCTTTTTTTATGAGATTGATGAGTCTCGGGATAGGTGGGTCGTGGGTGGTCGATTGGAATGGTTGTTGATGGACTGGGCTGGATGGAAAAGACAGAGTCTCTTTTCATTGTTTTGGGGCTGGGTAAAAAAAGTGTAATGAGAGAAACATAAACAATTTTTCTAGAAAATATTAATATTTACAATTTCCAGTTGGTTAAACACAGAATTGACGAAAAAGAAAACAACAACACAAACATAGTCAGTATAGACGGGGGTCAATTTATCATTTTCAAAATTTTCAATAGAAACCTAGCCTACGGCTAGGCTATGACAGGGCCGGGTGTATGAAAGCATTAGGCAGCCAACCATCAAGCAATAACCAACTGCTTTTGATTAATATTTAGCACACAGAAGAAGGGAGATATATAGCAAAAAGCTTATACACGGAATGGTGTAATAAGTTTAATGCTCTTTGAGATACCAAAATCAAAAGATAAATTGGATCGAAATAGAAATGTAGTCTTATCATCAAGTTTATTACAAAAACAACACCCATCAAACGTAAAGACTTGACATAAATTATATACGTAGATAATCAAAAAAGAGGATAAGAGGCAAAACTAAATTTTAAAGGAGAAATTGATACCTTTGGAAAATGTGTATATTTACCTATTGCATGACAAATTTGACAGTATCGTTTTTGTTCGAAACCAATTTATCAGTAAAATAATGTGGATTTTGTTCAAAAAACGGATATTTGATTATTGAATACTTTGAAAATTCTTTCGCTCGAAACATTTAAAACTTTGTAAAATGCCTTCAGTGGGGAAGTTCTATCGAAATTAAGAATTTTTTTAAAGGGGGAGAAAGCAAGAGGTAGTCGAGGCAACTGATAAGCTACATAAATTGTAGGAAACACGGCATAATAGGATAGTCTAATTTATTCATGACATCCGATGCTTCAAACCTAAGCTGTGGTCTTCTGTGTAAACACTCAAGTCTATCAAGCACACCAAAGTGTAAACATACTTCGAACGCACTCAGTTATTCACACTAACATCTGCGTGAAAGAACTAAACATTAGGAAATAAATTTTGTAATTTTAAGTCAATGAATATACTAGCGAGAACTAGATTCAGAAACTTGACTGACAATCTCATTTAAAAACCAATTTCATTTAACTTTGTATTCCAACAAATAAATTAAATGAAGTAGAATAAATCCAGTTGAAAGAATCCTCACTTGGGTTAAGAAAATAAACGCACCCATTCTGAACATATCCGAAACCGGAAAAACATTCAAAGACAATAAACGCTATTGTGAATGAATCTTTCACATCGAGCCAATTGGAATTCCAATTCCAATTAGTTCCATGTAGCCGGCGGTATTCAATTAAGAGTTCTTGCGTTCATCGATGGCAGACATCTTTCCTTTCCTGTCTGGCCGTCGAACGCATCACATCGTCTTTTTAAAATAACCTGAAAGTTCCTGAAATAATGGTAAGAAAAATATCAAACAATAATTAATAGATATGTAGAGTAACATAATTAATTTTATTAGGAAATATATGAAAGCTATTAGCAAGATATTAAACTAAACGGAGTACGAAATTAAATTCATTTCACAAAGTCTAAGGAGCAAGGAATACCCACCCGAAATTAAAAGAACATGTCTACGCATCGATTAAAATTTGGGTAGATCCCTCATAAAAATAGAAGGTAATAAAATCATACACATTTTGTGCTGTAATTTATAAAGAGAAAAAAACTAAAGAAGGAAAAGAAAGAACATAAAATAGTTTTTTTGGTTGCACATGTGATTTCGAAGTTCTAAAGTTTTCCTTTCGTTTAATCCAATTCCCACAGGCGCGATGAGATAAAGCGGCGAGGCGTAGAACTTTCAAGAAACTACACGGCGGCCAGACAATAATTTGAAGAATTTTATAATTTGAAGAATTTTATAATTTGAAGAATTTTACTTTTTTGAAGAATTTTAATTTTAAATTCCTTAACATTTGAATTGTTGGAATACTTTAATTTTCAAATATTTTTGGTTTAAACACTTCTTTTAAATATTTTCTTTTGCCACTTACACTCCATTAAAAGTTTTTATTTCGTCACTTACACTTCGTTTAAAAGTTTTTTTTGTCACTCATACCGTAAAAGCCAGTGAAATCAGCTACTCTTTGGCATAGTTACAAACTTAGCAACAATTCAGATAAAGGTGGCTTAACAAATTTCTGGACAACTTTAGTTGCGTGTTCATTGCTAAACACGTAGCGAAATTCGTCGAGGAGAAGTATATACCTACATACCTTCTGGAATAATCTTGCCTAGAGAATTTATCTCCTGGTCAAGATCTTCACGAATGTATTCAAATAGACAAGCCAAAACCAGAATGTTGTACAAACAAAAAAGAAAACCAACGTCAAGAAAATTTAGTTCTGTTTTGCGGACAGAACACTAGAAATCTTTTCTAGAAATCGTAACGCAAGTTTATTTCACACTTCGAGACACAAGTCATATGAAAGTACCTACAAACAGCCCGCCAATTACTCGTCAGAACGGATATTTCCAAAAATTCAACAGTCAAGAATCTTTTGAGAGAAATTCATTTCATCAAGTCAGAAACATCAAGATCAGTCGTCAAGAGTAATCATCAGCGACAACAGAGTCAAGAAGCAAAGTCAAGAAAGTTCATATCGTGGTGCACACCTGTAACCTGTAATTAACTACATAAGGACTCAATAAAATTTCTGAGGATAAAAGAATAGTGATCCATATAACAAGCAGAAAATGTGGTGATATTTAAGTGTTATCATTGTGTGTTATATTTATTCTTAGATGTATATTTAGAGTTTTAGAGGTAGGTCAGCAGTAAATAGGAAAGCACTAGTTAGAGTCAAGAATAGGATATGTAGAATACCTACTTTCAAAGGTTAGTTTTGTTTTTTTTTTTTGTCTAAGTAAAAGAAATGGTGAGTTCAGACAAGAATTCTGATAAAAAGTTATTAATTGTTTTGTAGTAAATGAAGGAAGTAGTGAAAGGATAGTAAACTTAAATACGGATAAGAAAAGAATTTAAAAGAGTATAATCATTTTGTTTGTTTGTTTCAATTAAAGAAAGTATCTGAAAATATGATACCAACATACAATTTAGGAATGAAAGTATCTGAAAATATGATACCATCTTAAACATTTAGGAACGAAAGTATCTGAAAATATGATACAAAAAAATATTGTAAAGTAAAGATTACGGAAAGTAAGGAGAGAAAAGATTCCATTACTTTTGAGGAGAGTACAATAGTTTTTCAGATAGGATGAAACGAAACACAGCTAAATTGAATACCACTAGCAATCTAGTTGGAAGAGAGGTAATTGTGGAAGTGAATATGTCATTTGATAAAAGCAAATTAACAACAAATTGTGAAAATTATTGAATGCAGTTACATACAGACATCATCCGAGTTCGAGTGCACTTCAACGAGGAGAATAAAAATCTGGTGAGTGAAAATTTTTCTGTATCTTTATATTTTGTTGAAAACATATTTTATTATATATCTTTTTATCAAATGATATTTATATAATCGAGACATATGGTGATATATTTTTTTTGGTGTTGAGAAATTTTTGTTGCATAAACAAATAGTGAGAGGTAATACTGAAACATTTTAAGAAAACTATAAAAGAAGACAGTAGTAAATAGTTTGAATAGTAAATACGAATACAATTCGCGACAAAGACAAGATACCCATAGGAAGAGTGTGAATACCAAAAATTATAATAGATATAAGACCCAACAAGCGAGACGTGATGGTAAGAGACGAATCTTACAATCCGTCGTTAAACAAATATACTTATTCAGTTTTTTTGTGAAATTCAGGTTGTGAAAATTTTTGAGCGAGATTCAAAAATCAAGTTGAGAATTCTAGTTGAGCTAGGTAGTGTGTTAAGATCGTATATTAAGTAATGTTTAATAAATAGTGGTTAAGAAAATTTTTGTAATGAATAAAAAGTGTAAAGATAAGAATCGAAAAATTTCGTTTTGGTGAATCATTTGAAAATTTTCAAAAGATAAGCAGTGTTGACATTCTGAGTCGTAACAGAATAGTCAGGATGAAGTAAGTTAAGAGTTAAGAGGGTCGAGAGAAGTTGGATCGAAACATTTAAGGGAAGTTTAGTTTAAACTTCTCTTGTCCAATAAGGGGATTCTTGAGAACATAAGAGAGTGCCTGAAAGAATCATTATAGGAACTTTAAGAATGGCTATTCTTTAAGTCATAGGGTAGGTTAAAGAAGGCAGAGAGCACAACAACAGCCGTGTCTCTCCAATAAGGGGTTTCTGAATTTAAGAACCAAGTGGAAACCAAAGGTTCGTGTCAGGTCGTACATCTGACATGATAGGGAAGGGTTAAGTACGGTTCAGAGGACATGACCATCTATGTTCCTCCACAATAATTCACGAAAATTCTGTCAATTCACAAAATCAAATATCATGAAGGATAGGTACAATCTTTCAACTGTCTTGTACATAAGTTACTTTCTTCGGGTCCTAGGATTTCTTAACATATTTTTCTAGTCTACAACATCTAGATTAGTCGGTCTGAAAACAGTGTAACACCGTCTCCGCTCCAGCTGCAAGATCCCTCCCCACCGACGAGCTAAGCAATCGTGCACCCAGCAGGCCAGGTGGCTGTAGAGCGCAGGCACCCTTGTCCGAAAACGGCGTGGACTTTCCTAGGAGTTTCGTGGGAAATAAACGTCGCGTGTAAGATGAGGATAGATTCCTTTAAGAGAAGTAGGGAATTAGAGTGCAGTTTCATGGTTTCTTTTCTGAAGCTAAAGTTGTTTAATCACAGCTTATTACTTTTATAAAATATTGCTCTTTATTTTTCTCAGCTCTCTCATAGGGATATGATTCGATGACTTCAGCGAGTTATGATAGTCAGTTTGGTTGAGAATGGTCGGTAAGAGTCAAACAAAACCATTTGAGTTATTGTAACTCGTGTGCAATAATGGGGTATACGACGATTTGAAGCGACAAATAACTCGACTGTTGAGTCGATCTTTTGGTGTTTTAGACAAGTTATGCATAACATCGAGACATATTCACTAAAGGTGGATAGAAGAGTTTCTTTCTCAGAAGGGTTGAGAAGGTTACTCGGCTGTTCACTTCTGTAAAGGAGTCTATGTACTTACGGCTGATGGATTTCTGTTGACTTCGGTTTGGTTGTTGATGGTGATTCGTGAAGTTACGGATATTGATTAGCAGACAAGCTGAATTTGATAGAGAGAAGGAAGTCGTGAGTGCAATAATGAGGTTGAGGTGAGTTGATGGTGATGATGATGTTGGTGGTAGTAGTATTATGGTAGCATGGTATTATTATGAAGTCAACATTATTAATTCATTATTTTAATTTAATTTTAATCTTTATTATTCATTAGTTCGTTACAGATGGCGCCCAACGTGGGGCCCGAAAGTTTGTAACATAATGACAGTAGTGATATTTTTTTTGTGAAAAGACAATATAGACATTAGAACAAAAATTTTTTTTTGTGCGAAAAATTTAGTTGAGTAAACTTTTTTTTTGAAGAAGTTCACTCGGAGGTAAAATTCGGAGAGAGTCAGTCGATTCTTATTATCCGGAGGTTTTTGTAGTTAAGTAAGACTTCGTCTGTTGTAGTGAGGTCGATCGATTCTTTACGACTTCGATATTTAGTGTTAGCACTTATGTCCGCATTTGGGTGTATTTAACCCGGTGGTCTGTTGCATTAAGGCTATACACTTTATTTTGGTGAAAGAGTTTGGAGGGGTGATTCTCTTAACCTTTTGACCGGTGGTTGGTTGAACAAGTTCCCGACGCACGTCTGTTGCAGAAGTATAGAGATAGCTAGGATAAACTCACTTTTTCAGAGAAAAGGTTTCTCACCTACATGAACACCAGTTCTGTGAGAAAAGTTTCAGTTTGGAGTTTAGCGAGGAGATTTTGGGCACATTGACCGGTGGTTGGTTGAACAATTTCCTGACTCACGTCTGTTGCAGTGTGGCAAATATCCGAACTTTCCTGAGAACGAAAAACTTTTCTTTTATTTTTCGTGATAAAGACCAAACACAATCAACATTTTCAATTCGAGTATCTTTCGACGTAGTTAGATGCTTGAAACTTTTTTTTTATTCAAATCATATTTTAAATTTAGTAGATCCAACTCTCAAGACCCAACAAATTATGATAAAGTTTAAGTTTAAATTTTTTTTTGATTTTTAGAAATTTGCCTGGTGGCGCATTTAGTTGTTGAGAAATTTTGCCTGGTGGCGTATTTAGTTTTGAGAAATTTTTGCCTAGTGGCGCATTTAGTTTTGAGAAAAATTTGCCTGGTGGCGTATTTAGAAATTTGCCTGGCGGCGTATTTAGAAATTTGCCTGGTGGCGTTATAGTTTAGAAATTTTTGCCTGGTGGCGCATTTAGAAATTTTTGCCTGGTGGCACCTTTGAGATTTAAGTATTAATATAGTTTAAATATTTAGTAAGTTTTGTTTTTGAAAATTTATCAAATAAATTTTTTTTTGAGAAGATTTAAGGAAATTTAGAGTTAAGTTTGAGGTTAATCGAATTTATAGATCATTCTTTGGGTAGTCTATTTGATTCAAAGTGAATGAAAATTTAATTAATTGAAAACTGAGTTTTAAATTTATCAATAGTATAGTAAGAATTAGTTTAGTTAAGTTTAGTTTGGACTTTCACTAATGCGTGGAAGAGGTAGAGCGCGATTATTTCATCCAACACCGCGTGAGATAAGATACGGTAGAAGAGCCAGCATGTTATTGAACCAACAAGGTCGTAGTCGTAGGAACAGTCCTGCCAACCGTGGGGAAAACCATAGTAGTAGGAGCAGTCCCGTAAACGACGAAAATAGAGACGTTAACTTAAATGTGAACGTGGAAGTTGACGAAAACATTAACGATAACAATGTAAGTCTTCCAAGTAACTTAAGACCGGTTGAACCGACAGCCAGTTCGAGTCGTAACGCGAAGGATAATTCATTTGATAGCAGTAATCATTTCGACAATTATGTACAAGAAGTAGTGTCTGCGACGGTAGGTCTAAATAGAACGGAAGACCAAAGGTTTATTAGAGAGGAATTGGCGCGTAACCAAGCGACGATTCTTGATCAAGTAGGGAACATCGTGAGAGAGACTCTCGCGAGAGTTTTACCCGCGGCACCACCAACTGATACTAATGTCAGAAATTTACATGAGGCACCAACACCGGCTACTAGACCAAATCCGAATAATCTACCTAATCCAAATAACAATCAAAACAACCTGATCGAGACCCAAACGAATGAACCAAACGTTCATCCCGTTAACATGGCTAGAGGTTCTAATGTGGACAATTACCTGACTCAGTTGAGTCTGATGAATCTTAACGATTCACCTGCCGCATCGAACCAACCCTTAGCACCAACACCAGCTAGTTCGTATATGAGATTTCCGCACTATCACAAGTGGGGGATCAAATTTGACAACAAAAACATGTCAATCGATGAATTTTTATTTAGGATAGAGATAGTGAAGGACAGTTATCATTGCTCTTGGGAAGAAGTGGTAACAAATTTTCACCATTTTGTGAGTGGTTCTGCTGAAGCGTGGTATTGGATGTATTTGAAAAACAACCCGAGAACGTCTTGGCAATCTTTGAAGTCAGCTTTACTGGAGCAATATAGGAGTTTGGAGACAGACCCCGAGTTGTACAGAAAAATGATGGATAGGAAGCAAGCGCTCAACGAGAGCTTCAACGATTTCTATGATGATATAATAAAGTTGAACTCCCGAATGAAAATCCCCAAACCCGCGAGAGAGATAGTCGAACTAGTCAAACAAAATGTGAAGAGAAGAATAGGAGAGTTATTGATTACTTTTAACACTAACAGCCTTGCTGAATTAGTTTATGTTTGTAGAACAATTGAAAAGTTCCTGAACGGAAATAACATCAGTGACAATCAACGTTTCAAAACACCGACAAGTTATTCGAACCAACCAGTTCGTAAACAAGTTCATGAGCTAGACCAACATCAACTAGCAATAGAAGAGGCAAAACCAGACACTTCATTGGAAGCTTTCCATAGGAAGGACGAATTTAAGTGCTGGAACTGTAAGGGCGTGGGTCATCTCTTTAGGGAATGTCCTGATACCAGAAGACGACTCTTCTGCTTTAAGTGTGGTCGTGAAGAAACGGTAACACCTAGTTGTCCGATCTGTTCGGAAAACGGTCCAAAGAGCAATTTTCCAATCGAGGGGGAAGTTGTGAAGACCAAGTACTCGAAAAAGTAATTAACCCTCAAGCACCCATAAAAAAAGTCACGATCTGGAAACCTGAACATAAGAAATCATTCGAAAAACCGGTTGTAACAAAGTCTGAGAAAACTAACTTATATCCTTTGAAGAGACCTTTACAAGAGCGACAAATTGAATACTTTAAAGCGCGAAAACGAATTTTGACATTTCCATGTCGTTCAAAGAAAGTTTCGAATTTAAGAAATAGAATGAAAACAAGAAGAAAATTACATAAAGCAATATCTGCGACAAACATAAAGAACAATATTAACGATCCGCGTCCATATGTTTCTGTTGAAATATTTGGTAAATCGTGGCTCGGTCTTTTGGATTCCGGAGCCAGCATTAGTTGTCTGGGCTCAGAAGCATCAGAATATTTGAAAACGAACAAAATTCCTTTCAAGGAATTCTCTTCGGCTGTTTCTACAGCTGATGGGAAGAAACAAGCAATTGTGGGCATGGTTAGGGCAGCAATCCAATACAAGGGCATAGTCCGCGAATTGGATTTGTTCGTCGTTCCATCGCTAACACAACCACTTTACTTAGGGGTTGATTTCTGGGCTTCGTTCCAAATAGCTCCACACCTAATATCATCTTTAGACAATGCTCCCGAATCCGATGACGAAAATAAAGAACCGACCAAATGCAAGTTGTCCAACCAAGAGTCGAAGGTGTTAGAAGAGGTTATTGAGCTCTTTCTATCTTTCGCTGAGAGAGGTTTAGGACGGACTCATCTTATAGAACATACGATAGATACGGGTGATGCGATGCCAATCAAACAGCGTCATTATCCCATATCTCCTGCGGTACAAGCCCTGGTGTACGAGGAATTGGACCGCATGCTTGAGTTAGGTGTTATCGAAGAGAAGTCCAGCCCATGGAGTTCACCTGTCGTATTGGTACGAAAACCAGGAAAGAACCGCATGTGCTTGGACTTTCGGAAGGTAAACTCCGTAACTAAAAAGAATGCGAATCCAATTGCTCAGATAGAGGGATTGTTAGCTCGCCTTTCAGAGACTCATTTCATCTCGAGTGTGGACCTGAAAGACGCATACTGGCAAATACCGCTGGAGCAAAGCTCACGGGAGAAGACAGCCTTTACCGTCCCCGGAAGACCGCTCTATCAGTTCAAGGTGATGCCGTTCGGTCTCTCGAACGCCGCTCAAAGTCTAACCTACCTGATGAACTTGGTTGTTCCACAAGAATTGCGAGATCAAGTATTTGTTTATCTGGATGATCTCTTGGTCATCTCAAGAACATTTGAAGAACATATGAGAATACTGCGGATAATAGCGAACAGGTTGTTGGAAGCTGGATTGACGATTAACGTCGAAAAATCTAAGTTTTGCTTCCAAGAACTCCAGTACCTAGGATACGTAGTAGGACCAGGTTGTTTGAAAGCAGATCCGGCAAAAATGTCTGCCATTGTAGACTTCCCTGTACCGACGTCAACACGGCAAGTACGTCGATTTCTCGGCATGGCGGGCTGGTACAGGCGTTTCATCGAAAACTTCTCTGGAGTAGCTAGTGCTATGACAGACACTCTGAAGAAACATCAAAAGTTTGAGTTTGGGCAGGAAGCGCTCAAAGCGTTTGAAGCAATCAAGAGAGCATTAACATCGGCTCCAATCTTGATTAATCCTGATTTCAGCAAACAGTTCGTTATTTTATGCGACGCATCAAATACAGGCATAGGCTGCGTACTGTGTCAAAAGGATGAGTCAGGAGTAGAAAGGCCAATTTACTATTATTCCCAGAAGCTGAACGCAGCGCAACGGAACTATTCAGTCACCGAGCGTGAGTGTCTAGCGGCAGTGAAGGGAATACAAAAATTTAGACCGTACGTGGAAGGTTACAGATTTTTGGTTATCACCGACCACGCGAGCCTTAAGTGGCTGATGAGTTTAAGAGATCCAACGGGGAGATTAGCGCGATGGAGTCTCAAATTACAAGGATTTGACTTTGGGATAGAACACCGGAAGGGTACGCTGAATGTAGTGCCAGATGCTTTATCTCGTACCCATGAGGTAGAGGGTCTGCATTCAGAGGTATGCCGACCGGGGTCTATGTCAACAAATCCGTCTGAAGTGTTGTATGTCGATCTGGAAGATCCAGCTTTTAAGTCGGAAGAATATCTCCAGATAGCAGAACACATCAGTAATAATAAAGAAAGATTACCTGATCTTCGAGTTTCGAACGGTTTCGTATATAAGAAGATCAGGCATTGTACAGGAAATCCGCTTCAGGACTCACAAGTCTGGAAGTTATGGATTCCATCGTCGCTGACCGAACCAATGATCTCTCAGGCTCATTGTCCGCCAAGAGCTTCGCATGGGGGCGTGGCTAAGACCTTGTACCGACTACGTCAGCAGTTTTATTGGCCAGCGATGGCTTCTCAAGTTAAAGCATTTGTAGGTAGCTGTGATATTTGCAAAACAACTAAATCAGCTAATGTGATCTTGCGAACCAACATGGGAGAGGCATACACAGTGGAAAGACCATTCCAACATGTGTATGTAGACTTTCTGGGGCCATATCCGCGATCACGGAAAGGAAACACATATATAGTAATTGCGTTAGACCAATTGACCAAATTTGTCTTCATCAAACCTTTGAAAAAGGCAAATTCAAGTGAGGTGATTAAATTTTTAAAAGACGAAATATTTTTAATTTACGGCGTACCCGAAAGTTTGTTGTCCGACAACGGTTCTCAATTCTTGAGTAAAGAATTTGCGAAAATGATAGAAATGTTTGGCATAAGACATGTGAAGACGGCGGCGTACGCTCCACAAGCAAACGCTAGCGAACGAGTCAATCGTTCAATATTATCAGCCATCCGTTCTTACATTGATCCGCGGCAATACAACTGGGACGAGTATTTGTCTTGTATAGGCAGTGCTTTACGTACGTCAGTTCATTCTGTTCTGGGCATGTCGCCATACGAGGCATTGTTCGGGCAGAGAATGATCGAGCATGGTGCCGATTATAGTCTCTTAAGAAAACTTAATGGTCTGAATCAAAGCGAAATAGAATGGTTACCAAAAACAGCGAAAATGAACATTTTGCACACCCATCTTAAGACAGCGTTAGAGCAAGCTCACGAAACGTATAAGAACAACTACAATCTTAGAAGTAAATTTGTTAAATTCGAAGTAGGAGATGTAATATTCAAGCGTAACTTTGTGCTTAGTGACGCAACGAAACACCGAAGCGCCAAATTAAGTCCTAAATTTTTAAAAGTGACTGTTTTAAAAGTTGTAGGCAACAATTTGTATAGAGTCAAAGATGACAAAGGATTCGAGTCAGTAGTTCATACCAAAGACTTAAAAAGGTAGTTTTATGTTAGTGCAGTAGCCCGGCGTAGTCAGCTGTGCATGAGACTCCTGTTAGAACACAGACTCATATTCCGTTTCTTTTCTTGTCCTTCAGAAGAGTTAAAAACTATTCAGAAGAACAAGTTTTGTAGGAAACACGGCATAATAGGATAGTCTAATTTATTCATGACATCCGATGCTTCAAACCTAAGCTGTGGTCTTCTGTGTAAACACTCAAGTCTATCAAGCACACCAAAGTGTAAACATACTTCGAACGCACTCAGTTATTCACACTAACATCTGCGTGAAAGAACTAAACATTAGGAAATAAATTTTGTAATTTTAAGTCAATGAATATACTAGCGAGAACTAGATTCAGAAACTTGACTGACAATCTCATTTAAAAACCAATTTCATTTAACTTTGTATTCCAACAAATAAATTAAATGAAGTAGAATAAATCCAGTTGAAAGAATCCTCACTTGGGTTAAGAAAATAAACGCACCCATTCTGAACATATCCGAAACCGGAAAAACATTCAAAGACAATAAACGCTATTGTGAATGAATCTTTCACATCGAGCCAATTGGAATTCCAATTCCAATTAGTTCCATGTAGCCGGCGGTATTCAATTAAGAGTTCTTGCGTTCATCGATGGCAGACATCTTTCCTTTCCTGTCTGGCCGTCGAACGCATCACATCGTCTTTTTAAAATAACCTGAAAGTTCCTGAAATAATGGTAAGAAAAATATCAAACAATAATTAATAGATATGTAGAGTAACATAATTAATTTTATTAGGAAATATATGAAAGCTATTAGCAAGATATTAAACTAAACGGAGTACGAAATTAAATTCATTTCACAAAGTCTAAGGAGCAAGGAATACCCACCCGAAATTAAAAGAACATGTCTACGCATCGATTAAAATTTGGGTAGATCCCTCATAAAAATAGAAGGTAATAAAATCATACACATTTTGTGCTGTAATTTATAAAGAGAAAAAAACTAAAGAAGGAAAAGAAAGAACATAAAATAGTTTTTTTGGTTGCACATGTGATTTCGAAGTTCTAAAGTTTTCCTTTCGTTTAATCCAATTCCCACAGGCGCGATGAGATAAAGCGGCGAGGCGTAGAACTTTCAAGAAACTACACGGCGGCCAGACAATAATTTGAAGAATTTTATAATTTGAAGAATTTTATAATTTGAAGAATTTTACTTTTTTGAAGAATTTTAATTTTAAATTCCTTAACATTTGAATTGTTGGAATACTTTAATTTTCAAATATTTTTGGTTTAAACACTTCTTTTAAATATTTTCTTTTGCCACTTACACTCCATTAAAAGTTTTTATTTCGTCACTTACACTTCGTTTAAAAGTTTTTTTTGTCACTCATACCGTAAAAGCCAGTGAAATCAGCTACTCTTTGGCATAGTTACAAACTTAGCAACAATTCAGATAAAGGTGGCTTAACAAATTTCTGGACAACTTTAGTTGCGTGTTCATTGCTAAACACGTAGCGAAATTCGTCGAGGAGAAGTATATACCTACATACCTTCTGGAATAATCTTGCCTAGAGAATTTATCTCCTGGTCAAGATCTTCACGAATGTATTCAAATAGACAAGCCAAAACCAGAATGTTGTACAAACAAAAAAGAAAACCAACGTCAAGAAAATTTAGTTCTGTTTTGCGGACAGAACACTAGAAATCTTTTCTAGAAATCGTAACGCAAGTTTATTTCACACTTCGAGACACAAGTCATATGAAAGTACCTACAAACAGCCCGCCAATTACTCGTCAGAACGGATATTTCCAAAAATTCAACAGTCAAGAATCTTTTGAGAGAAATTCATTTCATCAAGTCAGAAACATCAAGATCAGTCGTCAAGAGTAATCATCAGCGACAACAGAGTCAAGAAGCAAAGTCAAGAAAGTTCATATCGTGGTGCACACCTGTAACCTGTAATTAACTACATAAGGACTCAATAAAATTTCTGAGGATAAAAGAATAGTGATCCATATAACAAGCAGAAAATGTGGTGATATTTAAGTGTTATCATTGTGTGTTATATTTATTCTTAGATGTATATTTAGAGTTTTAGAGGTAGGTCAGCAGTAAATAGGAAAGCACTAGTTAGAGTCAAGAATAGGATATGTAGAATACCTACTTTCAAAGGTTAGTTTTGTTTTTTTTTTTTGTCTAAGTAAAAGAAATGGTGAGTTCAGACAAGAATTCTGATAAAAAGTTATTAATTGTTTTGTAGTAAATGAAGGAAGTAGTGAAAGGATAGTAAACTTAAATACGGATAAGAAAAGAATTTAAAAGAGTATAATCATTTTGTTTGTTTGTTTCAATTAAAGAAAGTATCTGAAAATATGATACCAACATACAATTTAGGAATGAAAGTATCTGAAAATATGATACCATCTTAAACATTTAGGAACGAAAGTATCTGAAAATATGATACAAAAAAATATTGTAAAGTAAAGATTACGGAAAGTAAGGAGAGAAAAGATTCCATTACTTTTGAGGAGAGTACAATAGTTTTTCAGATAGGATGAAACGAAACACAGCTAAATTGAATACCACTAGCAATCTAGTTGGAAGAGAGGTAATTGTGGAAGTGAATATGTCATTTGATAAAAGCAAATTAACAACAAATTGTGAAAATTATTGAATGCAGTTACATACAGACATCATCCGAGTTCGAGTGCACTTCAACGAGGAGAATAAAAATCTGGTGAGTGAAAATTTTTCTGTATCTTTATATTTTGTTGAAAACATATTTTATTATATATCTTTTTATCAAATGATATTTATATAATCGAGACATATGGTGATATATTTTTTTTGGTGTTGAGAAATTTTTGTTGCATAAACAAATAGTGAGAGGTAATACTGAAACATTTTAAGAAAACTATAAAAGAAGACAGTAGTAAATAGTTTGAATAGTAAATACGAATACAATTCGCGACAAAGACAAGATACCCATAGGAAGAGTGTGAATACCAAAAATTATAATAGATATAAGACCCAACAAGCGAGACGTGATGGTAAGAGACGAATCTTACAATCCGTCGTTAAACAAATATACTTATTCAGTTTTTTTGTGAAATTCAGGTTGTGAAAATTTTTGAGCGAGATTCAAAAATCAAGTTGAGAATTCTAGTTGAGCTAGGTAGTGTGTTAAGATCGTATATTAAGTAATGTTTAATAAATAGTGGTTAAGAAAATTTTTGTAATGAATAAAAAGTGTAAAGATAAGAATCGAAAAATTTCGTTTTGGTGAATCATTTGAAAATTTTCAAAAGATAAGCAGTGTTGACATTCTGAGTCGTAACAAAATAGTCAGGATGAAGTAAGTTAAGAGTTAAGAGGGTCGAGAGAAGTTGGATCGAAACATTTAAGGGAAGTTTAGTTTAAACTTCTCTTGTCCAATAAGGGGATTCTTGAGAACATAAGAGAGTGCCTGAAAGAATCATTATAGGAACTTTAAGAATGGCTATTCTTTAAGTCATAGGGTAGGGTAAAGAAGGCAGAGAGCACAACAACAGCCGTGTCTCTCCAATAAGGGGTTTCTGAATTTAAGAACCAAGTGGAAACCAAAGGTTCGTGTCAGGTCGTACATCTGACATGATAGGGAAGGGTTAAGTACGGTTCAGAGGACATGACCATCTATGTTCCTCCACAATAATTCACGAAAATTCTGTCAATTCACAAAATCAAATATCATGAAGGATAGGTACAATCTTTCAACTGTCTTGTACATAAGTTACTTTCTTCGGGTCCTAGGATTTCTTAACATATTTTTCTAGTCTACAACATCTAGATTAGTCGGTCTGAAAACAGTGTAACACCGTCTCCGCTCCAGCTGCAAGATCCCTCCCCACCGACGAGCTAAGCAATCGTGCACCCAGCAGGCCAGGTGGCTGTAGAGCGCAGGCACCCTTGTCCGAAAACGGCGTGGACTTTCCTAGGAGTTTCGTGGGAAATAAACGTCGCGTGTAAGATGAGGATAGATTCCTTTAAGAGAAGTAGGGAATTAGAGTGCAGTTTCATGGTTTCTTTTCTGAAGCTAAAGTTGTTTAATCACAGCTTATTACTTTTATAAAATATTGCTCTTTATTTTTCTCAGCTCTCTCATAGGGATATGATTCGATGACTTCAGCGAGTTATGATAGTCAGTTTGGTTGAGAATGGTCGGTAAGAGTCAAACAAAACCATTTGAGTTATTGTAACTCGTGTGCAATAATGGGGTATACGACGATTTGAAGCGACAAATAACTCGACTGTTGAGTCGATCTTTTGGTGTTTTAGACAAGTTATGCATAACATCGAGACATATTCACTAAAGGTGGATAGAAGAGTTTCTTTCTCAGAAGGGTTGAGAAGGTTACTCGGCTGTTCACTTCTGTAAAGGAGTCTATGTACTTACGGCTGATGGATTTCTGTTGACTTCGGTTTGGTTGTTGATGGTGATTCGTGAAGTTACGGATATTGATTAGCAGACAAGCTGAATTTGATAGAGAGAAGGAAGTCGTGAGTGCAATAATGAGGTTGAGGTGAGTTGATGGTGATGATGATGTTGGTGGTAGTAGTATTATGGTAGCATGGTATTATTATGAAGTCAACATTATTAATTCATTATATTAATTCATTATTTCTTCAGTCATTTATTCTTCATTATTATTCGTTACAAAATCAAAGAGTCGGTACTCCAAACTTCATAATCGTACACTCGACTCATTCGTGGAAGGTGGCTTGATTGTGTAGATGATCTAAGCGTTGAGGAACTAATATATTCTGATCACCTTCCATTAAATGTTAAGTGTAAATTCAGTGAATTACAAGGAGAAAGAAATGAAGGTCTGAAATTACTACCTAAACTTAAGTGGAAAGGAACTCTGTTGGCGTCATATCAAATGAACCTTGACTTGTGTATAAATACTCTAAGCGATGACCAAATTTAGTCCACTCGAGGTATTGATCTGCTAGTTTCAAGCATATCTCAATCAGCACAAACTTTTCAATCACGCCGCATGCAAAACTGGAAGGATCCATGGTTTGATGCAGAATGCGAGGCAGCAAGGAAAAAGTCTTTCGGCTTTCTGAAACTTCTCAGAGCAACAAATTCAATGTCAGCTAAATCAAGGTATCAAGAGGCAAATAAGGCTTTCAAAACAATTTGTAAAGAAAAGAAAAACCAATACTCTCGCTCTCTCATTCAAAGATTATCGGAAGTAAGAGACAGCAGAGCTTTTTGGAAGCTTGTTCGGGAATTAAATGGCATACCGTTTGCGAGGAAAACTGAAATAAGCTTAACTATATTAGCGGAACATTTCGAACGGTTACTTTCTGTCTCGGGAAGCCCAAATCAAATGCAGTTTGCCTACCCATGGGTGGGAAACGATTATCTCGACCGTGCTTTCACAACACAAGAGATAACAGATGTCCTTAACAGATGCAGTATAAATAAGGCTCCAGGGGAGGATCGTGTCCCGTACGAATTCTACAAGTACGCATCGGAAAATTTCATAACAAAGCTTACGGATGCCTTCAACTACATCTTTGATAGCGGTGAAATTCCACAAAACTTTCGAAAGAATATCATCTTTCCCCTATTTAAAAAAGGTGATGTAAATGACCCTAACAACTATAGAGGTATATCTTTCTTGAACGCAGTTATGAAAATTTTTACCGGAGTCATTTTAGACAGGCTGACACTCTGGACACAAGAACACAACCTCCTAAGTGAGTTTCAAGCTGGGTTCAGGAAGGAATATTCAACAGTAGACAATATTTTTTCCTTAACAAGTATCGCTAATTCTTACATTAGCAAAGGAAAGAAGTTATATGCTTTCTTCATTGATTTTAAGGCAGCCTTCGACTCAATCAACCGGATTGCTCTCTTCTACAAACTCAGTTGTCTCGGTTTGTCATCAAAAATGCTAACGATAATACGCCGGCTGTATGAAGATAATTTATCAGCAGTATGGGACGGAGCTGAAAGATCAGACTGGTTTCAAACGACATCAGGAGTCAAACAAGGTTGCCTTTTGAGTCCACTTCTCTTCTCACTCTTCTTAGATGACCTGACATCGTTTCTACCAGGAGGTATTTCTTTTGCGGGTACCGACATAAAAGCATTGCTTTATGCAGACGATATTGTCATTTTTGCAGAGACTCCAAATATGTTGCAAATCATGATAAACAAATTGCTATTGTACTGCCAGCTGTGGAGTCTCACAGTTAATACCAGAAAGTCTAAAGTGATGATATTTCGAAATGGAACAGGACGGTATGCAAGGGATGAGAAATGGATATGGGAATGTGAGGAACTCGATGTGGTAAGGGAGTATAAATACCTCGGAATAATCATAACCCCGCAGCTCTCTTTTAAAAAGCATCTTCAGGAAAAGTTGAAGGAAGCAAAAAAAGCAATCAACTGCAATTGGAACGGAGTACTTGGGAAAAAACACATTGCTCCGAGTGCTAAGTACAAGCTTTTTGAAGCGGTCATGCGATCAGTTATGTGTTATGCGGGGCAAGTATGGGGTATAAATCAGCATGAGGAAGTTGAAAAACTTTTGAGGTATTTTATAAAAAAGATATTCTGGCTCCCGGAAAATACCCCGACATATATGCTGCACTTAGAGACCGGTGTCGCGCCGCTCTACGTCTTCACCCTCAAGATGCATCTGTACTATATCTCCAAAATAATAGCGCTCCCAAATCATCGACTGCCAAACAAGATAGTAAGACATCTTCTATCCCAAAAGTCTCAATTCTTTGAAGAATGGACAAGACTCGGCACCCAGCATGAGGTCCAGTTATTAGAAAACAACCTAGAATCTTGGAAAGACAGCTTCCCTACACTGTTGGAAAAAATTGAAGTTTCAATGTTTGCTGAATTTGAAGAATTGGCCCATAGGAGTGAATCCCGAAATATGTATAAGCTGCTGCAGTACAACCTTGGCGAAAACAACTATTTCAATGACCGCTTTTCAATTAGTTTAATATCATCGATTTTCAAAACCAGGGGGGAATTGCTTCGCCTAAATTATCAGCCTTATGGACCTGAAGGGAGCATAGAGTGCAGTCTTTGCAACCTGCGAGCGACCGAAAATGTCCTTCACTTCTTGGGAACATGCCCAATATTGAAAACGATTCGACGTGCACACTGGGGAAAATGGTTACTGACTTTAGAAGAAACCAAGGACATACTCAACGGCCAAAATTGGACGAACTTATACTCATTCGTCAAGGCAGCATATAATTATAGAATGCAAATTATAAATGAAGCTTTTTAAAAATACAGGCGTGAATCCATATTAATTATGTAACTCTAATTTGGTACTTCAAAAATTTGTCTTGTAAACAAAAAACAAACATAAAGATACTATAAGTATTATAATTATTCAATTTATGTAATGTTAACTAAATAATACTCTTTTTTTCTGGCTGACGGCAAAAGCCAATGCTATATTTTGTGTTTAAGTATGCATAATGTATTTCAATATTTTGTTTTAAATAAAATCACACTACTACTACTACTACACTCGACAGGTCAGGACATTATTTCATCTTGTTAAAATATAGAAAGTATTGTGAGGGTGTATTTGGAAAGAGGAATCTCGATTGATGACAAAAACACCCAATTTCTGTAATCCAAATTCGGGACCATTTCAGCAAAATTTTGAACCATACAGTTTCACAACCACCGTACGTTCTTGAATTAGAATCATGCACATTTTAAGCTATTCTGTAAACTTAAGAGACTGACCGACGCGACGCGTCTACACGGATTTGAATTGATATTGATTGATACCGAAATGATAAAGGAACTGAAGCGTTAAAACAAATTTATTGTGTGAGAGTGGAGAGGGGATGGGTCTACTTTGAGAGGTAAAAATTTAATGTAGAAGAATAAATGAAGATAGTTTTTTGAATTATGCTTTTTCTCAGCAGTAACGTTAATAAAAACTCCGAGCTAACGTGTTTGCTAGACAGTTTACTTAAAATTACACCTTCCTGGCTAGAATAATTACACCCTTAGTTCCGAAATAAGTTAACGATTCTATATGAGACCTATTTTTTAGTACTCGAACTGTGGCTAGAGATCCCAGTTCACTGGTTTGGATGAAATCACCACTATTGTTTCACTGGCAAAACGCTTGTATAAGTTTTTATTCTTTTTCTACTCTTATTCTTCGCAAGTCGTTGTTTAGAGAAAGTAAGATTATTGCATTAGATATTTCCAAGACATCTGATAAAATCTGGCATCCTATCGAAATTTCGTGTTTTCGGTATGTACTACATTTTTATTGCATCATTTAATATGATTTGTATTGGTCGTATTCAAGCTTGATGTTACCAATAATATTGTGTGCCTCAAGGTTTCCGTTTTTTCTTCGATTCTTTTCCTCATTTCTAAAAATTATCTCTTTTCTACACCTTCTAATACATTTAAATGCTTCGTTGATGATTGTTTTCTTAGATTTTCATATTAATTTCCGCACTTTCATCCTCCCCCTATTTGGGATATGGAACTGCAAAGAAAAAGCATGATAGCCTCATTAAATTCTGACCTAAGGCGATTTACACTTCCTTTGGCATTATTTTCCTACGAAACTGAATTACTTCCTATTTGTCTCTCTCTCTCTCTCTCTGATCTCTGAATCTATAAAACAAATATACGTATAAGTTTGCATATAACTCTAATGGCTGATGTCCCAGTATCTCACTTAAGCCTATTGGCAAGTATTCAAAGAATATAGATAATAACGGCGCAGGGACATAAGGCCCAGGGACATAACCTTACTTAAGGTGGCGCTACAGTCCTGTGTGAACTAGGGCCTCACCCAACAAACTTCTCCATCTAGCTCGGTCCCTAGCTAGATGTCTCCAGTTTCGCGCTCCGAGTTGGGTGAGGTCACCTTCCACTTGTGCGCGCCACCTGATTCGCGGTCTTCCTCTACTGCGCTGTCCTGTAGGTGTGGATTCGAAGACTTTCCGGGCCGGAGCATTGGTTTCCATGCGCTCTACGTGACCCAGCCATCTTAGTCGCTGGACTTTTACCCTTCTGGCTAAGTCTACGTCGCTGTACAGCCCGTACAGCTCGTCGTTCCATCTTCTCCTCCACTCCCCTTCGATGCATACGGGACCATATATCACACGAAGAATCTTTCTCTCGAAACGACCCAAGGTGCTTTCATCCGCTTTTGTCATAGTCCATGCTTCTGCACCGTATAGCAGGACGGGGATGATAAGGGTCTTATATAGCGACACTTTGGTCCTTCGAGAGAGTATTTTTCCACTCAATTGCTTTCTTAACCCAAAGAAACAGCGGTTAGCAAGAGTTATTCTTCGTTTGATCTCAGCGCTGGTGTTGTTTTCTGCGTTTACCGCGGAGCCTAGGTAGACGAAGTCCTTGACTACCAGGTGGGACTTAAGCCCCAAATAAAAATGTTGGGGCTAATGTCCCACTTAACAAGAATCACCAAATGATAAAACTTGGAGCACTTCAATACCACAAGACTTTGTTTTGTGGAGTTTAAATCCTGAGATCCCGCGAAGCGGTCCACCCACAGGTGCTTTTATTCAAAAAAGCTGTTGATATTGGCGCCTGCCTGGCGACTTTACATACCCTAAGTGGAGCAACGGAGTTGCGTGAGCGGGTGTGACCCCGAAAAAGGGAGTTAAAATCCTGAGAACCCGCGAAGCGGGCCACCCACAGGTGCTTTTATTTAAAGAAGTTGTTGATATAGGCGCCTGCCTGGCGACTTTACATACCCTAAGCGGAGCAACGGAGTTGCGTGAGCGGGTGTGACCCCGAAAAAGGGAGTTAAAATCCTGAGAACCCGCGAAGCGGGCCACCCTCAGGTGCTTTTATTGAAAGAAGTTGTTGATATAGGCGCCTGCCTGGCGACTTTACATACCATTAGCGGAGCAACGGAGTTGCGTGAGTGGGTGTGACCCCGAAAAAGGGAGTTAAAATCCTGAGATCCCGCAAATAATGTTGAAAATAAACTTTTTTGTTTTTCCTAATTTTTGTATTATCACCGTATCAAAAAATTATTGTTCATTGTATTGAAATACAAAAACTTTATATTCTTTTTTGGCTCTGCAAAAATTTGGGGACAATGTCCCATTTTTAACAAACAAATTTGGGACTTAGGTCTTACTTGGGTGGGACTTAAGGCCCAAATTAAATTTCGGCTTTATGTCCCACTCGGTTGGGACATAAGTCCCAAAAAAAAGTGTGGGCGTTATGTCCCTGGGCCTTATGTCCCTGCGCCGATAATAACATCATTGACTCATTTAAGGCACCCGAGCTTTTTCATAAAGTTTCAGGGTTCACAAGTTGCCAGTTGCATTTCTCACCTTAAACGCAGTTTAAACATAATATTAACGGTTCTGGGAACGCCCATTAGTTTTACCCTTGAACGCAACTTACGCCTTGCCGTACTATAAATTACTGCAGAGATTTGTTCTTTAGCCGTACTACGTGAATGTGGAATCTCATTGTTGCAATGCTCAAGAAATCTTAGCTAATGTACACCGTCATCGCCTTTCTAAAACCAATCTTTTTACTTGCGACAAATAGGAATTGGCGTTTAGGCAACGGCCTAGTCACTGATAAAGCATCGGTTCCCATCGATCACCAAATTCAAGCATTAGTGAGCGCAGTGTTAGTAGGCAGATGGAGGACCGTCTCGAAACCTACCGTGTGCTGTTGTCATGTCTTCTTTCTGTCTGTTGTTCTTTCTCTTCTGTCCTTCTGTCTTGTGTTGTTATCACCTTATATAGTCTAGTCGCTCAAGGTGCTATGTTCTCTACTCTGTAAATTTATTTGCTAAGTAGTATATCTTTGGCATTAAGTAAAAAGGTCTTAAGTCAAAAAACAGCATTTCAGGTTTTTGAGTTTGGAATTTTTTTACTTGTCTTTTTCGTTTAATACTAACAACTTGAGTAATAAAACAATTGCTTAATATTGTATTTATTTAGTAATCAAACAATACTGTTTTGATATTAATGTCTTAAGTTCATTGAGTTTGTTTGACCATTTTCTGGCAGTCCTTTTTACCTAAAATTAAAGATATAATATTTGCTAAAGGGTTTTCAATAAGGACGGGTAGATGTTGAAATGGAATTAAACAGGCTATTTGAAAGGCGCATGTATGCCATAAAGTGTGGAAAATGACATCATTCACTTCTTACGGTGGCACCGATCCGAGTGGTTCAATTTTCAATAACTCTTCCGCATAGATCCAGCTGAATTTGAGCGATGCCCTGTGTTATGTTCACCTTTAGGGCATTGGTCAATTGTGATTTATTTGCATAGACCTGTGACCACCTCACTAACGTCGTTTTAAAAAAAAGTATGGACCAAACGGCGCCGTCAGCCCAAAGTCCACACCAAACGGTAACTTTTTTAGAATGCATTATCACCTGGTGAACCTCGCGTGGGTTGGTGTCGGCCCATATACAGCAATTTTGCTTTTTAACACAGCCATTCATCCAAAAATGCGCCTCGTCACTGAATATCATTTTTCGGCCAAAATTGGGGTCCTCTTCCAAACGATTCGAAGCCCAGTCAGCGAACAAACGGCGCTGTCTTTTGTCATGAACTTTGAGCTCCTGGGTCAGTTGAATCTTGTACGGGTGTAGGCCCAAGTCCCGACTCAAATTTCGCCAAGTTGAAATTTGCGAAAGGCCGAGTTCTTGTGCACGGCGAGGAGTGGACTGCCTCGGGTTCTACTGTAATTTTTTATTTTTTATTATTATACGCGCACCTAAGGGGATATGAATACCCTTATGATGATTAATCACAGTGCGAGCAATTAGGAAGGGAGGATAGGATTAGAAAGGAGATACCGATGCACATTGGTTTTGAATGTCTGTACATTGTAATGAGTGGGAAACATTGAGTCTGGTAAAGCATTCCACATTCGTGTAGTGCGACTAAAGAAAGAATCTCTGTACTTTACAGTACGTCCGAAATTGGACTCAAGGGTAAACTGATGAGCATTCCTAGAAGTGAATTGTTTGAGGGGAGGAATGCAACTGATGGCTATTTCATTAGAGCATTGTTTATGAAAGTAGCGATAAAATAATGACAGGCTTGAAACCTTACGACGGTGCCCGAGAGATTCACGGACCGCGGCGATGTTATTGGCCGATCGTGAGTTCCTTGAACTTACGGGTGTTGGCTGATTGTTTACTAAACCAGTCATCTCAAATTTGGCCACCAAACGTTGAAGAGTCGATTGTGAAGGGCCATCACGTCTGCCGTAAAATGGGCGCAATGCGCACAACGTTTGCGTTTACGAACACTCATTTTGATAATAAAGTTTTATCATTTGAATGTGGTGTTCAATCGTGTATCTTGCAATGATGATTTGGCATAAACAACTGAAAAATAAACAAAAGATTTGACAGATGTCAAATCGCTGAAATGGCCGCCACATGACGCCAAAATCTACCCGCTCCAATTGGAAAACTTTTTATTATATCGATTTAACTTCTCAAATTTACATGTATCGATAGAAAATAGCTAAAATTTAAATTTTGTATTGCAAAATTTTCAATTTCTTTAAATTCAAAAATTGACTTGTCACAAAAAATATAACTAAAACATTTTTATCGTCACATCTCAGCATCTTCTTTCCTTAATTTTCTTAAAAATATTTTATATTACTGATTAAATTCAATGGAATAAAAAGTTATGGATCATTTGCTGTTATTTTGACGTCATATATTCCCTTGAAATATTCTCTGTGATGTGTATTCCTTGCTGTTGAATTTTTGATATAAAAATAAAGTTTATTTTCTACCAAAGTTTTCAGAGTTTGACATGACCAAGACCATGACCGCTTGGTTTTTGGTTTAAAAAAAAAATACCAAAAAGACACAAAACTCAACGAATAAATCATTTTAGCCCGAAAGTCTGGCAGCACACAAAACACAGAAAATGCTGACCTAGTCTTTTTGTTATTAGGTTCCAACAGAAGAACAGACATTTTCCAATATATGAGTTTGCTTCATCAAATGCCAACGTCACTTATTATATTATAACTTCACACAAAACCCAAAATAAAAATCAAAACGAAACGAAACGATGACTTACAAAATGTTATATTTCACCCCACACCTTACCACCCCACTTTCCCTTTGGACCGGAAATGAATTTTCTCCCGTCAATTCCTTCTTTTTACAATGGAAGCTCAGGAAAAAAAGTGTTTTCTGAGGAAGAGATGATGGAGAAGAAGAAAAAAAAAATAACAAGATGAAGAATGAAGAAAGAAGAAAAAAAGCACTATTTTAATTTATGTGACTGGCGAAGAAGAAGATGTTCTATTCTCACCGAAACGACACGACACGAACACGAACAGGACGATGACTACGACGACGGGTTTACAGAAGGTCGACAGCCCAGACAGGATATAGAGAAAATATCCTCACCAAGGAAAATGCCTCCTTGGAGCCATCATAAATTCATATTTTCCCATCTCTCCTATGCGTCTTTGTCGCCTCGACTCGCCTCGCCTCGCCTACTTTTAGCTTCGAGTCGAGTCGAGTTTAGTCCTTCGCCCTCTCATATTTTGTTTGTCAAAAAATGTAGAAAGTGAAGTCAAAAAAAAAATAAGTAAAATCACGGCGCAAAGTGTTTTGTTTCCGGTGGAATCTTTTCAATCTCAAAAGAAATGCATCCAAACAAACAAAACACAGCCAGAGCAGAGCAGAAAAAAGCCGAGACAGACAGCCAAGACTTTTGTTGTTGATCTCCTGTCTGACTTTTTGTGCAAATATAAAAAAACAGGAGCAGGACCCATGGTCCCAGTCAAGGCAGGCAGGTAGACTAGGCGGTAAATGGGAAGGGTAAGTGGTAGACTCAGCGTACATGTAAATCCTTGAAGCTCTTTTAATTGAAAAATCTTATGTAAAATTCTGCTCATGTCGGTCGATTCGGTCGGTATGGTAGTAAAAGTACGGCTCGTCGGTTTCGGCGATACAAATAATACACAAATGCTTCATTCAAAACCATGACAGAAGTCCTGATGGAGAGAAGTGCTTCCCAAAAGGTTCTAAAAACACAAAAACATGATATGGTGCTTCCAGGGGCTAACTATACGACTGAATACCTACTTTCGTCTTCTTTACAGTGCGGCTTTGTTTTATTCAAAAGGATTTCTCTAGAGCTCCCAGATAAAGTTGTGGTACTGTTCAGTTCAGCTCAGCTCAGTTCAATTCCTCTCAATCCCAATACCAACCCACCTGGTCTTAGCGTAGCGTTTCCGTTTATAGCCTGTACTCTTGCAGAACAACATCATCAATTCGAAAATTGTTTGTGCAAATGCAATTTCCTGTAATAACAGTTCACCACGACCATTACCAACATCGCCATTACCACAAAAACAGAGCCAAATCTTTATTGTACGGTATTTTGATAACGGAACTCATTTTGAAACGTCCCGTCCGTCCGTCGCGTCCTTCGAAACACAAAATAAAAAAACAAACACCGAACAACAAAACCGAAACCAAAGAAGTATAAAACGAGAGGAGGCACTTTAGCTTGCAGCTTGGAGGAGTTGTTCGTTTACGTTTCATATACCTACGGAGTAGAATATTGTTCGCAACCTTTATGTACAGAGGTAGGTAAGGTACAACTCTGGAAATGATGATGGTTTGTACCTACTTTGTGGACGGTAAGCATTGTTTGTCGTTTCGTTTCACCTGCATTGCTATAAAATTGCCTGCAGGACCTCACAGGGAGTGTACCTTTAGTGGTAAGATTACTCAGAATCCTACTGCAGGGTGCTTTGCGTTGGATATTGGAGCGGCGCGGCGGTGCAGTGCGGTGCAATGTAAAGAGGGACGTAAGCCTTATTCAGCTCCAAAATAAATCCATCTTTGAACTTAGTGCCAGATCCATTCAACCGCTTTTTAGCAACAACCCATCGCTTTCTCATCGGCCGGCCTTACGCTCAGGCTCAACCCCATCAAGCTCGAACAAAAGAAGCACTCGGGAACAAGAGCAGCTTTTACCAAAGTCCATTTCACAATAATTCACTGTTATGTGAGAGAAAGGCGATTGCCCATGATCCCTTTTTTGGTTTTATAAATGCGATGATGGGAATGGATGGGAGTCTGGATTGGGAGGGTTTGAAGTTGAAGCAAGTTGTGCAAGCGGCAGCGTTCCCGGGGTAATGGTGCCTGGGTAATAGTATATAGTAAGTATTTCGGGCAACATCAAATGAATGCAGATGCTTGGGATAAGCTCTAACTCTGCCTGGTTGCCTGCTTGCCGCCTACTACCTCTTCCTCTTCCCCAGCCTCTGCCTCTGCCATCGCCACTGAGCTCAAATGAACAATGAAAAAGGTGGTTGCTGTGTTTTACTCTTTTTCGTCCTTTTTCTGCTTTTGCTGATTCTTTTTTTTTTTTTTTTCATTCTTCTTTTCTCGTGTTCAAATAATGGTTGAAATAGTATTTCGGGTGTATATTCATATATGTACGAGTATGTCCTAGAACTGAAAAAGGGACTAACGGTATGGTAAATTGAAAATTTTATGGATTTCGAAAGGATAATAAGGATGAAATTACCCTGCGAGCACTGATATTCTGGTGTTCTATTATATGCATAAAAAAGGAAATATATAGATGTATCTACTCTATACTAGATATTATGTGAGTATATTTTACGGATCCATAGATACAACGACGATAAGTTTGGCCGATAATGAGGGTTGTATACAACACGAGACTGTTTATCAAAGTTTAACTACTGCTGTGCTGCTGCTTAGTCAGTAACTTTTTTTCCGGCGATTTCTGTTTGAGTTTGTGTGTGGTGTTTCGAATGGAAGGAATTAAGGACCTAACGAGTAGGATAAAATGGTTCGGCAATAAAATCTATAGTTTTGAAAGCAATTTAAATTGGATTCTAATGTTCATGTGGAGGATTTATCAGAAAACATATACCTACAAGATATAGAAGTTCTGTAAGAGTACCTGTTTTAAATTTACTTTGATTCAATAATACTTTTTATTTTTTTATATATTATGAGCTGAGTTTGTCATATATAATTTTAATTTTAAGATTCATTCGAAAACTAAGAGATCAAATAAAAACAACTAATATTTCTTATATTGATCTTTAATTCTGAAAAGGCCATAACAACTTCAGAAGTGGGATAGTTCCGAAAATTGTTTATTAATATTTACCTATATTATAAAGAATTCTGATAATGAACAAATCTGAAATCCAAGATTGGCTCAAGGAGCAAAACGTTGATTTTTCAACAACAGCTACATTGACGCAATTGCGGAAGCTGTACAATGAAAAATTCAGGGAGTTAAATCAAAGGGATAACAATTCCGTCGAAAATGAAAATTCAGATAATTCCGGAAATAATGAAGAAGATGTATTTGATCGTGCAATCCAGTTTGCATCTTTAGAAGAAGAAGAAGCTGATATTGATGCACAGCTTAGAGTTTTGGAAAAACGACGTCGGTTGAAACAATTGCAACAAGAACTGGCTTCCACTCCGAATGTTTTGGCTAACGCAAAGTTCGAAGATATCCAACATTATATTACTCCATTTGCTGGTGATGAAGCTTATGATGCCCGTAAATGGCTAGAAAATTTCGAACGAGCTTGTGATTCGGTAAATGGTGACGATGTTTACCGCCTTAAATCAATCCGACGTTTGATGAAAACGGATTCTGCTGCTGAATTGTTTCTTCGTGTGGATAATTCTACTAATTATCTTCAATTCCGTAACAATTTTTTGTCAAATTTTGGTCATGCGTATACTGTTTCAGAAGTGATTGACAAATTACGAAAAACCACTTTCCGTTCTTCGAAACTCTCTGTTATGGGATATATTCTCAAAATGCAAGAGTTGGCAGCACGTGCGAATATTGATGAATTGCAAGTCATTCAATTTATAATAGAGGGGTTTCAAGATAATTCTGTGAACATTGCTGTGTTGTATCCGGCTTCTAATATACAACATCTCAAACAACTATCACATCGCTATAGCCAATTACGTAGTCAACGAGAATCAAATGAAGCATCAATTAAGACCCCGTCTACAACAAACGCAACTAAGACAAAAGCACCAGTTTTGAAACCGAGCTTTGATAATTCCAAGATACTGTGTTACAATTGCTCAAATGTTGGGCATTTTGCAAGTTCATGTCCTCATCCCAAACGAGAAAAAGGTTCATGTTTTCGTTGTGGTTCTAAAGAACATATTTTAAAGGACTGTCCAAAAAAACTTACTAAACGAGTGGCCCTAGTAGATGATTTCCAGTTGAAGAATATCGAAAATACAAATAGAGAAGCTAACAATCATATTTCCGAAATAAATGATGTAAGTGTTACCTTTTTGATTAATGGTTCTATGCATAGATGCAATACTTTCGTTTCTTTATTTGATTCTGGTAGTCCGATTAGTTTAATGAGAAAATCTGCTGTTCCAAATGATTTAGTTAACCAATGGACTCAATATTCTGGTTATAAAGGATTGGGAAATTTAAAATTATGTACATTTGGAAAAATTCAAATTAAAATTTCGTTTCGCAAGTTAACTAACTTAATTAATATCTTTGTTGTTCCTGATTCAGTTATTCCATATCCACTTTTGTTGGGTCGGGACTTTTTAAATATTTTTAATATAAAATTTATGATAATTGATTTAACTTTTAATAAAATTCCCAAAACAAATGTTGAAATTTTGGATGATTCGAATAAAAATAAAATTAAAATATCAAATAAAGTGTTGCATTGTGTGTATAGTTCCACTGAAAATGAGAATTCAAATCTTTTAACTACTTGTGATCTATGTCAACCTTCGAACATGAATGATACAAATCATGTTGCATCGACCAATACTTTGTTAGGTATCGATCATTTTGTTCCGCACATTTTTGCAATTGAAGTAGATAAAATGTTTTCAGAACGTATAGATATAAATGTTAATTTGAATCAATTTTATCGGAAAGAGATTCAGACAATTATTGAGACTAATTACCTTGACCTTTCAAATATTCCAACCTCTAATGAAGAGAAATATGAAATGAAAATTCATTTGACTTCCGATATTCCAATAAGCTCAGCACCTAGAAGACTTTCTTATGAAGATCGGCGTATTGTCAGGGATATGATTAGCGACCTTTTGAAAAATAAACAAATACGACCTAGTAATTCTCCCTATGCATTTCCAATTGTTCTAGTTTCAAAAAAATGTGGCGAGAAACGAATGTGTGTTGACTATCGACCTCTGAATAAAATTATGGTAAGGGATAGTTATCCATTACCTCTTATTGATGACTGTCTAGAGAAATTGGAAGGCATGGCATATTTTACAACTTTGGATCTAAAAAATGGGTTTCACCAAGTAAAAGTCTCAGAAAATTCAATTAAATATACAGCATTTGTAACCCCAGATGGACAATTTGAATATTTGCAAATGCCTTTTGGTTTAAAAAATGCACCTGCAGTATTTCAACGATTCATTAATAATATTTTACGTCCATTTATTAATGAAGGGACTGTTGTTGTATATATGGATGATATAACAATTGCTACCAAAACTATTTCGGAACATTTAGATGTACTTCAAAGATTATTACGACGACTTGCTGAATTTCGACTTGAACTTAAATTCAAAAAGTGCCAATTCGGCTATAATGAAATAGATTTTTTGGGATTCTCCATCAATGAAAAGGGTGTTCGTCCCAATAATAGACATATTGAAAATATAAAGCATCTTCCCATTCCGAAAAATTTAGATCAAGTCCAAAAATGTTTAGGTTTATTTTCATATTTCCGCCGGTTTGTCCCGTCGTTTTCACATATCGCTATGCCATTACGGAATCTTTTAAAACCAGGTGTTAAATTTGTTTTCGATGATTTATGCCTTTCAGCATTTTCTAATTTAAGGGATAAGTTAATAACGTCACCGGTTTTGGCATTGTATAACCCAAAACGCGATACAGAATTGCATTGTGATGCAAGTGCTGATGGTTTTGGGGGAATACTTATGCAAAAACAAGATGATAACAAATTTCATCCAGTTGCATATTTTTCACAACGTACAACTGCTTCTGAGTCTCGATTTCATAGTTTCGAATTGGAAACCCTAGCAATAATATATTCGTTACGAAAGTTTCGTGTGTATTTAGAGGGTATTCCATTTAAGATTGTAACGGACTGTAACTCTCTTACAATGACATTGAACCGTAAAAGTGTTAATGCTCGAATAGCTCGTTGGGCACTTGAACTTGAGAACTATGATTACAGTATTCAACACAGAAGTGGCCTTTTAATGGGTCATGTTGATGCTTTGAGTCGCTATCCTTCAGCTTGTGTTCAAACTTCCAAAAAACTTAAACAAGTTATTTCAGTAATTAATCCGGATGATATAGACATGCAATTGCAAATAACTCAAAACAGAGATGATGATATTGTTCGAATACGGGATCGGTTAGAAAAAGAAGAAGTTCCAAAATTTGTTCTTGATGATGGCTTAGTTTACCGAAAGTTGGATAATGGAAGTTTATTGTTATATGTCCCGAAAGAAATGGAATCACAAATTATAAGGTTGTCTCATGAAAAACTTTGTCATATGGGTGTTTCGAAATGTCTAGATCAAATTAAATTACACTACTGGTTTCCAAAAATGAAAGAAAAAATTGAAAAGTATGTAAAAAATTGTGTTCAGTGTATAACGTTTTCTGTGCCAACACATTCTTCCAATCGCACTCTTCACCAAATTCCAAAAAAGCCTATACCATTCGATACCATTCATGTTGATCATTTTGGACCTCTCCCGTCAATTATTTCTAAAAGAAAACACATTTTTGTCATTGTAGATGCTTTTACAAAACATGTAAAATTATATTCAGTAAATTCAACAAGTACTAAAGAAGTATGTGCTTGCCTAGATAAGTATTTCGAATATTATAGTCGACCTCGTCGAGTTATTAGTGATCGTGGTTCATGTTTTTCGTCAATTGAATTTGGTTCATATTTACTTCAAAACAATATTGAACATGTTAAAATAGCCACAGCCTCACCCCAAGCTAATGGTCAGGTTGAGCGTGTCAACCGCATTCTTAAGTCGATGTTAGCTAAAATAACTGAACCAATTCAACATTCCGATTGGTCAAAACTTTTGATAAGAGTTGAATACGCTCTTAATAACTCTATTCATTCTACTACTAGTGTTTCCCCTTGTCAATTATTATATGGTGTAAACCAACGTGGACGTGATGTTGACACACTTTCTGAATATTTAGACGAAAAACTATTTTTGACTTCTGAACATGACTTAGCTGCATTACGAAAGAAAGCTTGCGATAGTATAGAGTTGCATCAACAAAAAATGTCTGAATACTATGCAAATGTGCATAAACCACACGTAACATTTTCAGAAGGAGATTTTGTAATGATTCGAAACATTGATACAACAGCTGGTAGTAACAAGAAATTTATCCCTAAATTCCGCGGTCCATACAAAGTGCATAAAGCTCTCCCAAATGATCGATACGTAATCAGAGATATTGAAAATTGTCAGTTAACTCAAATTCCTTATGACGGTGTAATTGAAGCCTCACGTATACGTTCCTGGGTTGATTGGAGGGATTCACATAGTTTGAATTCTAGTTCAGAAAGGTAATACATTTAGATTAGGTATATCACATTCTTTTAAAATAATTTTATTTTTTTGTTTTTTATTTAATTTTTTAAAATAATTTTTAAATTTGATTGTAAAATTCTAACATTTACAACTTGATCGAGTCGATCAAAATGGTCAGGATGGCCGAGTTGTAAGAGTACCTGTTTTAAATTTACTTTGATTCAATAATACTTTTTATTTTTTTATATATTATGAGCTGAGTTTGTCATATATAATTTTAATTTTAAGATTCATTCGAAAACTAAGAGATCAAATAAAAACAACTAATATTTCTTATATTGATCTTTAATTCTGAAAAGGCCATAACAGTTCTAAGGATCAGAAGGGATTATACTATGAAGTCGAAGGATGGAGACGATCTTGTTGGTGTATATAAGTGGGAAATTAGTTACTGGAAAGTTCTTTAATTTTAGAGGCTTGGATGCACATATTTTGCTTTTAAATCGATGTTTAACTTTTTGGTAACTTTAAAAACCGTGAACACTTATAAGAACTCAAAAACTTTCAGGAAAGAGTTTTAACTCTAACGTATTTGGATTTTTTGATTTTTTTTTTAGGAAATATTTTTACTGCTTACGTTCACATTTCGTTATAATATGTTTACCAATTTTTGAGATATCGAATTTTGAAGATATTTGTATATAATCTAAAAAAAATAGACATTTTTAAAACTGTTATCCCGAAAACTTGTTGTCTTTGGTGTTTTAATACTGATAAAATGAAAGCAGTCTTCTTTAGCTCGAATGCTTGAAAAAGTTGGTGCATTATATCTGTCCATGGGTCCAGCTTAATTCTTATATAATTAATAGTTTTTAGAAATCTCATGGTGGTGATCGTTGAAGACCAACTTTCTCTAACAACACTGTGAGATGTGGCATTTATTGTAAGTCTCCATGTAATGCAGTGCAAGCTGTAAATTATCTGGTGTCTCCGTAAGAATCATGAGATCGTCTGCATTCGGGAAAACATTTATTGTACAATTATAGCAGTCTTTATTCCACCGGTCATAATTCACTTGCCAATATCATTTATAAACAATGCAAACACCAAGAAATTCCGAAAGCATCCTCGTGGAACACCAGTATCAGCATGTACCAGTAAATAATATTTCTAAAAACATTTAAAATTTTGTAGAGATTCCAAGTTAGGAGAGTTTATACATATATACGTGGTTTTCTATTCACAAGCTGCCTTAAAATCAAAAATAACTGAATAGATCTTATAATTTCTGGCTTGGAATGCTTTCACTATCGAATCGCAAATATCTGGTCCACAGTTAATTAATTTATTCCTGCTTGGAAGTCTGTTAATATGCTGTTATCATCAACCCAATGTTCTAATCTGTTCATTAGAGCCCCCGCAAAATATATTGAGGCTGGAGCGTTCATAAATACCTTTCTTATGATTAAGGAGAATAACTGAATTTTCGAAGGAAAAGGACATAATGTTGGTTTTCAAAATGTTGTTGAAAATTTGTTTTAGCTTATTAATAAAAATCAGTGCTGTGATTTTAAAATTAATGTTTTTATATTCAGGAGCTTGGCAGAGAATTTCTTGAAACAAAGGAAAAAGCTGTATGTATTTTTTATCGATTTTAAAGCAGCTTTCGATACAATCTATAGAGGTGCACTATTCTATAAGCTGTATAGTCTTGGGATAGTTTGGTCGCGTTCTTGAGCACCTATATAGTGGAACAGGGGCGGCTGTATGGACACTGTGATGAACTCTCAGACTGGTTTGAAACCTCATCGGGAGTGAGACAAGGTTGTACATTAAGCCCTATACCTTGTTTGCATTATGCATTGAAAACCAACCGAAGGTGTAAAAAAATTAGCCATAAAATGTCTTTCATCGCATACGCTGCGAAGAGTATTAATGATAGGACAAAAAAATGTTTTCTAATTTAGTGATTCATGGTCGTTTTAATTAGCATGCTTTTAACTTAAATATCTGTACCTATTTATGTCTACCCGTGCGAAGCCGGGACGGGCCGCTAGTCATATATATTATTAAAAGAAATTACAGAAAGCTTTCTCGTGAAGCTCATAGTTTTGCAGGTAGTTACGATTACGAACACACGAATCAAAAAAAGAGTTAGGCCCCTTTCACACCAAACGAATCCGAAGCAATCAGAATCACTCCGAATCAAGTTGAATCTGATTGACCAAGATTCGCCTTCGAGCGCTCCGTTTAAATGTGAAGGGATTCTTTTCCCGCTTTTAGACCGGACGAATCTGTTTCAATCAGGTTTGATTCGAGGTCGCACTTGATTCAACCTGTCAGATTCCTCGTCCGGTCAGTCTTGAATCAACAACCATACGAGAGAGAGAGCAACTAAAAGAAGGAAAACAAAAAGAAGATGAAAAGATTTTTATAGATTCAGGTTGATTTAGCTGGTGTGAAAGAGTGGAGATGACGAATCAGATTCAACTTGATTCGGAGTGATCCAGATTGATTCGGATTCGTTTGGTTTGAAAGGGGCCTTAAGGTTACAATGCAATCCTTCACAATTACGAGAACTTGAAACATTTTTGACTTAGAGTAATTGTCTATAAATAAAGTAAAGATAATTGGAACTAAATGATTACCTTGTCGAATTTCAGAATTAACTTTTAACCTGTTTCATTAGTAACCATTGAAAAGTACATAGTATGATCTCTCTATCTAATGAATTGAAGCCATATAATACTAAATGTTTAAAACCGTGCTAATTTGGAATAATCACAGATTTAACATACAAATAAAGAGTTAAGAAATAAGAAGATTATTGATTAATTAAAAATAATGTACAAAGGAAACGACAGATGACTTACACAGTCAGAACAGAAACGAGATGATTTGATTTTATTATTTATAATAATACTTTGGATTCATTTTTAGATGACTTTGCACATATACGGATACTTTCAACTTGAAATTCTGTTAAAAATATCTCTTGAATCACACAAAATTTTTAAATTATTTTCTCTTCGAGATGTTTTGTATACTGACCATATCTTGATTCTTCGATTTTAAAGGCTTTTAATATCAATATCGTTCCAAGCTGGAACAAAAGATCTTGATTTTACAATTTCAAGAGGAACAGATATAAGAACACAATCAAACATCATATGTAATACAATTAATTTCAAAGACCATAGAGTTAATATTTTAATAATTATTCAAACGAGAACAATCTACTTTTGACAAGAAGTCAGTATTTTTAAAAATACATGAGTAAAAATTGTCTGAAATGTCATTATAAACATTAATACAGTTTTTTTTTAAAGTGAATAAGCGATAGGTGATGAATTGATGATTATCTTCAGATACAAGAGGATCATTGGATTTATGTATTTATAGTATTGTTGTCATCAATAGTGCTAAACAGTAGGTTCAGTAATTTTCTGATGGAATTTAAAAAATCGATATGTTGATGAAGTCCAATTAAAGTTATATCATCAATTATTCTTGAATCGTCCGGTCTAAGGTTACCAGTTGGTAACATAACATTCGTTTAAGGGCAGAGTAACCAAGCAACATTTGTAAGATTCAAATCACCCAGACAAATTATTTTATCCTGATAATTTATTTATTTATTTATTTCATCCTGATAATTTAATTAACAATGCTCAAGCATTCAAATGCTTTCAAATAAACATCCTGTGGGCTTAGTTAAGCCGTTCGATCTATGTACTTGAAATATTATGTCGACTGTTTCTAACAACAGTTATCAGGTCCGAGCAAATTAGTCTTCGGCTTACTCGAACCATTTTCGAGTGTCTACAGTCCGCTTTACATTAGCAAAGGAAATAAATTATATGCTTTCTTCATTGATTTTAAGGCAGCCTTCGACTCAATCAACCGGATCGCTCTCTTCTACAAACTCAGTTGTCTCGGTTTGTCATCAAAAATGCTAACGATAATACGCCGGCTGTATGAAGATAATTTATCAGCAGTATGGGACGGAGCTGAAAGATCAGACTGGTTTCAAACGACATCAGGAGTCAAACAAGGTTGCCTTTTGAGTCCACTTCTTTTCTCACTCTTCTTAGATGACCTGACATCGTTTCTACCAGGAGGTATTTCTTTTGCGGGTACCGACATAAAAGCATTGCTTTATGCAGACGATATTGTCATTTTTGCAGAGACTCCAAATATGTTGCAAATCATGATAAACAAATTGCAATTGTACTGCCAGCTGTGGAGTCTCACAGTTAATACCAGAAAGTCTAAAGTGATGATATTTCGAAATGGAACAGGACGGTATGCAAGGGATGAGAAATGGAAATGGGAATGTGAGGAACTCGATGTGGTAAGGGAGTATAAATACCTCGGAATTATCATAACCCCGCAGCTCTCTTTTAAAAAGCATCTTCAGGAAAAGTTGAAGGAAGCAAAAAAAGCAATCAACTGCAATTGGAACGGAGTACTGGGGAAAAAACACATTGCTCCGAGTGCTAAATACAAGCTTTTTGAAGCGGTCATGCGATCAGTTATGTGTTATGCGGGGCAAGTATGGGGAATAAATCAGCATGAGGAAGTTGAAAAACTTTTGAGGTATTTTATAAAAAAGATATTCTGGCTCCCGGAAAATACCCCGACATATATGCTGCACTTAGAGACCGGTGTCGCGCCGCTCTACGTCTTCACCCTCAAGATGCATCTGTACTATATCTCCAAAATAATAGCGCTCCCAAATCATCGACTGCCAAACAAGATAGTAAGACATCTTCTATCCCAAAAGTCTCAATTCTTTGAAGAATGGACAAGACTCGGCACCCAGCATGAGGTCCAGTTATTAGAAAACAACCTAGAATCTTGGAAAGACAGCTTCCCTACACTGTTGGAAAAAATTGAAGTTTCAATGTTTGCTGAATTTGAAGAATTGGCCCATAGGAGTGAATCCCGAAATATGTATAAGCTGCTGCAGTACAACCTTGGCGAAAACAACTATTTCAATGACCGCTTTTCAATAAGTTTAATATCATCGATTTTCAAAACCAGGGGGGAATTGCTTCGCCTAAACTATCAGCCTTATGGACCTGAAGGGAGCATAGAGTGCAGTCTTTGCAACCTGCGAGCGACCGAAAATGTCCTTCACTTCTTGGGAACATGCCCAATATTGAAAACGATTCGACGTGCACACTGGGGAAAATGGTTACTGACTTTAGAAGAAACCAAGGACATACTCAACGGCCAAAATTGGACGAACTTATACTCATTCGTCAAGGCAGCATATAATTATAGAATGCAAATTATAAATGAAGCTTTTTAAAAATACAGGCGTGAATCCATATTAATTATGTAACTCTAATTTGGTACTTCAAAAATTTGTCTTGTAAACAAAAAACAAACATAAAGATACTATAAGTATTATAATTATTCAATTTATGTAATGTTAACTAAATAATACTCTTTTTTTCTGGCTGACGGCAAAAGCCAATGCTATATTTTGTGTTTAAGTATGCATAATGTATTTCAATATTTTGTTTTAAATAAAATCACACTACTACTACTACTACTACAGTCCGCTTTATACATGGATGTTATGGGTAAATGATTCTAACTACTTCTGTAAATAATAAAGGGAATTAAATATATGATTTTCAGTTTTATTTCCAATAAAAATTTAAAATATGTAATTTTTGAGATATTTTCTCTTTTTTCGACTGTTTTAGAACTTCAACATTTTAGGTAAGTCAAGAAAAATTAAGAACTTCCATTGAACATTTCTTCTATAAACAACAGATATGAGAATATTTAAATTGATTTTTTTTAATAAAAATAACGTAACCTGCGGATTAACAAGAAGATAATTTGAAACTTGAAATGCTCAGCCCATATATCATCTTTTATGCATCTTATCTCATTCAATAGATTTAATTAAAACATATTAAGCTCAAGAAGAAAATAAAGGTTACAATAGTCTAAATATATGTATAAATATAAAATAATAAATAAAGTTTTCTCTTCTTTAACACCAAAAGTTACAAAAGAGGAATTCTGATGAAAGTAGCTTCATTTGGTCCCTTTTTTCACCTTCTTAAGTCTTCCTGGAAGTATCATAAATTTGGATTAATAACTTAATTTTTTGTTCGTCCTTATTGTGTAGGAAAAAAATAGGGAAAGTTTGGAGGTATTTCTTTTTTTTAACAATGTCGACCGCTCTGATATTATAATTGAAAGAACAAAAATAATAAATGCCACGTTTACGTAGCATGTTACCAACCCTCCATTAGCCAAATCAAATCCAACTTCATGTTTGGTGTTTTTCTTTCTATTCAAAACCTCAACAGTTTGTCCAAATTACACTTAAAGCATCTCATTGCTTATTCTAAAAGCGAAGTTCCTAAACAAAAAGTATGAACAAAATATAAGAAATTTGAAATTCAATTTTAAAAAATTATGAGTTAAGGAAATTGAGGGTTGGTAAATGAAGGACTCATTTCTAGCTTTTCATCATTTATACCAAAAATAAAAAGAAGACTTTTCCTACCCTGCCTTTAAAAAAAAAGGGGTTTTCCCCATAGGCTTAAGCTGTCAATGCGTGACAAGGCCTTAAACGTCAATTATTCGCAACAATGGATTCGCACTCTTACCCTTTTTAAGTCCTTGCTCGGCAGTTTTGTCCCCTTCTATCATTTAGAGTTCGTATTTATACTATTTATATCCGTCGGGTAATAAAATAAGAAAAAAGTAACTCAAACATTTCTTCCAGATAACATTGTGTTTCGAAGTGTATCGCTCCCCCTTCGAAGTTCCAAACTCCATATCGCAGCAACCTCCAAAAACCTTTATGTTCCTATTTTTTTTTTCTTTTTAACTTTAGTAAGCATTTTTAATGACTTCAACTCCTGCAGCAAGAATAATTGATCATTTCGGGAGTGAACAAAATTTTTCCATTTTCCTTCCATTTCTTTGTCGTCGTCGTTTTTTACTCATGACAATAAAAGTTTTTTGATTCAGTGTTTTGAAAGTTGTTGGCTTTTTGGGACGACTTTGTTTTTGCAAACTTTTACTCTAGGCTGTAAATATATCGAGATGACTTTGGCTATTTTCACTTCTTGATGTAATTGTTTTCACTCTGACTTCCACGGATCAGAGGACCTAAAATTTGTGCATTCTTTGCAAAGTAAAAATCTATATAGAACAATACAGACAAGCAGGCAGGCAGGCAGAGACAGAATGATAGCTACATTTCTGTAAAAGAGGTGAAACTTTTGAAAACATTAATCTTTGGCCTTTGCCCCCAAAAAGGATCTATCTACTTCTACATTTTACATTTTACATTCTAAATGTACAATGAGAAAGGATGATGTAAGTTTTGTATGCGTTTTTGTAAATGGGCATTTTTTTTTTTTTTTTGGAAAAGTTAAATGAAGAAAGTTAAAATAATGTAAAAGCCAAAAGATGCAAATGAAGAAAAGTACTTTTTGTGTGTTTTTGTAATAAATCAATTTGTACTCAGGATAATAAAACAAAGGACCTTTTTCTCATATAGTTATGCTATTCGATGCATTGCAGTCGACGAGAGAGTAAATTATTTCAAAGTTTGTAGAACAACATTCTTTTAGAAGATTGAATTTAAATGCATTTTTGTTTGTATTAATTTTCAAAAAATGTTTCAAAGGTTATGTTAATAAATGGGAATTGTTTTCTGAAGGCATCAAGGAATAAAAAATTAATGGATGCTTATAAAATGGTTCACTCCTGTCAAAGTCAAATGGTCTGAAATTTATTATGCACAACACTATTGTTCTTTAGAAAATTATTAATACAAAACTTTTATTCAAATCCGATACTGAATAAAAAGTAGAATTCTCATTCAACTTTTTCCATATGGAATTTAGGATCTTGAAAGTTGATTTCTTAATATGAATGCATTTTTTCCAGGAAAATGTTATTTTTAAGCTAGTGTTATATTCTTTATTTATTTATTTATTTATTTATTTACATCTACAAGCAATTTACAGCTAACAGATTACGACTAAAGAATTCTTACAATAATGACAATAATTGATGTTTTTTAACGATATCTATATACAGTATTAAAAAATAAATAAAAGCAAAACACTTTCCTTAAAACAATCTCTCGAACTACTTAAGTCAACATAATGGCAAACTTTATTGAAATTAATGATAGCTCTAGAGACCGGCTCATTAAAACCATAGTTTGTTCTGTGAAACTGTTCATAAAGCAAATCTACTGATCTAAAGGATCTTAGCGGCGCGTAGATAGGTATTATCGAAAGAAGGTGAGGGCATCTTACGTGGTAGCATAACACATCCCTCACAAGCATTACATCATGAATTTTTCGTCTTGATTCCAGAGACTTAATACCCAACAAAAGACATCTTGCTCTGTAATTTGGTGAAAAATTCCAATTTATTTAATAAAATATAAATTTTGTGAAACGCCTTTGGACTTTTTCAATTCGATCAGAATAAGTGCTAAAAGTTGGGTTCCATATAACATCTGCATATTCTAATACAGACCTAACAAGAGATGTATAAAGCGACAATAAAGCAAAAGGGTCACTAAAATCAACGCAATTTCGCTTAATAAAGCCAACAAGTGAATTAGCTCTGCTGACAATATAGTCAATATGACTTTTAAAAGAAAAATTTGAACTTAGAATTGTGCCAAGGTCTTTGATTTTAACCACTCGAGAAAGTGTATTAGCCTCTATTAAATAATTAAAATGAATAGATGTTTTAGATTTGAAGAATGTGATCACATTACATTTTTTATGTTTAGATTTAAACTGTTAGCAGTACACCAATTCGCAATTAGGTTAATATCAGATTGTAAGAGGTGGCAATCTTCAACACATTTGATCTTCAAAAATAATTTCAAGTCGTCAGCATATAAAAGGCACTTAGAGAATTTTACAGTTGACGCAATGTCATTAATAAAAATATTAAAGAGCAGAGGACCCAAATGACTACCCTGAGGGACGCCAGAAGTGCATGAAATAGATTTTGAAAGAGAGCTATCAATGATAACTTTTTGCGACCTGCCCGTTAGGTAAGATGAAATCCAACTTAAAAACTTAGAATGGAAACCAAAGATTTCCAGTTTTTGCACTAGAATGTTATGATTCACAGAATCAAAAGCTTTGCTAAAATCTGTATAAATCGCATCTACCTGATACTTATCTTCTATAGAATTTATAATATAACTTGAAAATAGTGCCATATTGGTTGTAGTGGATCGCCCAGATATAAAACCGTGTTGGAATTCAGATATAGATTCCTTGGTTAAGAATTCAATTTTGTTTTTTACAATACTTTCAAACAATTTAGGTATTGCGGAGAGCTTAGAGATACCTCTATAATTTTGTATCATGTTCTTAGATCCAGATTTATGAATTGGAACTAGGTATGAAGTTTTCCATGTATTGAGAAAGACTCCTTCAGATAGGGACTTATTAAAAATACAAACAAGAGGAATACAAAGTGCTGAAGCACAAAGTTTGAGAAATATAGCAGGGATGCCATCAGCTCCAGAATTAAATTTTGGTTTTAATGCTTTAAGTCCTGATAGCACTTCAGAACTACTTAGCTTTAAATCACCAATATCAACCTTACTTGGTATATTGGGAAAACAAGAATGGTTGATAATATCAGGAGTTGAGTATACCGATTACATCGTTTTACAAAGTTTATATGAATATAGAAAAATTGACTTGGATGTGACACATATTGACAAATTCCTCCCATTGGTGACCTATAAAATAATCGAGTTTTTGCAATAATCCAAATTTTCACTGAAGAGATTTAGAAAAATAATTAAGTATTCAATTATGGAAGTTTAAACTATTAAACAAATCATACTGAAAGTTGAAAAAGATTTTATACATTTTTTAAAATATTCAAGTCGAAAATCAACTGTTTAGTAATTTTTGATTATATTTTTCTTACGTTTTTGTTTTATGATACAAAAAACGTAGATTTTTCCAAAAAGACAATCTGTATTTTTCTGAAAATATTATCAAATCTTAAAATATACGTATAAATTACATATCACGATGTTTGTCTGCGATGGATTTCTAAGCTACTTAACCAATGTTAATCAAATTTGTACACCGTGTGAAGTTTGATCCAACTTGAAAGATAGGATAGCTTACATTTCAATTTATGATAGCAATATTATTTTATTGCAAATTATTTGTCCTTTATTTAAAAGTCACAATTATTAGCTCTAAACGATTCTAATAGATGGCAACATCTGTTGACTGGATTGAGTAAGTATTCAATAGATGGCCCTATTTCAGACTTCGAAACGTTTCATATAAGCTAAAATTAAAATAGCACAACCACCACTTGTTGCTGAGGCTAAAGTTTAGGTTAAAATTATTTTATAGTAATTTTTGGTGTTAGCAATTTTCGAACAACTACTAGATATTGGTAAAATAGAACTGCAAACAAATACGCAATGACAGACAATTTTTGCACTGTTCTTCAGAAAAAAAAATTGATTCAAAGTATGTTTCCGGATATACAGAATAATTACTTGAATCATAAGTGGCTCAGTCATCGGGCTATTTTGGCAGCCAAAAATGTTGATGTTGACAAATAATAATAATTGAATTGTCATATGGGGTAACGGTTACAGAAAATCAGTCATGAAGGTCGCCATGTTTTTTTTACAAATCGCATCTATGTAAAAAAGCATGGTGGTACCCATGTCTGATGTTATCCTTCCGTTCTCCTTAAATAGTTTACAACAACGTGATATGACAAAAAACGTTAGTCACAGCAACGAGTGGCCAAGTCAGTTAGTAAAAAATAAAAAAGAGGCTGTAATGAGACCCACACTGATAACTTCCAATCCCTTCTGTCGGTCGATTTGTCTTGCTTAAAAGTTTGTCTATATGTACCAATTTTTACAAAATTTGCGTACTATTTTTTGTAGATATTATTTTCTTATGAAAAAACGGACTATTTGATTTTTATAAAAAAAAATAACTGAATATCGAAAACAATATTTTCTGTGAAATAAAATAAGTTTGAAGCCAATATTTTTAATTTTTGAAAAGCTATTTGAGTCGAAAGTAAATTTTTACCATGTTTTAGTATTGTTTTTTTTTGGTTTTTATTTTTTTGTAAAAAAAAAACTGTCAATTCGATTTTTCTCAACATTTTTCAGAATGTTGAAAACAATATTTCTTATAAGATAAAATAAATTTGAAGACTTAATCTCAAGTTTTTGAAAAGATATTTGAGTCGAATTTCAATTTTTACCAACTTTGAGTAATGTTTTTTTAGGTTTTTATTTTTATAAAAAATCTGTCTATTAGATCTTTCTCAAAATCTTATCAGATGTCAAAAACATTATTCTTCGTTGCATAAAATTGTTTTGAAGATGAAATCATATTTTAGTCGTAAAATTTTCGAGGTGACAAATTTTTTTTTTCAGTTTTTTTAATTTATAAAAAAAAACGTTAATTGGATTTTTTTCCAAAAATATAATTGTTTTGTATCACGTTAAAATATATAATTTAAAATTAATTTCAAGTCTCTAGCGTCATTGGTTCATGAGATATTTAGGTTTAACCAAAATTTTCACCTTTTTTTAAACTGATATGGTAAAAAAACCACCCACGCAATTTTCTTGAGAGCCCTTTTTGCATCTTTCTGCCTTATTATCTGATCTGTATAACAAAATGTATTTGAAGTTGATATCTCTTCTGGTTCTTGAGCACAGACACCTTTCTAAAAATCTTTTATTTCGACTCTAGGGACCTTGAAACGCCGATAAATGTCAAAATTTTCAATTCGACAAATCGGACCCATTAGAATAGCTTGCTTTGGGAAGTTAAAAACTGTTTATATTTCAGAGCGAAAATTTTAAGAACAAAAAATTCTATCATACTTAAAATAAGATTCTACTGCAAAGATGAAAGTTTTAGGTTTCTATTAAATGTATACATAGAAACGTTAATTTTCTTCACAAAAAATTTAAAAAAACACAAATACAAGTGCTTTGTATAGTGTTGCCATAAACTGATTGTTAAATACTGTGATATTAGGTTAATTTTTGTTGTACTTTTTGTTAAATTATTTTTTTATATTGGTCTTATTTAATTACAGTGTTGTCCATATTTAAACTTTTCGCACCTTTTGTGCAAATTTTAATCATGTTTTTTTAATATAAAATAGTAAGTGTTTAATTGTTAAAATTTTATTATAAGAAATGTTTTATACTAATGATGTATTAAAATTGTATATGTAGCTAAATAAATCCCCTGAAGAAGCTGGAAAACAACTGGCGAAACGTAGGGTAAAACCAAGATGGATTAGTTTTATTTTATCATTAATCGCATCCAAATGACTGATCATCAAAGCCCAAGAAACAAACAAATTTATCACAAATACTTATAATTAAAATAAATAACAGTGTTTTGAAAATTAAAAACCAACAGTCTCATTTAGCGTGAAACTTAACTTACTTACTAACAATTTAAGCGTATGGATGAAGAAGGGGGTAAGTGACATTTGCAACATTTCTAAATGTTAGGACTCAAAATTCAAAACGAGCAACAAAAGTATAGTTGGGTCTCGCCTCCTGGCAATACCCAGTGTCACAAGATGATAATCTCTTGATGAAGAAGAAAGCACTTGAGTGCTTCTAGGATATTATTATGATGATATTAATGCAAAATTTCAAACAAATATAAACCAAACTACATAATGTACGTTTTGTCTCCAAGTTAACATTTTCAAGATGGGTTCTGTTTTCGACTAACCTTGTATACAAAACGCACAACTCGGCTTTGAGCTTAATGCTATTATTGGACCATGAACAATTGAATGATGTCAAAAAGAGCACATCCGACAATTTTTCACTGTCAGAAATGTCGGACAAAATAAATTCCGCGTAATTGCAAAATTTTCAAATATAACTACATTAGATTTTATCGTCATACAATCTGTTGTTTTAAATATTAGTTGGCCACTAATTCTATGTAAGATTACACAATATAAGCATGTTTTTTATTGACAGTAGTAACATCATTGTAAGGTCTACCGATCGTGTACTTTTAGCTCTTGAAAAAAAACAAAATAATCGCTTCTAGTACAATCTTCTAGCAAGAACACTCTACCATATCTTCCCTTCTCTCAACGAAAACTACCCCCTGAAATATGCAATGAATTCCAAAACTTGTCTGATAACGATCATATATCCCCAAAAGTATGTTATATATTTATTTATCCCATTCCCAACCCTATACGATAAGTACGTACTTTATGATATAAATATGACTTCATTTACATAGAATTTTCTCGATTTAATCCTTATTTCGAAAACAGCTAAGAGACATCTATCGGATTTTATTTGAATCATTTAGAAGAAATAAGAAAGTTTCTGCAAATCCATAATTTTATTAATATTACGATTGTTATCTACTTCGTCGCAGCACATTATACAATTTCCAAAAAATAAACATAGGGAAGGGGGAGGGGATGGTAACTATCAAATATTTTATCGCTTATTATACAAAATCAATTCATAATCATAAAGCAGAGATTATGCATATAAATCAGGCGTGAATAACACAAACATTGTAAATATCTCTGATTTATATTTTGCCGATTTGCCGCCGTGCCGCTCCGAGTGCTTTTCCTGCTTTAGTATTTTTTTAATAGATCCTCGTGTTTTTGTGTTGAAAGTGTTTTTGAAGAAAAGCGCGTAAATAATGTATGAATTATGACTTTTATTGTATGACTAAGTGAGGGGGTGTGATGGTTGGTTGGGAAAGAACTTAATACTGTAATAATATTCCACCCTAATGAGTTGGGCATTCACATTACATTGGAGTGTTGAGGAGAGTGAGAGTATTTTCAGTGATTTTATCAGCGAGTGGAAAAACTGCTAAATAAACGCGTAATAAATTATTAATTTCTTTTGTAGGTACTTTGCAAAGTTTTGTGTAATTTTTCCAGTTTGTTTGTTTCTTTTTTTTTTTTGGAGGAGGGAGGTTTTCAAGGATTTATTACAAACTTTGCAGTTTTTGTTCAGGCTATAAGATTGATATTTATTTGTATTTTATGGTTTTCCAAATTTATTTATCTTCATAGAAATACAGATAACTTCTCCCGCCCGAAGTATGATATAAAAGAGCTTCAGCTCATTTCCAAGGATATCTCTCAGTCTCTCATATCAACTAGAACCACCCCCTAATCAGAGTTAAGAGGCTTTCCAAAATATATGTAATGTAGGTATACTAAAATTCTTCTCTTTTTTTTACTTTTTTATTACCTTAAAAGAATTGGAATTATTGTATAGTATATATAGTAAATCTATTCAGATGAAAGAAAATCCCTATCGAACAATTTTCAATTATTCTGAACAAACGATAAGCCGCTTAAAAAAAAGGATATGTTAACATATACATATCCTGAAAATTCATCATTCATCAGCCTTAGATGTCGCTTTTATTTTTGCGTTCCATTATGTATGCTTCATTTTGTCTCACAGGACGACCAAAAAGGATATACACCAATACATACATCTATCTACGAGTATATACAATAATCGAAGGATTGTATCGGATCAACTGCACATGTAGATATAAAATATATAATATACACATTAAAGAAGAACACAGGTACACTACATACAGCTATGGCCAAAATAATAGAAACAATAGTTAATTTTTGGTAATTATGTAATTGTATAATTTATGGGATTTTTGAAAAGTTATATTCGGTGTCAAGTTGTTGGAGAGACCATTTACTGCAGGTTTCTTAAAAAGCTTTCCAAAGTAATATGATCACATGATAATTAATTAAGATTATATTTGACATTTGATTGAAAAATATAAATTAATTCTAATTTTCATAGAGCCAAGTAGTTGCTTTTTAAAGCAGTTAAGTATCACAATTATATAGAAATATTTCTTTTTAAAGAAGGCTTAGATCATTATACTACTGAAAACCACCCATTTACATTCTAAAGTTACATTCTAAAGTAACTCCACTTTTACGACTTTTTCCAAATTATTTCATCCATTACTAAAATTGAACACACTCAATATAACCCAATAACATGTAACTCTTAACCGAAAAATCGTTTTATTTTTAAATTTTAATAAAGTTCATGCAGAACTTTTAAATATGTACTCAGTTTTCGAATTTTAGTATCAAAGGCATAGCAAAACAACTCACGATTTTGGACTACTGAAAATTACAAACGCCTTTACATCTCTATACTATATTTTTTTAAGTTGGCCTGACTCACAGACTCAGACAGTTTTCAATTGATTAACTTGAAATTTTTGTCATATCTTCTACAATAAGTTCTTTTTTAAAGTACATGCGTTTTTTTATTGCATAGTTAATTTCTTATTAACAATTAGATGCAATTTTTCACTTTTCATTTTAGAAGCAGCAAGGTATGGAAGATTTGAACGGGGCTTCAAGCGAGGTAGGGGAAACCGTATATTGTTATGATTATGGGTAGTATCGAATCGTTGCAAGTAACCATGGAGCCGAGGTCGATTGCGCATCGTGTGTTTGTTTAAAACACGTTCTTTGAAACGGGCTGTTTGTTCATGGGAACAGAGACAGAGATTCCGAAATCATTTTCATGTAGGACGCCACGGTCGTGTTCCAAAGTTTGATACGATTATGAAGTGGGTGAAAAGTATTTACAGAATTGGTTCTTTAAGACCTGGAACTGTGCAAGGTGGTGATTGAATGGTAAGGACTCCAAAACATTTTGAAGGAGTTCGTCAAGCAATTGCATCCAGCCCTTGTCGAATGGTTGTATGTCACACTCGGGCTCTACGGATGTTAGACCGCTAAGTTTGGTGAATTTTGCACTTTGATTTACATTTTTATCCATACAAGATGATGTTTTTCTAAGAATTACAGCAAAATGACTACGGCAGACGGATGAGGTTTGCAAAAGCAATGTTGAAAATCTTGACGGATTACCCTGTTTTGTTTCATTCATTTATCAGGAGTGGCCAATAAGCAAACCTTCCGTTATTGGGCCTTTGAAAACCCACAAGAGCTCCATACAGTCCCAAGTTCACTGTTTGGTTAAGTCGAAACTTTATTATTGGTCCGTACTTTTTTCGTGAAAATGTTTGGATTGTCACTATCATCACAGATTGTTACTCATAGATGCAGCGTGATTTTTTTTCGCCGGAATTAAGAAGACGACGTATCAACTTATATACTGCATTGTACTCCAGTTCCACGTCAAATGCCTTAGAGAAGTATGCAGATATTCTCATAGGGTCTGCAGGAGTGTTTTAACAAAAATGGACAGCACGTGACTGATGTGATTTTTTCACTTATTGACTGGTTTTAAGACTGGTTGCAAGACCCCTAATAAATATCGTTCTGTATTCAAAAAGTCAGTTTAAAAATATTACTTTTTGTTGAATGTTTAAAAGTTTACCTACAATAACTTCATCTTCAAAAAATTAAATGTCATTTAATTTCTCAAAAATCTAATGGAATCACTTAATTTAAACTTTGATGTTCTGATAGATTTTAATTTATTTCAAAAAATGTTCTAAAATTTTTTATATGTACCTATGCATGTTATCGCTTTCGTATTAGTCCTTTTAAATTTTGTGACGGATAAAATATTGACTATTGCAAAACTACGAATCAAAATAAAGACTAAAAAGTATCTTGTTAAGTCCTTCGAAAAAGATACCTACAGATACCAAATTAAAAGCACACTCATTCTAGCTAGAGACCGACCTAGTTGAAGAAGTTTGTTAGGTAAGGCCCTAGTTCACACAGGACTGTAGTGCCACCTTAAATAAGTAAGTATACTCATTATTCTGGTTCTTAACCATCGTTCTCACCATAGATCTTTGAGTCCTTGTGTTATTTTGTATTACTAATTGTAAACAAAAATTAAAGTACAGTTTTACTTCGATGAGCTGATTTGGCTAAGTTTGTTCACAATACGATTAGCTAAATTACTGTTTGTTGTTCTGCAAAAAGTTAATATTTGAGTTTATCAACGATAGCACCATCTGTAGAACATGAGGAACCATTTTACTTAGACCATAATTTACGAACGAACTCCTTTCCATTTGTTATTTCGTTTCGATATACATAATTAACTTATAATTATTATTAACCTCCATTTTAACCAACTATATTACTTTACATAGTAATCAGATTCGTGGCATGCCAGAGGTCTTGGGTTCAATACATGCCTGTGTCATCTAAAGTTTATTTCACGGTTGCTGCCTCTTGCGAGTTACAAAGTAACGATTACTTCAAGTAATCAAAGTTATCGATTACTTACTCGAGTAACGATTACCAGTCGAAACGATTACTTCTAGTTACTTTTGGATTTTATTACCTTTGCTTCAGTTATTTTTTAATTTAATTTCTTTTAGTTACTTTTGGATTTGCATTTTAAAGATATTTTTGGATTTAATTATTCCTGTTTTTGTTACAAAATAAATCTTAATCATACTGAAACTGATTACGATTTCAGAAATAATTGAATTGAAATGAAATATTGGAAAAGGGAATGGTTTAGGAAGAGTTTATTTATTTAAACAGAGATTAAGATTTGTACGAAAAAAGATGTCGTCTTTAGCCTTTGGCTACATGACAACTCACAGTAAATATAATTGGTGGCGCTGTAGTCTTACTTCTACATTCTAAGATCAAATTGAACAATATTCACAACAAAGGCTACTACCAACAAATAAAATAGACAAATCTAAATCCGATAGGTGGCACTGTAATCTAACTTCTTGATTCTTAGATCAAACTAATTCTTTTATATTACAAAATACTGTTATTAAACTAAGAGTTATAGGGTAAACACTTTGAGTATAGGGCATTATAAATTCACAACAAACTTTACAGTAAAAATTGTGAGTTAAGTAGTTGTATAATAGATTAAAAACATAATATAGCCAATGAAAGTTGAATAAAACTACTAGCTCTGTTAATCAAGAAATCAATAAAACAATAACCTCTATTTCAGGTTTTATCAAAATCTCCCAATGACCTTGCAATATCTCAAAAACATTTTTTGAAATTGCGTCCTCTTCGTGCCTTATTCACGTAATTTTTTTTTATGTAATCACAAAGTAATCATTAAAAAGTAACGATTACTTCGTAAAAAGTAACTAAAGTAACGATTAGAAGTATAACTACTTTTCCCATCACTACAACGGACTGTTACGTTACGCCATCCAATTTATTTTTTACCTTTTGCACTGTATGGTAAATAAGAGAGGGCCAAAACCTTCGAGATGGCCCTGTACCTAAGACTGTAATAAGCGAGACACAAGACTTGCTGTTCTCGGGAATTCTGCCTTTAATGGCTGAATCACAAACACGCTTCAGCTTCGGCTTCGCCTGACGTTTACGAGTTCAGCCATAGGAATTCAATGCATGCTATCACAATGGAGCTCCGACCTCACGTTTCGTTTGACAATCGTAAGGAAAAGAACATAATGTGACTCCAAACGGAAACTCTCGTTCAATTATCTGAACATTTGCTTTGTCTGAGAGCTCAACAGCTGTAAAAAAATGTCGACAAACAAAATATTTGCTCTTTGGTAGGATGAAATAATAGAAATGTCATTCAAAGCAACCGCGAAGCAGGCCTACCGTAACGCAGACGAAGCCGAAGCTGAAGCGTGTTTGTGATTCAGCTATAATGTACACAAGATTGTTATTTACTGCTGGAACACAATGGTGTCGGAGCCGGAGTCGGAGTCGTAACTGGAATAGCTGTCAAAGTATTCAATGTACGCAAATGCAAATGTACGAACACAACGCAACGCAACTGGAATCGGAGCCGCAGCCGGAGTCGGAAGAGTTGACCAACTTTTAACTTTGTCGTACGACACATGTGACGTTTCCATAGTTTCCATAAAAAAGTGGAAAAATATTTAAATAAGAAATAAAAGTGAACAAAAAAATATTTTATGAGAAATTTGATGTGGTTGTAAACTGCAAATAAACCAAATGACATCAAAAAGTTGTACGACACATTGTGTGCGTACTTTTTGTGAAATGTACGACACCTTTTCCGACTCCAGTTACCTACGACTCCGGCTCCGATTTTGCATTGTGTTCCAGCAGTTAAGAGTCATCCGAAAAAAAGTTCGAACTCAGATTCGAAGGTACCGCATACAAAAGCAACAGACAAATTAGTTATATGTTATTTAACTTTAGAAATGTCACCTCAAAATATTATATATCCTGCCATGATTAACTGTGAATTGAATGCAGATGAATGACAAACCTGTGTGTATGCAATGGTGTGTCCAACTGTCCACTGCATTATCTAGACATTTGGTGCTTGAGAAGAGAAGAAGCCACAATTCCGAAACCAATCCCTCATAAAATATCTTTTACATTTTTAACCAAACAAGACGTTAATGTATTAGATTTTACTCCAAGTGTTTCCTTTATTTGGGCCATAACTGTACAAGTACATACATAGACACACCCTCACCTTCGTCGCCTTACTCGGTCTTTGATGTACCTCTCTGCACTCACTCACCCTACCTTTCATCCTCTCGAAAACATCCACACCACACATGCATTTGAATCCATCTAAATAATATCATCAATCAAAATCAATTTTCATGTCCTCGACGACGACGAAAAGAAAAACGAAAAATCTCTTTATCCTGGAGTTTCGATTAAAATTAACGCCCAGGATGCTCTTGGTTTGGTAGAATTTATTTATAGGCCGAGGACACTTTTTTTTGTTGTTGTCCCGGTTTCCACATTTCGCTCTATTCTTCGCTGATGCTGTCATCCTGAACATCACATCGTTAATAACAATTTAATGCCTTTATGTGCCAGGAACGAGGGTATAGGGATGAGAGTGGGTGAAAATGAGGGTAAGGATGGTTGAAGGCAACGGTACAGCTCAGCAGCAGCGACACAACGGCTTCAAGACTATATACTATTAATAATAAATTCGTTTATTTAACGCCAAAAGGATAACGGAAATCCTTTTACGTAGGACAAATTAATCCTTTGGCTTAGTCCAAAATAGGCCTTACAGCAACTCTTTTTGAAAACCAAAGTTGAGAACCTCATTTCAGTGTCGGTCGTTATAATATATAAACGGAAAGGTACACAGACACAGAGTACCATATCCCATCATCAGTAGGAGCTTCTTCGTTCTTGCTTCTTGCATAAAATAATTCACAATGAAAATGAACTATGAAAATCTTAATTAATTATTTAAGGTCCTCGAGTAAAGGGACTTTCATCGAAACAGCCCTAAAAACAACAACAACAACAAAAACAAGAACACCAATAAGTGCCGTAGACGAAATAATCCTATTTCGGGATGGTTTTGAGGTAGAACTGTATCTGTATATTTCTGACTTTGAATACGTAAAGGGAGGACGACGACGAGACGCACGGAAAATACGTACACGAGATACTCACTGAAAGATAAAACTATGTGATGGGTTTTGAATAACTAAATTAACTTCCTGTCAAAAGTCTGTAAAGGGTTTAGAGAGCTAAGTATCAAAAGGAAGAACAACAAAAACAACAACAACAGAAGAGAGTTTATAAAGTTCTTTCTTTTTTCGATTCGTTTTGTTTTATTTTGTTTTTTCGTTTTGTCTAAAAGTTAATCATTTTCTATGGAGAAACTTTTCAAAATGGGTTTTCAGTTTTTCTTTTTTATTTTTGAAAAAGATTGTGAAAGGGGAAGCGAAAGGGGAGATATATGGTATAGTTAAGGAAGTGTGGTTGAAGGCATGATGGGTCCTTTTAGAGTGCCAACCTAAGGCTTTAATATGATTTGGGATGACATGTCCGCAAATAATCAATATATCGTTGAGAGATGTAGGTAGGTTATAAGTTAAGGTAAAATTATATAGGCTGACCTTTAACTTTTATTCCCTGTTGGGATAAAGAAAGAGAAAAGGGATGTATCTATTGGGAACGTACGTTTATACCTCGAACTTAAGTTGTACTTTATACTTTTTCTTTTGGATCGGTATAGAAATAAAGTTGAGTTAAGATAAAATTTATAATTTAGTTCTTGATGACGTAAAAGGATTCTAAAGGAAAATACAAAACAATCTGGATTTACTATGCCTAAGACTTAGACGCACCCCATCAGCTTGCACGGTATAATTACACTGGTCACCAAGGTTTTATAACTGGAAATTAAATTATACTTTGACCAAAGGTTTTGATGCCCCTATACCGAATCCGATTTCAAAATCATTTAATTATTGAATTTGTTGACGAAACCATTTCATCAGAAGTGAACTTCATAACTAAACAATATTCCTTGGACGAAGTGCTTTATGAATTTCAAGGACAGGTTTGCACAATCTAAAAGCGTTGTTCTGACTTTTATCTGATAATGATGAATTTCCAAGCCTTACTGAAGACAAATGTCAGCACAGTTTGTCACTATCAACTGGTAAATCACTGACAACAACCATCGAAACTTCTCAAGCAGTTATAAGAAACAGCATATACAATAAAATATAAACCTTAAAAAGAACAAGTAGACGCCACAGTATACTTTTTAAACCATCCTGTCATAAAGATTTGTAAAGTGGCAGTTTTGTTTATGTTAATAGCAAAAGCAAGCTGCACTGGAAACTGTAGTCGTTTAAACTCAAATGGCACATCAGTTTGAATCATTGGGATAAGCGGTATAAGAACATATTCTCCTTTATACTTTTCTTTGAGTATAGTTGCTTCTATCACGTTGTTTAGTATTTTTTTACCGCTAACCGTGTACCGTTGCAAAGACGCGGTTGGTTGATATTTCGCAACATTATAACTATTGATCCAACCATTAATTGAAGATTGTGAGGTGGCAATACTGGCAAATCCAGCGAGTTTAAAAATTCCGGTGGATAGTTGACTACATCGTCTTGGTTAGTAGCCGAACCAACTGGTTTATATATCCTCGATTCGCCTGTAATTTGTTCTTGAATTTTGAAGCATATTCTTGCTTAAATGAAGTATTTTGACATATTTCCACAAATTGGAGGACTACATGTCTACATTGATTTCATCAGCTGGCGTTGATCGTGGAATCACTGGCAATGTTTGACGAAAATCTCCTGCTAATAAAATCATTGCACCACCAAATCTGTTATTATTGCTTCGTAGATCTTTTAAGGTTTTGTCTAAGGCCTCCAAAGTTTTTTGTATGTGCCATCGTACATTCATCCCAAACAATCAATTTACATTGCTGAAAAACCTTTGCAGAGTTCTTCGAAATGTTGCAGGTTGGAGTTTCATTGCTTTGCATATTTAATGGCAATTTGAGTGCTGAATGGGCTGTTCGACCACCTTCAAGCAAAGTTGCTGCGATTCCCGACGAAGCGAATGCAAGTGCAATTTTATTTTGTGATCGAATTGTTGCTAATATTAATGAAATCAAAAAAGTGTTTCCTGTACCACCAGGTGCATCTATAAGAAGTAAATCCCTCGAGTTTTATCTTTTGTTACTTTCATTAAAGTATCAAATACATACTTCTGTTGTTCATTCAACATTGAAAGATTTGTTTGAATTAATTCTTTCAATGTGTTAAGACCATATGTACATTTCTTCTCGATGTAAGTCTTGGTTAAAAGCATCATGCATTGGACAATTGGGTGCTGTCAGGCCTTATTGAATTAATAGTTTGTTTGACTAATAGCAGTCGTAAATAAAAACCAGTGAGTGCATGTAATTTAATATGAACTATTATACAATAGCAATAAAGCTCAAATTGACTACATTTTAGTTAGAAAATATTTGCATGGGAAAAATAAAAGGGCTGTGTTTATGGTTTTTCCGGCAATTATTCGAATTTTTCTCGCAGTAAAAACCATCCTTGAACTTCAACGAACATTTTAAAAAAAGAATTGGCCAAATTGGTCCAGGCGTTGTTGAGTTATGGTTGGAAGAAGCCATGGACAACATCTCACACCAACAACGACGCCTGTTGAGAGGTTTTTAAAAATGTGCAACTCAAAATGACTGTCTGTCTATTATTTCTCTGGTAAAAATTTCAAGGCCATTGAGTCTTAAAATACCTTCTTAGAGGTTGCTAAAGGAATGCAGTGTATGCTTGACCACCTTTAGCCTTACAGTGTTTTTCGTTCTTAGTTCGTTCTTAGCTATTTTCCTGTTGATATAAAGCTTTTCAATCTATCCTTACCTAAGAATTGAACTAAATTGTGGAAAAATTAAGACTTAATTATTCTATTGTCGTTTCTGCAAGTAAAAGTTCCTTAGAAGGTGAGCCCAAGCCACTAGGTGGAGCAAATATGATTCCCTGGATTTTTTTTTTAATAACTTTTCAACTAAATAAAAACCAATTGATTTTGGTTAAAGAAAATGTTTAGTTGAACTTTAAGAATTTGTTCTGTTTAGTAGGAAATACTATACTCGTATCTGACAAGTAGGGGTTGGGGTCAATCAATCAATCCCGAAAATCAAAATCCCGAAAGTCCAAAATCCCGAAAACCCACAATCCCGAAAACCCAAAATCCCGAAAACCCGAAATCCCGAAAACTCACAATCCCGAAAACCCAAAATCCCGAAAACCCAAAATCCCGAAAACCCAAAATCCCGAAATCCCGGAAATCCAAATTTCTCATTTTATATAATTTTTCGGGATTTCGATTTCGAAATGATTTGCAAAATCATAATAACATCAAATCAAACTGTTTTTTATATAAGATCGGGAATTGCAAAGCCAACCTACACATTTTTTTTTTTTTGAAGGTCACCAATAAAAAAAACCTTAGAAAAAAAGTCCGTTAGATTCTCTTTTTATGTTAAGAAGTGTGTTTATGTTATAAGTTTTTTTTTGTTTTTTTTAATTTTGAAATAAATAAATAAATTTAAGAAAATTTCTGGATTTTGGCCATTCGGGATTTTGGGTTTTCGGGATTGTGGGTTTTCGGGGTTGTGGGTTTTCGGGATTTTGATTTTCGGGATTATGTCCGTCTCCCGACAAGTAGTTGCCGCCAGTGTTGTTACACTTGTATGCCTGTTTTATCGAATTTTGCACGACTTATTACAAGATTTCCGGTGATAAAAGTTTGCATTGATGTCAAATATTCTCCTTTAGGGCTTAAGTTGTCTAAGGTTTGTGGACATAAGCCCGTGAAGACTTCAAACAGCCCCAAAATCTGGGATGATTTAATCAGGCGGTCATAATAATGAGGAACTTACATGTCCTAAACAAAAATAAGTCGCAATCACTCCTTCCTTGCATAACACAGTGACTTTGAGGGGATGTAATGGTTCTGCGTGCATCACTTGAAACGAAGATTTTGTTTATTGATGTAACCTTTTAAGTGGAAATGAGTCTCGGCATTCATGATGATTTTCGACAAAAAATCGTCCTCCTCGTTGTTAAGATTGACGATGGTGACTGAAGGTCACACTTTTACGTGAACATGTTTATGTCTTTCAATAAAAATTGGCTTCAGGGTCGTCTAGTTGATGTTTCTTTCTCAACGCCATGATATTCTCGACCGAAAGAAGCCGACCAAGCCCTGCATGTTTTCTAGTGGCTCCAACTTACTTGAATTTAAAAGCTAAGCCTCGTAATAATGTCGGAGTTGGCGGAACACGAGTAGAAAAACGACTTCGAAATGTACGCTGAGCTAAAACTACTGGCTTATTTTTAATTAACTAAAATAGACGCAATTATTCCACGCGCTTTGGGGTCATAGCGGTTCAATTTGTTTCCATAAGTATTCTACAAATATCTTTTTAACAAATTTCAAATATGATTGACGTACGACGGTGGCGTTTGCATGAATGCGACATCTAATATTTAACTGCTGTTTGTACTGCTTCTGAAAAGAAATTCCATTAACATTTAGAGATATTCGAAAATCTTTGGTTAATTTCAAGTTTTCTTGATTTATTTCAAAGCCTTTTTAACTGATTTTTTTCATTTTATTTTGAACTCCAATCACAACAACTTTTCGTAAGAAAATAAACTTTCTGTTCACTGCAGAATAATGATACCGATTTTCACGAAGTCCGAATTTTGTATAGAAATTTGTTTTGTACGATGACTTGAGAAATAATACTTCTTTTCAAGGTATGTACGTACAACGAATCTATTACGACGAGGCCTGTTAAGATTCCCAATTTTGATCACCAGAAGCCAAGCATTAAATATTAATAAGAGAAAATATTGGACATATTGTTATTATTGTCAGGTGTATACTTTCTCGGTTATATTAATTCTTACACTCTCGTGGTAAGTTTCAATTCAAATTGAATTCGGTCTTTAAAATTCTTCTTCCCCTTTTTATTGATTGATAAATGTTCTCGTAATTCACAAAAGTCTGGATTATTCCCAATTATTAAAATTTTTATCAATTTAAAAACCAAATTAAAAATGTTAAAATTTGATATTTTAAGAACAAGACACGGCCATGTGTTTTCTAAAAATAACACCACATTATCTAATAAATTTGAAACAGTATTTTGTTTGTATTTATTTTAATTTTCTTATAAATTAAAAAGGAAGAACTGTTATCTTCAAGACTTGTATATACGTCCAAAGCTTGAGGATAACTCTGGGCTGGTGCTCCTGCAACTTACTCAAGCCTCTTGGACAGTATTGAACGTAGAGCATTTAAATTGATTGGTGATAATATCATCATTGGTTTATTTACGTCGCTTGAACATCGACGTAACGTTTCTTGTCTCACCCTTTTTTATAGTTATTTTAACATTCCCCCATTTGAACAGTTCAACCGTAATGCTTGCGTTTCTAGGAATGACCATCACTATACCCTCGAGCTTAACTTCGGCCATGCTGTCAGGTACAGAGATTCGTTCTTTAGCCGTACTACGTGAATGTCGAATGCCTAACCACACTTTGTTATTCCCAGTAATTGTAATAACTAGGAATTTAAAACCAATGTGCACCGACACCTCCTTTCAAACTCTATCACCCTTCTCTAATGCTCACACTGTCTCTCTGCATAATAAGGGTAGTTATGTTCCCTTGAGTGTGTACTTATTATTGAATATCATTTTTTAATCCTGATATATTTAAAACCTTCTATAAGAACTTGAAACAACTGAAAATATCAAAATCAATACCTTACTCCATGACAGCCATTTTGGAACAATATTAATGACATTGCAATCTAATTTCAATGTCTCCATTGCTCCTGCTCCTGCTCCATATATTTTAATGTACACACATCCTGTCCCAAGCTAACTTCTTATCGCTAACATCATTTCCTAAAATCCAAAACAAACACATTCCAATTCCAAGTTATCGATAAAAAAGGAACACTAGTCGTAATATAGAAAAACAAAAGCTACAAAAACAACAACAAAAACAATAAATCCTGGCATTGTAGGTATGTACATTATAGATCAGCAATAACAAAAAGGAAATACTACACATTAAGTAAATGACTTTTAATCCTCTGTTACTACAAAAACATACCCATTTTATCGTATATTTCAATAAACGGAATGAATACGTCAATTCGAATAAATATAGACTGTGTTTTTATTCCGATGATGGGAGGTGAATAATTTTCAAGGGAAATAGCGCGCAATATTTATTAAAACATACATAAAACAGATACAGGGCGAGTAGAAGTAGATGAAGCGTGAACCGTTAGAAATGCCAGGGAAATCATTCTCCCTTAACCTTCTATAAAATAGACAATACATTAGATTGATGAGCTCTATATTGACGACAGCTTACCATTTCAAGCTTGACGAAGATGACGACGAAGACGACAACTACAACGCACAGTGACGCCATGGAAGAAGAGAAGACGTCTATGATTTCTTTCCTGACTCTGACTTTGAAACAAAATGTCCTTGGTCCTTGCCATGAAAGCCTAATGTTTTCTTTTTTTCCCTATACTTTCTCCTAATGGGGATGGGTGGGTGCAAAGAAATGAGTTCACAAAATTTGTAAGGGTATTTTGTATGAACTTATTTTTTTAGAAGAACTTCGTCCATCCGTCGCCGGCCGTTTAACTTTCAAGACCCGTTACGTCAGAAAGGGTTAGAAAAGATCTCTTTTCATATCATCTACTGAATATACACACATATACAACTGACCTTTACTGTAAGTGGGCAACAACTACTTTATCAACCTCCATAAAAACCCCCCGCACAATGACAGTGATGGATTACACTCGTGGCCTCTTTTCTATTAATATTGATGGATTCAAAAGCGACCCCAGCCTATAATCCTTTCGAAAAAGTGCCATTTTAAAGCAATAAATTCGCACTGACTCACATCGCACACATACGTACTCTCGTATTGGTTCGTATACCGAGGCAAGTATTAACATAAACAGGACATCACTGTGCAGGAATCAGTTGCCATCGCCATTCGACATCGTATCGCATCAGGACGCGATGACAATAATAACAACAACAACAACCAAATGAAAGGATACAAAATTGATGACGACCCAGCACATCCAGAGAATGTGTATTTATTTGCAATAAAAAAAAACAAGGCGTATAAGGACTAAGCCCGCCGCCTGGCACACAGCTGGAAAATGTCAATTTCCGATTGTGAATCCGATTGAGTTTTATTTAAATTCATTTTGTCAGAACCTCTATCGATATATATACATACGAAACGAACATAAATGTATCGGAGCAGTTCAAGGCTTGGATTTTATCCTGCTGAAAATGCCACCGCCCGTTGACAAAACATGGACAGCGATATATTTTCGGATCTGTGTGTTTATTTCGTTTTTGTTTTTTTTTTGTACTCACGCAACTTCATCCAGGACACGGAAATCCTTCGTCGATAAGCAGTACAGCTCATAACTCTCTGTCCAAAGTCTAAGAGCGGACTTGCTTTTATGCAATGAGAAGCGGGCGCTATCATAACTCAACATCATTTGTTTTTAAAAAGCGAAACAAAATAAAGTGTGGGGCCAAAATAGTTCAGCAAATTCTAAAACAGGGTGTTTTATTTTTAGATGTAAAACTTTGAAATGGAATAAACAACGATAATTTTTGTTTAAATTGACGTTAAATCAAATTAAGTCGAAAAATTAGATTCTGGCAGAGGTGACTCGGACCTAGTCTACTCGTAATTTGGAGGTCTGACTTTCGATGACTTTTCCCAACATTTGTGGCAGTATAACGGCAATAACATGTCGAATGTTCCCCTTCAAGTGTTAAATCTTTTTAGGGTTATCGGCACATATTCCTATAAAAAATAGTCAACCAGAGCGGAGTTAAATCGCACGATCTTGGAGGCCAATTCACGGGTCCGTAAAGGTAAAATGTGTTGTTACCAAAACTTTCCTTCAATAAATCAACTGTCGCACGAGTTATATCACTTCTTGCGCCGCGACGTTTTGTTGAAACTACAGCTTTTGCAAGAAGTACGGACCAATTATACAAAAAACCCATAAAGCACTGACACCAAACAGTCAGTTTTGTGAATGACCGCCAATTAAAATAGTTTTACTAACTTAAAATTCTATACCTCGTAAAAAACACCCGTTATAAAAATAAAATAAGTTCATAATGATCTGTGTGAAATATTTAAAATGTCGCCCCACTTTTTTACTGCCTCCAAGTTTTTCTTTTTTAAATCCGCCCTTGTCACCAATCCGGTCAATATTGTCCCGCTGAGAGGAAAACCCATTTTCAATCGAAATTTTTCGGAAATCCTAAACCTCCGTATGCACCCGACCGAAGTCCCTTTTTGAATTTTATATGTGTGCGATTTGAGTCGAGTCGAGTTAAGAACTCGAGAGGAGATATTGTGAAGCTCCCTCTGCAATCAAAGGCTATTTATCTCGTATGCTTCTCTCCCAAATATCGATCATATACCTTCCACTAAGTCGCCTTTTGTTCCAGCGCGTGTATGTTGAAAATATTTTTCTTTCCAAGCCCTTTTAGCTGCTGCAGACTGCTGTATATCGCCGACCAAAAACAACAAGCAGCTAAAAAAGGATAAGCAACCAAAGGAATGAAAGAAAGGAAGATAGATTGAAAACAAAAGTGATTCCAAATTTAATCTCGGCAGTTTTTGGATCCCAATAATGTATGGAATGCTTTGAAAAACGTACATAAATGTGCCTTATGAAAAGCTCCCTTTATATATGTAGGTAGGTACGAGTATTGGAAAAGTTGATTTGGTTTTCTTGATAATTTATTTTCAATCATATATTGGTGATTGTATTTTTGCGGAGGAGTGGCAAGAGTCCACATATAGGGTCCTTGGATGAAAAGGATTCATATATATTTTAGGAGAGAGAGTGTGGCCCAAAAGGGTAAAGGCTTTTTGCACTAACAATGGAACGACCCCACTTTCAGTAGGATGCACATATTTTATGTATGGATGAGACTTATTTTGTGGTCTTTTAACTTAATACGAATATAATACCTATGTCCTTTTATGTGAGTTGACCTCTGGGGCATCTTTAAACCATTCTCATGTGGAGTGTCTCCTGATTCTTGTGTCTCGGTTGCAAATCAAATGAATCAAATTAAATATTTCATTTACAAAAGTAAAGAAGAAACAAATTCTTGAATTTTCGTCTATACCGATTTTCGGAATTTCTTTATTCGGTTTTTTGAGTGTGTAAATATCGGTGATGATAGACAAATATACACAAATACACACATATAAACATTTTATATTGATTGAATTGTATCTTTCTTTGTATTCTAAATTCTAAGGATCTCTTTTATTTGAACATCTCAACTTTTTAATAAGAAATTCGATATTTTTCGAAAAGAGAAACCTGTAAATATCTTCTCGTATTCACAGATATATTTACTTTCTGTCAGTTGAATGTACATATTTCAATAATAAAATAATAAGAGACATGTGATATTTTCGGTTTTTCTTGAAATACGAAGAATTATGCAATTCATTAATTAATAACGTCTACAACTACAATATTCGATCTTCTGTACTAAAAGGTAGAATTAAATTCATAAATTGGAAATTTCTGGAGGCAAATATAAATTGCGAAGCTTACAAATTGATACAAAATTTGTGTAAATGTCTACAATCGTCAACAATAAATATCACTCAACCGAAAAACATATCTTTTTTTAATGTCAACAAAACAATTTTTTTTTTAAATATTTGGTTAACCTTTAAAATATTGTCTTATAATTTTCCATTAGGTACATCAATTTTTTAAATATACCTCTTTAAGAATGTTGAACGCACCCATCACGTTCAACTTTTGAAACCTTGAAACCTTCATGAAGAGGCTTAAAGATGATGTTCAATCCTAGTTATCTATATTATTTTTACTTGCGACATATAGGAACTATATGGCAAGTTTTGCATTCGTGCAAAATTTTGTCTGTCTGTCCACGCTCCTACAGCCTAAACCGTTGGGTCCATTGAGTTCAAACTTGGAAGTTAAGGTTTTGAGCAGATTCGCGTTAGGCGTTTTTTAAATTTTTTTTTAAAGATCAAAACTAACAGTGGCCCCCATACAATTTTTTTGGTCAAAAAACGATAATTCTAATTTTCTCAAAAACAAACCGATAGATTTTTTTTAAATTTTCTCTAAAATTTTATTTTTTAACTTGGCTTCTTTTAATAAGAAAAACATATTTTTGTATTGCTCAGGGAAGGTACCGCTCATAGAACCGTTATTTTGTTTTTTAATTTTCTCAGCAATTTATGTACTGATTTCAATAATTTTTTTTGTGAATAAGCTCTTATATTGCCTTAACAATATTTGATTATCAAAAGTGCAATTTTTTTTTGTTTGGATTTTTAAAAAAATATTGAATTTTTTTTTTTCAAAATTCTATATCTCAAAAACATGTTAATATTTTTTTACGAAATTCAAATGTAGAGTGTATATTTACAATCACTAAACAACTGCATACCAAAAATATTCTTAGAACAAAATTGAAAAATTTTATATATAAAAAATTAATTTAAAAAAAAACCGCTCTAACGATTTTCGAAAAAATTTTTTGAAAAATCAAGGGCTTTTTTATTTATAAAATGGCATTTAATTTTTTGAAGACAAACTTATTTTTCAGGTAAAATTTTTAATCTTAAATTATTTTTTTTTTAATTATTTTAACTGTATTGAATGTAACCCCCTCCCAAAAAAATTGAAAAATGGAGGTTTTTTCGACAAATCAAATGGCATTTATATCTTTGAAGACAAACTTATTTTACAGGTATTTTTTTAAATCTTATGTACATAGATACTTTTTTAAACAGACTCTTTGAATACAGGAGCAAGTTCGTGCGACCCAGTCGTGCATTTTATTTTATCTACATATGTTCGACCTCTAACTATGTGCTCTGTCTGTCAAGTCAATTTACTCAATCATCAACTACTGAGAAATAAAAGTGTGTGCCAAAAAAAAGTGTGGTTTATTTTTCTTTTCCAGAAATTATTATTACTTTTCAAAAACCATTAATCCGTTGATTTTATGGTCTTAAAATATGTGTTTGGAATTTATTTGTAGAGCTGATTTTGAATCTAGACTTTAACTTTATCTTTCTACTCAAATTGAAAAACTACGAGTTTTCAACATCATTTTTATATTTTGTCAGTGTATTTCAAGTACTAATGTAATAGACTTGTTTAGACAACAGGTTCATATACACTACACTTACACCTATGTAATTGTAAATGCTTCGACAAGGATTGTTGCAACCTTAGAAAACTTTCTTTTTTTAAATACTTGAAATTAACTCAAACGCTATTGCTTTCAATAATATTTTTTTGCTTGCTAATAAAGATTTTGAACAACCGCGCCCCAACAAATAAATCAAGAAAGTTACGACAAAACTAAAGAATTCCGAAAGCTCTAAGGAATTTTGGTCTAATGTAGGTACGGGAGTTGGGGGCGTGTTACCATGATATGAAGAACGTTCTCGAAGCTGATTCAATGGCGGTGCATTTTAAGACATTATTGACAGCGGAGGGGAACCTTCATACTTTTTGCTATGCTTTACAGGATGTGCATTGTGCATGTGTCTGAATTTAACTCCTAAATCTCACTTAACGAAATTGAGAACACTTTTCGGGTAATGAAAAACAACAAAGCTTGATGAATGATGAAATTCCAGCTGAGTTCTATAAAAATGCAACAGAACAACTCAAGCAATACATTGTGGATTTTTTCAACTTGATAACAGTGCTTGTGTGCCAGCCAGATTTTTATTTAAAAAAGGAGATGCAAGCCAAGCCAGGTTGAAAAGTATAGGTACATTTCTGTATTGAATTCACTGAGAAAGATTTTCTCCACAATTTTATTTGGAAGCCTTTCAACTTGGATTGAAAACAACAACAAGCTCCAGAAATTCCAAGCCGGTGTCCGCCCTGGATTTTCAACCACAGATCATATTTTTGCTATAACTAGTACTGCTAAAAAATGTATCGAGAAGAATAAGAAGCTTTATGTCTGTTTTGTGGACTTTAAAGCTGAATTCGATACTGTTAATAGGTATGCATTGAATAGGATTTTCAACAAAGTTTTGAATGTTGTAAATAAAATTTCTGAAGTCATCAAGTGCAGTTGTATGCGGGATAATTCTAAGTTTTTAGAATAGTTTGATACGTCTGCAGGTGTACCACAGGGATGCATTTTGAGTAATATTATGTTCGCCTCGTATATTGATGTTGTATAGCTGATATTCTATCAGGGGCGATAACTTGACGCAACTTCAAGTAAATCAATTATGGGATCCTTATTTTAACATATTGAAAACCAAAATCATGATCTTCGGAAATCGACAGAGAGGAAGACTACTAGAAGAATCTTGGCGACTCAATATTGAGGGAATAGATGTAGTGACCGAATTTAAATACCTCGGTTTATTGTTATCATCAAACTTAAACTTTGTCAAACATGCAAAGGAAAAAAGTAGTGACGCAATCAACATGATGTGGGTGAAATTTTTCGCTGATCAAAATATTGTTCTTGTCTTTAAATATCAAGTCCTTAACGCTACTGTTAAAACGTGTATATGTTATGGAGTGCACGCGTTTGGTGTCAGTCCCATTTGAAGCTCTTCAAAAATATTTCCTTAAGCGACTATTCCATTAACCAAACTCTACTCCAACCTATGCCACATGTAAAAATCTAGTTTACCTCCGTATTCAGATTATTTAATACTAGCTTTTACCCGCGACTTCGTCCGAATTACATATAGTTTTTTTTTGGATAGTAGTATGAAAAAACCTGAGCTGTACTTTTTTGTACGTATGTTTGAATTGTTTTGAGATGGGATGAGTCCATACTAAGTGTGATTGTCATAGGTTAGGTTAGGTTAGGTTTATACTTTTTGAGAAGAAAATAGGTTACTGCAATATATTTTTATATAAGACGTTTTTTGTTTTTCCTTCTTGGCCAGAACGCTACATATAATTGTCCATGGGAAAAACAGTTTTTTTTTCCAAATTTACACTTGCAACTTTCAGCGTTTGCCCCTGAGCTTTATTTATTGTTATTGCAAATACTGCTTTCAGAGGAAACTGCACTCTTTTAAACTGAAACGGCAAATCGGTTGGAATTATCGGAATGCGAAGAATTATAAAATTTTTTCCTTTTGCTATTCCAGTCATGATTGCGTCTAACGTTGAGGGCTTGAGGCACGTTGCGCGCGAAGCCCGCGTTAATATACGTGTATGATAAGTTTAACATGTTCGACAATTTAATTGATAAGGGTTGGGAATGCGTTGATTTCCCGTAATACCAATTTTATCCAAATATTATTCAGATCTTTAGTAATTTAGGAGTGAAAGCGATCAGATTCCCCGGAAGTAATTTTTCCCATGGAAATGCGTTGTTTTCGCGAGGCCAAAAGTAACTCATGTCCTTTCTTAAGTCTCAAACTATCTCCTTATCAAATTTCATTTAAATCTGTTTAGTAGTTTAGGCGTAAAAGCGATCGGGCCACCTGAATTTTCCCATGTGAATGCGTCATTTTCCCGGGGTAAAAAGTAGCCTATGGCCTTTCTCGGGTATCAAAATACCTCCATACCAAATTTCATGCAAATTGGTTCAGTAGTTTAGGCGTGATTGAGTAACAGACAGACAGACAGAATTACTTTCGCATTTATAATATTAATAAAGTATGGATAAGTGATAAAAAGAAATACAAATATTCTTAATCTATCAATCGCTTTAAGGTCATTGATAAACAGTGCTTCTACTTTCAGGGAATGGAATCAACTGGCTTTATCACACTTTCATTATCAGACAGTAACGTTCGCGATTGGCAGGACATATTTTCAATGCTATTTTTATAGCCCTTAACTAGAGCACCATCATCAGCCTCTATACTGTTCTACAAAAGCCTCAACCATCAATTGCCTACTAGATAAAGTTATTCAATAGTAGCTATTCATCTGAGGTGATAAGTACCATTTTTTAAGCAAGGGTCGAGTTACTAAATCTGAATTTTATACCTAATTTACAGGATGTTCCCTTAGCTGCATATGAAGTTTCGAAGTTTATTGCCTATGGTTTGACAATTGAGAATGGCAAACTTTGTTGACATTATCAATTATCTAACACCACAACAGCACTTTTTGTTGACAAAAATTAATCAGTTAAGTTAAGTTTCAACAAGACGGCAGCGGCGACTTGACCAATTGTGAAATTGTGAGACTTTGCTAGAAAAAAGAAGAGGCTGGGATGCGACCCACACTGATAACTTCTCATCCCGTCTGTCGATTTGTCTTGCTTAAAAGTTTGTCTATATGTATCAATGTTTAGCAAATTTGCGTACTATTTTTTGTAGATTTTATTTTTTTATGAAAAAACAGACTGTTGGATTTTTATAAAAAAATTATTGAATATCGAAAACAATATTTTCTGTGAAATAAAATACGTTAGAAGACAATATTTTTAATTTTTAAAAAGCTATTTGAGTCGAAAATCAATTTTTACCAAGTATTATTATTAGTATTGTTTTTTTCGGTTTTTAATTTTTTGTACAAAAACTGTCAATTCGATTTTTTTCAAAATTTTACTGAATGTTGAAAACAATATTTCTTATAAGATAAAATAAGTTTGAAGCCTTAATCTCAAGTTTTTAAAAGATATTTTTGTCGAAATTCAATTTTTACCAACTTTGAGCAATGTTTTTTTTAGGTTTTTATTTTTTATAAAAAAAAACTATCAATTAGATTTTTCTCAAAATTTTATCAGATGTTAAAAACATTATTCTTTGTTTCACAAATTTGTTTTGGAGATGAAATCATATTTTAGTTGTAAAATTTTCGAGGTGACAAATTTTTTTTTCAGTTTTTTGATTTATAAAAAAACGGTTAATTGGATTTTTTTCAAAAAATATACTTGTTTTGTATCACGTTACAATATATAATATAAAATTTAATTCAAGTCTCTAGCGTTATTGGTTCGTGAGATATTTAGGGATAACCAAAATTTTCACCTTTTTTTAAACTGCTATGGTAAAAAAAACACCCACGCAATTTTCTTAAGGGCCCTTTCGGCATCTTTCTGCATTATTATTAATACAACAAAATTTATTTGAAGTCGATATCTCTTCTGGTTCTTGAGCAATGGACGATAAAAAAAATGTCGGACGAACGGACGTACGAACGGACAAATCGGAAACATTACAATAACTTCATATGGGAAGTTAAAAATCTAACAATTTTCTTAACTCAGTTTTTGAAATTCATATACAATTATAATAATTATAAAGGCAAAATTTCTAGCTTTCTTTCTAAACATTTCTAATTTTGTTTTGATCAATCGCTTTAGTGTTATTATACCGCCCTTTCTTAGAAATAAAAAGAAATAAAATACTTTAATTCCGCAATAAAACACTTTTTACTAGGGGAATTTTCAACAATAAAAAAGCATATCTTACTTAAGTTTTGCTAAATTTCTAAAAAATAATTTAAAAAAACATCACGCTTTGATCAAATTGAAACTTCTTATAACATTTAAAGTGTCCAAATGGCATCCATCTTTTATACAAAATTTGTTCACTCGATGTTCTAGATAAGAATCCAATTAAATCTGTGACCTTTCTCAAAGAAATGACCTTTTCAGGTTTGAGTATCGTCAACTATTTATTTCCTAACCAAAAACATCTGACCCATTTTGTTATCAAATTGACAAATTCTATAGGTATTGTGCCACTTAACATACCTTAAGCTGCCCTGACATCTCGTCATCACATTACGTAAAATAAAATGTATCAAGGGTTTTCGTAAAGATAAAACTTTTCTTATACTACTCGTATATAATTGCTTGTTCATATTTAATTGCGAATAAGTGCGGGCTTAATAGAAAAAGGTATAGAATTCCTTTTAAACTTTGTTTCAACATTTATGTATAGTTAAAAAACATAGCATGACATTAAATTATCCCAAAAACAAACTTTTCCAATAAAACAAAAGTTCATTTTTAGATCTTCTAGATAACTATATGTTCTTGTCCATAACTAATATTTTATGCATGAAGCTCTTAATGGATTTTCCCCCATCAGAAGAATATTATCAAAGGTCAACCGCAAATCTATAACAAAACTTTCCCCTAAAAAAAACCATTAAAATACATTTTCATTTACAAAAACCCTTAACCAAAAGAACGAACATTCCTCAACAAAAGGAATCCCTGCTCCTGTCGAAAATTTCATTCAACTCGTATTAAATTCCAAAACAAATCGAAGTTTAAAATTCACAACTACTCACAAGTTACGATGCTATTTCCCAGGAACCTAATTTACAGGAATTACTTCCCTTTTATACTCAACGCATTCATCAAATCATCTCAAGGCTTATCGACCTCATGTTACCAATGTTACCAACCAACAGCTGAGTAAAAATGATGATGGACGAAATAAAAAACAGAAATGGAAGAAGAAAATAATTTGGCTCATGTGTAATTTAGCATAAGATATTTAAATCCCTCGTACAAATAAATGGACCCCAATATTCCCAATGCCACCACTTCCCAGAATCTCGTTCGAACTACGAAATAATAAGAAGATTCCAATATTATATCCCGACCAACGGCGACGACGCTATATTGCTGCTCTGTCCTGTGCCCGGACCGTCATACCATTCGCATCCATATCGACCCAACTTCGAACGAGAAGGACTAAAAATGTAAACCAATGCCACATTAAATATAATGAAATGGAATTTCAATGAGAAAATGATTTAAAAACATATCCTTTCCCTTATCGCAAAAATCGAGAAGATTTACCCCCACTGGTACAGCTGGAGCCTGAGCTCGGGTCTGAGCTGGAGTTACGAGTATTCTGTTTCTGGTTCTGGTTCCGTCTGATGGCCAATCTACCGACATCAATCCATATTAATATTGAACGCAAATCGATCTTTAAGGGATATGCCATGTGATTCAAGTTGATAGATTCGAAAAGGCGGAACATGTGCATAATCCTGCTTTGCAGATGAAACAGCAGTATAAAATAAGGACAATTCCGAAAAGGGATAATAAATTTATTTAAATAAGAAATAAAACCTACTCGCGTAGTAATTCATACCTGGTGCGTGTTTTCGTGGAACAAAAAATATTACAAATGTGCGTCAGAGAGAGAAAACAAATATGTATAACTTCATCAATAAAATTCAATCCTTCGTCCTGTCGATGTGGAATGTCATTTGTTGAGGGGAAGGGGGTGGCACAAAAATAGTCCTTTTGCAACAAAACGTTTTAAACGTCGTCGTCTTCGTCGTCATCGTCCTTGTCGTCGTTTGTCATTGGCGGCGGTGCTTTCGTTTGTGTATGATTGATTTTATTGTCCTTTTTTGTTTTTGTTCGTACATTTACCACACATATATTTACCATTTTAATAAAATGAGATGATGTCCTGGTTTCCGTTTATCCATTCGGCATCCAGCATCAGAAGCATCAGTATCTCACTTATAAAAATGTGTGTGGGATGTTTTAAGCTTTCAAGACAGTTGAAACAAAGCGTTGGAATAAAAATATGACAGGATATTGGGATCTCTGGATGGGAGATACTTATATTCAGTTGGCGCACATGGAATCGGTATCCGAGATTCTGTTTTTATGGATTTCCATTCATTATTCTGCGTCTTTCACCATTTATTTTGACAAGGACTTCCATATTTGCAACCCACTCCTATCCTCTTTTTGCACTTTTGCACTCTTCAAACATCTTTTTGAACAAAAAACAAATAAAATTATATTTTCCAAAAAATGCATAATACGGGGATTCTCTGGTTGAATCGTTATTCTTGAAAATGGAAGTACCTCTCTATCTGTGAAGGACTCAGCGCAGCACTACGCAAATCTTTATTCGTATGCAATTTTCGTTGATTCAAGGGGGAATTCATTATTTTCATCGCTCATATTCTTGAATTTTGTGTTTTTATTCGTATTGTAAAAGTCTAGATGCATTTTTCAAGAAATAAACGTAAATCCTTGATTCCTTTTTTCGTTTACATAAACTTGATGTTCGAAAAATTCAAAAATATTTTCATAAATCTTACTTCTTTTTGTTGTTGTTGTTGTTGTTGATGTATAACATCAGTTTCCGTATGTTTTATTGTTCATGGTAAATATAAAATAGTGAGGGTAAATATAAGGCAAAATGTGCATACATTTATTTTCTTGGGATTTATACTTGAAAAACTGTTAAAAAATGAGGAAGTCTGATGTATAAAAATTACTCTCCTTAAATTTGGAGATGAAGAACAAGACGATAAAACTTAATAACAGATCTTCATTGCAGTACTTATTTTTATCTGAACATCAATTTGTTTTGAAAAGTCATTAAATGTTTATAACGTTGCATAAAGTACAAATATAATATTAACAAAAATACAGCAAGTATACGCCCAGGTGGACCTCTTTTTAAGCTATAATGGCAAATCGATTGGTAGAAGAATAATTTTTGATGGATCTTTAAGTTTAGACTAACTTTTTCCTGACTGAGTAATTTGTCATACAAAAATGTAAGCTATTGTAATATTCGGCTTGGTCTTATTCACACTTGTAAATAAAACACAATTTTACTTTATTTAAATTATTCCAAACTTATTTATTGAACACTTTCAATTATTACTTTTCAAACACAGTCTTACTTTCAATTATTACTTTTTAAACACAGTCTTTACTTTATCGCAGTTCACAACCAATAATGAATCACTTCCGAGCGCCTATTTAAATATCTCAAATCGGTTCGAGAAACTACTAGGTTCTTGTAGGCGCTGAATGTTCTCGAAGTGAGTTCTCCTCTTAATCACTAGATGTTGCAACTTGCTTCTTTTGAGGAAACGCATTTTAATTTCAAACATGTTTGTTTAAAAAAACTGTAGGTTGAACCTTTTAAAAACTCAAGGCTGATACAGAAAATATCGGGCAATTCAAAATGTTGAAAATAAATATAATATTGCGTATACCGTTGTCGTATTAGCTATTTTAATGGAAACTGCCTGTTGCCCAAACTCACACTACAAAAATACACTTAAAAATATATCGGCTGTTTTTCTCAGAGGTTAAAATGATAATACAACACAAAAATATAGCTGGAAATGATTTTCGTATCAACTATACTATCGGGTGATTTTTTAAGAGCTTGAGAACTTTTTAAAAAAAAAACGCATAAAATTTGCAAAATCTCATCGATTCTTTATTTGAAACGTTAGATTGGTCCATGACATTTACTTTTTGAAGATAATTTCATTTAAATGTTGACCGCGGCTGCGTCTTAGGTGGTCCATTCGGAAAGTCCAATTTTGGGTAACTTTTTCGAGCATTTCGGCCGGAATAGCCCGAATTTCTTCGGAAATGTTGTCTTCCAAAGCTGGAATAGTTGCTGGCTTATTTGTGTAGACTTTAGACTTGACGTAGCCCCACAAAAAATAGTCTAAAGGCGTCAAATCGCATGATCTTGGTGGCCAACTTACCGGTCCATTCCTTGAGATGAATTGTTCTCCGAAGTTTTCCCTCAAAATGGCCATAGAATCGCGAGCTGTGTGGCATGTAGCGCCATCTTGTTGAAACCACATGTCAACCAAGTTCAGTTCTTCCATTTTTGGCAACAAAAAGTTTGTTAGCATTGAACGATAGCGATCGCCATTCACCGTAACGTTGCGTCCAACAGCATCTTTGAAAAAATACGGTCCAATGATTCCACCAGCGTACAAACCACACCAAACAGTGCATTTTTCGTAATGCATGGGCAGTTCTTGAACGGCTTCTGGTTGCTCTTCACTCCAAATGCGGCAATTTTGCTTATTTACGTAGCCATTCAACCAGAAATGAGCCTCATCGCTGAACAAAATTTGTCGATAAACACATTTCGAACCGAACACTGATTTTGGTAATAAAATTCAATGATTTGCAAGCGTTGCTCGTTAGTAAGTCTATTCATGATGAAATGTCAAAGCATACTGAGCATCTATCTCTTTGACACCATGTCTGAAATCCCGCGTGATCTGTCAAATACTAATGCATGAAAATCCTAACCTCAAAAAAATCACCCATTATAAACCAATTGATGGTTGATAGAATTTATTAATTGAAATACAAATATGTATTGCGAAAGTGAATTGATAAAATTGTATAATATTGTGAAAAATTCCTAAGTTTTTGTATTGTGAATGTGCGCCTTACTGATACTTGTTTTATTTTCCTTGAGAAAGAGGAACGTTCAAAGAAAGTTATTAAATAAGTTTAACTTTATTCTTTTTAAACGAAATGGCTTGATTGCTGAAATGATAAAGCTTGTTTGACACACCACACAGGTGGATGTAATTTCTATTTTCTATCTGTATTCTCCTTTGTTGATTTTGTATTTTAGATCCATCTTTCTTCCACTTTAGTGAATTTTGTTCTGAAGAATATAAGGATCACAAATCCTTTTGGAGATCGTTTTGGCGAAAGTAAGATTATTGCACTTGATATTTCAAAGGCATTTGATAAAGTTTGGCATCAAGCTCTCTTTTATCGAAAATGCGTGCTTTTGGTATCGATGAATCTCTTCTTTGTTGGGCTAGAAATTACCTTTCGGACCGTTCAATTCAAGTAGTATTGGACGGGTTCAAATCTGATATTCATAAAATAAACGCTGGTGTAGCCCAGGGCTCCGTTTTGTCTCCGACGCTCTTCCTTATTTTTATAAATGATCTTTTGTCTGAAACTTTTAACCCACTAAATTGTTTCGCTGACGACAATACCCTCAGCTTTTCATATTCGTTTTTAGATTCTGATCTTTGTTCTTCGGATGTGGACTACCAACGGCAGCGTATGATAAGCTCATTAAATTCTGATCTTGACAGCATTGTTCAATGGGGAATCAAAAACCGTGTAGAATTCAATGCTTCGAAAACTCAATGCTGTCTACTGTCGCAAAAGCGTAACCCTCCCCCAATGCCACTTTCCATGAGTGGTACTTGCATCGAGGAGACTGAACAACTATCAGTCCTAGGTATGTGCATCAGAAACCACTTGTTGTGGAGTGATCACATATTTGACATCGCAAAAAATGCTGCTAAGTGTTTAGGTTTTCTCCGACGATGCAAGAAGTTTTTTACCCGTTCTGATCTGGCTATAATTTACAAAGCTTTTATTCGTCCAAAACTTGAGTATAAATCTCATATTGGGCTGGGGCTCCAATAACGTACTTGAGTGTTCTGGATAGAATTAAAAAAAAAGCTCTAAAAATGATTGGAGATCGTTCTCTTACCGAGACATTTGCTTCTCTTGACCACCGCCGCAAGGTCTCATGCCTGTCATTGTTTTATCGTTATTTTTATAAGCAATGCTCTATTGAAATAGCCAGTTGCATTCCTCCCCTTAACAATTCAAGCTAATACCCGTACTGCTAGGAATGCCCATCAGTTTACCCTTGAGCTCATTTTCGGACGTACTGTTAATGTTAAGTACAGAGATTCTTTCTTTAGCCGCACTATACGAATGTGGAATGCTTTACCAGGCTCAATATTTCCCACTCATTACAATGTACAGACATTCAAAACTAATGTGCATCGGTTTCTCCTTTCTTATCCTATCCTCCTTTCCTAATTGCTCGCACTGTGTTCAATCATTATAAGGGTATTCATAACCCCTTAAGTGCGAGCACAATATAAAAAAAAAAGCTATTAAGCTCTGCACCACAGCAATATTTTCCCACTTTGTATTAGCTACACCTTTGGATCAAAATTCTTTATCGAGTTCAATGTTAACTGAGTCAGCAAATGTTTCTATACTTTTTCCAATATATCTGGAATTGAGGGGTCCTTGGTAGCTTGAATATTGGCTTCCATTGGTCAGCATAATGCATATGCAATGACTTAACATAGTCCCATAAAAACTTCCATAAATAAATTTGTCATCAAATTGAATTAGCAATACAAAAATTCATGCTTAAGTGTAACAATTCGTGTCATCTTTTTGACACCAAATTTCGCCGATGTATAGTTCGAAATAACTCGCTGATATGATCACAAGTTTGATTCTCTTGGGAATGAAAATTTTACAATTCGTGTCATCTTTTTGACACCAAATTTCGCCGGTGTTTAGTTTGAGATAACTCGCTGATATGATCACAAGTTTAATTCTCTTGGGAATGAGAACTTTTGTCCCGAACAGGGTTAAAAGCATCAGGCCTAAAGAAAACGCATGGTTTGATTCGAGCTGTAAAGAGGTTATTAGGGTCAAGGGGGTAAGTTTCCGTTGTTTTAAAGCCAACTGAGTAAAACCGGGATAAGTTCAAGAAAGCTAGGAAGGCCTGCAACGCCCATATTCGACGGACCAAATTTGTACATGACCAAAAATTACGGAAATGTCCCAAAAGCTAAAAATGTTTGGTCATTTGTAAAAAACATGAGGAATTCTTCCTCTCCCTCGGTTCTCATGCTCATTGTCAATGATACTCCATTTGTTAGCCCTCTCGAGAAAGCCAATCTCTTTTCCGTTCGCCGCCAATTCAATGCTGCCAGTGCATGTTATGGCAACGCCTGTCATTTAGCGAGTTAGTGATTGTATGGGGCCAATCTTTTTTTACACTCGCACTGTGGCGAGAGCCCTGAAAGATCTCAACATACATATGTACATAAATCCGCTGGTCCGGATGATTTCCCTGCCATTGTTCTAAAGAGGTGCTCTTCAACGGTGACAAAACCAGCGTAAGCTTTTCCATCTTTCCTACTCCTCAGTTCCGAGTGGATGGAAAACAGCATTTGCCCAGCCCATCCCCAAAAATGTCGAATCTTCCTCACCCTCTAATTACTGACCGATTGCACTTACGTCCTTTCTTTCCAAGGTCATGGAAACGCTGATTAATTATCAGCTCATCAAGCAATATCTCGAAGATCGAAAGCTTCTTAATAACCGACAGTACGGCTTTCGCAGCAGTAGGTTCACTATTGATCTCAAGGTTCATCTCACAGAACAGTGGAGCAAATCTTTACATTGTTTTGGAAAAAGTAAGATTATAGCTCTAGAATCTAGATATTTCAAAAGCATTTGATAGGGTTTGGCATCAGGCTCTGGATTAGTAATTACCTTTCGAATCGTTAAATACAAGTAGTATTGGATGGGTTCAAGTCTGAAAACCACAAAATAAATGCTGGTGTGCCCCAGGGCTCTTTTATATCTTCAACACTCTTTCTCATTCTTTGTATGATGTTTTGTCTGCAACTTCTAATCCAATACATTGTTTCGCTGACGATAGTACTCTTAGCTTTTCATATTCGTTTTCAAACTCACATCCCTCTTTTTCAGTTGTGGAATTGCAGCGACAAAATGTGATAAGCTCATTAAAATCCAACTTAAACAGCATTGTACAATGGAGAATAAGAAACCGCGTGGAATTTAATGCTTCCAAAACTCAATGCTGGCTTGTATCGTTAAAGGGAGATATACCCCCTTGCACTTTATCCATAGATGGCAGTTCCATCGAGGAGACTGAACATTTTGATATTCTCGGTATGTGTTTCACCAACGACCTCTTGTGGAACGATCGCATACGCGACATCGCCGAAAATGCCGCAAGATATTTTGTTTTTCTAAAATGATGCAAGAAGTTTTTCTCCCACTCTGATTTGTCTGTTATCTACAAAACTTACATGAATTCCATAATTCGTTTTATTAAATCTTTGATTTAGGAAATCTATTGATATTATGTAACGAGGATAAATATTTGTGACAAAAGATACTTTGAGTCGATCGTTTTTTTGACGTTTTGTTTTTAGAAGTAACATGTTGTGTTTTTGAACATAGCTACTGATCCCCAGTTTTTTCAAAAGTAAGTAACGATCAAAAAAATCGATTGAGAAATCCTAGTAGGTATGCAACATCAGTTTGATATACATTTTGACTCTTCACTGGAACATCTGAGCAGAACTCCATTAAGTTTGTTGAAGTTGATTTACCCTTCATGAAACCGTGTTGATGAGGCGAGTTAACATTTTTACACTGAAAATAATGTGTACTTATGAATTTTGTATTCGTTACTTTTTATATTAATTTATGAAAACGGTCTTAAAAGAATTTTCCAATAATAAACCTATTCAACTGGAATTGGTCAATCTCACATAGGTTCGTAATTCGAGTGAACACTTTGATTCGTCTAAAAATGTAAACTAGCCTCTTTTATGGTATCTCGGAAATTTCAGACACAAAAATAATGTACAAAGTGTTTTTCAAGAAATTCATGTCATTTTTATATTTACAATACAAAAATACATTCATACATACATTACAATAACTTTCAAAAAGATAAAATATTCTAATAAATATCTTAACAGAAAACAGTCTTAATTATGTACAATAGGACCCTACTCATCTTTTGTAGGCTTCTTAAGTTTATGTTCATTCTAATCGGAATAAAATGAACATACCTAAAAATTAAATTGAAAGTTTAAAAACATAAAACTTATATCTAGTTCCTGATCTTATGACTATTTGTGACAGAGAGGTCTTTAACATTTTTTTTATTGTTGTTCGGAATGTTTCGAGTTTCAGAACCAGGGAGAGTTCCTTTAGTTTTACTTTTCCTCCAAGTCTTCCTTATAGAGTTCTTTGAAAATTAACTTTTGTATCTTGGTGCGGATTCGTAGTTTTTGGGCTGAATTAAGCTGCTTCATATAGGGATGCAGACTCAACAAGTAATGATAGTCATCATCTTCTGGAACTGCTGAGTTTTCCATTGTCGATGAGCCATTGAAGTTACTGTCCTCAGAGAGACGCTGTCGCTTGAGTTTCAGGGATGGAATGTTTATATTTGAGAAGGATGAAGATTTTTCATTGTAGAGGCTGGTGCTGTCGGACATACTGTTGAAGGAGTTCTGTTGTTGGGGGGAACGTTTTTTAGCAGTGTATTCTAAGGGACATTTATTTGCAAGAGGTTTGGGTTGTTCTTCCATCTCGTCCTCATCTACATCATCTTCGTCGAATTCTTCGTCACTGTCTGGAATTCGAATGAGGCCATTTGTGAGGTCTGGTTCGACAAGAGTCTGTTCATAGTCCTGAGGATTGGTTTGGTTGAAGTAGAACATTGTGTCTTGTTCGGTCTTTGGCAGACGATGGCGCATGTGTTCGGCTGTAAAACATAAAGAGAAACATATAAATACATAAGTCTTTTTTGTAAGTCTTTAAAGGACTTATACAAAAATTTCTTAAGTGTTTTGTTTTTACATTTTTTTGTGTTGTATTTTTGCTTTTTTCTAACTTATCAATCAAAAACAATTCACTAATTCAATACAAAATAGAGGGTTTAGGCTGTAGGGGCATGGACAGACAGTAGGAATTGGCGAATCATCTATTTTCGACTTCTCTACTGTAGTTCGAAATTATTTACGAATGCAATAGTGGTCATGTAGTTTTTATGTGTCGGAAGTAACATTTTCTGAAGGTAATATCATATCGAGTTGAAAGACGCTTTCTAATTTTATTTGTAGGTATTTATAAGAAAACAATGGGACATATTGATAGTCATATTTTAAAACCGAGTCTATGTGAACTGGAGTCTAAATTTAAAATCTAGGTTAGACACAGGTGCTATTCATAAATAATTTGGAAGCTCTGTTTAGTTAGAAACAGGTTTAAGGTACTACAATTCTAGTACAATTTCACTTAAACATATACAAAATGGCTTGTAGAAGGGAAAAAAATAAATTGCGTAAGCTGGAGAGCAAAAATCTTTGAAATCCTTTAAATTATTCCGTTTGCTGTTAGTTGAGAAAATGTACGTAAGTCGAGCTGGTGCTGTTAAGACTTGGAAGTACAGATATTGGCAAACCTTTCATTGAGTTTCGATCTTCAATATTTAGAAGGTGAATCATAAACTTGACAGTTTTTTTTTCGAATCGATACCTTTCATACAAATCGTTCTCATCTATTTCAAACGGGTTGATTCGGGTTAAGGAGAGTTTTCAAAAAAAATCGCAACAACTCAAAACAAATTCAAATACTCGTTTCGATATTTTCTTGCATGTGAGACATAGCGTATAAGAGGCTTCCAGCCACGATCTCCGTTTAGTACACCGACACATTCCTCTTGGGAAAGAAAACTAGAATAAAAGTAGAGCCTTCGGATTTCCTGTAAAATTGGACAAAGTGCTAAAAAATGCTAAAAACATCTTCGTTTTGACCAAGGTTGCAAAGGGAACACACAGGGTTTAAGTCTGTTCTATGTGGTCTATAGTTCAAATCGAGCATTTCCGTTCTGATCTTGAAGATCAAGCTCATTTCAGAAACTGTAAACTCTTCTCTAAAATAGTTTCCTTCACCAAGTTTCAGATTAAGTTGTCTGTATATATTCCTGGATGTTGATGCAGTCCCTCGCGCAACACAAAGCCTATACATCGAGTCATCTATAACAGAGATAGGTACATTCATATAATGCATTTTTTAATGCTTAAACATTGTCCACTGGCAATGATATTGAAAGTTTATGTGCTACAGCAAGATCATACCAGTTTTTGACCGGACTATATCCACAACTAAAACAAATTTTAAGGAGTCTTTTTTGCAAGTTTTGGTCGGACCGCTTCATAACTTTGATCATAAAATCGGCGTTAGCCTTTAAGTTTTTCAAGAAAATTTGAGGAAAGCCTGACTCTAGGTGGATAGCATAATTAGGAGTGTTGATAGGTAACCTAAAAATTCGTTTTTCAAAATAACACGATCGTGCCACTGGCAACGCTGAAAGGTTTTCGATAGTTCAATATGTCTTAAAAGTGTTGTTTTTTCAACAATTCATCATCTTTTAAAATAAACTCAAACGTACCCACAAAACCTTTCAAAAATCCTATTAGTGTTTAAAGCAGTTAATCTACATATAACAACAAGTTCATGCAACCTAGCCTATGCCTTTTATTTCCTAAATAAAATCCGCATTTAAATCGAAACCTCACGAGAACGACGAAGAAAAAGTCCAGAAACTAGTTATTTTGATATCATCATCACATTCATAAAACAAGTAAACAACCCTTTTAACGAAGTACCTACCTACACCTGCTCTCAATTAACTCAGTCTTCGTCCGTAGTTAAACACCAACAATGTTACTAAAGCCTTTCAGAGATGTATGCATAAGTAGGTGCATAGGTACCATAACTTCCAACCCTAATCTCATAATCCGAATGTTTGGTGTTCCATATATTTTTCTTTTTGATTTCACACGCAAATTTTCCTATTTTCAAAAACAAAATATTTTATTCACTCAATCTGTAATTCACTCAAAATTCCACCACCTCAATAAAATTCAACAAAATAGTTCCCACGATATTTCACTCAATATAGGTACCAGCTGATAAGTACCACTCGAAGCACTCACTCAATGCCAATACCGGCAACGTCTGCTATTTCTCCCTAATCCACTTCTATACACTCCTATGTACGCGCCTATATACAATCAAATACAACCCTTGTTCATACAACAACAACAAAAAAACACCCTTTTCAACACAACACAAAAAAACACCCACATTACAAGAAATACGCTTGAATATTGTAAAAAGCGAAGCACTCATATACTCACTCAGAAACAGCAGGGCATAGTAGTGAATCCACTTGGACTCATGTTCCGCTGGTTGGATCAGGAAATCCCCATTATCCCCCCGCGGTATCCGTTTGTATTCGACTCGAAAATTGTCACGCAAGCCTTTCCATTTCGCCTTCAGTACGACTTCTATGGAAACAAACAGAAACAAACAGAAACAAACAACACAATAAACAATTAGAAGAAGCCAACACAAAAAATAAAGTCCGTCGAACAACTTAATGACACAAAGTGAAGAACTGGACGGACGGTCAGGCGGACCGATTGACTGACTCACTGATGAGCCAGCAAAAGTCCAAGTCACCAATCATCATAAGTCCAGCACAATTTGCCATAAGTTTAAGTTTTATAACATAAACAGAAACAAAAACAAGAGAGATCAACCTACTTGGCAACTGATGAATGGATGACAACTCTTCCCACATCTGCTCGAGGAACGGCTTGTTACAGTGATAATTGCGGTTCCATATCGCCGGTCTATTTTCCACATCTTTGATGAATTTTTCCACGTTCAGTACAATCGATGAGTTTCCTTTGAGTGCCATGTTTGTTATTTCTTCTTTTTGTTGTTGTCGTAGATACTAATTTGTATCTATAGCTCGATTCTGCTTATAGCTTTTTAGCTTTTGCTGGATAACGACGATGCGATGACGCGATGAAGCTATGACGAAGCCGGCCGGTGCGGTGGTTGTTGCGCGCTCGCGACACTCCAATGAATGATTGAGAACGTTTTAACGTACTCGTAGTTCACGTTACACAGTTTCAGCTTCGGTTCGACTTTGACTTCAGCAAAAGAGTGTTCTCTACTTTTTCGATACACAACGCTCGTCTCGTCTCGTTTCGCAGCTGTATGCGTAGCGTATTACGAGCCTATGTACTCGCAGCCGACCTATCTGTGTGTCTCCTTAGGGGCAGCAGCAGGCAACAGCGAACAGCAGCAGCAGCAGTAGAATACAGCAACGTCACGTCGTCGTCGTCACAGCAAAGGGAACCAGCAACCAGCAGCAGGAAATGCCAAAAGCCGAAAGCCGAACCCAAGTCGATTGCCCAGCTATACGAAAAACCCAAAAGCAAAAGCAACCACCACCAATGGTGATGCGGTGTTCGAGAGTTCGAGTGTCAGCTGGCTCTGGCTGTAGCTGTAGCTGTGGCTGTGGCTGTGGCTGGCGAAGGCAAAGGCAATGGCAATGGCAAGGCAAGGAATTCAATGGATGGTGGTCTTAGGTCCCACTCCCGGCGGCGTCCTCGTCGTCGTCGTAGTGTCTTTTGCTTGTATTTGTGTCGATGCCTCCCGGTCCGTTATTGCTTCTTCTTCGAGCTGACTTGGCCTTCTGTCGGTTACTTGTTTTTTTTTTTGTTCTTCTTCAACGTTATTTTTTGGAACTCACTGACTGACAGTCAGTCAGGCGGCAAATGAAGAAGAACAGGAAGGAGTCCCCGCCGACAGTGCTTCAACAATAAAAACAACAACGAAAGCACTGAGTTGTGAGGGCGATAAAAACAGTAAACAGGGCACAGAAGAAAGACACAAGCTAAATTTTATTCTCGGTTCTCTGTTCTCGGTAACCTAACCTTCTCTAGCGGAGAGTCCACGCTCAACTGAACGTTTCAGCGTTGGCAGGCAAGCTATGCAGCGCCAACAGCCCAGCTAGAGCACAGTCATCATCGTCATCGTCATCATCCAGTTCCATAGAAGTATCTACAGAAAAAACTCAACAAAATAAAAACACCACAACCCAAACCAAATCAGCAGCAGCAGCAGCAGAGCGTGCGACATACATACGTTCGTGGACACCTCAGCTCGGAGCTCGCAGCTGCTGCTGTACTGTGCTGTGCTGTGCTCTGCTGGGCTGCTGGTGCTGCTAGTTGCTGTTTCTGGTGGTTGCTGGGGCTGGCTGGATTGCTGGCTGGCGCTGGTGCTGATGGCTGGCTGGCCTGGCAAGGCATATAGCATTGGCATGGCATGGTCCTACAACAATATCAGAGGAGCAGAAGCAGAGACCGACCAGAGCAAAGCAAAAGCAGGGAAAAGCCAAGCGCACTACATCCACCAACAACAATGAAAGAAGACGACTATGAAACGAGCAAGCCAAGCAGCTGCTCTGCGGATTTGGATTCGGCTTCGGGTTCGGGTTGGGTTGGTGAATTCTCATTTCCAGCCGTCCATAGCCGAAACACGCTTTGCTTTTGGGTACATGCTCGCTCTTTCCTTTTTATTGAATTATTTTTGTTCTCGTTTATCTTTTCTCTGTGTGGGTTATTTCATCTGTTTGAGTTTGGTTTGGATACGATTCGAAATATACTACGAGCAGAACTCTGAACAGTGGTGCTAGAAGGAAGTGGGTCAAACAATATAATGGACTTTTTGCCTTTTTCAAATATTTCATGCCATTTATTATTAATTCATGAGTCTTAAGATGCAGTCTTATTTCTTTTAAATCTATTATGAAGCTGAAGCGTTTGTTTTTTAATGGCGCAAGTTTAAAACTCTTGAATAGAATCCATTAAAGAGTTTCGAAACTATAACCGAAACATTTACATCGCTCCAACATTGCCCCAATGTTTCATGCCTACCGTTGTTTTACCGATATTTTTACAAACAATGTTCTGTCAAATTAGGCAGTTGCCTTCCACCCCCTTAAACAATTCAGCCGTAATACTTGCACTTCCAGGAATGCTCATCCGTTTTATTCAATTTCGGATTGTCAAGTATAGAGATTCTTTCTTAAACCGCACATCCAGAATGTGGAATACTTTGTTCAACTCTGTTTTTCCCTTTCATATTGATATTTAGAATTTTAAGACCAAAGTGCACCTATATCTCCTCTTAAATCCTTCCCTATTTTCCTAACGCTCGGAATGTATTTAAATATAAACATTTAAACGGTACTTATAACCCCTTGAGTTTCCGTAAATTGTACAAAAAAAAACTACTGGTCCAAATTTAAAATTTTTTTTTGGAGTTAGATATCCCACTTATTTAGGAAGGCCGAACATAAGTTTGACAACTTTTGGGTGTATAACATCAGGTTAAGACCAATACGAGCGGAGCACCATTAAATAATGTTTCAAAATCGAGGGTTTGTTTCGTTGTTTTTGAGAGTTTTCACTGACTGCGATGAGAAAATGGTTAAGGTTTTGATTAAACAAGGTATGACACAACAGTTCCCCTTTAATAGCTCTAAAAGAAGAAGTTGTCGTACAACATTAGTCCATTTCTCAAAGCTATCTCACTATAAGCTTTTTTATGCTACCAATAGGGAACTAGAGCATATTGACTTACAATCCTTAACCATTCCTGTATTCAAGTCATGTCAGAGATAGAGGGGACCTACAGTTTGTTTTCCGAATCCGAACGGCTGATTTGAGAAAGCATATTACATGACAACAATTATTACTGTTGGAGTATATGTCAATTCCTCGAAAGAGGCAGTAACCGTTAAAAAAAAAACGTTTTGGTGGCACATGCAGGGATTAAAACCAAGACTTCTTCCATGACAGTCTATCAAATATGCGGGGCTCAGCTATTTCATTATGAACTTATTAGAAAATATTTGAATTTAATGAAATCAAAACTAAAATTGATGAAATGATAAAAATATAAAAAAAGCTTATCGACAAAAATTTAATGGAAACGCACAGCAATGTCAGGATTTCGTAACGGAGAGGCGATAAATTTGCAGATTTCTTATTTCAACGGACTTTATTGTTTTCAGTGAACAGTTTTTGATGTATTTTAGTTTAAAATGCGATCAGACAGTGAAAACTGCAGTTTTTCGAATAAAAAGGTTAGCGTTTTGGACAAGAATTGTCCACAAGCGGCTGAGGCGCCGCCATACATACAAAAATATTTCGAAAGAATTCGGTCAAAGCTCCCTTAAAAGTCGGAAAGGAGCAAAACGGTGGGACGAGATAAAGTAAACTATTTTCAAAATAATCCAAAATGATGAGTTTTTTGAATGATCATATAATTTCGTACTTCAGTAGTAATTTCAATCAAAAATCTCATAGTTTTAGAGTGGTACCGCCAGAAAAGCAGTTCTACCTTGCAATATCGTAGGCCTCAAGCAAATTGTTTAAACTCACAAATTCCGGGTTTAAATATTTTTTTATTTATTTCAAACTCTTGGACTTATGAATTTATGTAATTATTATGTTTATTGAGTGATAAACTATATAAAGAAATATAAGAACAGTAAAGAAAATGTTCTAGAAAATGGATTTGAAATATCATTTTAAATGTGGAGTTACGAAGTCTGCTTATGAGGGCGATGATATTGCTGTATTCATATATAAGTAGCTCCCAAAAAGTTCTTTCTTTCACAAAATAATCTGAAAATAACCTCCTAAACGCTATACAATTAATTTTCTATCAAATATTGCATTAAGGGTATTCATGTAACAATATAATTTTCTACTTTGTAGAAAAGTATACATTTCCGCAAAGAGTTTACATGAACACCCCATTAGAAATATTTGCGGAAACGTTAGAAACAAACACAAAATTTATCTGTTTTTTTTTTTTCTACGATTTCTGCTTCAAATTTGAGAGATAAAAGTCTATATTTTGTAGAATATTTTTCCCATACAAATTTTGACAGTTGATTTCTACTGATAGAAAATTCTACAGTTTTTGAGGTTTATGAGTTTTCTGTGTTTGCATGAATACCCTTAATAATGATGTTTTTCGTCAGATAGTTCTTAAATTATAGCGGTTTTAAACTTAATTTTTTGAACAAAATAGGGATAAAAAGACTTTGAATAACGCTCATAAATGTTTGTGTAGTGATCTCAACAAGTCTTTAAGTAAAGTTTATGTATACAATGAAACTTTTTTCTCTAAATTTAACAATAAATACTCAATTTTCCTGGACAGCACTTCAAATCTATTTTTGACGTTGGTTGTATTCAATAATAGTATTGACAAATATTTTGAACGCTTAATAATATTCGCCTAAATTTCATTTATACGAGAGATCATAAACAAATTATATGCGTCTTGAATGAACCGAACATAAGTTTGACAACTTCCCTTCAAGTCAAGTAAGAATTCTTATTTTTCCTCATGAGGGTTATTTTCTTTTTCGCACCACTGTAGAGAATGTGTTTTTCGCCCTCTTTCATTAACTATACCAGCTATGATGGTTCTGGTTGTAGAAGATTGACTTGAATCGACATCGACACCGACACCGGCAACCGGCATAGCAGTCGGCAGTCAGACAAATAGACAGACAGACAGAGCACCAAAGTATAAAGGGCACATTACGCCAACCAACATTCGAAAAAGAACGAAAAACAGGTAAAAATGACACACAAACAGTTACATACAGAACATTAGGTATAAAAGGTATATGAAGCAGTACAGTATAGTTATAGCCACTTCGAAGCATAGGTCTATCTACATATGAGTATGTTTTCGGTTCCATCGTCGTCGTCGTCGTCATAAAGAAGAACTTCAACGTTTTCAACCATGAACCATCCACTAGCTATGTAGGCACTTGGCTATGCGTATCCAACAAATACGAGTTGAGTAGATACACTACGCTTATAATTTGTTGGTAGACATAGCTCTCTCTTCAGAAATTGAAAACGCTCTCTGTCGTCTCTGGGATTCATTCCAGCTGAGTTCTGAGCATGGTATACTTACGATACGATTTGGTATACCTACGAGCTTCAGCTATATGAAAATATGTACATTCATTGCCATCTCTACATAGCCAAGTTTCACATAGCTGGGCGTGGAGGGAGCATATCGTCTGCACATAGCGCTTGAAACCAGCAGAATCGGGCTGAAATCATCATCATTATCATCTTCGTCATCCAGTTCAGCTAACAAAAACAACAACCATAGAACCATAGCCATCGAAATATCGCCGGGCGCGCTACAGCTGAGTGACATTTTGAAGCTGTTTTTTTTTTTGGAGATTTTTAAGAACCGACTTAAATAAAGAACTTAGGTAATCTGGGGGAATCGGAGGGTAGTTGGCTGCCAAAAGACCAAAGAACCCACCACCACCACCGTCAAATGACCGACGAACGACGACGGATGCGACGGAGAAAAACATAAAAAGATATTTGAATCGACCAACGCTATGACGACGCTACGCGACGTGGTGACGAGCGCCGAACGTGACGAAGAAAAAGCTGAAGAAATCTCCGACTATCTGAGTACCTACAGCTGGGTCACTCTTTGCAGTAAGCTACTTTATAGCTATGTACTATATGCTTCAATGTCGGACACGGGGAATTGTAAAGCGTCGTCTCCCCGCCGCCGCCGACGCCGCCTCCTGAAATAAGTGGAGAACGGGGGGAATAGCGTGCTAAGACAATAACGACGACGATGATGGTCAGTCCCGAGGGGCATGAAGAGAGTGGCACAGCGACTGCCACAGCCACGGCCAGAGCAGCAGCAGAGCAGAGTATACATCAGAGTATTAAGGCCAGTTACTATATGGCTAGCTGAGCTGCTGCAGTTGAAATTGGAGAGCTTAGTGGCACATTCTCAGCAAGGTGATATATTATAAAATGTGCTGTGTTCGTGTGTCCTCATACTTTTTGTCTAGTCTCGTTCGTCCAAAACAAATCTAGGTCAGGGTAAAAAGTCATACTTCGAGGGAAATATTTTTGGCAAACATTTAAAGTTGATTAAGGGATGGTAAAAAGTTGATGAATATACTACCTACAAACATATTTTTAAACTAATTAAGGATGTTTTCTAGTAAAAAGAGAGATTATATATAAAGATTACAAACTAGGAGTATTGATAACTATTGAATTAGTGAATAATTTAAGCTCGATAAAATAAGATCTCACAAAAAGTCTTATCGACGTAAAGAATCACTTATCAAATCATTCCATAGCTTTTAATATTATTTTAAAAACAAACAAACAAGTTATGTGCACTGGGGCGTATACGTATTACACAATACAAAATAATACTTGACAACGTGTTTTTCTGAAAGAAGTGATGTAAAGGGTGATTTTTTAAGAGCTTGAGAACTTTAAGTAATAATTAAAGACATTCAAAATTTTATTGAAATACATTTTTTATTTTTATAATTATGTACCTAAATAATTATTATATGACATTTATTTTTTAAATACGTTTTCTGGAAATTGTCCACCCAGCTGAGAAGAGAACGGGGGGAATAGCGTGCTAAGACAATAACGACGACGATGATTTGAGAAAGCACTTTTCATGACAAGAATGACTCTTAGATTATTTATCAATTCTTGCCAACGTTAGGCATTTTACCAGTGCCACAGACAAGAATTGATAAAAGAGTAATTGTTGTCATGAAAAGTCCTTAGAAATTCGGATTCGGTATTAAAACTGTAGGAACTGTCTTTTTCTAATAGGAATGGTTTGAGCTATAACCTCGAAATATTCAAATTACTTTTTAGTAGAAAAGAAATCGAAAACGATAAAACTATGGAATTTATTGTTGTACTTTGTGTATAGGACACCTTGTTTCGAAGACCAAGTTTTATTTATTGCTATTAATGATGCACTAGTTACACATGCCCAGTACCCGTGGAGTAATGGTGAGTGCGTAGGATTATCAAGCCAGATGTCCTGGGTTCGATCCCTGCTTCTGCCATCTAAAGTTTTTTTCACTGGTACTGCCTCTTGCAAGGAACTGACAAATCCCCCAAGAGTAGTTCTTGTCATGAAAAGTGCTTTCTCAAATTAGCCGTTCAGATTTGCCATATAAACTGTAGGTCTCCCCCATCCCTGACAACACTACTCGCACACAGGTATGTTTAAGAGTTGTAAGTCACTAGGCCCAGATTCTCTACGGACTGTTGCGCCCCCTAATTCATGTATTTAGTTACACATGCCAACACTATGTCTTTTGGCATATTGAAGGTATACAAATCCCTATGAGTTTGCTCTGAATACAAAAAATAAAAATGTTGACCACACATCAATGCCACAGTAAAACCCCCTAGATCCGTACTAACGCTTATTTATTTGATGCTGTTAATCGCTTCGACACGATTCCATCGCAAGATTTTACTGCTGTAGAACGCCAAGTCCAAGTCGCCAGCAATCCACTTAACACACTCTTATACATAGAGATCTTCCATTCCCGCCACATCGCCGATGACGATGGCGACGAACGGTGGCGGCGACGACTACAACGCAACATTCAAATCGGCTTGTTGTTGCCGTACCCTCTCGACCATCACATTGTCTCGCACATACTCTAAGCTAACAAAGAAACTTCAGATTTCAGAACAAAGCCAGAGCCAGTCGTACCGCTTGAGAACGCATTTGAGATGGAAAATAACTACGAGAACAGTAGAATATCAGTTCGCTTCATGGTTTGGATTTCGTCGTCGAAAAAACAACAAGCACTACAAAAATACGAAAAGCGAAAAGTTGAAAATTAAATTAAAAAAATTAACTCTCAAATTATGTAGTTAGTCAGTTTTAACTATGTGTACATTAATTTTTGTCAGATTTTGACTCTTTTAACAGACAAGTATCTACCTAGCTCACCTACATGTGTACATATATGTATCTACTCTACATGACTTCCAGTCGAGAAAGATACTCGTACTTGTTCACCTAAATTGTTACCTGGAATTCGGTTTTATTACACCTTTGCTCGCAGTCAGAATGAAGAATGTAGATAAAGATACTCCAATCTTCAAACGGCGATGTA